>JAUCMO010000151.1:1200000-2400000 GCA_032399605.1 Melipona beecheii | reverse complement strand
ATGATAGTAAGAAATTTAATAGTAACTATTTACTAACTAGTTACATTCGAAGATATAACAAGAATTATGCATTATAGTAATTATATTTATCACTTATATTTAAATTAGAAGACAATTTAATTGCAAAATGTTGTTTTCTTTTTTAGATCCTCAAACTTTAATAATGATTAACTTTATTCATAATTTTATAAATACTTTTATAAATAATTTTATAAAACTATATAAAATATAACCTACACGAAGTACCTTTGTTTACCTTGTTTTATCTCAAGCATTACAACAGTCTAATGATACTCTTTTTAAGGAAAGAAATTATCTAATTAAAGATAATATAATAATTAAAAAGATTTGAAATTGGGAACGTTGAAAGTCATTTGTCAACACATCAATTAAATGTATTAAATTTTCAAAAAGACCGAAATATATAATATTAATTGAAAGAATGGAAAAATAGAATAGAATATTAGTATTTCAAAGTTTAAGACATGCAATTGCAATTTGCAAATTCTTATCTAACTAGTATGCAACCTAATACGGAAACAAAATCAGCAAGACGTTTTCAATATACTTATTATATTGTTTCTATTATTAATTGTTTCTGTCAACTTTAGAAAAACAATACAGCGATGCAGCTATTAAAACAAAATCTTTCTGTCAATAATTGACAAGCGAGTAAAAGAACAGTTGTTCGGAGATAGAAACGAAAGAAAAACGTATAAATGCAGAAAGAAAAGGAGCTTATAAAATGTGATAGAAGCCTTCCTCGGGGTCAGTCTCTCGATTAAACGCGCACGGCCTCGAGCAATCAGGCACGCAACGACGCGGCGGCGTCTATAAGGCTGCATCGTGTCAGGCAATCTGCTCGACGTCGCGCCGCTGGTATCGTCGCCAACGTGGCGTCTCTAACATCAGAAACTGACGAAAAAGAAACAAAGAAGGACAAATACAATAGTACTATGCAACGAGTAAGGGAATTGCAAAATGCAATTTTGTGAAAGAAATCAAATAATAATATAAATTGGAAAGATATTGAAAAGCAAAAAGAAAAATTTTATCGAATGAAAAAAGAAAATAAAGAATACGAACATTATTACAACAGGAAGAAGATATTAAGAAATGAAAATAAAACTATTTAATAAGAATTTAAAAAATGTACATGTGTATTTAAGTTTATCATTATTTTATTTTATTAAAATATATTGTTTATTTCTATATATGTAAATATATTGTTCTTATATGTATACGTATAAGGATAAAAATATAATTCGAGCATTTAAGATCTAAATTATGAAATAAAACGAGTCATGTTTATGGCGCTTTTAAAAGCCTTTTTCCTTCCTTCTTTCTTTCTTAAGAGAACAGCAATCGATTCGCCACTGACAGAAATTTTTTATTATGTAAGAGTGGAGTCTGAGATATTGAGGACTTGCAATTGAAACTGGAATCTCATTCTCTATTAAATAAATGTTAATATCATTTTAATATCATCTTGATTAAAAGGATTGCAAAATATTAAATATAATTTAATTTAAAATAAACATAAATATGGCATTTCTCGTTTGTTTGATTGGGATACAAGAAAGTGAATGTAGGAAAGTGAAAGGAAGAAGGAAGAAACGCAATAAGAACGTTTGCAGGCAAGTGATTGTAAACTAGCGTGAAATGAAATAGAGAAAATAGAATAATTGTGAAGATAAAAAAAAAATCGAGTAAGAAAATTATGGCGAAAGGAAGAAACATGAGAAAAGAGAAAGAAAATAAAAGAAAGCAAGATGGTAAGATAAAGAATAATGTATATAGAGAGAAAGAGAAAGTTCGAGATGCAGAGAAGGAAGAATATACGGAAGAGTCGAGAAGGGAAGCAAGTTTATGAAGAGAGAAGGGAGCAAGGGGAATATTGCAGACGCGCCTCGACAAGAGTAAATGTACGTACGAATGTACCCCGGATTGGCTTTGGGGTGGTTTCCATGGAGACCAATTCGCTCGGCCCGGGGAATTCACCGCCGCCGCCGTCACTGCCGCGGCCGCAACTTTCCTGGAAAACTATATTGCGTCCAAACTCCAAAAAGTTCGAACTATTCGATACATGTATTTGCTTTGATTTCACTATCTCCCATTTTCTTTCTATCTCTCATCTCATTGTCATCTAATCTATATATGTTAACTTAAATGTTTGATGAGACAACTCGGTAAATGGAAGAAAACAATCATGTAGAAATTAACTATTGATTATTCGACTGCGGATTTTTACACGTTTCTTTATTTCTTCGAATCTAGATAAAAAAATAAACTTAAACACAAGTTGGTTTTATCTAAATATTATGATAAATACTCTACTTTAGATGTTTTCTACATTTTTGCATCTTGAAATTTTGTATAAATATTCATAAAAGTTCGTAATTTACTGATTGCTAATGTCGATTGATATAAAAGAGTGTTATATAAATACTATGAAAAACCAACTTTATTTATTTTATAAACAAAGATTCATTAACTAATCTAAATCAAAATTTATTATTTCATATAATTGAAACAATTATAATTACATGCATATATAATTAGAAAATTCTATTCAAGAAAGATAATCTATTTTCTGTAGAAATAAAAATCGTAAACTATATATATAGATGTAATTCATATTATAATAGAATTAAATCTTTATTATATATATATAATGAAGATTTAATAATTAACTTCAATTATAATACTTAATAAAAATGTAAAATTAAGCAAAGAAATAACAAACAATGAATATGCTTATTTATTTAATGAAATTTGCATTCTTACGTAAAAACTAAAATATGAATGAATAAATAATAAAGTTATTATGAATTAATATACGAATTAATAATAAAATATATTTTCATATATCTAATCAAGTAATAGGCAATTATATCTTATTTATATTTGCATAGTATGTATTCTGTATAATTGATACAATTTCGTAGGTATTTATTTAGAACTTAATGATATCTGGATCAAATACATTTGTTATATGAGGTTGACAATACCCGTGTATCCTTCTAAATATTAATTTTCGGTTTGATGAAATCAGACATGGTAATGCCAGATTTGTGCCTCGATCTCTTTCGACTCACTTATTCGTTTAATGCGAGGCATACGAATAAACGAGAGTAGAAACATAAAAGCCATTCTTGTCCTTTCGGGACAGCTGCGATCTGATGCATACATATTATAGATCATATTGATCTTCCAAAAAGAAAACAAATAATTTTGATACTTGATAAGAAATAATTGACAACTTCATACAATACATAGTAAGTAGTTTCTGTAACAAGGACTATATTGTAAAAATTACTTAATATTTTACGTCTTGATGCGTCTTAGCCAAACTTTGTGATTACAATACAAATAAATTTATAATATTAAATTTATAAATTAAACTTAAATTTTCAAGATCATTCTTGAACATATTTTTCATGATGATGATTATGAACATATTTTTTAACAGGATACAATAAAAAAATATATATAGTTGTATGAAAAAAATATTAATGACTTTGAAAAGATCGAAAAAAAATGACCTTGAAAAAGAAATTCTTACGAGTTAAATGGATCATCCCGTACATATTGATCACATATAAGAAAACCGGAATGTTAATGTGAAAATTTAATATATTCAGGAATTTAAACGATATTTAGTATATTTAATAACGAATTTAATAATTTTTCATAATTGTAAAAGAATTAGACACGTAGGACATTGCATTAAAATATTAGAATTACCTAGCTGTACAATAAAACGAATAAATATCTAGAATTCAATTAAGTGTAGTTGTTATGAATATTGAAATGATAATTTTTTGGTGATTATAAAGTTTCAGTTAAAGTGAATTTCGTGTCGTCTGTAAAAAACTTTTTATCTAACCTTCTGTTTGCAATTTAGATTCAACATCTAATATTAAAATTAAAAATATTTACAATTCAGAATTAATTGACAGCTTATAATGATAGAAATTAAAATAGTATTACTACAATTAAATTAGAAAAAACAATAAATGATATTTCATATAAATTTACATTTTGTTTCTTTTATATAATATACTTTGATCATTAATATATATATTTATATTAATATATAACTGTATAACAGATATTGTATAATACTGTATAATACTGTAAATAATAGATATTCTATATCTTCACAGAACAGCATCATATTTGGCTTGTCTATAATATTACAAAATTACAGTATAAAATAAAATATGTAGTCAAAACTTTGATTGAATTATACATTAAAAAGGTGTAATAATATATATATTTATAATTATACTTATATATATATAACTGTTTTATATTATACATGTAGTTTATATACATATATTATTTTTACATAATATATGGAAAAAAAAATTATTATATTATTAAATATTATTAAATACACATATAATTTGTACATGTAATTCTGTGTGTGTGTGTGTGTGTGTGTGTGTGTGTGTGTGTGTGTGATTACATGACTCTATTAATAATTAAATAATTAAAAGTTGAGAAAGAATTAAAGATAAAAATAAGAATAATACCTTTTTTTAATTTAAGGACGATGTAAAACATAACAGAATGAAAAAGCAATCTATCCCATTAAGGTTACTACAATTTTTTCGCACACTGTATTTAAAAGTGTATCTAAAGAAAATCAATATCATTAAGAAGTTAAAACTGTAGTGAATTGCACGAACATTTTAAATGTTTCTTTCGAAGATAGGTATACATAAAGAACTTAGCTTTAGTGAACTGCAATTCTTCCAGTTTAAATACTTCAAATCGAATTTCTATGAAAATGTGACGCCGACAGAACTTAAGTCTTGAATTTTAATCTTATGTAAGGTACACTGTATAATGAAAGTAATTATAAATTTAAATAAATATTGTTCTTGTATTTTATTAATATATTACTTAATATAATGATAATTTTTATATTTATATATATTAGACTATATAATACTATATTACCATATATTACTATATATTATATAATATATTACTAAAATACTATATTACATATATTATATTTGTCATTATCTTTTATATTATTTAATATATACTAGTTATAATTTAAACTTATTTCATAATCATTTTATATGTAATATAGAAACGATTAAGTTGTTTAATTCCATTACTTACTACTGACTATAGCAAATTTAAAATTATTTTCATAGTATCACCATTATTCGCGAGAGTTTTGGTCTGCCGGAGTCGGGTCCCTCGACTGAGATTGCGGCGTAGAAGCAACTCTCCTGAACACGGGTTGCGCCGTAAAGACAACTCTCCCAAGCACATTCGTGGCGTAAAACCAACTCGCCTTAGCACATTCGTGGCGTTAGGACAACTCTCTCGAAGCGTGCAAGACTACACGGGCGAGACGCCTTCGCCTTTGTTCGCACCTTGAGCCACGAGACTCCCCAAGGAAAGGGCAACCGAGGTTACCTCTGTGCGTTCCTCGACCCAGGATTTTAGAATCGATTTAAGTTCCGGGCGATTAGGTTGATCTTTGCAACACGAAAGCTACTAGCGAGGGCATAGCCTCATCCATATCTCGGCATGCGTTTACAACATACAGTCCACAAACAATTAACCAGTTAACTGTGATTGACGAGTATACTCGTCATGGAGAAGTGGCACGATTTTGTGTATTAACGAGTATACTCGTCATGCGTATAAACTAGTGACCACTGGCTATTTAAATTGTAATTTTTGAGAAAAACAAAACATATTCTCAAATTTCAAGATGTTTAGAATATTTTGAGGCCAGGCCGGAATAAAACAAACGAATAAAAAATATAAATAATTTGAGATAAACTCATGCGCCCCGTATGCATCCCGGCTGAAACAGCTTATCAGTTCGCATAACTAATTTATTTATCTGCGATGACAACATTTTTTAGATGTTAGCGTCAAAAAGAAGTCGATTCGGTATCAAATTTTTTGTTTTATGCGAAAATGAATCGGGATATATTTGGAATTTTTGTGTATATACCGGAAAAGAGACAGAGTATGACCAGCGTTATTTAGAGTTCAATATTTCTGCACGTATTGTGCTACAGTTATGTAGCGATCTTTTAAATCATGGATATAGATTATATTTAGACAACTGGTACACCAGCATTTCATTGATTGAAAAACTATGCAGCCATAAGACGGACGTGGTTGGCACTATTAGAAAAAATAAGACTGGCATTTCCTCAGACTTGATAAAAATGCCTATTAGAAAAGGAAAATGATAACAAAAAAACCAGAGATAGTGATAGACTATAATAAGAAAATGGGTGGAGTGGACATGAACGATGGCATTATCATAGCGTACTCCACAGCAAGAAAAAGACTTAAAAAGTATTATAAAAAAATATTTCTCCATCTATTAGATATTATTTGTTTGAATTCATATATATTATACAAAAAAAATAATGGGACGTCAATTTTATAAAATAAACCCATCTTTTTGATCCAATATCTTAACAACGACACTTACTCTGTGATTGACGAATATACTCGGCATCGCTCGATTTCGGCGACACATTTAAGTGCGCGCACGCAGATGGGAGCGCCACAGTTAACTGGTTAAGACCTCACAACGCTACACACACGCGCTAACAACCATGAAATACAAAGTAATTTCTAAATCAAGGCATACAATCTTGGCTTATATACAAATATGATCAATTTTTAATATTAATACAAATAATTTATTATCTATGTATATATAGATTATATGAATAGTGAAATCAATAATAATATATAGATAAGTATAATCAAAATAATAATCATAGTATCTGAATTACGTAACATTATTTACGTAAAATTTTATTTGTTTTAATGATTTTTAACAATTGCTACATTCAACAATTATTATAATTTTTATTTTAACTAGCGCTAAAAAATGCAGAAGTATGTTCTTTTTAGATTATACGATATTATTTTCTTTAGTGAAGTTTAATTACTTTTTTCATGTATCCAGTAATCCAGTATATATAAATGGTATATATATATATATACAATTCAATATATATAAAATGATTATTTAATTCAGTAATATTGTTTACCTGTACATCGACACAGTAACTTGAATTCCGGTTCTCGTCATTTTTTTAATATCGATGACACATGAATAACTCATTAATTGATATATGAATACAATATCGAATTTAAAGTAGACACATTTGTTTTTACATTCATTACATTATTGTCTATCACCTTTAACATTAGATCGACGATTAAAAGAAAAATTTCCATCAGAAACCATTAAAGTAAAAAAATAAAAAAGCTTCATAATACAATGAATTACACACATTTTCATTTATATTTATTTTACGAAAAATTATTTTAATTATAAAAATCTCGAAAAATACTCTGTTTTGTATTCATAAAATTTCTAACAAAAATAATAAATTAATCATTTTGACCACTTTGGTAGTTCTAGTTTTAATATCACAGTTACAAATGATGTGAGGAAATATTCAAATAATATCAATCTGATTTTATTTATGTTATAGAAAATTAGATCGATTATATTGTGTGTGTGTTGTTTAATTTAGTTAATGATTACATCGATAAAATTATATTTTATTATTCATATTAATGTGTGTAATCCATTGATCACTTAGATAAATTGCTTATTTTTGTCGCTTTTTTAAAATATTTGTTAAACAGTTTAATGCAAAAAAAATTTATTACTTTTTAAATATTGCCAATATCATTGTCATTTTAATCTATTACTAAAATGAATAATGCTATTTTATTCAAATACAATAAACCAATCACGTATATACAATTAATTATAATTATATTTCATTATATACCAATAATAAAAATCAATAACAAAATTCAGAATTTATATATAAATTTTTATATAAGAAATCGAGCCAATTATTTCATCTTGGAGATCGTAATAAAATGAATAAAATTTATTCTAGAATGCTAGAAAATTCGATGAAATTCGTAGCATGTTGGTGAGTACGCACTCGTACGAAAGTCACTCTTCAGTTGTATTGAAAACGAGAAACTTTCAAGGAGAAAGTACAGGTAATATAAGAAAAAAGAAAACGGAAGTTAAATCATAAAAGTTTGCTGAACTACATGGAAGAACAGTAATCTATTAAAAACTATGAGGAACCATAACAGTTTCTTTGTAAAAGTTAAAAAAACTAAAACAAAATCTTTGAATCTATAACTGAAATAAACTATGTAAAAATGTTGCCTTCAATTCAAACTATTTACTTGTTTCAAAAATTAACGACTGTATCTAAACGATTTTAAAAGATCAAAAATGTTTAAGTATATGCATAGAAATAATTTATTTATTTAATTTATATCTATATAATTATTATACTATATAAATAAATTCTAGAATTCATTTATCTTCCAAATTTAAAATTTATTTTACAAAAAATATACATACCTTATACCTTTCACTATACTTAACGAATGATTTTTTCTTAACGACAATTTTTAACTATTTTATTGGGTTGGCAACTAAGTGATTGCGGATTTTAAATAAGAAAGAAAATTCAAAATTTTTGCTTAAAAATATAACTTTATTCAATTAGGTATTGTCCGTTTTTGTCGATAACTTTTTGCCATCTTTCAGGCAGTGTCATAATTCCATGTTCATAAAACTTCTGATTTTTGCTAGCAAAAAACTGAATTAAATGTGATTTTACATCATCAGCGTCATTAAAAATTTTACCATTTAAGGAGTTCTGCATGGAACGAAATAAATGGTAATCTGAAGTCGCAAGGTCAGGGCTATGTGGTGGATATGACAGCACATCCGAACCTAGTTCCAATAATTTTTGGCGAGTGACTAAAGATGTGTGGGGCTTTGCATTATGCTGGAAAACACCCTTACGATTTGCCAATTCTGGCCACTTTTCTTGAACTGCATCGCTCAGTTTGGCGAGTTGTTGAACGTACACGTTTGAATTAATCGTTTGGTTTCTTGGTAAAAGTTCAAACTGCAGAATTCCTTTATAATCCTACCAAACTGACAGCATAATCTTTTTAAATATTGCCAATATCATTGTCATTTTAATTGTGATATCAAAACTAGAACTACAAACCTTTTTTTGGTGAATCTCAGCTTTTGTGGTTTATCTTGCATCACCCACGATCTTTTCCGATTAACGTTGTTATAAACTATCCACTTTTCGTCGCCAGTTATTAGTCGTTTCAGAAATGGATCAATTTCGTTGCGTTTCAGAAGCGAATCGCAGATGCTAATGCGTTGCGTCAAATGAATTTCCTTAAGCTGATCAGGGATCCATAAATCGAGTTTCTTGACATAGCCAAGCTGTTTTAATTTTTTTTGAATTCATGTATGCGATACATTGAGCTTCTCTGCTATGCTATGACGATCTGAATAGATAATGGCCTTGATATGGGTTACATCAAGTTCAACTGGACGGCCAGATCGTTGTGTATTTTTCAGTAAAAAATCACCAGAACGAAATTTGACAAACCAATTTTGACACTGCCTTTTTTTCAAGGCTTCATTCTCATATACGGGATGCTTCTTGTGTGCTTGCGATGCGTTCTTGCCTTTTCCGAAATAATACAATAAAATATGTCTGAAATGCGCGTCTTGTCCTTCCATGTTTAAATTGGGATAAAAACGAAACTAAATAACTAATCGATACAATTTTTTTACTAAATTAAAGGCGGAAGTCCAAACAACAAGAAAACAATATAGGTTAGGTGCTTTGAACACGATGACAAAACAAAAGAATGTGCTAAGACCATCTATTGACGAAATCCGCAATCACTTAGTTGCCAACTTAATATATTAAAATAATTATAAAATAAAATCAAAATCAAACGATAAACAAAACTTTACGTATCATGTTTTTTCCTGCAATCTTTCACGTTGAATATTTTTTTGCGTTTATTTCTACATATACAATATAAAGTGCCTTCTTACAATTATTTACTAACCAATTTAATATAATTAAATTATGATAAATTATTTTGTACTATTTCTTCTTCACGTCATCGCAAGCAAAACTGATATGTACGATCCTGAAGCTTTCATAATCTAAAAGTATAAAATAACGTTATTTTGAATTTTGCTGAATTACAATCAAATGAAATTATTAAATATTCTCTAAGCAATAATTTGATATTGTGTTTATACAAAATATTCTATCATATTTAAGTGAAAAAAAAATACTTTTATTAATCAGTTGTAAGTACTTAATATCACTAAGTGTAAAATACATATAAATAGCTTACAGCCGTAAAGCTTTCCATGGAAAGACTAGCAAATTTTCCAAATGTCAAAGTAAATCCTTTTTGACATCTTAATATCACGGGTATTAAAAGCCGAATTTCTTTTGGACGTATATTGTACCAAAGAAGTTCATATGCTGTATCTCCCATCAATTTACTCTAAAATGAAGCGGAATTTAAGAATAAAAAATCAAGCTGTAGAGTAACTCGAGTAAATACATCTTGTACAATTCAAAATAATTAGGATTAATATATTTTTATTTTTCTTTTCAACGTACATTAGATTGGTAATTGTGCAATTTTGTCATTATAATTAAAAAAAATTAACTTAAGAATAAACTTAACTGTAAAAAATTTGGAAAAATGCAATTAAAAAACTTTTTTCGGGAAATATGTGTTACTGTAAAATTATTAACGTTTATGTTAATATTTTCGTACAATTTTGTTATCTAATTGTAAAACTAATATTTAAATCCTCGATTATTTTAACATTTTTATATTTTCTATAATAAAAAGAGTTATGTACAATAGGAAAATTATAAATTAATTTATAAAGAGAAAAGAGAAGAGACAACTCTAAAACAACTTGACATAAAATTAAAAATGTCAAAGCAAAATGTCCTATATATTAGATATAAAATACAAAATGTTGGAAAGCTTGAAAATGTAGATAGAAAAATATACATATATATTGATATAGTATTTCTGTTATGAATAATAATTCGTAAAATTAATAAAAAGAAAGAACCATTTAATTCTTAATTAATTTTTTTTTTTAGATATTCGAAGCCATAAAAATTTATGTTTCAGATTGCTTAATTTTGGAATTTTTGATTTGATTTAATTTTATTTATATAAAAAAATATATACATGAAATACAAAATAAAATTGAATAATTTAATTTTTTGTAACATAACATAAATTATTTGTAGCGCTAAAGAAAAAAGAACTATTTAGAAAAAAAACGGGAACTACAATTATTAAATGAATTAACTTAGATAAAATTCTATTTCTATATTTCATTGTCTCGAAAGCAATTATATATAGTATGTATATTTTAAAAATAAATACTCAAACATTAAATTTTACTTTAGATTTTGTTATAGAATATTATTATGTTAAAGAATTAATTACGTTCTACAGATTTTTAATTTAGAATAGATACAAATATGAATTGAAATTAAATAAGAAAAAAAATATTTATAAAGAAAAAAAGCTGGATAATTAATATTTATTAAAAGTAAAGTAATAATTATTTATACAAGTAATATACCTACTACGTACAGAAAAATATTTTCATCTGTTAAAAAATTCGGGAAAGCAGGGACAACACTTCAACTTACTCTCAATCTAAAGCATATACGAAGATTCTTGAAAAATTTATAAAATAAACTTATAAACGAAAAATGAAATAATTGTTGCAACAAAATCTTGCAAAACAAACGTTATATATAAGCAGAAAATTAACAAAAGAACAATGAAAAATATATGAATCGATTATTAAAGGTGATAGAAGTTAAAAGGTATCATATTAAACATATAATTTATATTTTATACATAACATTTTATAACAGTTTCATTTAGAACTAATGTCAACTGTCTACATTTGTTAATTTTATTATTTAAACATAGGAAAAAATTATTCGCAATATTATTTTAATAAATATTTTGAATAAATATATTTTTATTACATTTATGTTTGTATTTATTTGCATTTCATTTATTAGTTGTTATTTTATTATAAAATAGTAGCAACAATTTAACAATCAATTTAGTAATCAGTAACGATTATGAAAACCAAAGTTACTCTTTAGAATATATTAAATGGATTTTATTATTGAATATTAAATAAAATATAAAAAAATAATAAATCAAATATGTGCATATTGCTTCTGTAAAAAGTCAATAAACTTCTCCAAATTAAAAAATTGGTAAATTAATAAATATAGAACAATATTTCTATTTTCTATATATTTGGTTTATATTTACAATTTGTTCTGGATTTTTCATTCTGTTATTTTTCAAAACAATATAGTACTCCATGTTATTAAAACTATTCTTTCGATTTGAAAAGATAAATATTTACATTTAAACGTGTGCCATTTTGCCGGAAATTTATGGTAGCTGTCTGTAAATTATGTATTACTCAAATATTCAAATAAATTTACTTATAAAAATGCAATAAAATATAATAGGACGTAAATAAAATATAAATCTTCCAATTTACAAAATTATTTAAAAATTATACGATGGTTAATCCGACATAGAAATGGATCTGATCAAATAACATGTATAAGCGTACAAAGAATGATTCTTTATGAAAAACTAAAAATAAAATAAAATTTTTTCATCCGAAGATTTGTTTTCGAGAAAATCGAATTTGAAAATCCGTTCTCATTCAATTTTTAGTAAGTAGTAATAATTTATCATCGATGCGATTCAAGTAAAATACGAAATTAGAAAAATATATGTTCCAAGTGTAAATAATATTTTATAATATATTATATAATATTCATATAATTATGAGTTCATATAACTATCTCATAATTATAAGATATTTCAAGATTATAGTACTCAGGAAAGAAAAGAAAAATATTTTATCAAGGATATATTGTATTATCAATTATATTATGGGATTGTTGAAATTGGTATCCTCGTTTTTATATGCATAATTGTGTGTCTTGTTACTAATTTATTACACTTACTTGATACTGTGTTTTCGTTTTTCAATTCTTCACGTGAATAATTAATACAATGGATTAAGTTAGTTAAATTTTGAATATTTTCACTATTAAATTTGCTTTTGATATGACCACATAGATGAAAATATTTATAACGCAGCATTATTATTATCATAAAATTCCATATAAATTCTAATTAACTAATTTCTTTTTTACATAATTTAAATCTAATTTAAACTAAAATCAAACTGAAATCAAAACTAAAATTAATCCTTCTTTGTCTTAATTTGACACATTTTTCTTATAAAATTTATACAAAATATCTAAGATCACGATATAAAATTGAATATCTGTACCCGAGAGAAGATTCTACACAATTGCATAGAAATTTAGTTTATTTAATATTAATTGAAAAAAAAATTGCAAATTTCGCTATTTATTGTAGATACTAATTTTTTACCACTATATCAACTTGTCCAAATGACAAATTAAGTTGGAAAAATAAGAGACGAAGATGAAATTAAACCTGTGCATAACACATTGTTCGGATACAATGTAAATTGCAAAGGCAGCTAAGAAAACTAACGAAGATTGTACCCGAATGTGACCGTAAAACAATCTACATATGTATGTGCAGGCTAGAATTTCAGGACAGCCGGTCATCACGTGCACTCTTATGCAGTAATTACATATGTTAACACTTAACGAGATGGGGACAAAACGTCGATTTACTTTTTTTCATGCCAACTTCCTAAAACGGGCCACAAAACATAGATTTACATTTTTGCACATATTTTAATTGCGCTGTATTGCCTGGAAACATGAAGTAGCACATTCTTTCAATAAATTGTTGAAAAAGGAAAGAAGAAATATCACCAAAAGTCTTACAGAGTATGCAGCTCAAAGAAAAAGAAAAAACAAAACGAGATATATATGTCAATTCTGCAGGTTTCACTTCATAAGGGTGAATGTTTTACGAAATTATACTTAGATGAAATACTAAACATACAAAAATAAATAACTTCTAAAAATTTTATTGATAATAACATTAATTTAATAAAATTACAACACTTTAAAACTTACACACATTCCTTCAAAAATGTCTGGAAATGAGAAAAATAGAGAAAAGATCCATCCATTAAGTGTTAAATTGATAATATTAATATTTAATAAATCTAACTTTATATGAGTAGAGAACAAAAATTAAGTTAATCAATTACTTAGGTTGGGATTTAATCAGTTGAGAATACACTTTTAGTCCGAAATGATTATCATGTATAAGGTTATTCCAATTTAAGTGGTTAATAAATTACATCAATAATGAATTTATATATAAATATAAATCAATAAATACTATTATAATATTTACAATGCACCTACATAATTGAATTATGTATTACGTATTTCCAGACAATGTCCTCTCATTATCATGCGTTTCTAACAATCGTAACAGTTGTAATTTAAATTATATAGTTAAGTTTGTAATAATATTCTTTTTTCATTATTTTTTCTAATTTATTCTTTATTTTTTTATTAAGAGTATTCTATTTCTAATTTATTCTTTATTTTTTTATTAAGAGTATTCTATTTCTAATTTATTCTTTATTTTTTTATTAAGAGTATTCTATTTCTAATTTATTCTTTATTTATTTATTAAGAGTATTATTTTTTTTATTAATAATATTAATTATAGAAAAATTATGGATGTAGATTTATTCAATAGTGGTACAGTATGAGGATGGATGAGAATGTCATCAATATATATTTATCCGAAATGTTCTAAGACTGCATTTCCGAATATAACAATTAGCTTCGAAACATGTCGCAACACTGATCGCAAGACTACAAATTTCGCATATAATAAAAATCTCACTCTGAGATCGATTGCGGTCGTATATATTACGGCGAAGCTTTGTTTCAAAGATGATTCAAAGGATCTTTTATTCGAATTTTTGACTTAGTTAACAAAGATAAATCATTGTTAGTTTTAGTATAGCTCTAGTTATCAATGAGCGAGTCATTGTCAATTAATTATCAGTGAACTCCTGCATAACATGATCTTCTATAACGCAAATTCATAAGATACTAAAAAATATTACGGTTAGTACTTATGCAATACAATAAACGATATAACACATACGATTTTAACATTTTACAATATTTTTCGACTAAAAACATTTTTCCATCTTAAGCATTAACACGTCTTTTATACGAGCAATTCTAAAGATAAAGGTATGTTAGACATTATAGCGTATTTTGTTTTTATAAATTCGTCTGACAATGCATGTCTCGTATAACACGGAACGTATCCCCTGCGCTATACGGGAATTCATTCTATACTGTCACATGTGTGACAGACATCACTTGGATAGAATCGAAATTACAAAGGCAGCTAAGAAAGCCGACTGCGGCCCTAAAATAATTACACGCAGGCCAAGATTTCAGGACAGCCGGTCACGCGTATATACTTATCCATGTTGACTCAGGACTAGAAATCGAAGAATAATTTATTACTGGAAAAACCGAGCATTCCTTAAACTACACTCACACCAATTAGAAAAACAGACATACATCGTCCAAGTTAATATTCTTAGGTAAATTCTAAAATTGTCTGGGACAATAATTCGATTTGTGATATACTATTCCTGAAAAACTCTAATTCCGAATCTATCAATCCTGAATTGTTTAAAAAACTAAAAATGAGCGCTGTCTTTGACCATATACGTCAAGATCAATGAAATCGATGAAATGTATCTTTCTACGGTATTCAAAAAAATATTTGTTGGCTTCAACAAATGATTCCACCCTTCGGAATCGATGGAGATTAAAAAAACGAAAACTGCAAAATTGACTTCGAATTCAGTAAAAATTATAGTTGTTGCGTCAAGCAGTATGATCGCGATCCACATTTGAGGCGGATAGCGACCGTGTGTGAAGTATTGTGAAGAGAAGAAAGATATGATAGATAATCAGAGATTGCGAGAAATAGACTGCATAATAGGTAAGTGATGTGTTATTATTCTATAGCTCACAATGTGATTAGCCACAGCGGTGATAATAACTATAGCCCGAATTGTGTGACAATGCACTGACGTGATACGCATTCAGTGGTTGTATACTAACTTAGTATAATAGTATTGAATTTAATGTATCACTGTCATCCCCGTTGACGGCAGGCCTGTTTTATCGAAAAAATGATGGCGAGTGCGGGCCAATCACTTTAAACACTGAGCCGTTTGATTGCTCTAACGTAATTGCTTTAAAAACGGTGAAATTATTAAGCATCGATACAGTGATCGATGTCAATCGCCTTTAGAGGACAACATAACAGGCATGTGGTTGCGAAAGACAACAATAAAATATGGCGTCACGATAGCCGCGATAAAGTTCTTATTGCCAGCATAAAAAAACAGCTAAGCCGTTGTCTTTATCTAAAAATAGAATAGTAAATTATTTTATGTGGACAAGAAGCCTGACATCTGTTGTACACATGACTCTAATATATCTGATATATAGAATTATGGGAAATCGCCCGAAATATGGGAAATACTCAAAATAAAATTTATTGAGTAAAAGTTCTATTAATATAGGAATATTTATGTGAAAAAGAAAGCTTTATTTCAATGAACTTAGAATATTATAGATTATTGTAACAATATAAATACAAATTTGTTTGATTATTGTTTATTTGAATTATTGATTTTCAATTATAGGTACTTTCATAACGATATTAATATAATATTAACATGTCAATTAACATTCGCCAGTTGCTTGATTATCATGTGCAAATCGTATTCAATTACTCATTGAAAGTCAATAATCAAGTATGCAAATGAATTGATGCTAATATTATTATTACAGAATGTCTGTGAAATGTATTTTTTGATAAAAATATAGAATCTTTTGAAATGACGTTCTCGTCATATCTTGAAAATGTACTAAACATTTAATTTAATATTCTCATATACATATATCATAAACAACTATATAATAAATAATAAACTACAATGTTTATCATGATTGCTAAATATGAACATATAAACGGATATAAAAATGTATTCCAATGTTTTGCTTCCGTTCAAAATGATCCTGATCTTTTGCAAACTCTTTTAAACAACGAATAATTACGATATCTGGAATAATAGAAAAAATGAAAATATTCACTACATAAATTTACAAAACATATATGAATTCTAATTATATGTTAATTTTAAGGATATTTTTAGAAGAATAAAATTATTTTAAAAACGAAAGTAAAATGGGAAAGAAGTGTTCAATATTATAACTCAAACCTTTATTTAAGTGAAGTGGAAAAACTACTTTTTCTCCAATTTTAATCTCGAAAATTAAAGCCGGTTATATGCAAAGAAAAAAATTATTCAAAATGTCGATACCTACAGCATATTGAAATCGAAGAAGAAATAGCTTTTCTACATCCTGTATTTTAATTGTATATTAATTTATAGTTAATAAATTATAATTTTAGTATCAATTCGATTTATTTTTTTGTAGTTTATTACATAAGTGTGAAAGTACAAGATCGTTCACGATTCTGTTTTTCTTTTTCGATTTAATTAGTAAACTTGATAATAAGTCAAAATGAAATTTAAATTTAATCTAATTAATAAATTTTCAATAATGATCAATATTTTAAAAATTGAAACTCCAGTATTAAAAGTTAAAAGTTTTAAAAATTAAATCCTAGACAATTTCAGAACTAAAGTGTAAAAGTGACATATGCTAAATATTAAAAATATTATTTACTTAAAAAAAAAAATGCATCTACAAAATTTTCTTAAATTGTTTATTCTGAATTCTTCAATGTTAATATTTAAAAGAATTATTTTATAATTTAATTCAAGCAAATCATCTGAATTTCGCAAATATACACAAATAGTCAAAATGAAAAACTCGCCATTATCGTAATCAAGCAATAATAGTAATTCGATACATGTATATGTCAGACAAATGTTTATATTATTTATTACTTCTGTGAGAATATGAAATTTACAATGCCTGATTATATAATTCTGTTGATAAGTTTGAAACACATTAAAAATATTATTTTTAATGTATTTGGATTATTATTAATCCAAAAATCTTTACATAAAATTGATAATGCTATCTCTAACCAAGTTGCATGAAAACATAGATCGTATATTATAGATTGACTAATTGTAATAATATCAATGTATAATAATTTATTAAAAAAATTATTATACATTGATATAATAAAACTAATATACAAATTAATTATTTTGTTTTTTTATAGTGTTCTAAACATTAATTTTTTATTGGTAAAATGAGTCACACATATTGAAAATTTTACAACAAAAGTTATAGTATTAGTTGAATTTATAGAACTTGCTCAATATTGATAACCATTTTCTTTCTATTCGCAATTGCCGCAATGTTGCAAATAATATTAGGTTTACTGGAAATAGGCATAATCACAGATGCAATGATTTCCATAAAATATTCAACAATAAATGTACGATATGTGAACTGACATTAAATTGCTTGAGTCACGAATTGAAGGAAATTTAAAAGTTCTGAAGAAAACAGAAAATTATGGAATAAGAACTTCTATGCAAAATTTTCTAAGTTTCGTGGACTATTAAATTGAAAATAAATGCATTATTTTTTTCAATATATATTATAAACTTATCTTTCTATTCAAATTAATTAATGGCTATACCAACAATTCATTTCGTTTGTATTATATTAGTCGATATATACTATACATTTTTTAACACAAAATTAAATAGAATGCGTCCTATTAATTACGCTTGCAACTTTATAGTATTTATATATATACATAATACTGATATTTTCTCGGTATCTCGAGAAATGTAATTCTATCAGTAATAACATATTCTTATCTTGTTTAATTGCTACATTTAATAATAAATTATTTGTCTTACTACGCGTATTCTGTTTGATTGTTTTGTATAGTAATTAATAACTTATACATTAAAGAGTATTACTGTATTAATAACAATGAAAAATTGTGGATAATTTAAATTTTTATAACTTTATAAAAATCATGTAGTCTTTACTTTCACAGTGTTGAGTTCGTTTTTTCGAAGATGATTTTACATCTTATAGCGGGTGGAAAAATGAAGATCCTCTTTTCTCGGAAATTGTACTAATAATAAAAAATTTTTTCATGACTCAATCCATTATTATTTTGTAGACTGGAATTTTCTCTCTACGATAATTATATTGTACGATAATTGTATTATTATAAATATATAAATAATGATTATTATTACTATAATCGTAGTAAAAATAATAATAGTGATAACTAATATAAATAATGTAAGAAATTATTAAAAATTTATCCTACCAAAATTCTATTCGATTATACAATATAAAAATAAGAATTCCATTAAAAAATAATTTAGTCTTGAAATTTTCCATATTAGCCCATAATTCAAAATCTATTATCAGAAATATACATATCAATTTTCTGATATACCAAATGACATTGTATAAAAACATATCTTTGATAACTTTATTTCTTTATAAAATATTTTATTGTTTTCACACAAAATGCACCGCATATATACATACATATACATATTATGTTGAATGGGAAATTTCAGTAAAATACTAAGTGAAAAATTACATATAAATAAAAATAATTGCTCAGAAGAAGGAACTATTTTATTTCAATGAAATTGGTTATTGTTGAAATACAAATTAATTTAGCTACCGTCATTTACCTATTCTCTACGTTACCACATTAATACGCCAATTAATTATCATATGCAAATTGTGTTTAATTATATTTAGAAATTAATAATCAAGTATACAAATAAATTAATTGATTGACACTGTTATGTATATAATTGAGATATAAAGCTCGTAAGATATAATTTTCAGCTAGTTTTAATTTTCTATATAAAAACGTAAATAAATAATACAATATTTTTTGTAAATAGCGTCATTTTTGAAAAAAATTAATATTGAAAATATACTAAATATGCACGTATTTAATATTATCAAGTCGATAAATACTTAATATACATATTAAAGTATACATATCTACATCGTGTAGTCAGTAGTTGAAAGCGATTTTTTACTTTAAAAAAAAAAATTAAAAAACGTGTTTATTTTCAGTTATTATTGAATCAACTAATGAATATTTTCAAAGCAATTTTTATTTTTGTTTATAAAAATATTGTTAAATTTTTCATCTTTTATTACCAAATTAGTAGTAATAAATAATAAGTTGAATATATAAGTATGAATAGTAAGTTTTAAACTGGAACTAACAAATATTGGAGAAGTTTATTGCATTTTAAGATAATATTTAACAAATTAGTATTTGTTAAAATAAAATCATTTCATTAATAAAATATGTCATTTAACACAAATTACACATGAATTATTACTTGTTATGCTATGCATGTTAATTATATTAGGTTGTCCCATAAGTTTCTTCCGCGCCACGCTATGAGTGACTCGGAAGTGGCTGTGTTTATATAAACATGCAAGCTTATCTCTTAGCCGTTTATGGCATCGGTTTCAGTCGTCCCAGAGCTCTTTCAAAGTACGTTTCGTTGGTGACAAAGTCTCTTTTAAAATTTTTTCTGCACCGTTCAATATGGAGAGCCAAAAGATGCATTTGCGGCATGTTATGCTTCATTGCTTTAAAAAAGGCAATAGTGCAAAGGACACTGCAGACGAGATTTTCACCGTTTACGGGAGTGGTACTACCACTATTAGGACCGTCCGCAATTGGTTTAAAAAATTTAGAGCTGGCAATTTCGAGTTGAAAGATGAAGACCGCAGCGGCCGCCCAGCAACGACTGATACGGACATTATCAAGACTGTGCTCACTGAAAATCCACGATATAGTGTGCGTGAGATAGTGGATGCCACTAATATTCCCAAGACAACGGTACATAAGCATCTAATCAAGATAGGATATGCGATATGAAGTTTGGGTTCCACACCTATTGACGGAGACCGGCCTTATGAACCGCGTCTCTACGTGCGATTTGCTTCTCCAGCGACATGAAAGGGATTCTTTCTTAAAGAGGCTTGTCACTGGAGACGAGACTTGATTTTATACCAAAATGTGCATCGAAAACGCACTTGGTCCAAGGAAAATAGACCTTCAACTGTTGCGAAGCCTGGACTTCATCCGAAGAAGGTTCTTCTGTGCATTTGGTGGGACTGGAAAGGTGTAGTGTACTACGAGCTCCTTCCTCAAGATGATACGATCAATGCTGACAAATATTGCAATCAACTGGATCAATTGAAAGCAGCCATAGCAGAAAAACGGCCAGAATTGGCGAACCGACGAGGCGTCGTTTTCCATCACGACAACGCAAGACCGCATGTTGCGTTAGCCGTAAGGCAAAAATTATTACAGTTTGATTGGGACGTTCTACCTCATCCTCCATACTCCCCAGACCTTGCTCCATCCGATTACTACTTGTTCCTCTCCTTAAAAAATTCTCTCCGTGGTAAATCTTTCATATCCATAAGCGAAATAAAAACGCACCTAGATGAATATTTTACAAGTAAACTTAAACAATTTTGGAAAGAGGGCATAATGAGGCTTCCTGAGAGATGGAAGAAGGTTATAGAACAGAACGGTTCATATATAATATAATAAATCCATCTTAAACAAAAAATATCGTGTATTCATTTCGCATCAAAAAAAGGAAGAAACTTATGGGACATCCTAATATAATCAGATTGACTTGATATTTTAATATTTACTAACCTTCTTATAATTTAATACTTGCTGTTCAAAAATTTATTCATATTAATTTTAGAATCGAAACGAAGAATAATAATAAAATAAGAATATCGTAGAATAACATTGAACTTATTTTAGTATAAGTTGCATGTTAATGCAACGTTAATTATATAATCAGACTGACTTAATATTTTAATATTTACTAACCTTAATGCTGAGATATTCTCCAGCAAAGCAGTATACAAATGCATCCAAACAACAAGCCATATAAAATACAACACATTTTACGAACATAGCAAATCCACTATTAATACGTAATGACTGTAACAGATTAAACTTCTTTTATGTAATGTTTTCGAATTTCAAAGAGGATTTTTGATGAAAAAAAATCAGTTAAATATTTATTGACTTTTTTTAATTAATTAATCTCATTGTTTAATAGATTGAAAGTACATAAAGTATATAAGTATATACATACTTATGTATGATTTCATTTCATTATGGTATTCATATTGCTGCTTGGTTTTCAATAATGAACTAGAAGAAATATTCTATATTTTTGACTTACTTTTTCATGTGGATTCACTCTTTTTCAAATTATACTATTAGTTTAAGAGCACATTAGATATTTGCATTATTTACCATTTGCAATATGATGAACAAGATTCTCATGTTAATTATTACTATTATTAATATTACTATTATTAATACTTACAATTACTATAAGATAGCCCAAACAGCAAGTAATTAAAGTATTCGCTACAAGTTGAGTAAGCGCTATATAAGTAAAGAGCTTCTCAATTTTCTTTGCAAATATAATAATCTCTTGATGCCTGCTAATGAAACACTTCAATTGCTTTTCACTTTTATATGCAGTTTCCAATAACGTTTGACATATAATATCTATTTGACAACCTACATGAAGCACCTAAACACAATGAATAATACTATGAAATAGTTAGATAAAATGAAACAATAAAAATATACTATTCGTTATAAAATATATAAATTTGTAAAATGTACAAATATTTTATTAAAAAGAGTATTTCAATGACATAAAAAAAGGAATTTTTGTTATCTAACATTCGTGAAGTCTAGACGACAATATTTAGTTTGTGATAGCATTTTAATTTTGCATAATCAATAATTAAAATTAGATAATAGTGAACTATTAAATTATTCATTACAATGTTAATACAGTTTCAAATACACTATATTGGACAAAATATAGGATAATTTGAATAAAATTATTAGAATCTCATGTAATTTCTTATTTTTTCATAAAGAATCACGTTCTTACCCGTTTTTACTGAATGATAATTTCAGATCTTTATATACATATTTATTTTATATACATATATATATATAAAATAAACCTATAATATAAATGCAACATAAATGCTCATAAATTGCATATAAATTGTAATGACACTCATTCATTGAATCAAATTTATTATATTTAATTCAAATAATTATTTTTTATTTCGTAGAGAAATAATCTATTATTGCCAACCAAGCAAAAATATTTTAAAATATAAATTTACTTTATAAAAATTAATATTATTTAATCACTATATTCAATTTATTTGAACGGAATTTATTTTAAAAATAAGGATTTAATGCAAAATCTAATAAATACCTTATACAAAAAAATAATTATGATAATTTTTTACAATTTAACAATAAATATTGTTTTCGAAATTTTTTCTTTTTTCATATTATCGCCTCCTCTCTCTCTCTGTCTCTCTCTCACTATATTAATTGATTTGAATTTATATTTATATTGAAATTAGAATTTTTGAAAGTGATAAAATTTATCAATAACTAAATTATTTTATAGTATTTTCTTTTAATTCAAAAATATGAAATCTCTTTTTTTATCTAACAAATAATTGCATCTTATTTCTTAATTATTGCTAATTACGATAAATAAAGTGTAATAAAATATTATCTACTGATTAAATAAATTAAACAAAATAAAATATCAATTCTTTAAATTATATATATTAATAGCTCTACAAGACTTTCTACAAGAGTACAAACAACAATTTTACATAGATTGTTTTATTGAAAGTTACAAAAAATATATAACCAATCATTCTATCAAAATGTCATGATTTTTTTTGGTGTCCTTCATAAACTTATTTCAGAAGAGGCATACAACAGAAATTGAGTGGTGAAATTTTAGATAAAATTTAGATTTTTAATACATAATTTGACAGCTATACTTCCGAAAGGCACCGATGGTTGATTGAAATGAAATTTGATAAATAAGAAATAATGAATTTAATGCCAATCCATAGCTTCATGATAATTTGCAAATTATATTATGAGCTATATTTGCCAGCAATGGCAAATTACAAGCAGGTGTAGTGAGCTCATTTGCAAACAGTGAACACTATTCGTTCAGAAGGTAATACGTCAAAGGATCTGTTCAGGACTTGCAAATAAAAATTAGGCCGATTTCACATAGAGATACACATATTGTGATAGATACTGAATATAGATAGGTGTCACTTGAAATCGTACAATAATTCATCAGGACTTCATTTTAAAGCATGTAGCGAATGAAAATGTAAAAAGGTACTTTATTTTTTTCTTGAAAATGCGACAAATTGTCGTAAAAACGTTGAAAAATTCTTTCTATGATTAGAATTTATTAATTGAAAATTGAAACCTCTACTTTAGTATATGAGCCCTTATTTGATGTACTATTTTTCAAGTGTATGATTCCAAATGACATTCGTGTTTGTACATGACTTTGAGAAATACATCTTTGATTTGATGATGATTTGTTTAAAATGTGAGCCACAAAACTGATCCTGAACATAATTTTCACGGTCAAATGTTTTTATTATATCGCATTCTATCGAAAAAATCTTCAAGGAACTGCAGATCGCAACTCAACTGTTCAATTATGTTGCGCATATGCACGAATTGCAGTCATTATTGAATTCGATATCCATTCACTATCGACGATAGATAACAAATGTTATAATGCTATTTGTCATACTTTCGGAACGAATATTGTTGCATGTTCTATTATATATTCCTAGAGATTTAATCATATGATTGTTGATTTAAAATTTATGTTTTTATACAATAATGAACAGCCTGTATAACTTTCACTGTTATTTTACAATAATAGAAAAAAAGTAAAAGAACTTTTGTTTCTGATTTGTAATTTAGTTTATCTTCTAGTATGAAGTTTCTTTGTTTAAAATAAAATTACACAAAATAAAACTTACTTATGTGACAAATCAATATTTATCGTGATAATAATCGCTCATGTGACTGTAATCTTAGGTAAAAAAATTATTGATACTACAAAAACTGTACTTGTACCCCAGTACGATTCGTCTCACTGAAAGGCCAAGGCAACTATTCTGACTAGGAAATGAAGACAACTTTTTTGCCATAAAATTTTATTGATATGCAAACATTTAAATCGAAACAAAACAAATTACAGGCACGATCGCTCAGTACCAGATAACGCCACTCCTACTCGAGATCTATCCCACGCCCCCTCACGAATCACGTGACCCAAATCAACCAATCGCTAATTTTCGTTGCATTAGCGTTGCACTTGAAGAGGCCCGATTTTCTGAGTTACCTCCTCTAAAATCACTTTCAGTGATAAAATGTAATTGTTAATGTAATGTGCTTTGTTATCTAAAGACTATGCAAAAGATTTAATTAATATAAGCAACCTCGTATAACAAAGCGTTTTAAGAAATAAGAATGACATTGTTGGAAAGATTGTTGGGTTTTGATTGTTTATCACATCATTAATTTGAGCGCGAGGCTGATTACAATAGGAAAAGAGAAAAAGAGACAGAATGTGTAATTATAATGAAAGTTAAAAATTATTTCTATGAGAAATATTGTAACGTAACAAAATGTAAGGATATTGTTACAAAACATTTGAAATATTCAAATGATTCAAAATAATTCATATTACTTTAATTTTTTTATAAAAGTATTTAAAAATTTTCCATAGTTAATTTACATAATAGAAATACCATTTTAATTTATAAAACTATATTGATATGTGAATAAAATTTCACATAAAGAATGTTCAATTACAATAGAACTTTACTTATACAAACTTATCAGAGAACAAATTTATAATAATTTTATTATTATAAGTAATAATTATATTATTTATAAATTTACAAACTATAATAATTCAAATTATATAATTTCGTATAATAAGAGTTTTCCTCTCTCTTAATGATTTCTCGATGAGGAATGTAGATTCAAATAAGTGGATTCAAGAATTGATTTAATCGAATATTGATTCAAATTTGGTTCAAATGAAGAATATATAAACAGATTCTATCATATGTATATTATCTTTTATTAGAAAATAACATTCTTCTTATTCAATCCATTTCAAATCGTATTTAACAAAAATATTTTTCTTAAATGAAAAAAAGAGTAAAATGAAATTTATTTTCTGAAGAAAAATTATTTTTAAAGTAAAGACACATCCGAATCAAAAGAAGTAGTTTATTGTTAATACTTACTAACATTAAAAGGAAAGCAGTGAACAGACCATATACAAAAGCTGATGTTGCTTGATAAAAGTATTGTGCAAATATTACAAGCTCGAAAACTGGTGACTTGTCAGTATCAAAAGGTAAATCCATTTTTAATAAAAGTTTTCGATGTGTTGTTGCATTAATCTCTGGAGAACTAAAAACACCAATCGCATAAAAGACCGTAGATATTACGCTGATACTTATTATAATGGTTGTTGAACGATAAGACCAATGTGCTGTTTTCGATATTACATTATTTGTATCTATAATAGCATATTTTTGGCAGTCTTTTTCCATAGTTAATAAAATATTGCGAAGGAGGCTGTAAAATAATATTCAAAATATTATATCCTTGTGTAGAGTAATCCTCGTAATTGACTATTAATAAATTCATTATTTAAGTATTTCATAAGTAGTGCAAAGTATTTTTTTTCTGTATAATGTACAAAAATAATTATTTTTATGTCCTTTATTCAAAATTATTAATTTTATTATATTGTTATGTCCAGAGAGAAATGGAAAAGAAATTTCGTAAAGAAATATATCTATATTACATATATACATTTATATATACATATAAATGTATCCGAATCAATCAGAATAAGAAAAACTTACTTTTGATGTGTCCAAGCGATTAATAATCTGATACATACTAAACTGAACGCCAGACAAATGCCTACATTATCTATTATTTCTATAAGAGTATGAAATTTATAATGCTTGATTAAATAATTGTATTGTTGAATATGAAATACACTAAAAATGATCACCCAGTAAAGTTTATATAAAACTGAAAGCGGTGCTCCTGGCCAAGCTGCGGCGAAATGAAGACCATATTTTACAGATCGACTAATTGTATTAATTGTTGCCATTTCATATCAATTGATGATTTCCTTTTGTTTCAAATTTTGATTTTCAATTGATAAAATCTCGTCACATGAGCTGTACTTTTTAAACAGCAGTACCATCACCATTAATAGATTTATAAAATATAAATGTGCTTGTAGACGTCCTTCTGCCGCGCTGCGCTGAACATTGTGTAACAAAATTATAGTGCTGGCTCAAACTTGTAGAATTTATTCACTATTAATAGCATTCGCTTCCCATAGTCGTATATATAATGCAAATAATATTAAAATGATTACAGGTTTTCTGGGAACAGGCATAACCATAGAAAGTGCTATGATTACAATTTTATTGAAATGGAGGATAATTTTCATAAAAAATACACGAATAAATGTACGATATGTGGATGCAGATCAAATTACTTCAGTTACGACTTGAAGAAAATTTAAAAGTTCTGGAGAAAGTAGAAAAGAGTAAGAAGTTTCATATGAAGTTTATGAATGTCGTGTACTGTTAAATTGAAATAAGTTCATTGTATTTTCTTCTATACATAATATAATTTAATATACAAATTCTATTTTCGAATATATACATATAATATACATATACATATAACAGCCAATAATAATAATAATAACAACAGTAACAACAACAACAACAACAACAACAACAATAATAATAACAGTAATAAAGGAAAAAGAACTAAAACCGTGTAAATACAATATGGATATCAATATAGAGTTCTATCCTCATTTAAAGTAAAGGTTCTGCTTTATATTTTATTCTCAAAAATTCAATAAAAAATTTTTTTAATAAAAAGAATTCAATGCTCTTAAAAAAATAGAGTAATATGCATGTATTTATTTGTATTTTAAAAGTGATATCACATAAATATGTTTTTTGCATATAAACGAAAAAAAAGAATGGGCATTAAAAAATAGTGATTAAAATTAAATAATAAAATTAAGTAATAAATTCGATACAAAATATGTTCGTGTCACTAAAATGTCACTAAAATTATGAAAATTCATTTTGTTCCGTTTCATTGGCTTTGATTCTAAGTCTACTATAAAATACTTGACATAGTGTAATATGAAATGAATAAAATCGAGATATTAAAAGACTTTACGTATTTCTTAATTTATATATTATATAGTTTGCAAGTAATAGAAAAATATTTATTGATACATTTTTCACAGTTCTCCTTAACTTTTAATTCAGTAAATATATATTATTTGTATTGAAAAATAAACGAATTAAAAGCTTGTCGTATTATAACATTTAATAGAGAAAGAAATAAATAAAATACTTTTCTATTCAAAAATGCAGTATTTGATGACAGAAGTGTTGAAAGCAAAATCACAGAAGTGCAAGTGCAGTGATGTATGATATATGTTATTTTACTAACATAAGTTTTATAGTGTAAACGGTTACAACATAGAAACAAGATATTTGTAGCTGTTGAATCAAAACATGTTGAAAAAAAATGAGATATATTTTAAGTATTTGAAATATACGAAAATAAAGTAGAATAACAAATCATAAGATCAAAAGATTAATATCACAGAAAAAAAATACGTCTTGCGAATTCGATACGTCTTTTCTATGTGCTGAGGATATCTAAGAATTCAATACATACCACAAAAGAATAGTGATGCTTGTTGAGCATCAGCTTACAATTGGGACTGTTTCAATCGAGTTGTCTGCACTCAAACTTAATTTTATATTGACGTGTTAAATGAGACATTAATGTTCAATTTTAAAGTGGAACTTTATTTCTGCGTATATAACGCACATCTTCGCGTATCAACGTATATCTTATATCTGCCTCTAACGTTTAACATAATATTATGTCTTTGCATAAGTAACATATATCGTAATCTAATGTATTATATAGTTTTGATGTATATTTGTCTTTTGGTTGACGGTTTTATAAATTTCATTAAATTGATTATTTGATTGCTCGGATCTAGATAACATTAATTTTCGTTAATCCGAGATCAATCGCCTTTGAGGACGCTAAACAAAACAGGTCCGCGATCGTTGACCGGGGACGACAACAACAGTTAAAAAGATTTTAACCGTGATAGAGTATGGTGACCATTAAGAGTTCTTACCCACATGAAAAAGTGGGCGAATTGCTACTGTTAGTCATAACAGTCTAAATTTACCAAAACAGTTCTTCATGCTAACAAGAAATCTAACGTTTTAGATGTTTTTTTTTTGTGTATTTTATTATATATTATTTATAGAATTTATTATTAATATTTATTATAAATATATTATTTATTATAAATATATTATTTATTATTTATTGATAGAACCGCCTTGCGATCTGATGAAGGATGCTTCAATCCAATGCTTGAAACTATCTGAGCTTCAACAATTCTGAAAAGGCAAATCGAATGTTAATCGAAATATATTAATGAAGTCTGCTTTTCCGTAAAGTTTGCAAGTACCCTGCAAGAGCTCTAAAACATATGACGCTTGAACAGGACATAAACGATATGTTAATTATCTAAAATTTGTTTGTCACGTCATAGTTTAAACAAGAAATAGAAATCATTAATGAAGTTTCTTGCTGAAAACATGAAATGTACAATGATAGGGTGTGAATCAATAATAAGCGAAAACTTATAAACCTGTGAACAAGTCTGCAATATGCGTTTCTTGAAACTACAATTACAGAAGAGATAAAGATACTTTTGATACTATTGGCAAAGAAGATGAAGACATTACAATATCAATGCTTAATAAAGAGAAGATAAACATTAACTGACTAATGAGTAATAATATGAGGAAGTATGAAGAAGTATAGAAACACTAAGCAGAAGATCAGGTTGATCTAAAATAATGTAGAACAGAGAACGAAGAAAAACTGAAGAAAATATATTACAATAGCAAGCAAACATAAAAGCTCCAGAAAAATCATAAACTATACGAAAAATAATGAATAGGAGTTTGTGACTGGCAGCTATGAAAATTTTGATCAAACTCAAGGTGTAAGTGTAATCAATAAAGTCAAGCTGATGGACTTTAACAAGAAAACGAGACCAATAATATGAGTTAGATTATATGAAAGTTTTTGCTCCACTAGCAGTTATTCTTGTTGTTGAGAAAGAAATATACAAAATAGAAGTCTACATTCAAGGATATCTTGAAAATAAGATATACAGAATGATTCACATAACTTGCACACGTGAATAACTTTTAAATTATGTGTCTAATGAAAAATTGTTTAATACAAAAGTTGTATAGTTTTAAGGGAAACAAAATACTTCATATAAAAATTTTTCATTAAAAAAGTATAAGAAAAATAATCTTTTTCTTTATGTGCATTGTTTAATGTCTTTGATATTGTCCAATTATATTTTTATATTCTTTCAAAATGTTGAAAAAATTTACTAATATCTGAAATAGTTGCGCATAGTTGTGAGTAGAGAGCAGTTTTCTTTTTGCAAAAGATCTTTTAAAAAAATGTTCACTTGTTCAACATGTAGTTTGATCAATAATAATTGATTATAAAATAAAGTATGTAAATTTAAAAATACTAATACAATTTTGGATGACAACTACCTTTTCGTTTAATTTTATACGAAAAATAATAAATTTTGTTTTTTTAAAACGAAAATAATTATAAATCACGTTAACTTCCCATTGATATTATGTATCAACTTCTATAAAATAGGTCAAGAGAAAACTTATGTAAACGACAAACTTATTCTTATTTTTCTTTTTAGAAGAATCAATCCATCAAGAATTAATCCATGTTTCGGTGACCAAAATTTCGGTTACGGTAAAATGCAGTCCACTAGTTGTGGAATCAAATTTCCTTGCTATTCCAGATTCATTTCGTGACATCAAAAGACAAATCGGTCGTGTAAATTGGTGAAAAAAAAAGTATTCTATATTAGGGTAACTCACCCTACTTATTGATATACCGCAGAAGGCACCAGTAATTACAAATAGTTATTCGGGCGCTTCAACCCTACAAACATGACCCCCAAGATAAACATGAAAATAACTGATTTCTAATTATCATCTCGAGAGATTTCCTATCTCATAAGCTGTACCTTCTCATTATTCTCCAATATTACAGAAAAAGAGACTGTTTGAGATGTCAAACTGGAACCAAGGACACCTCAGTATCTAGAATAAATTTTTGACTTGATTCTGTGATGATGTAGCCCTGTCAAGTAGACCTTCTAAATCTAAAGAAAACCGCTAAAACACAAACTGTGATCATGATTGAATCCTACTTGTGTAAGTTCCTTGAGTGATGTTTCCATGCATCTTAGATGCTTCCTCATCAGTAGATTGCAGTGGATAGACTCTCGTTGCAAGAACATCAATTGAAAGTCTATTTTGTTACATTCTATTAATGACTTGAACGGATATCACAGAGATCGGAACTAAGAGATAGATTTCCCCTGATCCTGACCGTTGGTGTTAGATTTGTGGAAGTAGTGGCTTAATAGTCAAATACTACTTAAATAGTTTTGGGGATCCTCCACGCGGACGTTAGCGTATGAACGAGTATTCCACTCGTGTTGAATGTTTTACCAAATTCACATTTAAGTAGCTATGGTTTTGTTTACATAACTGCAACATGTTGGTATTTCAACTTCGTAACAGTAGGAGTCATGAGTGAAGTAACTTCATATTAGTACCTTAAAAAGCATTATGATGTATGATAATATAGTTTTAATCCCTGAAATCAAAAAGCATTAATAAAATATACTTATAAAAATTAAAAATAAATATATATATACAAGTAACGTTTTAAATTTGAATATATAATTACTTTTAAGTTGATTATGTGTATTATATTTTAGGTATACTATAACACAAATAATAATTGCAAATAATAAAATTGTTAACATAAACAGGTAAATCTACTTTTTATTGTTAAAGATATTTGTATATTTCATTTTTTTATATATTACAATAATCATAATAATCCAGGAAACAATAACTCAAGTTAAATTAATTGTATGCTTATGTCATCATAATTCCACATCGAAGTAGACGTAATTATATTTTTCAATATACTGCGAGAAGTACCGATATGTATGATGCTGAAATCTTCATAATCTATAAATGTAAAAGATAAAACAGTATAATTTCCAATAAAGTAAAAAATAAAAACAATTTTTCGTCAAATATGTAGTGATGTGAAAAATCGTTTCTTTAAATAATAAAATTTTTATTTTTTTGCAAAAAGGCAAAAAATAAAGGAATTTTGATTAATATTAAATATCGAACCACATCATAAAGAAATATTTAAATATCTCGTTAATACGAACTAGTTAATACATACTGAGTTTGAAATTTATAATTGCTTAATTTCTGTTCTCTTTTATCTATATCTATTTCTTATTATCTAAATAAATAAGAGTATAGGAAAAGCAAGTGAACCTCTATTATCTGAACTCGATATCGATTATTCGAACAGCCTTGTTTTCTGACATGTTTATAAATAAACAAGATTTTACTATAGTATAAGAAAATAAATATATCTGTATTAAAACAAACGAAATAATACCGAAATATTATATTATAATAACTTTACGAAATTCTATTCACTTGAAATTAATAAAAATCATTTGTTGTTTTATATATATGTGAATAGCTATGCTATAAACGTAATACAATGACTATTGTTTTGTTCTCAAAATAAAATTATATAATATATCCTTTTGCACTCGATGATTTTTTCGCTCGAATGAAGTAGCAACTCAAAGTGATTTTGCGCATATTTGATAAGCTTCTTACAAATATAAATTACTAATATAAAATGATCTAATACACAAATCCATTCTGAACTATCTGAACTATCAGAGTTTTGTACGGTATTATTATCACTTTTAGATTTACTGTTTATTACTTTAATTTTTCGCCTTCTTACAGTAAATACTATATTCTTCACTGGTTTCATTTTCTCGGTTCTTCGGTGGATAAATTTCCTTCAACATCCTGCGAAAAGGGAATTTATATAACTGTTTAGGAAAAGTATAGGCAAAAGAGTACAAATCTGAAAAATTTTTTTAATGATTGGTTTAAAAATAAATGAAATTTTTATTTCATATTACTTTAGTATTACAGAAACCAAGATTGTATATTTGTATATATTGATGTCACTTGAGTATAATTGAGTTTATCTATGTTAGATTAAATGGCCATGTTTACGCTACCTGTCTAATATGAATGAGTACTCTAAATATTCTTTATACATGTAATTATCGCGCTTTTTCTATTTCCACGACGAAAATCAGTTATTTTAGCAGAGAAATGTTTCAAATAATTTTTAATATAAAAACAAAAATGACGAAAAAGTATGAATTTTTGTGATAGCCGAAATGAATACAAAGTATAATCATAATTATGAAAATATAATTATAAATATAATGTAAGTACTTATCTTGAAAAATTGCAAAATTTTCAAAAATAATTAACAAAAAGCTTGGCTGTGTCTGTTTTCCTATAATATAATACAATAATAATAATATAATAATATAATAATAATAATAATATAATAATAATATATACAACAATAATAATTAATAAAATTAGTAATTAATAAAACTAGGATTGAAGATACCAACATTGCTACGTCTCTGCTACAATTATCCTGTATGTAATGTATAATATAATAAATATAATTATAATATAATAATAAATATAATGTATAACATAATTAATGTAATAAAAGTACTATTCCTTGCATATGTAATATTCTTACTTTAATATTATTAAAAATTCCTTTCACTTTTTGTATATTACTGATAAGAGAAGATCATCAACCTAGAAATGCAGAAAAATATGAAATTTTGAAGATACAAAAGAACATCGATTCAAATTAATTAAAAAACAAATTTGTTTAGATATACGGTTTTTTGAATAATCTGAAAGAACAAATTTGTGAGTATTTCACAAGTTAACTTAAATTAAACAGTTTCCAAGTATAGATATTTATAACATAAAAGAATACATGTCTAATAATTATTAGATACTTTAAAACTTCTGTTACCAGCTAACTTTATGTTTAATTCCAGAGCTTTAATTTAAATGAATCCGATAATGATATAGTGTTTCGTTTTTGTAAGATCCATTTGTATGTAGCTCGATTTAATTTATCATTTGTTATTTTTAAACTTCTATACAAATTCCTTCCATAAGTTCTTTTGAGATTTTAATAATTTTGATTTTTAATATCACTAACTTAGACTTTGGCTGAATTTGATGTATTTTCATTCTTTTTAAAATTTTCAATAATATTTCATTTATCTTTTATATAATAATATATTGTACAATAATATATTTACAGCGTCGCTTTTTCTCTTTTAATGCTATATAATATAAATAAAGTCTGTATATAAATACACATTAAATTCAGACGAATCACTGAAATAAATTATTCGAAGTAGAAAAGATACATGTTCTAAAATGTAAACATTGGATATGTAGTTTCAATGTTACAATTTATGTAATTAGGTAATTCATCTAAAATAATTTTCCAATAAAAAATAACCTTGGAAAATAATTCATCCAAAAAAATTTTCCGAAGGTCAATGTGAGACCCTTTTTAATTCATCTTGCATTCGCATAATTAAATTTTGGACAATGTTTCAAATAATCAATATTTTACTGCGGAAATAGCATATATGTAGGTTTGTATTGTACAATTTTTTTTTCACTGCTAAAATTTATTCTAGATAAGTAAAATTGACGGATTTGAAGTTAATTTGACCTCCTTAAAGTTTTAAGCTGCAAGAGTTACATACATATATATATATATATATATATATATATATATGCTTTACATATCTCCCAAGTTTCATAATTTTCTGAATTTTGATTTGAAGATCTTTTTTTGCAAGTATAATATAGTAAATGAATAAAATCATTAAGTATAGAAAATAAATAGCTTACGCTTGTGAAGCTTTCCAACGAAAGGCTTGAAAATTTTCCAAAGGTCAATGTGAAACCCTTTTGAGACTTTAATATAACTGGTATTAGAAGTTGGCTTTCATTCGGACGTAAATCGTACCAAAGTATATCGTACGCTGTATCACCGATTAATTGGCTCTAACAATGAGATAAATATTTTAAATATAAAATATTAATAACTAATTTGATTATATGCACACACAAAATGAAACATTTTAATGAGGTTTAATGAATAAACATTTATAAATATACAATAGATTAAAAAAATGAGGTTTTAATGAGGTTTAATGAATAAACATTTATAAATATGCAATAGATTAAAAAAATCTACATTTCTCTGTTATATCTTTTCAAGCTGAAAAAGTATGTACATTCGTACATATATTAATATGAAATGAAATATCTTCTGTCTCTATAATGAGTCTACACATTAAAATACGTAAAAAATGTTATATCAATTTATGTCCTAGATATCTTAATTTTTAAATTGCAGATAATTGAAAAAAATAATCAATGTTTTCATTTTATACTTTAATACAATGCTACTGTATGCCTTAGCATTGAATTTTGTGTTAGCTCGAAAATACCAACTATTTCTCGAATAGTTCGAGAATATTTCTGAAATCCATTCCACTTTTTTGACCGTACACACATCTTGTTATATTCAATACACAGTAAACTTTAAGTTACACCAGAAATGAAAGTTTAATGGATTGAGTTTAACTCATATTGATGGATACATTTTTTGTAAACATTAAATAAGGTTTAGTTGTACTACAATGTGCTGTACCAGGTACTGAAACATAAAGTGAACACATCGAACATTTTTTTCAATCATATAAGGGTGTTTAAGAAAAAGAGACCGATATTTGAAGTACTTGTAGTATTCGCTGAAAGGAATAAAATGAACATAGATCTTAAAAGCAATCCCTTCAATAGAGAATCAATTTTTATTCATTTTTATTTGATCTTATAAGTGAACCTCTTTGCAATATATATTAAATAAAAGGACACGGAGAAATTCGAAATATTAATAACTGTTAACGATATGAAAATAGCGTTTATGAACAAAGTAAAAAAATGAATACTGAAGATTTTTATGTTTGCGTTTATGATATTAAGATATGTTTTATTAATATTAGTAATAATCATGTGTTGACAATCTTCAATTAATATTTTGAATTCTCTGTGTTTTCCCTTCGATTATGCATATATTCAGTATGTATTATAAAAAGATTCATACAGATCATAAAAAGGTTCACTAGAATTGAACAAAACTGAACAATAAAAATTTATTTTTCATCGAAAGGATTGCTTTTAAGACCTATGTTCATGAAACATTTTTTAGTTTTTTCAGCAAATACTGTAAGTTCTAGTATATTCGGATTCTTTTTTTTAAATATTCTATATTATTGTGAACTTATGATCTTGAAAATTAATGTAGAATAGTGATTGTCTGATGCAGAATATGTAAAATATAGATTTATATTATTTTTTATTTATTTTATTGTGTAGATTCATTACAAAATATGGTCATGCATTTAAGAATCATCCTATATGTATTCTAGAAGTTTCAGCAATGTAATTAAAGAAAGTAAAAAAAGAGAAGTTAAAAATTTCGGTATATTTGCCAGATTTTTCATAATTGAATACAAATGTGAAGAAACTGTTTATATTAGCATGATTGATAAAATTGAAAATTTTTTTTCTGTATATGGCAATATAATATGAACCGTTCAAAAATTATGCCAACATTACTTTTCTATAAATAAAAAAAGTAATGAAAAATAATAGTTTCTTTAAATTTATCTTAGAATCTATATTCTTATAATGAAAGATATTTTTTGTTGTGATCTTTACCGTGTAATAAAAATTGAGAAATATTAAATATTAAATAATCATAAATCTTAAATTGAGAAATTTAACTGATCAATTTATTTTTTTTTAAAAAATTTCTATCACTTCAGTGTATAAAGATATTTAAAAAAAAAAGAGGATATGTCAATACGTTTTTGACTTACTATACAAAACACTAAAATCATTTTAATTAACTTTACATAATTACATATGTATACAATATTTACAATATTCGGAAGTGTTTAACTGCATAGTATAGAGAATTGATAAACTAAAAAAGAAATCATTTAGAAATTTGCTTGATCTTACTTCTTTTCGCGAAAAAAGAAATAAAAATGTTTCCGTTTTCTCACTTATTTATTTACATTTATTTTATCTATATTATCATCTTTTAATATTATCTATATCATCTATTTAATGAAAATACTATTCAAAATACTGGCCACTTGCAAGCATTACATCGAACATTAACCACTCTGACAGTAGTTAAACATTATTCTGGTAATGTTTGATTCGCTATGATTTGATCCCTTGGTTGTTCTTATGAGTGATTTGATAATTGACATTTACTGAATAAATGAGAAAATGAAAACTTTTTTCTTTTTTTCTTCTCCATTTTCTCTATGAAACAAGAACAAGCAAATCTCTAAAGGACTTTTTTGAGCAATCCTTTATACGCTTCTGAAGTTTTGATATTTAAATTCGGACATGCTATATGCTAAAATCAATGTAAACATACTAGTTTTATTTACACATAAATAAAAATTACTTGAAATAAAATTAATTCAAGCAAACTAAGCTTAGAAATAATAAATAAAATTCCCTCTAGAACATTGCTTCCCTTTTTTCTTATGCTTTTATAAAAATTAGAAAAACAATTTCGACGATTTGCAAACAATATATTATTTTAATCATCTAATTCAAGAAGAATTTAAGGATCCTCTTACAGATTTCAATTATCTTGAAGTCACGGTCATTATTTTGATGTGAGCTTTACGTAATATTATTTGTGATGGGAAAGATAATTGGATATCATAGAAACAGTTTTAGAAAAAATTTTACATATTAATTTATCGAAAATTAAATTACTACAGTGACAAAAACTACAACTAATCAACTACAGCTAATTAAATTAATCTGTTTTCCAACTCACTCCATTAGATTACTATCCATCAAATAAACTCAAATAATGTTAAAATAGAGAATTCAGTTTTCAGACTTTTTTATATATAGATGAAATTCGCAAGTTGATTATAACTGACTATAACTGTTAATGATTTTACTCCCTGTGATTAAGTACATTCTCGAATTTAAAATTATTGCTAGATAAATGGAACATTGATTATAGAGATTTCCCGAATCTGATCGGTTCACCAATGCTTTCCGAAATTAGTAGTTGCTGCAGCAAACTTTACTACGCGAATTTTTTTGGTTATCTGATATTACTATATACCATAAATCCACATCAGAACAGTAAATATTATCATCTCAGTTTCCAAATTCGTGTAATTTATAGGAAAATGAACTTATTTATTTATATACAAATAAAGTGAAAGTCAAAATTATAAAACATTTACTGAAACGGTAAAAATATGAAATAGCTTTACGACGCAACAATAATAATAATTCACACGCTTATGTCAATCAAAAAAGGACCATTTAGAAATTTTGACATTTCTTACAAATTGCAATTCTGTCAATATGATTATCTCTTCCATTATCCTACTACGCAACGAACTTCTACATTCTATAAATATAAAGATAAATATAAAGATAATATAAAGAAAAAATATCCAAAGTCAAAGTAAAAAAAACTCTAGTTAATGATAAAATCACTAGTCTAGAATTAATTGTAAGTTTTATATGTATGTAACACAATTCGATCAATGTATATTTTTATGATTATGCTATCAAGTCTAATATATCAGATCCGTAGAGATCATATTTTGGCCGTTTGAGAATTTAAAAGCACAAACTTACTTTTCAATAAAATTCAACTTTAACTAATAAATAATAGAATAGTAGCAATTGCTACTTTAGATTATGAAGATAATAAATTATACTTAAATACACGAAACAAGAAATATATAGGATTAGTTACCTCAAATATTAAAATATAACTTCAAATATATGTAAAGAAACGCTATAGTACATTATGAATAAAATATCAAATTGTAAATGGTGCTAAAAGCTATTTACGTTGATAGCTTGAACCAAATTTCATATACCTCAAAAGTAGACCGAAGGGAACTAAATTTGAATTCTCTGTCTTATTTGAATTACGCTGATCTCATCATCTTCAATTCCATAGAATTAAATATTGATGAATACGATCGAAACTTTTATATGATTTTCTATCTTTTTCTATCGATATGATATCGATATCTAGTGATTGATTAATCACTGACCAATTCTCTCTGATTTTGGGGGTGATCTTCTATTTTTTTATACTAAAATCTAACGAAGTGAAATGATTAATTAATTATTAATCCACCGTCACTATCTGTCCCGCGTCTGATACTGACTTGCATAATTCTGTGAACCAGAAGATTAAGAATCTAGCAGATCAAGTCACTTACAATTAGAATGGCTAAATAATAAATCATTTTAATTTCTTGAAATATTTAGTTTCCTAAAATATTTAAATATAAGTAAAAATGTTTTTTTTATCCATAGAGCATAAAAGCATAAAAATATAGAAAATACAAAGAATTCTGCGTAACTCAATTTACAATATTAGCGCTATAACTAACTTAAAAACCAGGCAACATTTCATCAGATTTATTGTTAGAACTCAAACGACATCTGCGAACATTTTGCGAGTGTTTTGTGAGAACTAGAGAAAATAATTTGCTTACAATACCAATACCGATGATTAACGAAAGAAATCACAATCTTAGATCTCAATTAAATGTCAATCTATACTAACTACTCATTGATAAAACTTATAATAATAAGAAATAAATATTTCTCATTTACCATAATGATAAATCAGTAAGTTTCTGTTCCATTATTATTGAATTTTGTTTCGCATTCAAGTTGAAACAACATTTAACAATTTAAATATCGAATAATTCTAATTAAATGTAAGCAATACTCACGCAAACAACATTCTAAAAACGTTAATTTAAAAATCTCTGTTTTGTAAGTTTTGTATCATTTTTTATAATCATTTTAAAACCTCTGATTACACCAATTACTTGCACAAATTAACAAGAAAAACTATGAAAGATAACATTTTGCGAGCTATGTATGCAATGTTAATTAAAAAAATAATGTACTACATAGCGCATTTATAAAGGAAGCGATATAACTCATAAAAATACGATTTTTAAGATATCATTATAAAAATATTGCAGAGACAGTCCTTAATCAGTTATAAAAATCTTATTCATCGATCTTCACAATATGACCGGTAAAAAGAAATGTTGCTTTCATGTAACACTGTACTGTTATTATGAATTTTGTTTTGATTATCATCGTGAACAAATGCATATTGACAACGTGAAAATTATATTTAAATTACGTTGTTTCTTTAATTAATAATATAATATTTAATTTTATTCAAAATTAGTTCCTCATTTCTCTTGAAAAACACACTATATCGAATTGTGTTATTTTCTTTTCAAGGGTCTGCTATAAATAAATGAGACATTTGTATACGATTAATTATAAAACTCTATCATTCCTTACTGTTACAACACTGAATTTCTTTCAGTGAACATTAAATTATATTATAACATGTCTATTAAATCCAATACTTAAAGAAGTAAATTGATTTAATCTCATATATTTTAATACAGAAATTACATATATATGACATTACATGTTTCGAACTTAACATAGGATTCGTTAGGATAGTTGTACATAAAAGATTGAGACAATAAAAATCGAATCTGCGACATCCGTATTTTTCTATTTCTTATGTTTAGTGCTTCTACTATTTTAATCATAAGAAGCTATAATTGAGAGGATTTTTTTTTTCATCATTTCGTTTTTAGTTGTAAACGATTTAACGTGTTTAAAACATTTTTTGTCTCTCATACCCTACTGATTATAAATAATCGTATACAATTTAATTATAATATGGTTAAATACGTATATATTTATAAAATTAAAAAAATATTTATTTGAAAATGTGGCATTCAATAATGATAAAACGAATAGACTTAAGTGTACTGTACTTAAAAATATGTTAGACGTAGTAAATATTATTGCATAGAATTAAATAGAATATAAAAAACAAATGAAAAAGTTAAACAAAGTACCTTAAACAAAAATAAAAACTATAGAAGAAACATATATATAAAAAGAAACAATTAAGTAATTAAGTAATTAATCTTAATAATCTTAAATATTATTTATCAAATATTTCGTATATTTTCTCAGTACAGTACATTTGACATAGTGCAATAAAAAATATATTTCATTTAACAACCTTAATACGAAGATATTCTCCAGCGAAACAATATACAAACACTTCTAAACAAATAACTGCATAAAATAAAACAGACTTGATCAATAATGGAAGTCCATTGTCATCGTTTAAAGCCTGTAATATTCGTTTTATCCGTAACATAATGAGAAAGTAAAATATCGCAAATCGAATAGTTACTTACAATTACAATGAGAAATCCTTCGCAGCAAGTATTAATTGTATTTGATACAAGCTGACTAAGAGCTATATAAGTAAAAAGTTTCTCAATTTTCTCTGTAAAAATAATGATTTCTTGATATCTGCTAATAAAATGTTTTAACTTATTTTCATTTTTGGATAGAACATCCGTTAAATTCTGGCACATAATATCGATTTGACATCCTACATGAAGTACCTAAAAATGATAATTCCAATGTAATAGTATGTTGCTGTATTAATTCAAATAGCTGTATCAAAAAAAAACCTGATTTAGTTTGATAAATCATTTTAGAAAGAAGTCATTTCATATACATTCCAAATATGAACTGTATCTTCAGTTTTAACCGTTTGAGTCCCAAAGTTATTGAAAAAATTTTGTTGAAAAACGCCAAACAGCGCAATATTAATTTATGAAATTTTTAATTTTTGTCGAATAAAAATAATTGAAAATAATGGCAACTAGGAATAAATCAACAAAATTACTTATATGATTTACATGAAAAAGAATAATGCGACAAATAAGTATCAGTGAAATTAGGCGCGCTGACTTTGGCAGAATTCAATCAGTTGCATATCACGGTCAAATATAGTTGGTTTTTTCAACATAAAGTCTGAATCGCACTGCATGAAATTCAAACACTTAATTCAGTTAAGATTTTTTTTATAATATTAAATTTAACATACTATGTCAAATTTCTTACAGTATTATTAAAGCTACTTGGCATTAATGACTCGACTTAAACAAAAGTTGCAGGCACGTTTTTTTTAATTTAACACGACAGTGTAAACTATTAGAAATGAAATTATTCGAATTAAGAGTTACTTAAAACGTCGAAATTCCTCAAAAAACAAAAAAAGTTTCAACTTTCGAGAATTCAAAACCTTGTACTTTTTTCGTGATTCGAAACTCTTAAAACTCAAATAAAAGAAAATATAAAAGAATCGATGAATAAAGAATCATTTGCAACGTGAATAAAGAATGTTTATCAAATGTTCGGTGCTAGATGCTTCGCGAATACAATTTTTGTTTTTAAGGATATAAGCAGATCGGTCTGAAAAGAAATATAAAATATCTAAATTTAATAAATTTATTTAAAAAATACATTTTATTACACCATCAACAGTATCCTCTGAAAAACTTTTTAATACATTTAATCGACAAAAAAATAAAAAGTAGATCCAAAAAAAGTTTGGATATTAGTATTCTTAAACAAAAATCTGGATCAGATATTGTTTGTGTTTAACTGTGGCCAACAAAAACTTATATTAAAGTAACAAGTCCAGTTGTTAAAACAAGAAATTTCTCTTATAAAATAAAATCAATACTTCAAGTTTCGAAAATTTCATTTATAGATTTGTATTCATTTTTAAAAGTTTCGAGAGTTTTAAAATCTTATATTCTTTTATATAGTGAAAAATAAAAATATATTTTATATATATATATATATTTTTCGAAACCCGATATTTTAAAAATTTAAAAATTTGTTTCATAATTCTGTTAAAACTATTAGCTTGAATAGAATTATGAAAAAAAAAACTTAAAATTAGTTCAACTCGATTTCTGCTTTTAATAAAACTGTTTCTGAGGCAACAATACAAATTCTAAGAAAAATGTATTTATAGCTATCCGAGAGAAATATGAAATTTACACTCACCACCATTAGAAGCAGAGCAGTGAACGATCCAAATGTGAGAGCGGCTGAGAAATGAATCAGAAATTGTATAGTTACTACAAATTCGTAATTCGGAGATTCGTTGGTCTCGAAAGGTAAATCCATTTTAAAAAGAAGCTCTCGAGATATTGAATCGTTACTTCCTTGGAATGCAATGGCACCAGTAAGATAAAAAAATGCAGATACCAGATACGAAGACATAATTATGCTTGTTAAATAAAAAGAGACCTGCCCTGTTTTCGATATCAAATTATTTATATCCATTTCAGTATATTTTTGACAATCCTGTTCCATCGTTGATAAAATGTCACAAAATATACTGTGGAATATTAATATATTAAATTAATGTTAATTAACAATTATTATAGAGATTTTTATTTAAAACTATCTTCGTTTTGTGCATTAAATAAAATAAATATATTCATAGATAAATTAATAATATAAAACAATATAAAACGACTATCTGCTAAATAAAATTATTTAAGAATACAAAACAGCTTTCATTTTAAGTTATATTTAATGATTATTGAATATAAATTTTTATTCATTAAACAACCACATTCTAAAGTTAACTGATTCACTTAATTAAAGATATGTATATAGGATATTCGATCATGTTTACTTAAAACCTTTCGTAGAAATAAAAATATATTAATGTAATACGTATAACTATAATGTAATATGACAAAGAAATTTAGTATTCATTTATCATATATTGAAAATTCTAAAAGATACCAAATACTAAAAAATTAGAAATGAACAAATAAATAAATAACGAATCAATTTTATTTAATCATAACAATTTGCTCACGAAAATAATTTTCGTTATATTATATTACAGTATAATATTCTTTAACAATTTTATTATCATTATATACATTTCATTATTCGGAAAATGATATTTATATATATATTATAATATGTACATTTTCAAAAATTCATTATATTGAAAATAATAGGTACGGTTTCAAAAATGGATACATAAATCAATATTTAAAGCAAAAGTTGGACAAAAAACACGATACGACAAAATTATACAATTAAAAATATTAGAGATTTATATTCGTTGAAACTAGAATAACTTACCCGTAATTTATCCAAGTGACAACTAATTTGACAAACACTAAACTGAATGGCACGGTGATACTTAGATTATCTGTTATATTCATAAGAGAATCAATACTGTAATGCATAACGATGTATCTGTATTGATAAGTTTGTAGCGTAATTATCACTATCATCCAACATATTTTATGTAAGTATTGAAATGATGTTCCAGGCCAAACACCGCAAAAATGAAGGCCTAATTTAACAGACGGGCTAATTGTATTTAATACCATCATATACAAATTATGTTCTTTCACTTATATTATTCTAGACGTTAGAAGTCCCTTTTTATTTATAAAAACACATAACTTGTACAAACACGCATTACTATAATTATTAACAAATTTACGAGAGTCAAATTGCTGAGAATCTTACTTAGAAGCAGTTTCATGATAAACTGAGCGTTCTGCGAAAATTGTGCACAAACATGTATTGTAGAAATTATCCACGAATGACCATTTGTTTCGAATTCCCAAGGATCACATAAATATTGCAAATAATATTACAATGATTATAGAGCTCCTAGAAACAGAACTAGGGACAAAGAAAAGAATGTTGTACAAAATATAATGTTAACTTTCTTATAACGATTGGTTTTCATAGAAAAGTACAGAACTATGCAAGTGCATATTAAATTAGATTTATTATGATTTGAAGAAAAATGAAAATGTTCTGGCATAGAACGAATAACAAAACTAATACTGAAGAGTGAAATATTATATGTATTCTATTGTACGAAACGTTCAAAAAAAGTGATCTGTAACTAATAAAGTTAAAGTAAAATATATATTTTATGAGATTTAATTTAAAGAAGTGGCAAAAAATACCAATAATGCTTAATACTCGTAAATTTTGGATAAGACAATTGTGGATAAGTGTAAATAGGTAATACTTAGATAATAAAATATTTTAATATAATTTATATCGATATATTTAACTCTTTGAGTGTTTAATTCAGATTAGAGTACAGATAAATCTAAGTTACTTAAAATAATTATTGGAGGTTTAAAAAGATAACATATTACAACATATCGAATGAATATCTCGAATAAAAATATCGAAAAATATATAAATATTTAAAGATAAATGTTCTTTGATATACATATGTTCTCCATTTGGTATTAAATTAAATATATCTTTATACAAAAATTATTTTGTACAATTTTATTATTGATAATTCTTTCATTATAATACATATTTATTATTTGTAGCGTGCCGATTTGAATCAATGTAATGAACGAAGATTTACTGCCTTTGAAGTTAATGAAGGACAACTAGTTCAATGTTAAAGATTTGATTAGTTAGGTTTGATTGGATTTTAGTTCACTCTTCAAGGATGAAGGTTGAACAAAGTTGAGTTAGATTAGATCTTAATTCACTCGTCAGGAATAAAGTGTAAGTTGAATGATTTGAATAATCTGACAGACGTGAATTAAGTAATGACTGAACGAAAATCTGTCTTCTTAAACTTCTTAGCTTGATCTGACGATCCTGAATTAGCTTGAACTCTCCTGCTGAACTACTAAATCTAATTTTTTTCGCTCTTTGTGGATCGGTCTTATATACACATAGACTCTATTATGTTCTTCCCGGTCACGGTATTGGGCAAGTAAGCTAATTGAGTCAAGAGTACCGTTGAGCGAGATCGGTCCCATAAAGTAATTTATAATTGCCCTTTGGTCCAATGGTACTGCCTAGGAATGCGCCCTTCAAATTGGGAATTTGTATATTGATTTTTGTCCTTTTAATAAGGGTAATTATAGTAGAGAAATTTATTCGGCTTATTGAGCTTTAAAATTATACTTGTCAATTTTAAAGCTCGAAGACTTTTATATTCGCATTGGGATTTATGGCTCCCTTGTAAGACCAAACATTATTATCCAATGAAAATTAAAAATTTTTCCGATTATTTTGGTATGAAGAATTATGCTTCAAATTTCTTATCACAACAAATGTTTTGTAAGAAAAAAAGTGCTCAGCATATGTAGTTATAAAATATTAGAATGAACTAAAATTTATGATCTAAATATGTTTCTCCAATTTTATAAAATGATAAATTTCTTTTTTAAAAATATTAAATTTAATTTATTTTTAGTCTTATAATTAATGTTTACTCTTAATACTATCCTATATAAAAGCACATATATTTGTAACAAATATCAAGCTTACTTGCAAAGGCTTCCATAGATAAATCCATAAATTTCCCAGCTGTAATCGTTAAATGCCTTTGTAATGTTATCATAACAAGTATCATAAGAAGTATCATGTCTATCTTTATGATCTAACAAATACCAAGAGGAACCATAAGCTAAAGTGCTAATTGACTTTAATTCTAGAATAAAAATATTTTACATCACTTAAACGTTTGTATAATAACTCTATACATCCCGTAAAAACTCATGTGCATATAAATTTTAATTACGTACTAACTTTATTATTAATATATTCCCCAGCATAGAAAAAACAAATGCTTCCAATGTAATAATAGCAATATAAATAACAATAAAATTTTTATAAGTTTTTTTATATTCTCATGTAAAATTAAATGCCTAGAATAGTGTAAAAATTTATAAACTATAAAAATTATCATAAAAATTAATGTATAAAGAGAAAAGTATAAAAATAATTCGAATTAAAATAATAATGATGTGAAAATAATATTTGTAAATATTACTTATAACTATTATTAAGATTTCTATACAACATATGATGAGTGTATTACATAATAATTGCATCAACGCAATATATGAGAATAAATTTTCGACATTTTGCGAATCAAGAATAATTTGATAATGTAGATCAATTAAAGATTTTACAACATTTCGCAAAGATTTATGATTTTTGAGAGAAATATTTTCCAGAGCTTCGTGTAACATTTCTATTTGTTCACCAAATATATATCTAAATAAGCTTTATTAAAAATAATATTCACTATTAATATAATACTATAGAATATTACAAAAAATATACTGTATTAAAAAATTTAGTAATTTTTCTTTTATTCAAAAGTATATAAATATTTCGTGAAGACTTTTTATATTTATTTATTTTGAATAAGATCTTATTTTTATAATCGTATTGCTCAAATTTTTCATTTGAACATCTTTTATTCTTCAAAATCTATTAATGAAATTATATTAAATATTTGCAAGTGCTATAAAATATATTTTTTTATTTTTAAAAAAGTAAATTTAAAAAATTTTGAAAAGTGTAAGATTTTTTTGTTAAACTTAATTTTTAAGAAATTCCGATAGTTTTAAACATGTGTCCAGTATATATTACATAATATGTACATAAATCTCGACCAATATATTACTATCTTTATTATTTCAGAATTCTACAGAATTATTATATTAGTAACAAAACAAATCTTGTTGAATCATATTTTTCATGTACATGCAAAATAAAAATAAATACCATGCAAAATAAGTTAGAAATGGTATAAAGAAAGATAAGATTGAAAATCAAATAATTAGCGGTTCCAAAAATATCGTATCTTTATTGAGAAAGTTATAGAATCCTTAAACGTTTTTTTAAATCCTAAAATGTTTTTTTCTTTATTGTCAAAAAATCATTATATATTCTAATTCATGCTAATGATTCATATTACGAATAAAAATAAAAATTGATGCTAAGAGAGAGAGAGAGAACGTAATCTCTTCTTACATCCTTTTCTAATCCCCTCTAATCACAACCAGACCCCATGACAACTCTCTTTGTATTTACTAGAATGTTCATTTTAATATGTACATATCTTAAGTTCTAATGATCGCTTGATGCCCTCTTTGCCGAATACGTCGATGTATTTCCTCTTGTACTGGCAGCAGAGGTAAAAGATTTGCGCATTGTCTTTCTCTAGCTTCATTTCTGTTTTGTCTGTTTTGTCTGCCTGAATACACTTTCGATTATATTTGGACGTTGCTTGCAGTATTTTCCGGCCCAATCTCCGTATCACTAGCCATCATTTGAACGATATTACGATGTCTCATCTCGAAATCTCGCGCCAGCGAAATAAATACAGTAGTCCTCACTTAAGTCCGCAGTCGTTTTACCCGGCCATATAATAAGATAGCATTGAGTAGAGATAGTTTTAAATGGAAATAGCGATGGATGCTTAAATAGGAGCATTACTGTAGAAAGAAATGAAACAAAAAAAAAACTCTAACGTTAGCGTTATTACTCCTCGGTCTGGCATGAACAACCGCGTTTGGACCAACACTTTTCTTCTCCACCGCCACACCATTGAACGTGTTCCGACCAATCGTCGATTTCCTTTCTGTATTATACGCTCATCGCATTCGCAATTGGTCACTGCTGTCGCTGCTGTATACGAATTAATGTTAGATTGAAATTGAAAAACAAAGTGATTGAAATTTCAATTTTTTTTTTGTTCCTCCTTAGATTTTCCTTACATATTTTTCTATCTTCTAATTTTCTGACAATAAGTAAATAAATATAACCTTGCGCCATAGACAAGTATCATATATGAATAGGTCTCACCATTGATTAAGAATAGGATAGACCAGATATTAAATAGAGTTTCGTGTTTCAGGATCTGATACCAGCCAGGAAAAATATCATGTAGCGGCCTATGAGCATCGAGGTCCTATCGATCTCTGATGTTAAGCTAAGCAGTGTGCGGAACCCCACTAGGATGGGGGACAGCCTTTAGAGTAGTTACAATAACAAGCGTCTGGGGTAAAGGAATAACTGCCATCAGCCCCACAGATGAGTCTAGGCAGTGACTCCGAGACGAAACGCATTCACCTTTCTTCTCTTCTCTCACTCACTACCCCAAGTCCATACGTCCTTCCATCTCTCTTCCTACAATTACTGATTTCTTAGCGCACTCTAGGCTTTTAAATAACGGTGAAACTACATCAAACAAAATGATACAAATTGGTTGAGGAAAATGATATCCGTTACAGTGTTGTCCAGGCACAAAGTATAAATACATATACATATACTCGTTTGTTTAGTGATGAGAATTAAAATCAAAAAATATGGACAGTGATATATAGTTGTGATATTTGCTTCGAGAATTATTTATTAAATTGAACGTGCGATATTTTATCAATGAAGGAATATAACAACTAAAAACAGCGATTGAAGGAAACTAGGATGAAAAATTTATTATATAATAAAATGTATTTTTTAAAAAGCCATGATAAATCCGTAAAATATGGATAGAATTCTTTCTAATATATAATAGAATGATTTCGGTTCACATTTCAGTATTGAAAATTGACAACACTATAATGTAAATATTTCAAAAATTTTGTTTCTAGCGCATTCGCTACTTGATCAACTTCGATCGTTTTATTTGATGTAATTTTCCAACTTACCGTAGAGTGCGCTGAAAAACCAATGTGTCACGCCGGGAGTCGCGTCACCGGAAAAAAATAAAAATATTGCTCGGTGCGCCTTCTATGTCTCCCTTGATCGAAGGCTCTTCTCTCAATATTCCTCGACCAATTTTAAGCGTTCACGCGGCAAATTCAAACGAGGATAAACGTTCGCGTGGTCCTGTGATCGTCAGTCGACGTTTCCCGTAGGAAACGGACAAATTTATAAAGTACGCAACGGATTTAAACGCGTTTTAAACCGCACGTGAACTGCGTGACAATGTCCCGTAATTGAAGCTAACGCACGAATATTATAAATGTCTTAGAATCACTTAAACTCGCGCGAGGAACCCGAAATGTAGTATTCTACGAAATGAGGCGTTCCAAACGCGAAACGATGATTTATTGTAAATTTAAATATTAAATAAAATCAAATTTAACGTCTTGACACTTCTTTGAACTTTACGCGTTAACACTTCAACTACAGGAGGAAGAGAGAAATATAAGGAACCGTTGAAATGAATGAACTTGCTTGGTTGACGTCTGGATTAGTAATCTTTTTTATTGAGGGCTCTGGGGTGTCTTTTATAGTTTTGCGTGGCTATTGTTCTTTATCGGATTGCTCATTGTTTCGAATTCTTTTAGTATGGCGTGATAGTTTCGTGTAGCTATTTTTCTTTATCGGATGGCTCATTGTTTAAAATTCCTTTGGTGTGGCGTGATCCTTTAGCTGGTCCAAACCGGATATGTGGAGATAAGCGACCTCCTCACAAATGATTTTTTTTTTTACAGAGGATCATAATATATTTCTAAAAAAATATTTTGCTAAATAAAGTATTTCAAAAAAATATTAATTTGAACGATTCGATTATCGATTGATATATCGGGAATCCCGCAGTATGCTGTATTTTAATAAAGTGTCAAATCGCATTATTTGTTTTTTGACAAAAAAAGTTATTTTAAATAGCGTTTTCTTGTTTTAAGAAACAAGATTTACTATCAGTTAGTTCAATTTTCATAAGTTATTGCAAAAAATAAAAGAATTATTAGATATTGGAATAACAAATTGTACTTTATGAATCTATTAAGAGGCTGGTGCTCAAAAAATTAGAAGATATCTTTATTTTGTAAAACAGAAAGATTTTAATTAAGGAATGTCTAAAGTTTGAAGCTGAATTTTTAAAAATATCTACATATATATAGAGAGAAAAATACTAAAATCTAAAATCATCGAAGAGAAATGTATATTGAAAAGTTCATTTCAAATGTGGACATATTTTCAAGCAATAATTTAGATGATCTTGGAAATTGCCTGTTATATTTATCTTCAACTGTTGATGAAGAATTATATAATAATATATCCAGAATTAACAATAACCATAACGCTATATCCAATGTAGAAATTTTGGAAGAAAATAACAATGATCCAAATAATATTTTAGATTCTACTGAGACTTTTCAGCAACAGACAAATGTAATTTCATCATCCCAAACTGATACATGCAAAATAAAATCTGTAAAATCTTTGGACAATTCATCTATTGATGACTATGATAATAACTGAATTACAAAGATGAAAAAAGAGCTCATTAAATATGTACACTTCTACCAATGTATAGATATGATCGGGTATTTGGAATTTTATACAAAAATCGTTATGCAATGAATTGTTTAGAGCTTAGTTTATGAGACTTACTATCAATGAAAAAGCCAACAGTAAAAATTTCTTATATTATAAAAGCAGATAATGGTATAAACAGTTCATTAAATATTCAAAATACATCAAGTAATTCAGATGCACAAAATAAATGCAAAAAATACTATTTCAGAAATGAGAGATACAAGTAACAAATCATTAAAGAGTTCAACAAAAAATAAAGTATTAATAAATAATAACAAAAGTTACAAAGGACAAATGTTCTATGATTATATGTAATATTTGAATCATATGCAAAACGTTAAGAAAGAGAAATTATTTGTTTTTGTTACAAAAAGAAACAAGAATTAGAACAATCAATAGACAAAAATAAGAATATTTTAGAGCCTACTAATACAAAAGAATATGTAGAAGACCTATTAATACAAAAGAATACATAGAAACATTAGATATTCATTTAAATAATGAAAAGCATGATATAAATTGTACCTATTCACTATCTAGTAATATATCAAGTACTGAAAATATCTAATGTATTGTGTACTAATTATGTGACTTATATTTCCATATTTGGATAAGAATTATATTAATAAGGTATGTAAAAGATATTTGAATAGAGATGCTGGTCTAGATAAATAATTAGAAGAATTAATTGATATCATAATAAAAAATAGACAATTATGTCCTACTAAAACAATTATGAAGGGACCATATCAGAAAGAAAATATAATAGATGGAAAATTTTTGTATTTAACAAGAGATTTCCTAATGCAAATCCTATATTTAAAAAAAGTTGTAGCACAAGGTAATAATTCTGTTAAAAAACCATTTCGTATAATCACAATAGGAATATGCCATAATATCCCACTTATCTAACAAGAGACGAGAAAATAAAAAGAATAAGAATTATGGAACAACAAAAGCAATATATTAAAAAATTAATTATCAAAAATTTTTTAGAAATATATCATGAACTATTTAAATATTTTCAAAATCCAGAGAGAAAATCTGAATACAATTCTGATGCATTTGAATTTCTTAAATCACATTTCAATAAATTTGAGGTATGTACATTAAAATACAATATGTAACTTGTATTATAGAGCATTGTTATATGAAATTTAGATGACAACTTTAACAAATGTTACACACTACAAAATATGAAACCTCATAAAAAGTCAAATTATACATCAATGGGAGAAAACTCTATCATAACATTTCTTTAATACATGAACGTGCATTTATAAAATATAAAGACCAAATTAAAAAATACCAAGAAGAATTAACAATAAAACGAGTTAAGGAATTTGAGGAATTAAAGGCATATTATAATATATATTAAAAAACTATAATTTTGTAATGAAAAAGAAAATAATTTCTTGTTCTTTTTTTTTTTTGTTAGAGAAAGAATCAACTTTTAATATGTCAATGCTGTTACACTGAATATATACTATCCAAATGTTCAACATGTGATGATAGCCACATATTTTGTAATTCATATATCATAAACTGAACTCAAGCTTGTATCTCACAAGGAACTACGCGTATTTTATGTTTTATGGATTGCGATGGAGAATTTAAATTTTCAATCTTTCAAAAAGTATTATCACCAACACAATTTAGCATTTTTATTCGTAAGAAATAAGAAATAGAAGTAATGGCTGCTGGAATTGAAAATTTAAATACTAATTTTAAAGAAATTGGATGTAATAAAATCATTTGTGTCTGCGGATGTATTATGTGTTATATCTGTGAGAAAGAAATTGCTGGATATGATCATTTTAATAAGTAAGTGTCATGTAAAAGTTGTTCATATCTATTAGCTAATAGAAATTATTGATTAACAGCGATGCGTCCATTAACAAATAATGATTATTTACTAAATACTGCAACCGTTAAAGTGGTTGCTGAGGAAACTAAAATATTTAAAAAACAAGGAATCAAATGTAATGTAAAGACAAATGGAGATGATTTTTACTTATAATTTTAAGATTTCAATGTGATAATGTGAAATGTAGTTTCATTGATAGAATAAATACTTTTTATTTACTTTATAGGAAAGAGCAAAAAACATTGCAAAACAAACTGTGATGCATAAAATTTTTCTTTATAAGAAGAATTAATTTTATGACTATATTATATTTTTTCTTCTATGTATCAAACGTTTATTCTATATAAATTAAGTAAAAAATTCAAAACTATTGCGTTGCATAAAGACAAAGATAAGAATGATTTAAGTAAGTATATTTAAATTCTGTTTCGTAAAAGTTTTAATTTGTTTTATGTGTATTTGTTGTTATTTGTTTGAATGTATTTAAAAATTTTGCATTTAAATACATTCTACTACATTAAAAGTAGTCAACAACAAGAAAGGTAGAGATAATATATAAATAAGATAAAATTGAATTCTATTAATATGTATGTTAATTTAATGTATGATAAATTTAATAATTACTTTTTTTTCATTGTAGTATTTTACCATTTAATTGCCTACTCTAATATCAATAATTTTTTCTCCTCCACGGGGAGATTCAGTGGTTTGAGGTTGTGGAGTAGGAGTTTGTATTCCAAGAGTTTCCTATTGACATTTCTATTGTTATTACAAATATATATTTCATTATGTACTTGGCAATTAAAATATTATTTGGAAATTTTCTAATTTATCATTAAATTGCTGATATTTTCATGGATACTATTAAAAGAATAGAGTCTAGGTAAAGATTTCACAAACTTATTAAATTAGTGCCATAATTCAAAAATCGTATATTTTTGCATATGTGCATTCTATACATTTTTATCTTTACTAATAAATTCACAATCTACTTATCATCAATAAAGTTACGTAGTATTTAACATAATTTACATTAAAAATGAACGATAATTAAATACTAATGTAAAACATTGCTGTATAACGTATTTTAACAACTTTGTTTTATTAATATCACAATATGTAACAACTTACGGTTTCGTTTATTAGCGGACTATGACAAATCTTTACAACAGTGCAAGACTCTGATTCCTTGTTTTGTTGATCTTTGGAAAATAAGTCACCTAATTGTATATGACAGTAACTGGCCTGTTAGGATCCTGGTGTTGGATATGAATGTCCCGGTGGTATGAACTGATGTCTCGGTGGTGTAAACCGATGCCCCGATAGTGGGAACCAACGTTCCAAGTGAAATCTGTTCAAGAGTCTTTCAGAACTTTCCAGAAAAATATCAGCATCGGCTGCTGTCAGTAAAAGACATACAGCGAGAATTTGCTTCATTTTCTAAATGACAGAAATTAATAACACACATAAAGCATGTTTGAATTTTCTTTACAAGAGGACCGATTCAAAAAATATATAATCAATCATTGGTCTTAAGATATTTACTTCACAAGAGTACTTCAAATTAATTGTTATACCCGAACAATAGTGAATTAAAGATTCACGAAAACATGTAATTGACTGAAGTAATATGATATAATAGATTCATTGTAATACGTTGTGTTAAAATAATTTCAACATTATCAAAGTTACTGAGAGGAAGAAACAGAATATATGCAGTCCGGAAAAACGCGAAAGAAATATCGTTTGAATCTATGACTCATAATCAAAATGCTCAATCAATTGTCCTTGGCTGATTGTAATTACATAAGTATTCGAAGGAATTTTATTAGTACCACTCTAATTTGTACATATGTATGTTTTACGTAAATTTTTACTACTGTTATTGCTAATGCAGAATAATATTATTTCAAGTAGTTATTTTTTAAAAGTTTTTTCTGAATAATAGTTGCTATACATATGTAACTATTTTATTTCCTTTGATACGATGCTGCAATGTACAATATGCAATGTAAGTTAGATATGTATAGATTAGACATTGTGTGAAAAGTGGAAAAGAAATTGTCGAAAATATTGAGAAAAATTGCTGTTTAAAACATTTTATCGTTTTGTATCAACAAAATAATCAAAATAATTCTTCAGAACAAAAAAAGGAAAAGTTTAATTAGATGTTGAGAAAATTACTATAATTTGGCCTGCATATGTAATTTCCACAAGAAAGAAGGACATTGGAAAACAAAAAAGATGAAAATGATTCATTTTATAAGACATTTGTTACTAATTACCATTTTCGTTAGTAGATTTCTAAATAACTTTTTAATAAAAATTTCAGTGTTTAGAATTAAAAATGAAAGATATACAATATTTCAAAAAATTCACGTGCGTATAATTACATTACATTTACAGAAATATTCATTGCATGAAAAAATAATTTTTACGTTTTTTAGTTTTAGTTAAACTGATCAAAGTCAGAATATATAAACGATTTATGACCGAGGGCATTATGATGTAACTTACCGTTGAAAAAAATGCAAAAGGCAATTTACGTTCGTCGAATTTACCTAAAGCAACAGGAAATTTAGGATCGTGTAAACGATGAGTCCTTTTATGACCATAAGCTTTTACTTACAAGGCTTTTACTTTTGAAGATTTAACTCTCGAGATTAGCGAATACCATTAATCAAACGTAGTCGTCCTTATTGTTTTGTCTGTCTGAACAATAATGATAGTTGTAAATGAAATGCGTTTTTAACTACGAACCACCGAAAAATAAATTGCAATTCGATGACCGATGGGAAAGGTCAATGCAAATGATTGCAATTCCATTGTCTGTGTAACGATTTAACGTGTTGTATAGGTTGTGTAGATTTTTCAAGGACATACAGACTCACAAAGTCAATTAATCAAACTATTACAAAATTGTTTTTACTAACGAATTGATAATTATTTCATTATCATAATAACGATTTAAGAAAAAATTTTTTTGTGAAGCGATTAAAAAAAAGTTTGGGAATTTTTTAAATAAGCTGATGCTCATTGATGATCATTATTAATGCAAATGAAATTTTAAAGACACATAGTTTTATCGAAATATCACATTGCCATAATATCTCTATATTTTTCGCCAACTATCAATTCAGTTTCGTTATTCAAGATTTATAAAAATCATTCGCACTGGGATAAAAAAATTCTTGAATAGAAGCCGTAACAAATGTTTCCAGAAATTTAAATTCACATAAAAAAATTATGCTAACAAGCAATAAGCTTTCAAGTCAGCTTTGACTTGTAGCTTAACATTCGCTGCATATAATTTATAGTTTCCTTCTTCTTTGATGCAACTGATAATCAAAGTAAATGTAATCTCGGATCGTTGAATGCAGATTTTGAAGAAAAGATATTTAATTTCAAAATGGTAAAATAAGATTTATATTATATTAATACGCTATTATTTTCAATTGAATATTTCGTTATTTTTGCGAGACTTTTCACTATCTGTACTCACAATGAGTATACCTAATCCATATTTATTACTTTACTTCTAATGTGAAAATAATTGTCAATTCAACGATAAGATTAGACAAGGAATATTGGAATGAAGGTGAAAGCTTACACTAATCTCAAAATGTCCAAGTGCCAGAAAATTTGAGAAAGTCCCGTTATTAAGATTATTATGCCCGAGGTTCTAACATATATAAGGGCTGATATCGGTTCTAACGTATATAAGGGCTGACATCAGTTCTAGACGTTTCCAAACAGACATCTTCCACTCTGTGCACACCATGCGGTTATTAAGTATCATCGTCCTTTTCGTAAGTATCAATTTCTTTCTCAAATATATCTTCCGCCTTTTCTGTCAGAAAATTATCATTCAGAGTAAAATTTACCTCTCTTTTTTCGAGAAAAAATCAGACTATAATAAAAAAAATTCACGAAATAATTTTGTCTCAAATCTCTGCAGATTTTTCTCGCAGTAGTATCTTCGCGACCCAGCGACTTCACCACCACAGAGAAAGTCGCCAGTGACGTAATCCAGGATCAAAAAGAATCCAAAATAATCAGAGAGAAAACTGTGGTGGATCCCGTGAAAACAAAACGCCATATATACGGGGATCTAAGAAGGATTAACGATAAGATTATAAGCAGCGCGATAACCATAGGAATGACAAAATTCGAAACCATCAAAACCATCAAACTTGCCATTTTGAATCTATTGTCTACTAAAATCGAAGTTTTGATGAACGAAATTCAAAACATTGATGTTCTTGATTTACTCGACTCGCCTACCATCCAATTCTTCATGTCGATACTGGAAAAATTAACTACGAAGAGTAGTGATGATTTTTTACTTCCTGAATCGCGACAAGGATCCAATAACAATTTTGATTCGCTTCGTAAAAATGTGGAAACTGACAAAAATTCAACAGAGAATCTTAAGTTAACACCAATGAAATTGGTTTAAGAACCTTTGTCAATATACATCGAAAAATCGTTCGTTTAGAAGAAATTTTGAACCTATTATTAAATAAATGTCTACGTGAATTATTTATTAAATGACAAGTATTATATTTTGTATATTCATGAATATTATGCGGATTTTGTGTATTTCATTCTTAAGTTCTTTACAAACGTATAAACATTCTTAGTCTGTCTACTATAACTTATTTTATTTTAAATAATTTATATGGATATTAATCCTATTCTTATAGAGAAAATGTGGAAGAATAATTTTTGATGTGGGTAATTTTTCGTTTTAATCTTGTGTCGAAGACTCTGGAGTTAATGTTCGTTGAAGATCACATAAAAATAAACTGGAACTTTTTTCTCTTGAGATTAAACCTGTGAACTTTCGTGCCATGTTATGTACTCGAAAAATGAAGTTTTTAAGAACTTCAGAAATATGAACATTCTGATCAAATGAATTGAAGAATTATGAAGAAATATTTAAATATATTGTTTACGTGATGGCTTGAATTGATTGCAATTGATTGTAGTTGCAATTGGCAAGAAAAATAAGTGCGAAGGAGAAAAGTGGCTATTTTATGAAAAAGAAATTGTATTTTCCTCGAATGGTATAAAAAACTCAATCACAAACTCTTGCAACTTGAGAAACACCTTAAAAACCAATAAGGAATGCAGTATAGGATACAGTAAAAATATACAGAATGCTATAAGAAGATAGAGTAATAGTAGAAAAATACAAAGGTAGAAAAAGAAAATTGTTATAAAAACGATCAATGTCAGTTTTGGAGAATTTTCGGTTTACTCTGATTCTTTAAAAAAGTCGGTATATCGTTGTTTGACGTGGATTCATTACGTATATTCATTAACTGCCGAAATTTTTCATGCTCGTTTTTTCTATAATAAATATCTTCTAGAACGAATGTCGTAGTCATAAGAATGGAAACTCCAGCGAAGATCACCCACATAATTAGTTCGAGCGTAACCTGAGCGAATTGCAAAAGAATTTTAATTGATCATTATATTTAGCAATCGACGCACGGTGATAAATATAAGTTAAGATTCTGAAAATTTAAGTCTAGCCACTTGTAACCAAACTTATAATCTATCGCGACACTTTTTCATGATTTTGAAGAATGCAATTATAATTTTATGCAAATTAATAATAGACTGATTTAACTCTACTTATTGTTTCCCAATTATTGTGGCATTTTGTACCTATAACAGAATATTTACTTACTAATATATATTAATATATCATTATCATTACATTTAATATCATGTAGCTATTAATTTATACATTTTATATTATTAATGTATTTATTATAATTATATTAATATTAATAATAATTACAATAATAATCAATTACAAATCATCCTGTATTAATAATAATAATTTCATATTAATTAATTTTATATTAATAAAATTATTCTTTCTTTGGTAAAATCAGATGTATGTATTTTTGTATCCTATCAAACATTTCAAAAATGGTTGTTTATTTCATTCTTTATAAAATTTCATAAGTTTATCATTTATTTTTAAGAAATCTGGGAAATTATTCTCTTTCTAGTTATATAGTTTTTTTGTGCGCTATTTATATATGTATAATATGAAATATTTGAGTGAAAATGTACCTCTACTACAGCTTTCAGAATGATCGTTAAATGATCGTTGGCTGAAATCCATTGCCAGATCATGACTGGCAGAAGAATCATCAGTAGCAATATATCCAGAATGTGCAACACGATTAATGATATTGAATAGAAAACTAACGATTTCCTTTGAGATTTTTGCCTAAAATGGCACACATACGTCATCATCATCATCATCATCATCATCATATTATTATTATTATTATTATTATTATTATTATTATTATTATTGTTATTATTATTATTATTATTATTCCCTATATAAATTAAGTACCTGTTTTCTGATTTTTCTTTCTTTCCTTGGCTTTTTTTAATTTCGACTACTTCGTCGTTATTATCTCTGTTGTCTGTTTGATTTTCAACGGTCAGTGTCATAGCTTTTCTTGTGTCGCACGTTAGACGATACCCAGAAAAACGAAATATAAAGTTGTGTCTCGAGAGAGATAATTGTTTCTAGGTAAAAGGCGTTCAATATCGAAAAATTTGTGATCAGCCCACTCCATTCTAAATTTGTCAAATCAAACAAATTGGATGATAGAAAATCGAGCGAACGGGAACATTGCTATTTCTCATATGTTTTTTTGTTTAATTTTTATTCATAAGGTGATCAAAACATTGTCAGAAATCTGGCGATAAAATACCAGTTAACTTTTTAATAAAAATTACTCGCAGCACATTAAACCGCTAAATTTTATATAATTACATTGACTATAATTAGATTTCGTATAGTACAATTATCTAATAACATAAGTTTATCGTCGGTCGAAAATTAAATTTAAATCATTTTCCCAGAAAAATTATACGTAGTACAATAAAACAGCAAATTTCAAATAATATTTAATTATAATTCCATTTTACATATTAATCGATCAATTATTATTTAATTATTATTAACAAATATAAGATACATATTCAAATTTAATTATCCTGTACAATATGTAAATAAAGTATCAAAATCTCTATTACGTCATACATTCATTACTAACGAACTACACGTTTTGTCATCATTAATTGTAATACTATTTGGTACTTTGTAATGTTCTTTGCCTGCCATTTATTGTTCGTTTATCGCGCTTCCAATCATTATAAAAACTTATTCCCAGTTACTAGTCTTTAAAAACCGCTTTCTTATTTTATGGCACAATGTGACGCTGACTCAATCGGTTAATTATTATGATAGGCGACTTCAAGGATCCACAATGCAAATACACTTTACCGATTTCTCATTTACATATCTTTCGTGAAACAGTCGTTCGTTGCTTTATTGTATCTCATCAACGCTGTTCCTACAATTGAAAAAAATAATAGACTCAATGGGAAGAATTTCAGAAAATTGATTATCAATCGTGACACGATTTTCGACCAGTCAAAGAACTGTGAATATGGTTCCTCCCGTAATACTTCCTTCTAGCCATCTGTTGTCTGTATACGAATAGCGGTCTAAAAATTTTGGCGTCTTGTGCTTCTAGATCTTCTAGGCCATCTTTAAGACCGTCTTGTTTTACTTTTGCTTCAATGGACCTGATTATCCTGGGTTTTTGGTTCCGCGATGACTGATAGCTGGCTGGAAATTCCTGAAGATTACCTCTTTCGATATGGCCGTTCATCTCGAGATGATCTTTCATTTTCCCGTAGGCTTCGATCTGAAATTAATCCACAAAAAAGATACATGTTTTCATAAATAATGCAATGATATTATGTTATTATTTTAATTTAATTCAAGCTAAAGAAATATGGATTGTCATTTAATCTTTTATGAAGCTTAAAAAAAGACAAAAGAATCTCTTTTTGTAAAGTTAATGCTTATATAAAGATAAGAAAACAATAATAATATTTAAGTGTTCGAATATTCAAAAAGTCTGAAAAAGATTTTCAAATACCGAACGAGCAGCTCTCGAAGCATCATCGATTTCTTTCATAACATCTTCCTGTATCGTTCTTTCAATATAGCCATTATTTTTCAAATTCTTCTTCTGCATTCCATACATCCGAATTCCTGGAAGATCCTCCTCGGAATTAATGTGAATCTTTTCCACTTTGCCATCGAATCCATGTTGATTCTCTATGTGTAATCTCCTGGTACGACTATTTCCCTGGAATTTTCTTGGAAGTCTGGCTGGTATGTCTTCCACATTCCTCAATCTTGACACAGTAGGATTAGATAGCCTTAAGGAAGACTCCGCGTTCAATGATCTCGCGAAGTTAATGTCGAAGAACGCTATTATAAATAGAACCTGCTAAAGCAGTTTGAGAAAGAAATTTAAATGCAACGTAGACAATCTTTTAATCATATTTTAATTACACGTTCGTTTATAGCGGTTTTAAGATAATCGTTATCTCAAAAGTGACTGAATATTTTCCGTTGCGTATTTGTTACATAATTTACATTATTTTCAATGTTTTGATAAACAAATTTTGTTTGTATAACATTTTTATAAAGGATTGATGCATTCAAATAATGTTAACAATGTCACTACTATATAACTCAACGTAGAATTTTCCAACATTTTTTTTAATTTATTAAAAAATTATTCCTTTTGCAATACTGTTCGCAATATCCAATATCATTTGAAATTAACGATTATGATAATAGAATTGAAAAAAAATCTAATTTACAAACATCATTTTGAAAAAAAAATAATCATGAAAAGATTCGGATTTATAACATACTTATCTAATATTAATATACTTATATAAATTAATATCAGTAAGTACAGTACATTATTGTTATCACTGGATTACGAATTGTTGTGCATTTATGCGAAATATAAAAAATTAAGTTATGATTCTTGATAAATAAAATAAATCGCTCCTTGAAATCTATAATATTTTTTTAGTTGCGTTAATATGGAAATTATGAATTTGTATAAAAATTCGTAGTCTAATTATTACATATAATAAATCTCCTCTTACCATGAATATCGTCCACATGTCGTAAAGATCAACGTTCCTCGAAGAATATTGAAGGCCAGAATAGCGATTTCTGTTCTCGGCGACACTCAGATCGCGATTGAGGGAACAAATTGACCGGGCATTTGGTTATATATGTACGTGGTATGTTTACGATCTCCAGGAACGTGATTAAGCTACAGCCACGCTCGATGTGCACAGAAAGAAGACGACGTAGTCGAAGCTTACAGTTTAGATGTGACTCAGCTTCGCGACTGATCCTTGAAAAGAAAAAGAAAGAAAAGTAAAGAGGATCGTCTTGCTTCTTTTATCTCTATCGAACTGGCTTTCCATGCGAAAGCTCGAACACCTTGAACGTTCTCTTAGCTTGACCTCACTTCCGCGACCTTTCGTTCCGCGTAATACGATAGCGATATCGTTTGTAACTTCTTTCATTTTATTTTTTTCTTCTTTTTACTCGATTTTATATTTTCTATGACATGCAATATTGCGGTCCTTAGAAAAAAATGTGACGTATTGAGAATTTTTGTAGACTTACAGAATTGAGAATTTTTGTAAATTTTGTATAGTTTCTGAATTCTTTTATTCTTTATTTATTTATCTTACCTTTTTTATTTTTTATGCTTTCTTTTTTCTTTAATTTTTTGGATTGTAATGTTGAAATTGTAATCTTGTAGTATTGTAATACTGCAATCGTAATATTTGATTTGATCTTCATTGATTGTAAGAATTTGCGAATCTGCAATAATTTTTATTTTACAATTAATAAAAAATGGTTAAGTAAATATAATATACAAGTAAAGATTAGAAATATTATGTATAACCCTTAATAAGGAAATCACAATTTCTTCTGGTATCCATTGTTGATAAACGTCAACAAAATAGCTAGTTAATCTAAACATAGGCTAACCTAAAACATGTATAATAACAAAACTAAATCCTAATTCTTTTTTATTATATTTCGAAAATTTTGCTTCACGTCTCTTTATTTGTTTTTACAATTGTCATCCATAGAGAATCAGCCCTTAGTTCATTGTCTTACAAATTTCAAAAACAAACCTACCCTATTTAATACGTTGAGAATTCCCTTGAAAAGAATTGCATTTCATCGCATCAGTACGAAGAATTTTGCCGACATTTTTTTCAAATTAGTCATCATGTGTTCCCCAGGTGTTAAATGTCTACTCAGTGATTGTCAAACATTCGTATACATTGCTAATATACAACGCGATTCCTAACCCATCTTTTATTTTCCCACCATTTTTATTTACACTGCGCATATTTTTATACAAATTCTGATTTATTCCGGGTTGGAAATAGATTTGAAAATTGTGAATTTGCATACAATAGCACGATCGAAAATAAATTAATATTTAAATATATTTGAACTGCATGAAATTTCCCGCGGAAATTTACTCACATAGCGCACGCATCGTATCGCGCAGTAGCAATAGAAAAAGAACAGAGTTACATGCGTTTTATAACAGAATTGAATATTAAAATGTTATTTATTTATCAAATAGGTTCATAATCAAAATGACGGAAATTAAGTAGATTCAAAAAGAATTTTCAAAATGTGAGAATGAAAATTGTCACAGTGAGGCAATAACTCCAATATTTAAATTATTTTTACTGCAAGAGAACTAAATACACGAATTTCATATTTAAAACTACAAAAGTTGATTACTAAGTTGGTTGATTATGAATTTATAGCACGTTTTAAGAAGCATTTGATTTTTATTAGTCTTCGTCGCAACAATTCCATTAAGCAAATTATAAAATAAATAAAATATTCCATTAAACAATTCCATAAAATAAATTAAGAGACATGGAATAAAAACTTAATCCACTTGATTAAAGTTAAAACGGTTGCTTCATTTCATCGATTTTATAAATATAATTTATAGTGTATAAATATAATTTCTTATATTCTTTGAAATTATTAAATATCCAATATTAGATATTTTAAGGAATTTATGCTATCATATACATCGTATAAAAAAAAATGCTTGAGATTCCCTCTCCAAAGTCTAAAGTATGTAAATGAATTTAATATACACCCTCGACATCTGCTCGACATCTTCTATGAATGAATCAAGAAAGGAATGAATGACTAACAGTTCCATCTGAAGATATTAACACGTCGTTAATTCATGTTTGTAATATGATTGTTGTCATATGTAACGTAGTTATCGAAATTCATTCGTAGAAAACTAGTTTTGCGAATATTCATTGAACGCGTTTAATTATTGAACATTAATCTCTAGTTGAATTTTAATTTGATTATTATTAATATTCCACGTGTATCTAAATTGTTCATAAAATCTTTTTTCTTAAGTTCTCGTATTATTTATTATTATGTAAATATTGTTATGTAATATTTGTACGAATGTTTGGAATTAATAAGTTTATAATCTTTAATTCTAATCATTGTTTATCTTATTTTTAATTTTTTTGAAATATCAATTTCATTGTACATACGTACATATATTAACATACATGTGTATGTATATGACAAAAATAGATCTAGGAATTACGTTTTTATTTTGTTTTATCGAAGAATAAATTTAAACAGTATTGATTAACGTTATTTACTTTGAAAATTATTGTGAATTTTTTAACTGCCAATGTAACTCTATCTGATTTTCGAAATAAATAGTTTATTCATTTTTTCTACAGATATTTATATTTTGAAACTTTATATTTTTATATTTTGAAATTTATAATTTATGATCTTACTTGAAAATAGAAAAAGTTTTAAGTTGATGTCTTACAGAAATAAACGGTGATAAATCATTTGGAAATAACACCGATGCTATTGAAATCTTCAGTTCTTGACAACCTTGTCATCATTCACAACGTTCCAAGCATCCTTGTAACCTTAAGATAAATTTCATTTCTATTGTTACTTTCTGTTCTTTTTATAGTGTGAATAATTAGGCTTAATTTCTCGTTTATACATATTTGAACAAATATGATTAATCTTTTCCGGGTTTTAAAAAACGATTGATTTTTTTAACGTAAAATTTATTTAATTTTCTTCCTTTCAAAATTGATAACTTCTTACAATTCAAACCAGTATTCATCACTATAATACTTATCAACTTTAACAAAGCTGAAACTAAAAAACGTAGAGAATCAAAATTCAAAATTTGAACTCAATTCAATTGATACTCAATTGAACAGGAAACATATTTTCTTCTATACATATTTTTTTTTATATAATGGTGTAAATAGAGAAAAAATTTTATTTATGTACTAAAATATAGAATCATAAAGTAATGAGAAATGTATCAGATCAAAATATCTTCTTTTCTCGTCTATCGAAGCATAAATTACGTTTCTTTCTTTTCCTCTTCTTGCCCTAATCCTCCTCGTTTTTAATAATCGTCATATCGAGGTCTGTAAAAATAAGGGCGTCTTGGATAATAATTATTATAACCGCGATACGGTATGTAACTGTATCGTCGATTACTGTTATCATAGTATTTAGACCGCTGCTGCGATTCTTGTCGATATTTGAACAGAGGCCTAAATACAATATCTTCAGCTACATCCATGTCACCTGTTTCTTGGGAATAATCCATTTGATCATCTTGCAGAGATGGTGCTAGCATTGCCCATTGCGACACTACCACTGGAGATACAAGCATTCCGTCTGTGGCTAACATTGGATTGCTGTTATATGTTGGTGATGAAGCAACGTTGATCTGAAAATAAAAAAAGTTTCTTTCATTTTATCAATTATGCTTGTTATCGCTTATTAGTTACGTTAAACAATACTTTTTCAAAAGAAAATTAGTAATGAATATTATTAATATAACATTATTTTATAGAACTTTATATTGCAATATTAGTAATTAGTAGTATTTATTAATATTCTAATTTTTATCTTTTTTTCTTCTTTCTTTCTCTCTTCTTTTATATTTCAAAATTTAAATCCTCTATTTTTCCCACAACTACTGTAATAAAAATGATATTCTATATTCTTCTTTCTAATTTTACATTCTATTACACATAGTTCGTATCAAAATTTACCTCCGATGGTGTTGAAGATTTCCAATAATCAAGATTGACTGTCAATGAACTCTGATCAACAAAATCCTGAGCTTTTTTTTGAATCTTCTCGCTGTTATCTTTCAAAAATTCTACCTGGTTATTCAACTGGCCATTTTTAATTTCATTAGGTAAAATAGCCACGATCGGACTCTTCACTTTGCCCTTTTCAACATTCGAGGAATCAATAACCGCTACAATGGGAACGGTTACTGTCTTCGAAGATGAATCCTCCGGTAACACAGTTCTGTTACTGAGTTTGTCTTTCAAAATTTCTATTCCGCTTTTAAATTTCTCGTTCAATGGCAGTGATTGGGAAACATTCTGTTCTGGAAAGGACTCGTTTTTTTTTTCTCTTAATCCGCTTTCGTTGTTCTGGAAATCGATAAAAGGTTAGGAATTAACTATACTAACTTAATTAATATTATTAAAATATGAAGCGAATCATTTAATCGGTAATATTTATTTTCAAATTATTCTATTTAATAATTTAAAACTATGAGATAATAATTTAATTTATAAATTTTAACAATATTCTTTTAAGAAACTTATGAACGAGATAAAAAAATTTTACTTTCCGTGAAATAACCAAACTTTGTATCATAGAAAGAAATTTATGCTAAATTTTTTAACACGATACAATACGATTACGCAGACATATTTGATCTTAACTCGCACGGAGAGAAAAAATCTCTAGATTAGATTTATCTAAATAATGGAGATTGTGTTTTTCTAACAAGATCAACTTGACACGCATCACGATTTTCTATCATAGACGAAGATCTGACTGAATGGAATGTCTATGCTGAGTTATTATCCTTTACCTTTGGCGCGTATTCATTTGCGTTGTCCTCGAAAAATGCTCGACTTTCCGGCGATGAGGATTCTTGAGCCTCTGCTTCTTTCGTTGCTGTAATATTTTTTCGTACATCTTCCAAGTTCTCGGTGGGAACGACTAGCAGATGTTCGCGTTTCGATAGTATCTTGGATAAAAAATAATTCAAAATTAATGTAATAAAATAATCAATTATTTAGTTAGATAAATGATTAAATAATAAAATCTAACAATACAAATTTTAAACTATTTTAACTATAGTAATAAACAAAATTATATTTTTATATAGTAGTCATAGTGAAGTCATACAGCCAGTTCAATGTCAAAATTTGTATTTTTGAAATATTTTGCACATATGCTAATTGTCTTAAAATACCTAAAATGCTAATTTTCAACTTAAATATTTTTCTACTTGAAATACTCTTGAAAACTCTCGAAAATTCTTATTTTTCAGGTTTGTATGAAAGAAACACGAATGTAATCACATAAAAATTAAAATTATAATATTTATTCGTTTTGTACAAACCATAGTCGGATTTGTGGCTGGCATTATGAATACATGCTTTTTAACAACCAATCCATTTAGAGACCCATTGCTAACTGCATGATGCACAGCATCCTGAACAACTGGATCCTGAACGACTGCAGCTATCGTTTCGTTCTTATCACGCGGGGCCGCTGGAAGCAAATCTTCGGCATCTTTTGCTGTCAAAGGTTTTCCCATTGAATCCTTCCCGTAGATCAAAGCCAAGCAAAAAGCAAATTGTAACATAATCATCTAAAATGATAACAATATTAGAGTTAATTAAAATTAGCCAAGATCGCAATTGAACGATGTATTGCATAGTATTTTAACACTTAGTCACGCAATTCTGCAAATACGCCATTAAAATTTTAGCACGTAATTTTCACACTCTACTTTTTGCACTTTATTTTATTATTCATAAAATTATCAAATCCAAAGAATTTAGAAATTAATAGATTTAACAGATACAAATATCTCCATTTTAAGATTTTACTTTTTGTTATTTAGAAAACGATTATATCAATCAACTTTAGTAACACTACTTGTATTAATGTACCAATTTATGCTTCATCGCTACTATCACGGGATTTTCTTGGATCTTCTTTCAATGCGTTTTGGATTTTTTGCCTCCTTGACAAAAACTTGAACGTCTTTTCGACTCTGACTAGCAATAACGGTCCGCTCCCGTTTTATACCAGGTACCAAAAGAATTATCGTTATCCTGCTAACAGATGTGAGTATCAACCTTGCGGTACATCACTTTGGCTTGCTGCCACCTTGAACTTGCTTCTTTAATTTTAGTATCACATATCGTTTGTTCCTCTTTGGTCAGCTTTCGTCAATCAAAAGTTGTACTTGGTTTTTCTCAGTTTCAATCAAAATATAGCACTCTATAATTAAAATATTATTACAGATTTAAATATTTATTCATTCATTTTATCAAATTTATTAATTTCTTAATGATTTGATATAAATATCTTTTATACGTTTTAATATAAATTTGTTCGTTTTAATACTAATATATAATATATTATATATTATATTAAATTAAAAATATTTAAGAACTAAGTAACCAGAAATAATAGTTGTCTGAAATAACAACATTTATAAAATTACAATACATATACACACAACCATCTACAATTACCGTATATCAATTAAAAATTACAAAAAACCAAGAAAATGTCAACGAATAAGATACATTTTTCTTTCTCAAAATTTCTGTATACTTATCCTTGAAACAATAAAATGTTATCCACGTAAATATTATTTTGAATCGTCAGAATTCTTTCAATACTAATTTGGCAGTTAGCATCGTTAATAATATTCAAATGTTTAGCAGCTTCACTTTAGCAGCTTCTATGTATATAGCCAACTATAAAAGAGGGAACAGTTTTCCGGTTCCTTAGTTCCTCATTAGCATTTGAGCAGCTCGTACAGTTATTGTCGAATCAAAAGTTAAAATTAAACAATCAGTTTTTTTGCCGATCATTCTCTAGCAGTGACGACAAAAGAAAATGGGACACTCGATTTGTTTACTCAGTTTGATCATCTTATTAAAAATTCTTCGACCATTTGAATGCAACAATTTAAAAATGAAGGCACTTTCGACGCAGTCTTCGAAATCTACTGCTTTTGATTTAAAAAGTGACGAGACAATGTATAACACATTAAAACTTGATTTAAGTTTCGCAACCTCTACGAAGAGATCAACTTTTTCAGAAAATAATACATCAATTTCCGAAACATCTACGATGGATACTATAGAATCTACAGATGAAAGAGAAGATCAACAGATATTCATCATACTTGAAAAATCAAATCGTAATTCTGTTCTGGAACCTTGGTATCGTGTTAAACGAGACGGTGAAGACGAAGAATATCAAAAATCGTCAAATTCAGATGGGGATAATACTTCTGATAAAAATAATGATAATAATAGTACCTTAGATGAAAATAATGATAATATTTCTGATGAAAATTATGATACCGCAGAAGAAGAAACTGACGATTCATCAAACAAAAGATCCAAAGAAGAATCTTATAGTCAATTCGATCCTTCAGAAGTAGATTTAACGGATGTTAAAGATAGAGAAAAGAAAAGCACATATTCGCAAGAATCTGGAGAAGAAAGAAGATTGTATCCTGCTTGGTACCAACCATCTTTTAGTAATAGATATTGGTCTAGTGATGAGAAAGGTTCTTCTCACCATTTTATAAAGATTCCAGTATTCCCTGGAAAATAGTTTGTTCTTTACATGTCTGTATATTAATGTGATTAATAATCATTTATAATAAATGTATATCTATAAGAATAATAAAAAAGTTTCTTGAATATTTCATCATAAGAAATTTATTATTTATTATATCGTGAAATTAATATATATAGTGTATATAAAAAATCATGTTACGAAAAACAATTCATTAATAAGATTATAGATAACATACATAATAATATTCTACATTCTTATATCTGACAATGAGATGCTCATTTTGGTGGGTAGTTTTTTCTTATAGTTACAAATTATCTACAATTAGAGTATTATCTTAAAGTATTAATTCATTCTTCCACACAATGTTATGAGCTAAAATTTTATCTTATAGGAATTTGGCACAAATATTTGTACCAAATTATAAAACATAAATTTGAAAGATTGACTGAATTATTCACATTATAATGTGATACCACATTATTGTGATGATTATTTTTTACAAATTTTCTATATCCGCTGACGTTTCTGTTTATCATGTGGACTGTTCGCTCATCGAATCAACTATTCATATTCATTCATTAACAAGTTTTCTAACAGAGCGTACACTCTACTTCCGTATTCTGTATCTTGAAAGCATTTTCTACTATACTTATCAATAAGAAGAAATATAATATGAAGTTCATCTTCGAAAATTGAATAAGTTTTAAATTCTTTCCAAAACTGTAGATTTTTTAAAACTTTTTTTGTTTTCTTGTGCCAATTCCATTCCTTTTAAAGATTATAGATCTCTCTTTTTCTAGAAAATCTTTATTACATTCCTTTCAAAGGTGTCTATAAAGGTACTCTTTTTTTTGAAAGTTGAAGTTTCTTCCTAGTCTAAGACTAAGAAGTAACTTCAAAAAGTTCCTTCCTTCATAAATTTCCATAAATGTCTATACCACGTGCATTTCTTCAGCTAGCAAATTGCTTGTCCTTTCGCTTGTCAGGTTGTCAACAACATAACCAATCCCATTAACATGGCTCAGAATCGATATCCTCGACGATTCGAGTCCCTGAGTCGTTGCCTGTACGCCAACTGTTGTCGATAGACGAACAGTGGTCGAAGAGCGTTAGTACCAGCTGCAGTTTCAAGATCCTCCTGATCCTTTTCCTTCACATCACGTTTCTCGACCAACGTGCCATCAAAATCTCTTTCCGACCCATCCAATTTACTCAGTAGAAGCGTGTATGCTACTGGAGCTGAGTCATCTTGTCGTTTGCTTCCAGGACTGGTTGGCTCTTCGAGTAAAATCGGAATGTTGATAAGCGGATTGGAATTATTCTCCAGCTTGATCGGAAGTGCGGTGCAACAGCCGAGGAAAGTCAAAAAGAAGGCGACTACAATGACTTTCTGGGATGAAAAAATAAGTAAAATTTTGTCATTTTTATGTTTTCAGATTTATTTACTTATTCTGACAAACTCTAATAAGAACTCTGAATGGAATATTTTATTTTATTTTTGAAATATTTTTCTAACAATTTCTTGAATATTACTGTACTGATCTATATTACTACAGAACGTTATAACATTATTGCTTCGTAGTATATAAAGTAATAAAATAGATAATAGAATTATAACTTAATCATTGATTTAAATAAATTAAATTTGTTTAAATTTTCTTTTCTCTAGAGCATCAACTACAAAAGATTGTGCCCAAAAAATTCATAGTTCCATCTAAAACAAACCACACTAAAGCCATTTGAACATTCTCAAAATATTCTTACCATCTTGTTATTTCAGTAAAATGCTCCTTTAATGTTCAGAACTGATATTCTAATTTTCAAGCCTGAGAAACACCCTTAAGAACTACTTTAAAAATTGCTCGAATATCTTTAAATTATCATTTAAAAAAGATAAAAACAAGGAAAATTGCAAGTATAGCTCGTAGAAAAGGACTTCTGCTCTATGAAAAACTACTAAATCAGCTTGCAACAGCTCTGTGGCGAACTTGTGTCCGGCAAAGCATCCTTGCGGCATTTATATGGAACAATGACGTCAAACGTGGCAACGTTAATCGTACAATGACGTTCTACGGAAAGTGATAACTGACCTGGTAAACCAGAAATATCGATGCATTCTCGAGTACATGTTTCTTTTAATTAAGTGTCCAAAAAACGGGGGTGAAACGTGACATTGACTAAGAGGCATACTCGCGTCAATACTGATCAAACACTGGCAATTCCTTGCCGTTCGCTTCACCTGCTACGTAGAAAAATATTTGATGTTCAATTAACGAACACCGATTATGCCGAACTATGATTCAGTTTTCGCAGAAAATATGTAATTGCACGAAACTATGAAAGTACGCAACGAGCCGTTCAAAGCTTCGTGCTTCAACGATATCTTTTTACAACACATAGAAGTCGGTACGTTTATATGTTTTCAATAATCATTTATTGAATATAGTGGAACTCACGAGGTTTCCATGGAACCGTATAAAATGGTAATTACACTTCTTGCTTTTATTTCAGATGTTAGATTCTCATTTAAAGTTGACATTTCGATTCGTGACTTGTCGTAATACTTGCGTGTTTAATATTTTCGCATTTTTCTAGATTTAGAGTGCCGTCGATTGAACTAGGAATAAAAAATTAATCTATTAAGTAATTTCTTTAGAATTTACGTTGAAGATCGACAATGTAATTAATTCCTTGTTATATTTTTTTCTTTTTTTTTTTTGAGTAATAAAATTGAAATTATTCGTTGCAGTTTATCTTTTTTGAACAAAAAATACAATAAATAATTATTGTATAATTATAAATAAACGAGTAGTACAAATTAATACAAATCCATTCTATTAGTATATACAAAGTATATTAAGACTTTTGACCGGTTGAGGTGAATCTCAAAGAATTCCAGTCAATAATTGAAGGTATCGAAAATAACCGTATCTTAAATCATCGATCACGAAAAAATAGAAATAATGAATTCGTTGAATGGGAGAGAGGATGTGTCTTAAAAGAACATCGTGCATCGTCGAATTAAGTATTGCTTCTGTTTGTACCAAATAAATCGATTTATTTTCTTCAGTTAAGCATTCGTCGAATAGTCTTTCTAGATAACGTTAAGGACTAATTGTAATTTCTTATATTGGAGAATTCACAAAAAAAAAAAAGAAGAAAGAAAAGACTGATTCAAAAAAAAAAAAAAAAAGAACCGTAATTTTTCTTTTTTCCTTTTTTTACGTGCTCATCTTTATTTACGAAAATATTAACGCGGGCTTGTCATTTTTTTAAATCTTTCTCTCTTTCTTTTTGTTTTTATTTTATTTTGCAGATTCAGCTTCCTCGTACACGGTTTCGCTGCTTTCAGTAGTAGTTTCGCTTTTAGATCTGAAAGAAATCACCAGATGAAGGTATTTTTGTGGTTGTTGGGAAGACAAGTACGAGAAATAAATAAACAAGCACAAGGCAAAACGGATTAGTAATAGATCAAGGATCGAGTTAGACTTATTAGTATATGGATTAATAGACGCGATTTCACTCATACCAATCTTCCCGGATGAAATTGTTAGGTGAAACATTCAACTGAGGGAACCGATCAACATGTTTCAGTATCAAATTCGCTAATAAAACTCCTTAACCATATTATTTTCATATATGCAAATAAGAAAAAAAATAGATATATGTATACATATAATAACTATTGAAGGTATTTTTATTTTCTAAAGAAACTTCTTTATTATCTTCATTTTCATAATTATTAAATTTTTATACTCATATGAAGCTAAATGATATGAAATGTAATATATTGTATATATTAATTGAATTTCGGAACATTAATTAATAAATGTACACAAATACTTTTTATAATCACTATGCAATGTAAAAAATATAATTTTCAGTTTTCTCCGTATCTGTAATATTATAATTAGGAGCGAGTATTTATACAAATTCATATTTTCATGAGCATATAATATAATTGAAAAAATCAAAAATCAAATTTAAAAAAAGATTTATGCCACTTACTGTAACATAAATACACTATAAAACTATTCTATCTGAAACGTCTTATATACTGTTGCATATTATTTATTTATTTTTACATGAATGTATAAATAATATAAAAATCCGCACTTTAATTACATGTATACTAAAGATATAAATTTTATTTTTTGTGTAATGTAGTGATAATTTTTCATGCGAATTTGAATTTGAATCACTAAAACCTGTTGCCCGGTCACGTTAGTCAAAAAGAGGGTAGTGGAATGAAAAAAAAGTTGGAAAGTACAAAAAAATCCTTTCCTGTATTGATCTAAATATGCAAATCGGGGAACCTCGTCTATGAGTTATCCTTACTTTTTTTGTTCGTTCTACATCCGGAAGTAAAAAATGAATATGCATCGTGAGGGCATCGATGTTGCCGCACATATCGATTTTTTTCCGTTCTCTTACTTTTTCTTGTCGCGTAAGTAACATTTTATTGCATGCAAACCATTTTTTCGTACTAATCACTTTCCTATTTTTCTGTTTTGATCTATGTTCTCTAGCTAGGGCATGTAAAGAAGCGAAGTGACATTTCGAATGAATTTTCCCATTCCAACTCGTCTTTCTTTCTTTTTCATAGCCAATTGAAAACAAACTAGAAATTTTATTTTTACTTCTTTTTTCACTAATTTTAGTGTTACCATTTCACTTCTTTCAACCCTCTTTCTCTATTCCTTCGTCTCTAATTCTACCAAATGTTAACGTTTCCATTTGTCATTTTGTGTGTATGTGTTTTACATTTAAAATACCACATCTCAATACATCTACTACGATATATTGTAAATATTAATAGTTAATTGCGTCAAAGTCGAGTTGCAGGTATGCAGTCTGACTTCAGGGAGAAGTAACTTCTTATCATTGACCATGTTCCATTTTTTGTTTCCGAGAAGACAATATTCATATCGTTATCCAAATCCTAATCTTCGTTTTCATTTTCCTGGTTCTTATCTCATATTTTATTCGCTCGTTCGCTTCCCTTTTCGCATATGCAATTCGAGTTCTAATTTTAGACATGTTGATTGTCAAATTGGATCAAACCACGAGAATGGAAGGAATTTAGTGATCAGGTAAAATGTAACATCCTCAGGAAAATATAACTTGTATTTTACGTTATTTGTTGCATTATATAATTCTATGACATTTGAAAAATATATAGAATTCATTTTTTTTTTCAATTGGTTTCTACTTAGCTTTTTAATTATTGACTCCGTCAATTATGTATTAATTTTACCAATACACTAATTTCTTTAATTAATTATTATTACATTATTTAGTTGTATGAAATTTATATTAAAAAAAAAAAAAAAAATAGCAGTCAAGAAATCAATAGTTATCAGACAGTAAATTATAAACCTCGTGGATCGATCATTCGACAGTCACGTAACAATAGATTTAGTGGAACAATTATCTAATCTCTAAATATATATATATAAGGATATATTGTCAGATAATAAAGGATTCACTTGCTCGATGACTACGCTCTTCCAAAAAAAGGCGAGGGGTTGCGTACAATGTCGTAACTATTCGTAATGTTACTACAGATCGTATTCTCGCTATGGTTCTCTCTTTTTTCCTTTCCTTTTCTTTCGTACGAGCAGGCACTTAGCTATGTTTCTACGGTTCCTTGTAGTATCGTAACAAGTTTCTGTCTATTGTACACGACGGAGAGATTATTGGATGGAGAAAAACTGAAATTGTATATGAAAGCCTTCTCTCTTCATCTTTTAGTTTTTTTCTTTTTTTAAATCTTCCTTTGAGCGTTTCTATCATATAATCGACAAAGTTTATTCCTCTAAAAATTTCATACATTGTGTGACTTTCTTACTTTTTTCCGTTTTCCTGTTCTTATATTATTATTCTTCTAGAGGCGAAATGTAGGAAAAAATGTTCGTAGGAAATCTCACGACTGTCACACTCGTAATATCTCGCTTTTTTTTCATTCACGTGCTCCTTCGATTCATGTTCATTCTCGCTCTCTCACGCATGCGCGCGTTTCGAAGCATGTTTTCCTCTTCATCGTTCTCCTTTTTTCCCTCCTTTTTGGAACTTTTTATTAGCACCGTGTCTTTTATGGATTTTAATTCTTGAGAATATGCACGCACTCGCTTTCTCGCGCTCTTTCACACTCTATCAATCTCCTCGGGAAGCTTCTGGTAATCAGCAACAATTGAACAAATATTCTAATGTTCATCTCGTTTTCCCGACAATTACAGGAATTAAGAATGACTCGATAAACATACGATGAACGCCTTCATCGTAATGAATCGTTAACAATGGAAAATACTGAACTAACTTCAAATAAATTTTAACTTTCGACAAACTCGTCAATTACAATCGTTATTATAAAACTAAGCTATGGATGTTTATTTCATATTTTCATAACCAAAGAAATAGAACCTAACTAAAGATTTATTTTACTTACTAGATACTATATTCTATACTTTGCTTTATACATCTTTGTATTTTAAGCATACTGTACATTGCATTTCTAAATTTGTTATACATTTATAAACATCCACAGTTTAGTTTCAGGTGCTAACTCTGATTATGTAGAAAATTAAATTTTACAATATTGCAATACACGAATGTCTATATAGAATTGCAATTGTCGAATTACACTGTAACATAAAAACCAATATTAATATTTATATGATACATAATAATGTGATAAAATAACTTAATTATTATTAATTTTATACCTTCTCGTGAGAACGATTCCAACATAGAAATCATAGTCAAAATATATCAACATCTGGAAGCCTCAAACGATACTCTTTTCCAAAAACAAGCACATTTGTTATTATCTCGAAGCTCACATTCACTATGTTTCTAAAAATGAAAGAAAATATAAAAAATATAGAATTCTGTCAATTCTCTTCTAAGAATGCTACTATTATTTCTTTTGTCCAATGTAATCACCAGAAACAGAAGCTGACGCACGTATCGTTCACTTTCCTTGGAGATTATTTTTTCACGCTGTTCTCGCATCCTATGGATACTAAGTTATTAAAGCATGTTTCAAAAATCGTTTCAAAATAAGAAAAGGAAAACGCAATGTTTGAGCCGCATGTACCCCTAACGACAATATAAACATATGAATATGCTCTAAACGAAAATCAGGTAACAAGATATACAATGGTGCATACACGTATAGGTGAATTTGTATCGACCACAGAATACTGTATTCAACTTCGAACATATTTCAACACAGCTTCAAATGGAACATGATAACATTTTTATCATAATACGTGTGATTATACCTGACGAGTAAATATACGAATGCATATATGTTCTAATGAATGTAACACGTGTCCGAAAATAATTTTTTCGCACGGAGATCGTGTTCCAAGCATCCTATGGATTAACGACGTAATACAAAAGTACAAAATACATTTGTTCACACACTTACGCGTGTTGTCTTCTTGGAAAAATGTCGAAACGTAAGCAACTAATCTACACTTTGCTTCCTGTTTCAACTTCTTTCCCTATTTTTTTTATTTTACGCCGGAACACGATCCAGAAAGCCTACCTCAGATTAAAGAACGATCATGACGTTAGAAACTCAGCTTACAAGTACAATTCTTTTTAACGCGTTACGTACTCGTAATCCTTTTACGTTTCCATTCGTTTTTTTTTTTTAACTTCATTTAGAAGTAATTAGACGTAGTCAGTCTTTCCGCAGTGCTCAATGTACTTTGAACGATTGAGCAAACCAGTTAGAATTCGTCATCTTAAAAGGACGCGTATATTTTAACCCCTTTTTAGTTATCTTTTTTTTACGCAGAAACAAAAGTCCTTTAAAATTTATTTAAATATTGCAAGAATATCAGAGTGCTCAATAGAGATGAAGTTATTAATGTATAAAACGTTTCAATAAGGGGTTAAAAGTGTATAAAATAAAATTCACTAATGTAACTATGATACGGTTTGATACATTAACATGTTCCTCTGATCGAATCAGTTTTCAACATCGGCCTTGATATGACGCTGATCAGGTCTGCAGAAATTCAACGTTAAGAACATTTTTGTTCCTACGAAACATTCTTTAAATTAGTCATAATCATGTAATCAAATGTTGTTTGAATACTTACACCGACACACATACACACACGCACACACACGCCACGCACGCACACACACACACAAGGGCTGACACCGAAAACTGATTCACAGGAATATTAGACACTTCTATATGTATTATGCATAACGTAAAAATTCTTATTGGCTTATTGTTTGGCACCCATTATGTCGACAATTGCATCACATGAAATGAAAGTCAATATGCAGAATAGCATGTGATGAATACCGTAGCAAGTTTGAGAATATCCTTGTTGCTAATTATTTCGGTATCACGGGAAATTTGCTAATTTTTCTTCGTATACCAGTCGACCTAACTTTTGTGTAAAAGAATCCTCTCAGCTATTCCGGTACAAATACAAAATGACTTATATTACAAATGATTACAAGCATTTTACGAAATCGCGTGAATTATTTACGAAGTACACACAATATTAAAGGCACCAGTTGCCATATTAAACGGAATATTTCGATGACGCGTTTCTTCAAGGAAAAGAGAAAGTCAAAACGATTCGTTTCTTTTCTTTTTCCCCCTTTGCTCATAGCCCCAGGAACAAGTTTCGAACGAAATCAACGACACTAAGTAAACAGCCATGTAAAAATGGGCCATGGTATGTCACAGGCATCGCTTATGGTAATTTCTAATATGATTCGATTCGTTATGAACCTTCTATAGAAAAATGTATTCTAATTGATTGGGCAAGTTACTTATAAAAAGAAACATTTATATAGTAAAATTCGTTAACGTTTCTCTACAACTATCATGAATATATCCAATTTTAGCAAAATAATCAAAGATACTTATAAACTTTAAGCGAATGATTTTGGTATCCTGAATAATTGCTAACAGTAGATCAAATTTATTCGAAGAAAATTCATCTCATTTGTTCTTTAACTTAATGTGACGATTTAAATATCAATCGTAATGAAATGAATTAAAAAGAAATCGAAATTTATTTAAGTATTGTAACAAAGAAAAAGAAGTAGTAAGTTAATACTTTTAATTGCCTGTATATTGAATATTACTTTAAGAGTAACCAATTTTGCTTATTGAAATGTGCATTCACTTTGAGTGCATTGTCGTGCACTCACTTTGTTGTATGTGAAAATCTACGATCATTACAATATGAAAATAAAAGAACATTGATTATTCATTTATATTAGATTTTTATATGCACCTTTTCTCCCATGCTATTTCATAGAATGCATGTTCACTTGTTAGCGTTATCAAACAAATAAAAAAGATAATCTGTGTTCCTAACTGGGGAGAAAAAGATCACAAAATAAAAATCTAAATCAATGTGTCTTTTATTTTACTATAATTGGAAATATAAATGTAAAGGTATTTACTGACTTCATAAAGTACAATTTTCAAGGAAACCTAAGAAAAAATGTTCAAAAGAATGTATACCTTCTAGTATGTTACATACACATTGAGTGAATCACAATATAAAAATACAAATCGAAGATCTCCTCTTCCTGTCATTTAAGACTTCCTAATCATTTTTCTTCTCGATTCTTCATCAAAACAATGTCTTTTACAAAATGCATTTTATTAGAATAAGTAACTTTTCTTAAACGTTCCTTTGATAACTAACGAATGTTTCTCATTTTACTAACTCAATTGACACTGTCTTATTAATACGCACTAGTATTAATAATATAGATTATCAATTTATTGGTAAAATGAGAAACATTCGTCAGTTATCTTCGAACACCTTACGACGACTGTGTGTGTTTTTCCTTCAAATTATATAACACTAAATGCTTCTCCCTGACTTATTTTCTCGAAACGACAATCAACGGCATGTGCAAAAGAGCTGTTAAATATTTCATGGTGAAAGTAACTATCTTTGAATGTGCGGATCACCTAGCATCACTGATAAATTCGACAGTCCATGTACATGCGTGACAGGAAAACAATTCGATCCTAACCACGCATGTACAAATAGCCACAAATTGCTATAATACCCCCACCAACAATTGCAGCACCTATGCCTATTGTAAGAGGTTTAAATAATGACCTCTTAAGCTTCTGCCATTCTTCAGTCTCTTTTTGACGACGCTTCATCTCCCGCACTTGTGCTGCCAAACGTTCTTTCTTCTCTTTATTACGATGACGCACTTCGTTTTTCCTGTCCGAATATGTGAAGAAATAAATATGCAGAAAAGAAGATACTGAAACACTTAAATACAATTTCACTTTTAAAATAACTCACGTATCCGGACTGGACGGAGGACTAATTGTTTTTGTAGTGTTTTCACCGTCACTGGTATTATCATTAGGCACCGCAACACCGTCGGAATTTTGTTCGTGTAAATTATTTATAATTACTGTAGAATTTGCAATAATCTGTGGACTGATGGATATTTCTGTGGAAACTGATGGCTCTCTAGGCAATGGTTTGTCAGGTGGTCTACTTAATTCATCTAATATGAAAAAAAATTATATTTTAAAAATTAACTTTGACAATTATTAACCATTTACACATGCTTACCATTTCTTGTTATTGGATTTGAAGTTAAGTCAGCCATCATACTACGTGTTAACGATTCACCTCTTGGAGGTGGCAAAGGAGGTGGTTCATCTTCCTCTCCATTTGAAGGATTACTAATATTACTTACCACATCATAATGATTTGTTATTACCTCGTTATTAATATTCTGTAAATACCCCAGAAATTAGTGAAAGTCAAAAACTGTTGTGTAACACAGTAGCACAACATTATTAGAATTAATTTACAATAAAAACAACACTTTTCCACAAATATGTGCATGAAACCAGCAACGAGAATATTTATTTATTTAGTTAATTTGAAATAAAGAAACTAATAACATTGTACCACTGTGAATTGGTATTAGTTACCACATTATTGGATGGCAATTGTTTTGCTCCTTCGATGATAGCAGCATATGAAAATCGTAATTGATCCGGTGTTTGAATTAAACCCATTCTGTGTCTTCTCATTTCTATTAATATCTCTCTCACATTCACGGAATTCAATCCATTTTCTTCAATCTACAACAGAAAAGACAATTTTTCATCTCAAATTTTTAAATTTTCTTTAATATGTATAACACTTACCAAAACAAGACAAGTATCGACTAAACAAAATGTCCCTGATCTCCCAATTCCTGCAGAACAATGTACCACAGGAGGCCCAACATTTTGATCCAATGCTCCCGATTGTCTAACATCTGTTAAGAATCGTAAAAAAGCTGTTGGACTTTGTGGAACTCCAAAGTCTGGCCAAGTAGTATAATGGAAATGTAATATTTCTCTGCTTTCTTTTGTTTCCAAGTCAGTTAACCTACAAAGCAAATATGACTTATGACCTTTTAAAATTAAACACATGGACAGTATTTGTAATACAATTCTTCATTCCCATACTTCAATATTCTAGTTGTATAATCCGATGATTCTGTTTTACTAATATATGTTACATTTATACCAACATCCGGAAACATCATAGTATTAATTGTTGAATCACCAAGAGGCCAATACTGATAGCACTTAACATGGTTCTTTTCAATTATTTTATTTAACATTAACACAGCTTTAGAATTTTGCTCCCATACCATTAGCCAAAAATGGCCAGCAGTATTTTCTAATGGTCCTTGTGTAAGAATGTATTGTCTATGGACACGATCTACCTATAATAAAAATAATCTTATCTTGTTGTTCTTTTTGCTTAAAATTAAATATTTGTATATAATTTCTACCTGTATGAGATTAGCATTGATGTAATCACATGGGCCTCTTTTAATAACAATCCTACTATGGTCATATGGCAAAACATCTCTATAACGGTTTAAATTTTTGTTTTGTGGCTTCTTTGACTCATTACATGTATATGTAAAATTGCTGCATTCATTACGTATATGCTGTAAGAGTAACATGTTCTTATGTCATACTCAGAAGAAAAGATACTTGAAGATGCTTTATAAAAAAGTTATGATAAAAAATACAAAATATAAAAAGAACTCTAAAAAGAAAAAGAAATATAGATAATTATTAGATCAGTTTAAATAACATAAATAATTATTAGATCAGTTTAATGAACATATCATTACATTATGTATCAGCTTTGTATTCACAAAAATAATTAACATTTTGAAATAAAGCACAGCTATTAATTATGTATTTAATATTTTTGTTATAATCTTTTGACAAAGTTTCGAATAATCTATATTTATATAACATTTTTTTCTTCATTGTTCATACAATTTTTATTTTTTCTTGGACGATTTGTTAAACTGTAGTAGCTTTATTTAGTACCTGATAATTAAGTCACTTTACTTACAGACTACATTTCTAAACATATATCCGGCACGTATATTTAAACCAAGAAATTCGACCTTGGCAATAAAATCACAATGGGCTCGATTCTATGCAGCATTTAAGAATTTTCCGGTGAAAACGGCTTTCCAAGAAGATAAACCAAATAGCCCCGGGGATCGTGGAACAATCCGCGCATTGTAAATATCCACGGATAAGCAAGCCAGTTACAGGACAAAACAGATAATGAATGAACATAGTGGAATTTCTCTGTCATCGTGTAGGATCGCATCATTGTAAGTAAGAACAAATCGAATTCACTTGTTGAGGATAAGTTGTTCTAGATTAACAAAAATCGCGAAAGAAATTGAATACAGCCATGAACAGGCCGCATACGATAAATAAACAAAAATCCGATAATAAACACGCATGACACAGATTGATGCACAGGTTTCTCTGTTCATTCAGCAATGCGGAAGATAAAAATTGGTAAGCGTACCACGAGATCTCGCAACAAATGATAACATGCCAGTATTATTACGATATTAGTCTCATCGCTTAGCAAACATCGTCGATTGAACGTCGAAATCGGATTTTATTGTATTTGCGAGTTTATCATTTTTGGATCGTGTTTGGATGAGGAAACAATTCCACGATGTCAAAAATCCACAAGGAACTTTTGTACAACTTACCAACTAATATCAATAGATTGACAAGTTACACGTTCTAGGTTATAAGCTCCTTTACATTTCGTGACTCTCTACCAAACAGGATGGTCAAATAATTCTGGTAATTTTGGTAAAATTTACTTACAAAATTCTATTTACTTCATAAACAAATTTATTCCTATTGTGCAAGTGTATTTATTAATATTATTAGTACTTTATGACCAGTATTAGTACTTTATGACCTCGAAGCTCGAAGAAAAAAATTTTAACAATAATGGTGGTTGGAATTATACAAGAAGGAAGTCCCAGACTGGAAGTTGGATGCAGTAGTGTAGGAAGGCTCTGTACGTGACACATTTGCAGGCAGGAATTACCGTTTCTCGCTCGAACCGGAAGGAAAGACGTAAAAAACGGAAGAAGAAAGATGGAAAGGGCGCGATCTTTTTACCTGATAGAGAATCGGCCAGGCTCCCTTCGAGTTGATCTCGAGATACTCGGTTTCCACGTTACTGATCCCTCGGTCAAGTGTCTCCTGACTAGTCATTCTGTCGGTTCGTTCGCGACTCGGTCTCTCCGGCGCTCGAAAACGGCAAAATGAGACGAGGCACGCGAAGAGGCTGGGCCCCGGCCGCGCACGATCTTGTTGTCTCTGTCTCCAAGGAAAAAAGCGTCTTAGCCACGAAGCGGTGCCATGCGTGACGCGGATTCTTGCGAAGGATAGCCCCCGCACGCGAGACGAAAATGTGTAAGACTTGACTCTCCGGTGCTGGTAGAAGTTATGTACACCGTTACTCTCTAACGTTATCCACTATATCACTCGCAGACTCGACCACCACACCACCGATCACCTTCACCGCCACTACCACCACCGTGACATACGACCCAATGTGCTGACATCTGAAGGAAACCGGCCAGTTTCTAGCCTCTCTTCTCCCTCTTGTATTTCTTTGTTGCCATCGAATGAGATGCGAGCAATGGTCGCCGCCATATTGCACTCGACTGCTCATGCGCGCTGCCAAATAAAAGTCTGCCTTTTTTAAAATTTGTTTATGGTAAACTGCACGATAATTATCTTCTTTTACAAAGAAAATTATTAATTATTTCTGCGAAATACAAAAATCAAGTACTACATCTTTTAGAGATTCCCATCTCCTCGCAGAACACGTGTCCTGTATCGGTAAATCCAAAATTATTTAATTTTTACTCGTAAATACTTTGTTTATACTTTAATATTCACTCGTAAATAGTATAGATTTTATGTATAGACAAGGAAAAACAAGGTAATAAATTTGAAAATTGCGAATGAGTAATATTTTTTTCTAGATAAGCAATGTATATTATTAGTAGCACATCTAATATGTAGTATTCTCATTACAATTGTATGTTATATGATGTTTATCATTTCCGATGCACATGTGGCATTTGAAACGCTTTCGGGATTTTTTTTTTCCTGGTCGTTTCTATGGACTTTACAAAATGTATTTATGAAAAATTTATTGAAATATAATATTAAAAATCATAATCAATTTTTCGAAATTATTCGAAAAATATCCGAGTTGAAAATAATTCACTCATAGGATAGAAGGGTTAATTATATATGATAAAAATTTATTGAAATAAAACAGATAAACGATATTGAATGTCAACATGTTAAAAATGTACTACTGTCTTATTTTTAATATTGATGTTTAATACAAATCGCTACAAATTTTACTTTTACCTTACGATTATAAATAAACGCAAGATACATGTATATCAAATTTAAGAGTATCATTATGGAAATATATAAAATATTAATATTGTTTTACAGAATGTGAAAATATAAAAAAACTTATAATAAATACCCTTATAAATATCAATACTTGTAATAAATACCCTTATAAATATCAATATTTACGAGAGAAATCTTTACAAAAAAAATTAAGTTTGATATTATGCTTGCGAATTCGAACGAAACAATTTTTTTTTTTAGTTTTTAAATTTAGTTTTAATTTAGCTTTTCTTTGTAATTTTCGTTGGTCTGTTATCATCTTTTCCAGTTTCGGTAGTTTTTCTTTTAGCTGACTCTGCAGACCCCTTCTTCAACCAAGAAGCCATAAAACTAATAGAGTTGCTTTTTTTCTCTTCTCTGTACATAATGGAATTACTAAATCAATAGTCTGACATGTCACTTCACAGGATTAAAAGTTCATAATTCCAATATCCGGCGGTTAATTGTACTATTCTATATACATACAGTGCCTTTGTTTTCTTTCTGCAATCTTCGTTTTTATATAATACATTATTTACACGAGTTGAAACTGTATGCCAATTTAAATCATTTTCTGATAATGTCAATTTGTTTAATTTGTCAATAGCCTCATCTATCGATAGTTCTTCATTCAGCCACAGCTATTATTAGAAGCACAAATATACTAAGATATTAATTGTTATAAAAACATAAGTTATTTGTCAACAAAGCAATAAAATTATCTGTTTATGGATTTATGGAAATTATTCTTTTTAATATTTACATGAACATCTTCATTTCCTTACCCTTAAATCTTGTTCTTTATTTATAAAAAGAGGTACCCGGTTATGCAACCAAGAGAGAACACTATTTGCTTCAGTAGTAATTATTGTACAACTATATATCATCTTATCCTGGAACATGACTTACTGTACTTGTAGTTTTGTATTTAAATCTTATATAAATTTCACGTTGCATTTACTTTTTTAGTTTTAAATTTATTAAAAATTCCTGCTATCTTTAAGACTTTAAATCCTTGCCACCCATCTTGCTCGGACCATTTGTCTTTCCATGTTGAAGGATCATCTGCTTCTATTTCTTTTCTCTGACTGGCATAAATGTAATACGGTTGTTTAGTGTCTTTTTTAGTTTTCCCAGCTTTCCATTCATAGTATCCTTCACAAATTATTATACATCTTTGCCCATTGCGCAATGGTGAATTGTATAGTTTGGAATTTTTAATATTCTCCAAACGTGCATTATGCGTTGACAAACTGAACTTTCTGTAATCTCCCTGAAAACAGAAAAATATTTTCAATTTTCTTTACTATTTGTGTATTAACGAAAATATTAAAGAAAATAAGATTATTGTTATCTTAAGGGGATATAACAAACATGTTTGCATTGAATAGACACATCTGCATTAACACATTTGTTGTTACGTAAATGGTACCCACGTGAATCCATCCCCATCTGTGGAATAACCTAATCTTATTTATAAAACACAGACCTCATGCCAGGGTGGAATCATGCTCCACATCATGGCACAAAGGACTCTTTCGTTCTCTTCGCCACAATGTGAACCAGCAACGATACACGGAAGAATATCTTTGGGGCCAATATTGGTGGATGGAACATATTCGACGTCACTTTTGGTCCATGACATCGTCTGTCGTTTACCGGTTGCATTTTCGTACCCGCAAACACGACATAAAGTTTCCGGATTCAGGGAACTAAAAAAACATTTATGGGTTTCTTTAACTCTTGGGTGTCATGAATTAATTATTGAAACTACATGACAAAATTACCAAGCAGCTCTACCACACATTTTTTCGCGCCACTCCCTTTAATTATGTATTAATGCCATCTATCACGCATCATATCTGGCGAGAATTTATGAGTAATTAAAAGCAGGAATTGTATTTCCTGTCACCTTCGATTTGGTTGAAACAATTTAAAAATAAGTTCATTTGATATAAAAACAATATTAATTCGAGAAATATTTTCAGTGATTAACTCTTTATTTTAAGGTTAAGATCCTTAATTTTCCAAAAAATATTACAAATTAGGTTAAGCTGGTTCAATCTTTCATTTTTTACAAAATCTTAGATCTTAACTTTTGAATCACCGAAAATCTCTCCAGCAAATATTATTAGTATCAACAATTTTTCAAATATCAGCTGAATAAACGAAAAGAATTTTTTCTAAAATTTTGGTTATTACTCATTAAATTATCAAAAATTCAATTCGTAAACATTGCTTTTATGCAAAATAGATTATTTTCAAAGTTTCAGCTAAATTAGAGGTTTTTGGAAATTTCGCTCTATACATAAACAAAATATGTACATGAATAGAATCAATGAAATTTGAAAAATCATTATTAATAGATATTAAAACTTGAATGGAATGTACAACGAAAGCTAGACTTCTTGAACCAACGATGGACTATTGGAAATCTTTTTTGCAAATGATTTTGCTGAATGCAGTGTAGAACGTTTGAACATGATGGCGCCATCAGTAAGATACATGTAGGTAATTGCGTGTTGCTGGTAATTTATTTAAGACGATTACAATTACCTACAAATATTTCGCGTGTTCTATATACCCGATTACAACGGATTTCGGATACTGGTTTGCTCTACTGCTCGACCACGTGGCTAACGATAATGCGGATGAACGACTGTACTTGTACGACTCTCAATAATGACTGATAAGCTAATAGGTAATAAGCGATAGGTAACAGGTGAATACTAAGAAAGTAAGTAAGTGAGTGGCACTCGCGTAGTCGGCGCTGTATATATAGACTTAGCCATCTGCACTCTTTATGCATTGTGGTCTAGCGAAAGCGCACCTGCCGGCGCGGTGGTTGTACCAAAGAAGGTGGCGCTGTTTGCGCTGTGTTACCGACGGTGGTCGCTACATACATGTAGGTAACTGCGTGTTGTTGGTAATTTATTTAAGACGATTACAATTGCCTACAAATATTTCGCGTGTTCTATATACCCGATTACAACGGATTTCGGATACTGGTTTGCTCTACTGCTCGACAACGTGGATAACGATAATGTGGATGAACGACTGCGCTTGTACGACTCTCGATTAATGACTGATTGATAAGCTAATAGGTATAAGCGATAGGTAACAAGTGAACAAGGGAACAAGTGACTCTCGCGTAGTCGGTGCTGTATTATAGACTTAGCTATCTGTACTCTTTATGCTTTGTGGCCTAGCGAAAGCGCACTTGCTGGCGCGGTGTTTGTACCAAAGTAGGTGGCGTTGTTTGCACTGTGTTACCGACGGTGGTCGCTACAAAATTATAGGGCTTGTGATGGTAACCGGTAAAGGATGGTAAGAGATAGAAGGACCGTAGAGAAGGAGAAGGAACTGGGGTAGGAGTAAGGAGTAGGTGAAGATAGGAAAGTGGCATAGTCAGATGCGTTTCGTCTCGGAGTCACTGCCTAGACTCATCAGTGGGGCTGATGGCAGTGACTCCCCAGAGGCCTGTTATTGTAACTAAACATACTAGGCTGGTCTGACAACCCATCCTAGCAGGGTTCCGCACACTCTGCTGCTTAACGCCGAAGATCGGTAAGACTTCGACGCTAGGCGCGCAGCTACTTGCGGCTTGTGCAAGTCGAGTGTTCGAAACTCGTAGTCAAGGGATCGTAGGTCGCTACAAAATTGTAGCGATCACCGTCGATAACACAGCGCAAACAACGCCACCTACTTTGTTACAACCACCGCGCCGGCAGGTACGCTTTCGCTAAACCACGAATCAGGAAGTGTCCAGATGGATAAGTCTATAAATACAGCGCCGACTACGCGAGAGCCACTTGTTTACCTGTTCACCTGTGCCTTATCATCAGTATATATCACTTATCGCTTATTATCAGTAGTTAACCGAGAGTCATTCAAGCCAGTCGTACATTCGCATAACCGTTTCCACGTGGCCGATCCGAATAGCAAACCGTATCCGTAATCCGTTAGCATCGACTATAAAGAACACGCGAAATATTTACATTTGTAGGCGATTGTAATCGTATAAAATAAACTATTACCAACAACAATCACCTACAAAATTGATGACTACCCGACGTGATTCGAAATTTCAACGGATTCAAAAAAAGAAGCAAGCATGGCCACGCCACGTTCATCGACCAGAGCCAAGGAAACCGCAAGCGGATGAAGCGTACATCCCGCCAGAAGTAGAGGAAACGACAATCAACGCAGTCTCACCGCCTTACTTTCCGCCTTTTAATAGAGAAACCCCAAAACTCTGGTTCATCCAGGTGGAAGCAGACCTGAGGACGAGCAAAATCACCAGCGACTCTTCCAGGTTTGATTATATGATCCAACGCCTACCGTCCGATGTATCGAGCTTGCTAGGAGGTATTCTAGAGACACCTCCTGCTTCGAACGAAACGCTCAAAAACAAACTTTTAGAGCTATACGGTAAATCTGAAGAGACGAGAGTCCAACTCCTCAGATCCTGCAAGATGGGCGACGAAAAACCGTCGCACTTCCTGCAGCGCATGAGAAGCATGGTCGACGCAAAAGTCCCGAACTCAATCCTAAAGACAATCTTCCTAGAGCAGATTCCACAACCTCTGCACGACATACTAGTAGTGGTTTCCGAAGCGGATTTAACAAAATTAGCAACGCATGTCGACCGCATGCTGGAATTCCATTCACCGCAAATCTGGAATCTAGAAGGATCCAACATGGCGACTTCCGTCAGCCATTCCAAACCTGGCAACGACGAACACAAAATGGCGGAAAATCAGCAACTAAGAGACAACATGGCGGGAGTGCAACCCCAGCTAGCGGAGATGACTTACAAAATGGCGACGACGGAAACAAATCTCTCTCGACGAAGGCCACTCTACCAACAACGTCGATTCAACAACCGACGATCCCGCTCTCGTGGATAACCATCTCCATCACGACAACTACAGGGCTCTGTTATTACCACCTCAACTTCGGAATACGAGCGTGTAACTGCAAGAGCCCTTGCAGTTGGCCGTTAGTTAACGTTCCAGCCATCGGAAAACTGAAAGCACGTCCCGCAGTTCAGACGACGTTCGGAGACGTGCAGAGTAGTCGTCTAATAATCTTTGATTGCAGAAATAAACTCTCATTTCTAATCGATACCGGAGCTGACATATCCATATTGCCACTGAGTATGGCAAAAGGAAATGTCACTCCCTCTGCATTTAAGATATACTCTGTGTACCTTACGGAACACCGATACTGATCTATGGCACCACAACGCTGACCCTGCACCTGGGGTTACGACGTCCATATCTTTGGAATTTCACAGTCGCCAAAGTACAACAACCGATAATCGACGCAGACTTCCTCAGGCATCACGGTATACTGGTTGATCTCAGAAACAGACGAATAACGAACGACTACACAAAACTACACAAACTCGCTCAGATAAGTACAAGTGACTTCCAATCGATTACTACGTTAGGCAGACAAAACGATGACAAATACACTAAATTACTAAAACAATACATAGACGTTAACAATACATTACTAAAACAATACGAGACTTACGCAGGGACAGGAACCACGTAAACACAAAATACACCACTACATAGTAACCACAGGACGACCATGTGCGGAGAGACAACGTAGGCTAGTACCTGACAAACTAAAAGCAGCCAAAGAAGAGTTCCAGTCGTTAATACAACAAGGTATTTGTCAACCTTCGTCGAGTGAATGAGCTAGTCCACTGCACATGGTCCCCAAGAAAAACAGCGACTGGAGACTGTGTGGTGACTACCGTAAACTGAACGCACAGACAATACCTGACAGCTACCCAATACCACACATACACGACTTTACGCACGCAAAGACAGTCTTCACCACTCTGGACTTCGATCGCGCATACAACCAGATCCCAATGGCTCCTGAGGATCGCGAAAGAACAGCAGTAATCACACCCTTCGATCTTTTCGAGTATAACGTAATGCCCTTTGGTTTGAAGAATGCGGCTCAGACATTCCAACGCGTTATGGACGTAGTAATCAGAGGACTTGACTTCGCATTCTGCTACATCGACGACCTGTTAATCGCCTCCACCAATGAATCTGAACATTTAGACTACTTACAACAAGTACTAGAACGACTAAAACAATACGGCATCTCAATCAATACAGCAAAATCTGTTTTCGGAGCACAAGCGGTACAGTACCTGGGGTACCAGATTAGTTAGAAGGGAGCCAAGCTTGTACCAGAAAAAGTAAAAGCAATTGTAGACTATCCGAAACCTGAAAACTATAGCCGAACTAAGGCGCTTTATCGGTATGATAAACTTTTACCGTAAATTCATAAAAACGCCGCGACAATCCAAGCCCCGTTAAACTCCTTCCTCCACGGTGCTAAAAAATAACGACAAAAGAAGCATAAACTGGACAGAGGAAGCTGAAACAGCATTCCAACGATGTAAAGACTCATTGGTAGACGCAACACTACTAACAGACCCAAAAAATAATAGTCCATTATTACTAATAACCGACGCTTCAAACTTAGCCTGCGGAGCTGCACTACAGCAAAAAGAAAACGATCTATGGAAACCGGTAGCTTTTTTTTCAAAGAAATTTTCACCACAGGAAGTAAAATATAGTACATACGACAGAGAACTTACCGCAGTTTACAAAGCCATAAAACATTTCAAATATCTTTTAGAAGGACGAGACTTCACGATACAGACGGATCACAAACCACGACAGTGTACACAATTTCCTGCATCCCAGCGGCAGAGCCACAAAACACTTAATTACAAAAAAGTTCATATGGCCTGGGATGAACAAAGACATTAATACACCTTTATTTAAGAAGCCATGTTTCCCTCGACGACATTCTCCTCGAGGGATGCTACATAATGCTATACAAAGCAGCCTCTTGGCAGGATTTAATATATTTTAAAACAGGGGTTATTATACACCTCCTCCTCTACGCGCCAGTGTAAATTAAATAAATAAGTATATAAATAAATAAATAGATATAATAGTTATATAAAACTATGGATGGGCACAGGTAGTGCCGCGCGCGCAACGTCGATTTGGCGGTTGACGTTGCATTCGCCAACGAGGCGTGATCAGGCATAACTACCGGTATATAATCACTAGTCTTGAGTTAAAATATATTCGAATTTAAAATTATAGATTACACTATAAATAAAAATCTAAAATTGCGTCAATAATAAAAAGCGTGAGTAAATAAGTAGAATAGATAAAATTCTGTGCTTCAGAATTTAATTAAATTTTATAAGTTAAAATTTGTATAAACATAAAATGGCTAGAAAGAGATTCAGTAACAAGATAAAACGAATAAATAAAATGAAATAAAATAGCGTTAGCACGTCGATGAGGACGAGGAACGGAATACAAATTACGAAATTAGCTACGCGGCTAAAGGAAGACGTATGTTTGGCCCATGTTCGAGTGAGCTTAACAAAATAATTATAATATATATATATACCAATTTTATGTAGGAATGTTTGGTAGGCAACAGAAAAGATATTATTTAATTATAAAAAGTATTATTTAATTTTACAACTACGCTCTACGCTCTTTACTCAACGCTGTCCTCTTTCTCTATCCGCTCTTCCTGCTCGACGCTACGCTCTTTTGTTTCCGCACGACCTTCCTGCTCGACGCTACGCTCTTTTTTCCCCGCACGACCTTCCTGCTCGACGCTACGCTCTTTTGTTTTTCTGGTGCTACGCTGTTCTATTCCCCACTCGCACACACTCCTCACGCGGCAGTCTTCAAAACACGCACACCATACTATCGGTTGTATATATCTGTACCCGTCCAGAGGATATTGTCATCTATACAGTGACCTCTCCTCCTACATATAAAATGATAAATAGTATAAAATAAAATAAGTCAAAACAGGTCTGACCAAGTCAAATATTAAAATAGAATTACCCCCGAAGGGATAAAGTCTAAAAAGAATAATTTATAATTATAAATTGGCGTTGCTGGCGCAGTCGCCGTTGACGTTAGGTTCACTCAAGGCTTCGCGCGCGAACGGGACCTCGAACTGGTCCCCTGGTGCCGGCACCAGGTACTGTCTGGTCCCGGTGACGTGTTCGACGTACACGTCTCGGGACCACGCGATGGTTTCGGACATGATCAATGGTCTCATCAGGCCAGCGTAGCCTGATGAGGCGCGTAGCAAAGTTAGCAGGCGATCGTTGTGCGGGTGTCACCCACCCAGAGCGCCTACAACGAAGCCGTCGACATGGACGGTGTAACCGCGCCCACGCAGCGAGTCGGCGAGGGAACGATACTTGAGTATCATTTCGAGCCTCGCCTTCTCGAGCGCTTCGAAGGTGTTCTCGAAGGGCACGGTTACATCGATCATAAGGCCGGTTCTCGATGGCTCGTGCGTCACGTCTAGGTCGGGACGCAGTGCCGCGAGATCTTCGCCCACGCCTGGGACGCGCTAGTTGACCCGCAGATCGCCTGGAAGCCTGGAGGCCGCGGCAAGTCTCTCAACAATAGGATTGTGACGTAGCTGTCGAGTGGCCGCGTGAGGGCCGCAGTGGCAGAGCACGTGGGGGAGAGTCTCCGACTCATAGCCGCACCGACGGCATCTTCTATCACCGTCGCCCCACCGACGCGCCCCGTTTAAGGGGAGCACGTCGAGGCGCGCGCGGTGAACGGAGCACCAATCGGTGAAGCGTATGAAGCGTCCCGTCCGCATGAAGTGATTGCTCACCCCATGACGGACGGTCGCGTCGAAGACCTTCCCCTGATCACGTTTTTTCAGTAACGAAGACATATAGTACTCCGCCACTGCCTACAATTTTGTAGGTGATTGTTATTGGTAATAATTTATTTTATACGATTACAATCGCCTACAAATATTTCGCGTGTTCGTTATAGTCAATGCTAACGGATTCCGGATACGGTTCGCTATTCGGATGGGCCACGTGGCAACGGATATGCGGATGTACGACCGGCTTGAATGACTCTCGGTTAACTACTGATAATAAGCGATAAGCGATAGATACTGATGATGAGGCACGGGTGAACAGGTGAACAAGTGACTCTCGCGTAGTCGGCGCTGTATTATAGACTTAGCCATCTGTACTCTTTATGCTTTGTAGCCTAGCGAAAGCGCACTTGCCGGCGCGGTGATTGTACCAAAGTAGGTGGCGTTGTTTGCGCTGTGTTACCGACGGTGGTCGCTACACTACGCCCCCTTAAGTCGCTCGACTCGGTAGAGAGAGCGGACAATATTTTTGCCTTGGCATAGGTGCGTGGTTGCTGCTCTTCGTGAAGTTCTATAAATGCTGGTTTTAATCGCTCTGTTGAAATTGTGACTTCTTTTCCTTTGTAGTCTATTAGAAATACGTTCGGTGATATGTGTTTCAGCACTTTATATGGACCTTCGTATGGCCGTTCAAGAGGCTGTTTAATGTGGTCTAGTCGCACGAATACATGGAATGTGTCAAAGAGGTTGTTGAATATGAAGTAAGAGCGTTTTGAGTGGTGTCGCGTCGGTCTAGGTCGTATGGTCTGCATGCACTCTCTGAATCTACTAATGTCGAAGTTGGTGTCTGTGTCGGTGTCTACAAAGAATTCTCCTGGTAGCCGGAGGGGTGTACCATATACCATCACAGCCGCGGTTGCTTGTATATCATGTTTGTAGCTATTCCTCAAACCGAGCATTACTGTCGAGAGTACTTCTATCCAATTTTTATTTTCGTGACATCCAATCGCTGTTTTCAGGGATCTATGCCATCGCTCGATCATTCCATTGGATGCAGGGTGGTACGATGTAGTGCGGATATGCCTGCACCCAATGAGTTTCGTCAGTGAGTTGAAGAGCTTCGAATTGGGTACCGCGATCCGTGGTGATGGTCGATGGAGCGCTGAATCTCGCAATCCACGTGGCATAGAACTCTGTTGCGACTGTGTCTGCGTTCGTGTCTTTTAGCGGGACCGCCTCAGGCCACCTGGAAAATCGGTCGATCATTGTCAAACAGTATCTGTAGTTGTCGATTGGTGGTAGTGGTCCTATTATGTCTATATGGATGTATTGGAATCGTTCTGGGATGGTAATGTGTTCAGGTAGATGTAAAAACATGTCGACTTATTTTGGTGTTCTGACAGTTTACACAGATTCTTGCCCAAAGTAGAATGTCTTTGTTCATCCCAGGCCATATGAACTTTTTTGTAATTAAGTGTAATTTACTGTCGGAGTTGTCTATTCTTAGTTTCTTTAGTTGTAAGACTGTACTTTGTAGGACTTGTGTTAGTTCAGGATCTCTAGCTTGTTCTTCTAAGAGTTCTGCAGTGCTAGTCACGATTGGCATACTGATAATGTTCATTCGGGATAAGGCGTCTGCTAGCTCGTTATTCTGTCCTGGAATGTAGGTTATTTTTGTCGAGAACTGTCCTATGTAGTCTAATTGTCGTAGCTGTCTCGGTGATGCCTTTTCTGATCTTTGGTGGAATGCGTAGGTCAGCGGTTTGTGATCCGTCTGTATCGTGAAGTCTCGTCCTTCTAAAAGATATTTGAAATGTTTTATGGCTTTGTAAACTGCGGTAAGTTCTCTGTCGTATGTACTATATTTTACTTCCTGTGGTGAAAATTTCTTTGAAAAAAAAGCTACCGGTTTCCATAGATCGTTTTCTTTTTGCTGTAGTGCAGCTCCGCAGGCTAAGTTTGAAGCGTCGGTTATTAGTAATAATGGACTATTATTTTTTGGGTCTGTTAGTAGTGTTGCGTCTACCAATGAGTCTTTACATCGTTGGAATGCTGTTTCAGCTTCCTCTGTCCAGTTTATGCTTCTTTTGTCGTTATTTTTAGCACCGTGGAGGAAGGAGTTTAACGGGGCTTGGATTGTCGCGGCGTTTTTTATGAATTTACGGTAAAAGTTTATCATACCGATAAAGCGCCTTAGTTCGGCTATAGTTTCAGGTTTCGGATAGTCTACAATTGCTTTTACTTTTTCTGGTACAAGCTTGGCTCCCTTCTAACTAATCTGGTACCCCAGGTACTGTACCGCTTGTGCTCCGAAAACAGATTTTGCTGTATTGATTGAGATGCCGTATTGTTTTAGTCGTTCTAGTACTTGTTGTAAGTAGTCTAAATGTTCAGATTCATTGGTGGAGGCGATTAACAGGTCGTCGATGTAGCAGAATGCGAAGTCAAGTCCTCTGATTACTACGTCCATAACGCGTTGGAATGTCTGAGCCGCATTCTTCAAACCAAAGGGCATTACGTTATACTCGAAAAGATCGAAGGGTGTGATTACTGCTGTTCTTTCGCGATCCTCAGGAGCCATTGGGATCTGGTTGTATGCGCGATCGAAGTCCAGAGTGGTGAAGACTGTCTTTGCGTGCGTAAAGTCGTGTATGTGTGGTATTGGGTAGCTGTCAGGTATTGTCTGTGCGTTCAGTTTACGGTAGTCACCACACAGTCTTCAGTCGCCGTTTTTCTTGGGGACCATGTGCAGTGGACTAGCCCATTCACTCGACGTAGGTTGACAGATACCTTGTTGTATTAACGACTGGAACTCTTCTTTGGCTGCTTTTAGTTTGTCAGGTGCTAGCCTACGTGGTGTCTCCTCACATGGTAGTCCTGTGGTGAATATGGTGGTGTATTTTGTGTTCCTGTCCCTGCGTAGGTCTCGTATTGTTTTAGAAATGTATTATTAACGTCTATGTATTGTTTTAGTAATTTAGTGTATTTATCATCGTTTTGTCTGCATAACGTAGTAATCGATTGGAAGTCACTTGTACTTATCTGAGCGAGTTTGTGTAGTTTTGTGTAGTCGTTCGTTATTCGTCTGTTTCTGAGATCAACCAGTATACCGTGATGCCTGAGGAAGTCTGCGTCGATTATCGGTTGTTGTATTTTGGCGACTGTGAAATTCCAAAGATATGGACGTCGTAACCCCAGGTGCAGGGTCAGCGTTGTGGTGCCATAGATCGGTATCGGTGTTCCGTAAGGTACACAGAGTATACCTTAAATGCAGAGGGAGTGACATTTCCTTTTGCCATACTCAGTGGCATACGGATATGTCAGCTCCGGTGTCGATTAGAAATGAGAGTTTATTTCTGCAATCAAAGATTATTAGACGACTACTCTGCACGTCTCCGAACGTCGTCTGAACTGCGGGACGTGCTTTCAGTTTTCCGATGGCTGGAACGGTAACTAACGGCCAAAGTCCTGTAGTTGTCGTGATGGAGATGGTTGTCCACGAGAGCGGGATCGTCGGTTGTTAAATCAACGTTGTTGGTACAGTGGCCTTCGTGGAGAGAGATTTGTTTCCGTCGTCGCCATTTTGTAAGTCATGTCCGCTAGCTGGTGTTGCATTGCCGCCATGTTGTCTCTTAGTTGCTGATTTTCTGCCATTTTGGGTTCGTCGTTGCCAGGTTCGGAATGGCTGGCGGAAATCGCCATTTTGTGAGTGATCTCCGCTAGCTGGTGTTGCATTGCCGCTATGCTGTCTCTTAGTTGCTGAAATTCCGCCATTCTGTATTCGTCGTTGCAAGGTCTGGAAGTCTCCATGTTGGATTCGTCGTGACCAGCTCTGAAATGGCTGGCGGAAGTCGCCATGTTGGATTCTTCTAGATTCCAGATTTGCGGTGAACGAAATTCCAACACGCGGTCGGCATGCGTTGCTAATTTTGTTAAGTCCGCCTCGGAAACTGCTGCTAGTATATCGTGCAGAGGTTGTGGAATCTGCTCTAGGAAGATGGTTTTTAGGATTGAGTCCGGGACTTTTGCGTCGACCATGCTTCTCATGCGCTGCAGGAAGTGCGACGGTTTCTCGTCGCCCATCCTGTAGGATCTGAGGAGTTGGCGGACTCTCGTCTCTTCTGATCTACCGAATAGCTCAAAGAGTCTGTTTTTGAGCATTTCGTATTTTTTCGAAGCTGGAGGTGTCTCGATGAGGCTTCTTAGCAAGCGCGATACATCGAGCGGTAGGCTTTGGATTGCATAATCAAACCTGGAAAAATCGGTGGTGATTTTGTTCGTTCGGAAGGTTGTTTCCAGTAGCATGAACCATAGTTTTGGGTCCTCCCTATCAAAGAGTGGAGCGTAGTGCGGTGTAATTGCGTGGATTAATGTATCTTCTGCTTCTGGCGGATTGTGCGCTCCTTCCGTTTGCGATGTCCTTTGAGCTCTGGTCGGTGAACGTGGCGTGGCCATGCTTGCTTCTTTTGAATCCGTTGAAATTTAGAATCACGTCGGTTTCGAATCACGTCGGTTTTTTGAATCACGTCGGTCTTTGAATCACGTTGGGCTTTGAATCACGTCGGGGTCACCAATTTTGTAGGTAATTGCGTGTTGTTGGTAATTTATTTGAGACGATTACAATTGCCTACAAATATTTCGCGTGTTCTATATACCCGATTACAACGGATTTCGTATACTAGTTTGCTATTCGGATCGGCCACGTGGCTAACGATAATGCGGATGAACGACTGTACTTGTACGACTCTCGATAATGACTGATAAGCTAATAGGTATTAAGCGATAGGTAACAGGTGAATACTAAGTATGTAAAGTGGCTCTCGCGTAGTCGGCTCTGTATATATAGACTTAGCCATCTGTACTCTTTATGCTTCGTGGCCTAGCGAGAGCGCACCTGCCGGCGCGGTGGTTGTACCAAAGTAGGTGGCGCTGTTTGCGCTGTGTTAGCGACAGTGGTCGCTACAATTTTAGACGTAGTGGTGCCATCAATCGGTAAATGGTACTAATTATTTTTAAAAATTCCTATTTGTGCATTTTTTGCTGGTAAATAGGGTACAAAAAGAAAGCTGAAAATTTAATTAACAAGATTCAATTACAAAAGTTTGGAATTCAATTCTGTAAATTAATTTTTTTTGCAACTTAAAATATATTTGCTTTTTTTCTTTTTTTTTTTATTTATTGGCTTCAGATCTATACTAGGCCTATATATTACATAATCTTACATGCTATAATATTTGTATCTAAAGAAAAAAGACGTATACAGAAGCAAATAACAAAAGAAGGTATACAAAAGAAAAGTAGTTTAGTATAGAAGTATAAAAATAATGGCTAGTTTTTTAATTTCTTCTTTCCTATTGCGTTTAAAATTTTGTTAATGGTTTTTAGGAAGCTATTTATGATTTTTAGCGGCTTCATTAAAGAATCTATTAGGAATTGCTTAATTGCGTTTTTAGTACAGAATCAAATTATGTAGTCCAGATTTTGCATTGTATGGCCACAATTACAAGAGGCATCCTGAACCAACCTTGGCCAAGGAGGAGCCGAAACTCTAGTGGTCAGTTCTATTAACCCATACTGTCATGTGTCTGGATATTTCTTTGTTGTGAAACCAAGGAGTGTTAGCTGTTTTGTAATAATTTCAAAAATAATTACCACCTGAGATTTCTGCTTATGCTTTTCTTCAGTTAGTGATTGAATTTTTTGTTTTATAGTTTGTATACAGTTGGTGTGTAGGATCTGTAGGTGTTGGGGAATTATTTGTGCTGCCTTGTCTGGTATTACTTTGCCTCCTTGTCTGCTGGAATCATTTTCATTGCCTCCTGATGTGAGCTGGAATCCACATTACAAAGATAGAGTTTTTCATTGTGCTTTCTCTGAATTGCTGTAGTCCTTTCTTGATATTTGTTACATGTCTGTTTTGGCTTTGCACAAGACTCAGTGAGTCTATACAGATTAAGTAGTACTTTGTAGAGTCTTTATTGGCATAATCTACTGCTAATCTTAACACTAGGTATTCTGCTGTAGACTGATGCTGTCTTTACCAATGAAATTGTAAAGTTTGTTCTTTGTAATTATGCTTACTGCTCTGACTGATGGGCTGTTTGTGGATTTGGAGACATCAGTATATATTATTGTATGTTCATGGTTTGATTATTCACTAAGTCTTGGAAGATATTGTTCGCAACAAAGCCTAGATGGGTAATTAGGTTGAAGTTTTTGATTATCACTGGTTGCTTGAATTCTGTTGTATAATTGATGAGATTGCATGTTAGGCTTGGGAATATTTCTTTGTTAGGAATGTATTCTTCAAGTATGTTCTTAATGGTCTATGCATAAGATACTGTGTTTGATATGCTTCACAGAAAGCTTCTTATTGTATTTATTATTGATTTCAGTTAGTTGTAATTTTGTCTAATTTTTTCGTAGGCGATGTTGATTTTTATAATTAATTCGTCTCTTGTATGTACTTCTGTACTGTAAACTTTCTCTTTTAGAGTGCCCTATAAATAAAAATCTAAGGAAGTAAGTCAGATGACCGAGGAGGTCAGAACGTTTGTTCCTCCTCGACCAATCCATCTTTGTCTATTAAGCCAATTTTTAACACAGCGTTATGATATCTTTCACATTTCTTATTTTTGTTACAACTTCTGAAGCATTTATGGACTTTTTGTTATGTAACATTTTAGTCTTATTTTTACTTGTAGAAAATACTCCCAAAATATGTACGGAAAAATGCGAGACATCCTGTATATACATTCTATGAAGGCTCGCGTTAGATGCGAAGAGATTTTTATTTATATCTAGTCACCTATCTTACTATTAGTATGCCTTAACTAAAAATAGCAGAAAATTTAAACTCAAACGAACTAAAGGAATAAATTTTTTTCAATTGTTACAGTTTAGAAATGTTAAACGACATGTAACATGAATGAAAGAAGTGAAGTAAATATTAGTCGAAAAATAAGTTAATAATTATTCAGTAATTTGGGACAAACAATTAGTAAAAATGTCAAATGTATAAAGATGTTCAGACTGCAAATGAAAATTTAAAAGATCCAATATTTAAAAAAAATGAGTCTGTTTTATCTTTTTAAGAATAAATATGCAAATATTTAAATATGATAGCAGAGAAAAGTCAATTAGAAGAAACTCTTCATCTAAAAAGTTAAGAATTGGAAGATATAAAAAACGATGTCCAAAGACAAGCATAAAGAAATTACAGGAAACTATTTATTTGTTAACAACTGAAAATATGAATATAAATAATACAAAATTAACCACAGAACAAGAGAATGCAAAACAAACAGAATTTAATTTTAAGAAAACAATTGATGAACTCTATGCGCGAATTTTTGAAGTTACGAATGAAAAAATCACGAGAAAGCGATTTAGCAGCTTTGCATAATTAATTAGAAGCTATACAATCTAAGATGTCAGTAGTATATAATGAAGAATACAGTGATATGATTGTAAGTTGTTACAATCATATTAAAATAAAATTGATAAATTAAGAACAGAAAATATCGAATAATCAATTTTTATTACAGAGAAAAACAAAAAGCTTGAAAGTATTTCAAAGAAAATAAGTCACTTTTATATGATCATGATTGTATTTACAAGAAGAAGGTAGCTAACTTGAAGAAAACAATAAGTGTTTGCTAACTAAAAATAATGAACTTTCTACATACTTAATAGATAAAATAGAAGAAGATATGTTAAAGGAGCAATGTGATATACTAAAAAGTAAAATAGAACAACTATCAACAAATGAACATTTTACTAAAAATAATGTATAAATTCTTGATTTTATACGAGGATAAATGTGATGAATTAATACAATTTCAAAGTGATATGATTACAAATGAATCTAATACAGATAATTCCACATTAAAAAAAATTTAGAACAGAAATGAAAATTTTCTATTCTATTTTCTATTCTATGTTATTTTATTTTATCTATTTTAAATGTCCATATAAAAAAATAATATAAATAAAATAAAAGAAAATAGTATGAATTTTATTATGCTTTTACTATGCTTAATGAATTTAAAACTGAGACGTCAAATTTATTACATCAGAATAATAACTTAAAAGATAATAAAGACTTGCAGAAAATAATATTAAATAATGAAAGCAGTGTATGAAAAAAAATACAAATTCTTAGAAATGAATTAGTCGATGAATGCAGAATTTAATCAATTTTTCATGCGCAAAGAAGGATTAGAATCACAAAAATTAATGTTAGAAGTAGAATTAGTTAGAAATTAAAAGTAGTAGAAAATCATAATTTTAGAAAAATGCGAAAAACAAGATAAGAATTCTTTGATTAATCTATTAAATGAACATATCTTAATTCTGAAAAAGAAATTAAATTTTGTTACAAACAAGAAAAATGAATTAATTAATTCAAATGAGTGCAAAAAGAAAGAGTCACAGTATTTAAAAAAACAATGTGATAAATTAGAAAAAGAAAATGATAAATTGAAAAAAATAATCTCGTTAAGTCAAAATATTTAACTTCAAGTTCATTAATAGATGAAAGAAAATACGATATGCTTTTTCTAAAAAAGAATAAAATTGCAAGATTAGAGTTAGAAGATAAAAAAATAATATTGAACTGAAAGGATAAAGAAGTTAAAGAATACGTCAGTCAAATCCAGCAATTGAAAAAAATAAGGAACTGGATAATGAATATGCAGAAGTACAACTTGTCTTCTAGTTTTGAAATTTCAGTATATGATTTCTGCATATTCAGAAATAATTTGTCAAGAGATACCCAAGTTTCAAAATTACAAGACAGTGTTTCTTATCTCTTTCAGAAAATGTGCTTATTAAAGATATAATAGGGGACAAATTAAAAAATCTTAAAGAAGAAAATGAAGAACTTCGTGATCAGATAGAAGTATTTAAAATGAGATTGCAAATGGATGTAGAGGACGATATTAGATTTCAAAATGAAAGTATTATTTGTATCTTAAAAAAGGAAAATTCAGAATTACGAAATTAGCGAAACTAAATTCTTATTGAAAAAAGAAATAGATGCTACTAAACTTAAGGAATCAATTACAAAATTTGGATAAAAGTTTAAGGAATAAGTTAAAAGAGTCAAGTAATCGTGTAACAAAACTTGAAGACGAAAGGAATAGAATAACAAAAAAATTGAAAACTTATATAAATTATTGTTGAATCAGAAAGATAAAGAGTATATAAATAAAATACAAAACAATGAAAAATAGAGAATTTAATAATGAATGCAGAAATGCATTGATATGCAATCAACATGTGATGAAAGAAACGTACTTGAAAGTAGCACAAGAAAACAAGATAGAACTGCAATATCTGATAGAATCCTTCGTAAATATGAAAATAAATATGAATAATTGAATTAGAATTGCAATTAGTATTGAAAAATAGAGAAATTGCAATATTGGAAGTATAAATTTCAAAATGAAAATTTCCTATATCAAAAAAAATGTAAAGAATTAAAAGAATTTGTACTTGTGTTTCGTAATAAGAAATTATTTATAACTATTCGTAGAAAATTTGAACGTGCAAAATTGCACAGAATACGTATAATATAAAAAGCTACTCGAAACATCCGTAGTATAATATCCGATACGTAAAACATTTTCTATTATGATTCCGTTTTTCAAATTGTAATTTAAAGATATTAATTTGCATAAAAATCCGCAGTCTAGTTTATTATTAGCAATTGAAATATACTTCGTGGCTCATCAATCACTATTATGAACAACCGAAAGAGAATTTTCTTCACGATAATTGTTGTCAAATGAATAGTCAAAAAATTTTTCAGACGCTTGTAATAATTATTTCTAATTAAAAACATTTTAATTAAAAAAATAATTTCCTATGATTCTTTTTATCCTGGTTATAATAATTATGGTTTAAAGTTTGTACTTTTTCATTGGAAATGTTTGAAAAATATGTGGAATTTTCTGTACCTACATTTTATAATTTACTGAAAGAAAGATATACACTATTCAATTTTAATACAATTCTTAAATAACATACAAAAATATTTAACGCGTTCGTGTCTGTAATGATAAAAAATAAAAAAATTATATTAAAAAGAAATGCAAAAAAATCGATATAAATTTTCAAAAGTCAAGTTAATATTAATTAACAGAGAAATCGTCAAATTGTTATAACTAATACATAGTGTAAATTTTCGCAATTTGAAAGAATGTCTAATATTGTGCCATGTACTTTGCAAATTTTTTTGCTGAAGTCTCTTGTTTTATTTCCATCACGATGCATTGAACATGCAGTTAATAAAATCGGATCCATGGGAAAATTTATTCTGATTAATTCGGTATCCAAGTAATGTTAATTCGTATCATGTTGAAATTATGTATCATTGTATGATAATATTGTGATGATTTCTCATTTGAACCTTTGCACGCGATTATTTAATTATTTATCCAAATAATTGATTATTCTAAAATGTCTCAAGTAGAACCTGTATTGTCGAGGAAATATTTTACGATGATCGCATATCTTGTAACAGTACTAATTTTTAGACAAGTATCTCTAATTTCTTCATATTATCAGGATATTTTCATCCACTGTGATTGTCGAGTTCGAGAAATATTAGACAGCATGTTTCCGAGTAGATAGGGAAAAAAGTAGAAAATTAGTAGAAGACTGAATTAGAAGTATTTGTTAAAATAGAAATGTCTGTGCAACGTTCGAGATGATTGAGCTATCGTTTAGAGACAAAATCAATCGATATATTGTAGGAGTGCTAAAGTCTAGTGTTGCAACTTTCTCGTGGTCGTACTGTTGAGTTTGGCTTGTCCAAAATGATTTTACAGCAATGGAATGTGAATTAGTCTTGTCTTTAATTACTTTAATTACTTTACTTCGCGCTCGATAAATGAAAAGATTCTATACTATTCTTTGCACGATGAAATTTTTAACGATTTTTCTCCAATAAAAATTGTAATGATTTTTTACGCGTTGAAATTTGTAACGTCTATACGTGATGAAAACTTTAAAGATTCTGCCGTTTGTCCGTCCGCGAGGCTAATTTGATCTATGTAGCCAATCACATTCAAAGAACGGGCCGATTGATCCTTTGATGGATCAGCTAGAGGCCATGAAATTAAAGCATCGATGAAACAAATCGCAAATTAATGAAGTCATATCTAATAGAACATTTTTGAAACCTTATGCAAAGCTATACTTGAAGAAGAATCACAGATTTCTTGAATTATTATAATAATAAATTTTTAATATTTTTCATTTTATTCGGAATTATAATTGCATGGACTTGTTATTTCAGAGAACAAAAAATGAAGATCGATCCGCAAAAGTTGAAAAAATGGAATCTAAATTGCAAGAAGAAGATTGCATTAATCAGTTAGAAGAACGCATATTATTAAAAAATGTGTTTGTTTCTGGAGATAATACAAGTCAAGAATTTTCTCTTTCCTATCTCTAGTTTAACCAGCTCGTGAAATCCGCTGCGGCGATTCAATACTTTAAATGTATGTTTCGCTTTCTGAATCTACAGTGTCAATATTTTGAAAATGATTCACAGTTTTGTGAGTATAATCATATTTTTTTTAATTTTTGTATCCTTTCCAACATTTTTGTTTCTATTGCTATTTTTTGTATTAATGATAAGATAAGGTAATTTTATTCCATTTTTTGAAGCATATTTCAAGAGTATGTATATAGTTGTCCATCGTGTTGTATCATGCTTATTGAAAAAAAGAAATTAAATACATATATAAGCAATCGAAATTTGTAAAATAAATTTGAAAATAAAAATCTTTTAAAATTCAATTTTTACAGTCAAAACTGAACTTTTCAAATTTAATACTTTGAAAAAATTAATTTTGTTATAATGAACCCTTCAAAATCTTATATATTTCAGATAATTCTACAATCAGATTCTACAGCAATACAGTTTTGAACAATCATTTTAATATCGCAAAATTCAATGTGAACTTCAATTTAATATCTACAGTTGACATGTTTGATGGGAAAACGAACACATGAACCAAAAAAATTGATTTTAGAGTTTTGCAATTAAATCCAATTTTTTAAAGTAGCATCATTCACTAATAGGACCTTAGTTAATGATAATATAATAGATTATGTAATAATATAATTATATTAAATGGACCCAAGTTGTAAGAAATTTATTTTATTATCATATTAATTTCTAAAGAAAATAGAAAATAATCTTTGTTAATCTAAGAATATATCTAACATTGCGCTAAGTCGGAAGTTAGAACCAGGGCTTTTCAAAGTAACGCATAACTAAATTTCAAAGTCGTAAAAATTTTAGCAAAAGAAAAAATTCTTGAACGCGCAACGACCGAAAATTAATTCAAAACCAACACTAAATAATTGTTTTCGAATAAATTTTCTTTATGATTTATTACCAGCAAATGTTTTAATTCGTTTATAATATAATATATTTGTTTAATGTTATAATATAACAATATATTTGTTTATAATATATAATATTTATATAATATATAACGTTTATAATAATATAATGTCATAATTCTTCGTTTATATACCCTCTATACCCAGGATCGCGAAAATATTTACTTGACTAAAAGGGATCGCCAAATAAAAAAGTTTGAGAAGTACTGAACTAGACAACAGTTTTTCACCTTATTTTAACAATTCAAGTACAAAAACGCCACGTGTCAAAGATTCACAACCACTGACTGCGTCAAGGCAATACATATTTTTGCCTATTCGCGTGTATCTAAACGGTCGCGAGTCTGTTTGTTGATATTGAAAGCACTTTCAACTAAAAACATAGAGGAACGTCTGGAACGATTGGTGTTGCTAGGCAAATGTGATTGGCTAGAATGAATTAGACTGGTTATACAAAACAGATTCATGGGCGGCCAAGCAAGCAGAATCGGAAAAATCGTACGGAAGAGCAAGAGTAAAATTTTCAACTATTAAAAACTATTTGCGCCAAGAAGAAAAGCCCAAAATGGACGACGAAAGAAGTCGAGAAGAAGCGGTCGTTGCATCATCATCCTTTCTATTCTCCACGTGATTTACATTGCCCCTCAGCTTACATAATCCACTGCATATGATAGAAAATTAGTTGAAAGCGTTAATAACCGAACGCGGCTTCATCAAGGCTAGAATCTAACCATTTAAGAAATTCGTCGATACGGCCATAGTTGATTCCGACTTCTTTGCGTATGAAAATCGTATTAAATATAATCGATCACTGCTTGATAAATTCAATGAAGTTCAAACGAGAATAGAGGCAATAGTTATAAGCATCGCGTGTGAGGAAATTTATACATTTATAGGATCGCGAGTCTTTCAAAGATTGCTTTCATAGTCTCATTTCCCGCGCTCATAGAAATTTAAATGGCGTTCGTCCTTCCGGCTCGTCGATCGCCGCTTTGAATAATGGCGCGTCTCTTAGTGCTTCAAACGCGACGGGACTACCGATGTGATCAATTTGTCGACGTTCGATGGCAATTTCGGCTAGTGGCTCCGCTTTAAACAATCGCTTATCTTACTAGTTCATAACGCGGAGCAGTTATCAGATTTTGACCTCTTTAACCGACCTTGCCGCACGTGCAGTACAAGCTCATAGCGTATCAGCTGCCAATAAGCTAAAGTGGTCGACTGCAACAGCGATAGGATAATTCAAAATCACCAGCAGATTACCATTTCATATTAATTGAAACTAAAATATTTTTAATACTTTTAATATAATTTTTAACACTTTTTAATTATACGTGATTTTTAATATTTAACAATTTTTTTTATCTATGTATAAAGAATAAATGTAATACGTTGTAATACAACGTAGAATGTTCAAATAAATTTAAGGATTTCTTTTATTTTTTTTTTCTCAAAGAATTGTTTTTTACAGAAAGGAAAGACGCTGAAACTCAAACCGATGAAATTGATGTTTCGAACGAACAAATCAGGCTTCATAACATCGGTAATGAAGAAAACCGTTTACAAGTTCAAAAATGAGAAGATCAATGTCGTGGTAATGTTGATAAATTTAATGACAGTGAAAAATTCGGAAAATCCGAGTATGCAAGAAAAAGCTAATATCTGTTCTTGCTGTTCTTGCTATAGAACAAAATGTTCTATCAAAGTTTGTTATTGTGTAAAAAGAAATATTCCATATGAACAATGCTGCAACAGTAGTATTTGATTAAATATGAGATACATATATAATATTTTAAAAACCCAAGCACACAGATCTATGAAGATTTAAAATGTAATGAAATAACGTCAAAAAAAAATCTTGAAGTAAATAATTCAAAGCAGAATCGAAAACTTAGATCCTCTATTAATGAAGAAAAATCAGAAGAAAATAACAGAAATAGAAAAGCGTACATACAAGAGGAGCTTTATGATTACTCAAATAAATAAAATATCTAAATAAATTAACGTATTAATAACTGTATGCATAGTATAACGTTTCGTAAACATTATTGATCTCAAAAAGATATTAGAGAAGCAATAATGGTACGGATTTAAAATATCAGAAATTTAATTAAAAATAAAAATTCTAAATCAATTAATATTGTGTATTATTGCAAAGGAAGTTATCTTTCAGAAGTTAACAAGAAAGAAACAGTAAGTAATATAACAAACAAAATCATACAATCATCTGAACAAAAAGAGATAGATTGTCATAAAATAGAAGTACATATAAATCATTAATTTAGTAACAATATTATTAAATATGATTTTTTAATTATTTTTAGGATAATGATTTTAAAACTATAAAACCTAAACATGAAATATCTAGAATACCAGTTGATGATAATACTGAAATAATATCTTATATTTTTGAGAAATCGCCAATCATGTGTAACAATTCATCTATCTATCTGTTATTTCTACACAAGAAGAAGAAATTCCTACACGTTACAATGTTCTTAAAATATTGACAATCCGATTTACTAATATTAATATTAGATACAATGTATATAGAAATAAACATTCTTTTGTTGTTTTTGAAATCAATTTTTCCCAAGTAGATTGGGACAAGTTTCATTGGTGCATCCAGAACACGGCTGTGTGAAGCAGAGCAATTCACAGCCTTTTCAATTTGCAATTTGCAGCCTTTTGGAACTTTCTTTTGGAACAACGAATGAGAAAAGAAGTCTTAAAGAAAGCGGTTGCAGCATCGTCAATCTTCCCATCCTGCATGTAAGTTGATTTACATAGCCCTTCAATTTGCTTGATCCACTGGAACGATTTTGTCAATAACATTTGCGAAACGTTATACTATGCATACAGTTATTAGTACGTCCGTTAATTTATTCAGATATTTTATTTATTTGAGTAATCATAAAGCTCCTCTTGTATGTACGCTTTTCTATTTCTGTTATTTTCTTCTGATTTTTCTTCATTAATAGAGGATCTAAGTTTTCGATTCTGCTTTGAATTATTTACTTCAAGATTTTTTTTTGACGTTATTTCATTACATTTTAAATCTTCATAGATCTGTGTGCTTGGGTTTTTAAAATATTATATATGTATCTCATATTTAATCAAATACTACTGTTGCAGCATTGTTCATATGGAATATTTCTTTTTACACAATAACAAACTTTGATAGAACATTTTGTTCTATAGCAAGAACAGCAAGAACAGATATTAGCTTTTTCTTGCATACTCGGATTTTCCGAATTTTTCACTGTCATTAAATTTATCAACATTACCACGACATTGATCTCTCATTTTTTGAACTTGTAAACGGTTTTCTTCATTACCGATGTTATGAAGCCTGATTTGTTCGTTCGAAACATCAATTTCATCGGTTTGAGTTTCAGCGTCTTTCCTTTCTGTAAAAAACAATTCTTTGAGAAAAAAAAAATAAAAGAAATCCTTAAATTTATTTGAACATTCTACGTTGTATTACAACGTATTACATTTATTCTTTATACATAGATAAAAAAAATTGTTAAATATTAAAAATCACGTATAGTTAAAAAGTATAAAAAGTACATTAAAATTATTAGAAATACTTTTATTTCAATCAAAATTAGCGAACATTCTGAACATATGAAGGTCAAATAAAGTCGAATATAAATCTGAGTAGAATTTTCTGTAGAAAAGTAAAATGTAAGTAATTCCTTATCTTCATTTTTTTTTAGAAAACTAAAGATGAGGAATGACATACATTTTAGTTTTAAGTATTCGTAACATAAAGTCTGTGACATATAATGCTAATTTATGAAAATAATCATATTATAGCCAAAATTAAGTTGGTCTCTTAATAATAGTCATGCAAATGGGAGAGCATACATATTCAATTAAATAAATAATTTTTGGTGTAACAACATGTGATATAGGCACAGACGAGAAAAATAATTTGTAAACTTTTGTGATTGTATCGTGAATTTTACATCCTTGGCTTTCGTTCTATGTACAATTTATATTAATATATATTTTATATATACTATGTAATAAATATGTATTAATAAATATTTTCAAATTTTGCTTAATAGATCGAAACCTTCTTTCAAATATTGTTCAATTTCCTGCTACACTGAATATAGGAATCAAATTTCTTTGTGGACGTCATCGATAGCATCATCTTTGAAATGTATACTTATAGAATACAAATTACTGGCGCGATAGTTTAAAATTAATTATATTTTTTTAACATGAATATAAAGCGTTTAGTTCCATCATTTTGTCGCAACATATTTTAGACCTAGGTAAAACTAGATTGTTTTTAATTTACTTTTACTCTCCTACTCCTGTTTTCTTTCTTTCTTTCTTTTGTTTTAAATTAAACCATGATTTTGAAAATTAAAGTCTACCTTTTACAACAAGTTTGCAAAACCTGTTATACAATTTTTTTTTCTCATTTTATTGAATTTGTCATTTTATTAGAGTTAAACGACGAAATGTTAAGATTTCTTGAATTTTTGTCGTTCAACGTTAATGTTTAAAGTTCAATAAAATAGCGAAAAATAAGCATACAGCTAGTTTTAAAGACTCATCGTAAAAGAAAGATTTTAATGCTTAACATCATGATTAATCAGTTACGACAAAAATTTTTCAGTGATTTAAAAATTTTTTCTCTTCGGCGAGAAGTTTCTATTTTTATAACTTTCAAGAAGAAAAATATCCTTACTTTTACATACTTCTTGCATTATATAAAAATAAATATCTTTGAACGAAACAAACTCAAGATTGTAAAAGTGGAGACATCACTCTTTAAAATAAAATCGAGCTAATTGTTCTAGAATTTTCATGAAATTATATAATAGTTTAAATTATTGACAATTTTTCATCTAGTGTATGGATATTGTTTTCGTCCTTTTTTAAGAATTTCTCATGAATTTTGTATATTTGATCTAAACTAGAGTTTTTTATTTTTTATTCCGAGTTAACATTTCGTGCGAAATACGCGAGTATTAAATTTAAATTACAACACCAACGTGAAATGCAATACACTTCCTACCATCCTCGAACATAATCGATATTTCTCACGATTGATTTTTAAATGGGAAGTATGATAGAAAGGAGCATGCTTCATCTGTAAAGAAGAAAATATTATCCAAAAGAATCATCCAGAAAGAAGTATCATTCAAAAGTTCTCAGATAAAAATATAAATCAATAGCTGTTAGATTGATTTGTTGTGTTTGTATTGTGAATTTTTAAGACAAAACGTGCATTTTTAGCGTACTCAAGATCTAACCAAATAATTATTACATATAATTTTCAATAATTAAAAAAATAATAGCATATAAACATTTAAACAGAACATACTATGCTAAAAATTATTATAATTTTATATAAAATTTAATTTTGATTCTAACCAGTAGAAATATAACCTTATAATTGACTAATTCATTGTTATATATATACACGTATTTTATTATATTGCACATACACTTTTGTTATAACATTTTCTACTTATTTGTTGATTCTTTACTTCATACTGCGTAATTCTTAATAATTTTAATATTAAATTCAACAATATTATCGTTCCATTTTTACACATTTTCACACATTTTGTTTGATACATTTGTTTTAATTTTTGGTTTCTTCTGCAGGTTATTTCCAGAAATAGAACACACACACGCCATAATTATTAATGGACAATCCGATGTACTTTCACGAAAATTTGATAATATTTTATTTATTTTGAATGTTCGGGAGAGTTTCCATGCTACAATATCCACGGTCTGGGTGCAGTCACGTCAGGGAAAGTTTATGGGTTTTTAAGTGCTCTTAGCAGGCCTGTGTCTCCAAAAAATCCTGACCATCTGGCTGAGTTTTGTTCTAAGCAGACAAGGCCCTCGACCGTGGATTGAAGCATGGCACCAACTTTCCCGAACACGTGCGAAACACGGGCCCGCGAGATCACAGACGACACGGGCATTCGCTCTTCGCGCCCCACCCTGGGTCTGCGATTTTCCGAAGACGAAGGAAGGAGAACCGAGAAAGCGTGCTTTCCTTCGTGCTTTCCTTCGGCTTGCAAGTTGGAATCAGTTTAACTTCCGAGCAATAAACACTCTCTCGCGACACAAAAGTACCACGAGGGTAAAATCCCTGATATTTCAGCGCGCGAATACAAATACAGTCCACCTAATAAATACGATCTCGTCTCTCTACACACGCGCGCGAACATTGAGTAACATTTGATATATATATATGAAATACAATTCACAATACATAATTTCGAGATACAAGGATGAAAATAGAAAAGTTTAAATCAATTAATGTTTTATTCCGAATATAGAAATCGTAGTAGCTTAATGGTATATACTTTCAAATGGATGTACATATAGTGAGTGTAAAAAGTATTCGTGACTAATCACAACTAAAATGCTAAATAATAATATTTATTAAACAAACATGGTACATTTATTCTCCAAAGTCTGTAGAATAACAATATCAAATAAACAAAAAAATTCATATTGTTTATATAAATATGAAGAAAAATGAACAAAATGACAGAAATGAACGCGTAATAAGTATTCATCAGTTACAGTTTATAACATCTACGATTCAAATTTTGTTGTGTAAACACAACGTGATTAGTTTCCAATATCGCTTATTTATAAAAATCGGCTTGTAAACGTTGTCTGGAATTGTAGCAATGACATATAGAGCAGTATTTATCATTACTGTAGCAACATGAGTCGGAAAAGTAAGGAAACTACTGTAGAAGAACGAAAGATAATTATTAATTTGCATAACTAGTGCAAAAGTTTGTACTCGAAATATCGCGTATTGTAAAAAGACCAAGATCTACAATACAAGGAATCATTAACAGACACAGATTACGAAAAACATTACAAAATCGTGTGAGAAGTGGACGGCCGCGAAAAATTTCTGAACATAGTAGTCATACTATTATTCGATTCATTAAAAATAATCCGAAAATGAGTGCAACAAAGATTGCTGAAGAGTTTAAAAATAATTTAAACATCACTGTATCTTTTAGTACTGTACATCATTTCTTGCGAATTTAAGGTTATCATGGCAGAATAGCTTGAAGGAAATATTATGTGAATGAAAGGAATAGAAAGAAGAGAACGCACAAAGTTACATAAAAACACCGATGGAGTTTTTGAACAGGGTCATCTTCATAGATGACAGCAAATTTAACATTTTTGGCTCTGATGGACATTTCACAGTGTGGAGAAAAAAAAATGAAGAGTATAAATCTCAGAACTTACAGCCGACAATAAAACATGGTGGTGATTCAATATGTGTTTAGGGCTGCATGAGTGAATGCAGATGTGAATGAATTGCATTTGATTGACGGAACAATGTATCAGAAGATGTATATTAATATTTTAAAAACTCATCTGCATTCAAGTGCTGAAAAAATGGGTATTGAAAATAATTTTGTTTGTGCAAGATAATGATCCTAAGCATACCGCTTATAATACAAGAATGTGGATTGTATATAATACGCCAGCACATTTAACACATTGAGGACAGGCTATTTGAGTCGTTTAAATCTCCGAGAACCGGGGGGGTTTCCCTTTTAACCGTACTGCTGCACCATTCACTTTAAAAATTCATAAAAAATTTTCTAATTAATTTAATGAATTGAAAATTTTAGAGAATACTCACCAAGGATCCTAGTATTGCTTGAGGGTGTGATATCTTTGAAAACATTCCCCTTTGTGGAGGAGCACCACGCAAAATTTGCAAATGTACCGTGTTTCACTCCTTTTCTTATGAGTAGCGCAAACATGGTACCTCCTACCAGGGTATTTTCTTTTTTTCTTCTTCGGTAAGAATTTTTTTCATAGCACAATATCTGCGTACATGATCCATGGCTTTTGACCTACTGAAGTGTGAATGAGCTAAGAGCTCGCACTTGTAACGCAAGGAAAATAAACAAAGGACCCTTTTTCCCTCTATTTATTTTATGATTAAGGCATGACTAAACTACTAGATTATATTTCGAAATCATAAATACACATTCCAGAACACAGCACAGTCATTGAAATTGACCTGGTCACCTAATGCTAATATATAGTGCGTTGCAACCTATGTTCATGTGTTGAAACGCAGATTTGCGTCAATGGTACTGCAGAACTCCAACGTAATAACGCAGATCTGCGCCATCCGTACTCAATGTGTTAAAAACATCCCCGCAATTACCAGATATTAACCCTATTGAACATTTATGAGATTATCTAGAACGAGCAATTTGAAAACATACAATTTCATCTAAAACAGACTTAAAAAATTCTTTAATCAACGAATGGAATGATATTACTAATAAAATCACATCTAATTTCCTAGCTAGTCCTTCTAAGTCAACACTTAGAAGGCTAGCTGCAATAATAAAATCAAGGGAAACCCTACTAAATATTAATTCTACAATTATTTGTGTTTTTATTATAAATATTTAAATTACTTGTATACTTGATAATGACATAGAACTGTACGAATATTACGCATTCATTTCTGTCATTTTGTTCATTTTTCTTGATATTTGTAAAAACAATATGAATATTTTTTTTTGTTTATTTAATATTGTTGTTCTACAAACTTTGGAGAATAAATGTAACATGTTTGTTTAAAAAATATTGTTTAATATCATTATTCAGCATTTTAGTCGTGATTAGTCACTGTACGAATACTTTTTACACCCACTGTATATTTTTGTATTAGATTATTAAATTTAAAGTTTCTGTATTTTACTATATTATATTTTGCTACAATATACTTACTTTTTCCAAACGCTGACGCGCAATTAAATGAGCAAGATTTCACACGTATATAATTTTTCAAATACATTTATTTGTAAAATTTTGATTCGTGCAAACATTTCCAAATATTTATAATACGCGACGTGATATATTACTAATGTGCACACTTCGTGTGCACTCTAATAACGAACATTCAGAATACAATTTCTACAAATAATTCTGCAAATATTGAGAAATACTTTATAATTTTCAAATAATATTTTTGATACATATTTAGATTCCTTCGTAATCATTTTCTAGAAAAACAACAATATTTTCATAAAAATGAACGTACTCTTTGCCTTTTTCTTTCTAATCAACTTTATATTCAGAAAATTTTGTCCGTAAAACATTGATAAAATTTTTCGTGATGTATTGAAAATTTGACAATACTGTAATGAATTTCAAAAATTATGTTTCTGGCGCATTCATTCAATCGTTTGATATAGTTCTCCAATTCGTTGTTTTAAAAGTTTTTTATTATGCTTTTTTAAAGAAGTTCCCTAAAGGATGCAATGTCCGCTTGTACTTCGTGTGTGCTTTGTCTGATTAGTTATTCACATAATTGCCAATAGAGGTAGACAGTTGTCAGTGGAATGTAGATACTATGTTGATAATTATATCAATCACAGTACTACAAATATTTATAATGAGGACAATAATAATTATATTAACTAATTATGAATTATAACGATAATATATTTGATAAATTACAAGGATAAAATAACACAGTTTTCTCGATGGAAGTTGGTAAAGGAATGCTTCAATTGTTTTCTTACGACTATATATATAACGGTATAAACATCTAAATTTGCTATGACAACGAAACAATTGAACTACTAATAATTTTCACTATTATACAAGTTGGCGCTGCTCAATATTTCTAAATCGAACTTCTCTACGGAACGACCGAACGAACGCAGATGGTACTGACTTCTCTCTTGATGAGATGACAGTCGCTACAGGAAACATTCAAATGTAATTTTTTAATTATATAAATTTGTTATATAGTTAAAATCATAAATAAGATACAAGTGAAAGTTAGAATTAAAATTAAATGTAATTATAAATTACCATTATATTTGAAATATAAAATTCTATATATTTATAACACTTTTTCATTTTTATATAGATTGAGCAGAAACAATTGATTGGAGCGAAAATTTTAGATTGCTATACTCTTAATTTTTTTAATGCGTTATTTCAATACCAGTGTACAAATTTTATCTACAATATAAGTATAAACCATAATTCTAAGTTCTGGACCAACTTTTTTAGTTTCGTAACCATTAATACATCAATTTTAAAATATAAATAATCAATATTTTATTATTTCATATATATGTATAATTTCCATGGAGCAACAAATAAATTAAATAACCTTAAATATTTTAAATAATTTAAATAATTTTTTTGTATTAATAGAGATATGATTCCAAATGTTCTATATTATACTTAACACCGTACTGCAGATGATTAATGTGAAATGCATCCATTGGAAACTGAATTTAATTATAAGGAATTATAATAATTATCATTTTTCCATCGTATTCACCTCTACAGTAATGTGCTCAATGTGCTTAACCTCTGTGCTCAATTTCTACAATTAATTGTGCTACACTTACATAACATCAATGTTAACCTCAATATGTTAATTTTATTTAGTTTCCTGTGTGATGTATGGAATGTGATTGAGGTATTACAACTTGACCCGATTGCACATTCCATTGGCTTCTTGTACGTAAATGCAACTTCCAAATATATGCAACAATCTTCTTTGTTCATTTGGAAGTCAGTTTTCATTCAAGTGTTGATCAAATCAAATAAGTATTTCAGCGTTCATTTGCATACATATTGGTGTATACCAGAGACAAACAATTCGCATAACAAAATTAAGTGAATTACTTCACTGTGTATAGTTTTTCATTCGTATGATAGGAATTAACTGGATTCAGTTGGCAATATTTCATTTAATTGGAAAAATTATGATCGGAAAAATTTTATTTATTGATTATTTAAACTAAATGTTCTTCTTTTTTTATTTTGTATTAATTATATTGATTATTTTTGTATATAATAAGTTTTAATATTTTATGCGAAATTTAGTTAAGATGACTTTATTTTATTTTGTTAGAAAGAAATTTTAATTGATTAATTTTTGCCAATTAGATATACTAATTTAAATATATTAGTCAGTGAATTTTTTCATGTATATAAGCTATTCCAATTTATTCATTTTACTTGTCAAATAAATGAAATTCTACTGTAATTCCGGTCAATTTAATTTCTCACGGAAATGGTAAGTTGAAAAATGTTACGAATTATAATAATAACAATAACTAACGTATATGTATATTGTTCGCAGTTTTTCTGTGTAAGTGTACGTGGTATACCTGGAGAAATCGCGAGAAGAAGCGATCGTGGAGTTTATTAGCAGCACAAATTAGTGTCTATACTTGAACGAGTGCTTCATGTCGGTATTCTCTAGAGGCGAAATGTACCGCGTTCGTTCGATAAGCATTCACGATGCGTCTCTACGCGTACAAAAGGAATGTGTCCCTTTTCCACCTTGTTGCTCATTGTTCGTTCCATGGGTGCGGTTTGATTTGTCTGCATTTCGATACAATTTCATTCTTTTCTACGTTTTAATTTCTTTTCTTCATTTTTTCTTAATTCTTCAAATTCTAAGAACATTCAATTGAAATATTACCTTTCATCTATTATCTGCAACTTATAATTATAATATCAATTACAATCTTATTTCGCGACCCAATCTTAATTGTTTCATTGCGTATATCAAAGTTGATAATATAATTTTTCTTAATATCATTCAAATTGTTTTTCTCTTTTTGTGTCGTGATATGTTTTCTCTTTCTTTCCTGTTATAGTTTTTTAAACTATTCGCATATAAACCATTAACATTTCAAGATACAGAGGTAGATAAAGCACGAAAGGCTTTGTTTCTCTCTCGTCCTTTTGTAAAGCCCTGTTTTATATCTCCCGAATTCCTGAATGCCAACTCATCGTACCTTATTGTAATGTTGATGTCACGTCGAAAACGTGTCTACGCATTGATTCACAGAAATTAGAAATTGAAATCTGAATTTCATACGTATGTTTTTTTTTTACCATGTTGTAATCTACAATTAACAAAAACTACAAAATTAATAGGAACTTTTGTTCTTTATAAAAGAGTGCATTATTAAATAATAATAATATAAATAAATTAAATATAATAATAATAATAATATTCTCTACTGTACAATGATTACTATATAATATTTATTATAAAATTATTTGATATTCCCCATTGAAATAAATTGGTAATCAAGGCTAGATATTCATTTATGTTCACTAATGATTTATGGCGCAAATGACATTTATCGAAAATCAAACGTAAAATCAGAAATAAAAGATTCAAATGAATACCTATCAAAAATTGTTCAAAATTGGATTCTTCGCATCTTTCTTCTGTAAAAAGCATCATTCGCATTGAAATAGTAGTAATCATCGATTGAAATGGAATTTCATTTGCGTGTAACAGATCAATGGAATCTTTTTAATTTATGCATTTAACATTAGAAGCTGTTTATATTATCTTTTATATTTTTTCTGTTTCGTTTTTTATTGAAAGATCATCTAATTTTTTATTCTTTCAATCATTTTGAGTCATTAAATAAAGTTAATTTGCATTGTTTTGTAACATTCAATGCTCGTAAAAACAAAATTTCTTATTATTTCCTTAATATTTCTTATAATTTTGTAAAGTTGTATAATCATTTGTATAATCACGAAAGCTTTGTGCCTCTGATTTCTATGAATTATTTGTTATTCATCATTAATCATCTGTTACTTTAATATCTGTTACTTTATTAACGTCTTTCAATAATGTCTACGCAAACACTTGAATTAATTAGATTTACTACATCTTTTTTTCCCAGTATTCTACAGAAATTCCGGTTTTCTTAAATTCATTTATATTAAACACTACAGCGATCGATTAAAGTATCGTTGCTAACGACGAGGAGAATGTATTATCTCCGCTGGAAATGGAATTTCTCTCGCGGCCGGCGTGATTCTTTTGTATCTCTCGACTTAGACGATTTCAAAAGACCGGTTTCATCCGCAGGTATTCGCGAACCTGGTGGCGTATCCCCTCTCGACGACGTGTTTCGAACGACCGCTAACGATATAGATGAGAATAAAGTAGAGACAGAGAAAGAAGGGAAATACCAATACGTTCGGACAAGAAAAAACTTGAATTTATATCGAACTGGTCGTAGGTGGTGCATCTCATTATAGCGAAGGAAATGATCATGGATGAATGAACGGCGTCGTGTAGGTGGATGAGATTGCTAGCGGACGACGACAGCCAGAACAAAAGTGAAACGTTCCACTTGTACCAGATAGTAAATTACTTTTTCCATAGTAATCTGAAGAATTAAATAAAGTTAATAAAAAAAGTTATAACAATTTATAATGTCTCAAAAAATATCGTTTGCTATTTAAAGTATTTATTTATTTTATTTATAGAGATTGAACTAATTCTAAGATACCAATATTTTTTAAGATTTTTTGCTATAATTTGTACTTTTATATTTTTTTGATAAATACTGAAATTTCACATGAAGATGAAATTCCATAAATTTCAGTTAATGATTAAATTACTACAATATTTTGTCAGGATTAGGATGAAACCTAATCCGAAATTATCTAGCTTATCTTTATTCTATTCTATTCTTTTTAGAATTTGTACCGCTTCTGAATGATTAACGAATGTTTTATTAATAGTGCTAATATGTCCTGACAAGTTTCATTTTTATGAAATTGCAAGTACTTCTACGAAACTTTTTGGAATGCCATAATACTTACATTGCAAGTAATGAAAAATACGGAATCGTATTTTCAGTCAATGCTACAATCAAGATAAAGATCAGCTTATTCGTAGTGAAATACGCGATCTGACTACTAAGAGTTATTCGATTCTTCATCATATTCCACTTTTTTCATTTTTCACACGATCCAGATGTTTTTAATACGAATGTACTTTATTACATACCTATATAGAAATATTAGATAATTAGATTTGTTATCATTTATATCTTAAAGCTTAACTTAATTTTATTGGGAAATTTTTGCACAAAAAGAAGAAACTGCTTATTACCTAGCTGCATGTCTAATCATGTTACCAACCTTGAATTTTATTGTTATTTTACAGTTTTACGCAACTATGCAGTGCCTTGCATTTTTTGTATCAAATATTCTAAGATAATCCTTTAAAACGAACCAGTTTGTACCATGATCACCGTTCAACAGGAAAGAAAACAACGATGAAAAAGAAAATTGCAATAAGGTTACAAGAAATTGTTCAAGGTAAACGTGAACTGGTAGGTATGACCTTCTTTCACCCTTTTTCTCGCTATGACAACTTCCTTCATTGAACCTCCTTCAGAAACACGGTGGACGATGTGAAAGTGAGGGGGACAGTGGTGCTCAGATAGCTAAAAAAAAGAACGTTTTTTTAACTTCAACATCAAAACATCCGGTTTTTAAAGCAGAAAAACTCTCACTCCCTACTTGCAAGTAGGAGAAAAAGATACGAGATAATTAAAAAAAACTAGGATCAAACTGATTTGAATAATAAGTAAGAATTAAGTTGTTTGTTATTTGCTGAGCAAATCCTGTAAATAGTGTTTTTACACCGATTAATTTGCATGAAATGCAGGATGTTTTGTTGGTGGAAGCATTTCTTGCTAAAGTAGTCGTCACCTGCATCGTGATTCGTTCGATTTGAGGCCCGCTGACACCTGGTGTGTCTCTACTTCGGTGAATACTTTGGTGGGGTCTCAAGAGTCGGGAGTCTCGTCGAGACGCGCGAAACCGGAGACTTCAGTTGTCACTGCGACACCAGTGAAATAACGTTATGTTGTGTAATTTCCAACCAAGAATTTTAGTTATTAAATTATTGCCACTGCTACTCGTGTGGAAATAATTACGTTTATTTTCGTAAAAATACGATGTTCTTGCGTTAAAATAGTATTTTAATCGAGTTTCATCGGATCTGATTCAACAAGTGTTCTTTCATGTACTTCGTGTAATTTTTCAATCAAAATACACTTAAGCTTTGGAACAGTTGCGTCTTTGCTTGATTAATATCGTAGAATATCTTGAAGAAGAAATTTGATTGACGTGAAATTGAAGTATCTTTAAATATTTTTTCTTGTTTAATGATTTTTTCCTGTATAAAATAATCAACGATGTAGAGAAATAATAATCTGTGTTCAATTATATAATCAGACGTCCAGTGAGTTTAATTGTACTTTTTGTCTACATTTAATTAATCAAGCAGTCGTACATAACGCGCGATAAATCTTACAAGGATCGATATTCGTGGTATGGGAAGGAAATCAGTGAACGAAGTTTACAGCTTTCCACAGAACCTAGGTATTTATACTGACTATTTTTCTCTCGTTTCACTCTCGAACGATTTTCATTAATTCTGCCAAATAGATACTATATGGGAATTGAACGTATTCTTGGAATTTATTAAAACGAAATGACACGGCTATTCGCGCGTGCACGTTAAGCCAACAGCTGCACAGGTATCATAAACGAAATAAACATTTATCTTACCTGATAATAACAGCACGTAACAATAGACGTATAAAATCTCTGTATCAGAATACATTATAATCTCTGATGTAAACTTCTTCATTTGCCTTCTTCGTCAGATAAAAGATCAGCGTTATTCTCTTCTTGTACAGAAAATTAATTTATCTGTTATTAAAAAACAAAAAAAAAACATAATGACAAGAACATCGTAGTGACGTGATTAATAAGTGATGTAAATTTTATCATGAGAAAATATTCTTTCTTGCAAAAAAAAGAAAAGATATAAATACGTTGAATAAAAATCGATGCATGATTACATGAATAGATGAGGATACGGAATATGCTTTTTATTCCACATTGTATGCGTACAAAGGCGCGCAAAGACGAGATCTTTCCGGTGATATTGCTCTCTTAAAGCTCATTTCGTATGAAAGACATCGAACAATGGCATGCAAAGCGAAGCGATATCGCATTTTTAGGCACTTGATAAGAGTCACACGTTTATGAACATGAACCCTGGGAATGGTTTGTAACTGGAGAATTTAATTAGAACTGTAGGTTGCACGTGTTGAACATGTTCATGCGCGAACTTGCAAAATTCCCGCCTCTAAGTGCACTTCGACGATGATCCTAATTACAGCGAGGAGTCTCTTCACTTGTTCACATCTGAAATAAGTTCTTAGTAATGTGATATTATTAATACTACAGTGGTATACTTTGCTCAAACTACTGAACTTACTGAACTTAGTGAACAATTTTTTTATGATAGTCTAAATCAAGACAGTAAAACAGTTTGATTATTCATTATAATGGTCTATCGTGCATGTTAATATACGTAATTTCAGAAATTAAGCTTGTTTAATATCCTATTAAAGACTCTTGTTTAATGTAACATCACGTATGATCATATCACGAATCTTGAATCGTGTTTTTTATTGCACATTCCAGTATTCCAATATTCCAAATATGCTTCTTTATCATTTCGATAAAATAATAAGATCGAATAGTAAATTTAATAGGAAAGTAATAAAATTTAAGAATTAACGCAGTATAAGAATATTTTTTAGAGAGATATTTTCTTTCAGTTGGTACTCATATTAGGTACACATATGATAAAATTAAATAAAATAGTACAGGTACTCAATATTTAAATAATACTCAAGTAATAGATTTATATTTGAAAAATAGTGTTTAGATTGGTAATAAAATAATTTTACATAGAAAATAAAGTTTTCTCTCGTAGTACACAGTTATGTAATTTTATGAATTTTCAATCCTTCTTATAGTTGGCAACACTACATTTTGGCAGACACGTGTTCATACAAATCACATGCACAAATAGAATGCGATGGATTTATCTCATTTCTTATAATTAAGTGCACGAATAATCAAGCGCGTCACTTTTACAAAAAGATCGATAGGAACACGCAAATTGCACTTCTAAAAAAGACAGCAATACTATTACACCTAGCCTAAATATAGGAGATAACTGGGAAAAAAGGGGCAGTAATTGCGTTCTAATTGAGTCTTATTATGCACTCGTTTGTTTTGAAGTTAGTTAATTGTTGCGCGTTTTCTCTTAAGATATGCAGAAGGAAAATTACACATTATTAACTATTAACTTTTAAAATATAATACAAATCGAATCGGGTGGAAATTTATAAAATACAAAATATTGTTGGATGTCTAATGAAAGTATTTGGATATTTACAATAGAAAACTTTTGCGTGCATGTATATTGTATACGTTATGTAAAATATTTTTGAAATTTCATTAATACGACAGACAATTATCCTGACTGATGATATATATTGGTAAAAACCCGCCTGAAATGTACATCTAAATCTCGTGATTTGCATGTACATTCTACTTATTATAGTTTAGTTTTATTACAATATTAATGAAATTTTAAAATGTTTCATACGATATACGTATTTAAAAAAGAATACAAACACTCGAATATTTTTGTAATCTATTGCATATGTATTTATAAATGATTGAGCTGAAAGCTAGAATTTAAATTCGATAAACCCGCATTTGACAAACTCGTGAATCTTCTAAAGTTCAGTAAACTTTCGGTCACGGTAACATGACTGTGAGCACCACATAAAGAGGCTTAATGGAGAAATGACTTATTTCCAGCCGTAACTTGAACACCGGCTCGGGCATAGATAGTCCACATCATTGTACAGGGTCTCAATGCGCCACGGTTTCATTGCGTTGCGTACCATGTTGCGCAACACCAGTCGGTATTAACTTCAGATGTGGTATCGTGAAAGTAAAGCCTCGCTCATAGTCGTCGAATAAAAGATTAAGGAAAAACCTAACCTACAATTGTGTGTTTAGATTAGGTTAATCTTCAACCTCAGACTCTACAACTCCCACGATATAACCGATCATCACAAACATTGATGAAACATTCAATTTGTTAAATTCTTGTGAACGGCTTGTCACTCTGAATATCAATCGTCCAGAATCTTATCTAAAAATATACATCCAAGAACTCCTTATTTTCTGAAAAATTTGAATCAGTATTCAAATTCACATATAAAAGTTATGGAAATTCATATCTTCTTGGTAATTATGTTTATATGTATATATTAGTAGAATATATTTATACACGTTAATATTAATAGAATAGAATAGAATTAGTAGAGTAGCAGAATAAAGAAGTAGTAGAATAAAATCATAAATTTTACATTTTTGTATTTACATACTTACTATTTTTCATTATATATTCAGTATTAAACGAAGAAAATATTCGTGATGATGATATTTGCTAGCAGGATCTCATAAGGTTGTAGTTCAAATTTTTTTATATTTTCCTGCATTTGTAATAGATTTATTTAAAATTTATTTAAAATTTATTTAAAGTACAACTTTAACAGATTTTGTCTTTAAGCATACCACTTAAGTTATAACGCACGTGACCTATGAAATTCATATTTAATTGACTGTTCTTATCCCACGAGGTCAGGACGATCGAATCAGCAACGACACTTGTTCCCACGGGAAAAAATAACTTTTTCTTTTAAGAACATATCAAGGATCTGCAAAGGGACTTGCTTGTTTCCCTGAGGAAACATTTCCCGCGCAACGAGATTTGACGTTTCATTATATTGTAATTTCAAGTGATTTATCGTTTTAAAAAGATTATCCAACATCGTTAACCTTTTTTAGTATATCAACCATAATATATATAAAACATAAGAATTATCTGCGTACACACAATTTCACATAAATTACCATTTCTTATATTTGTAACTTATATATCTTAGTAACTCCTAAATTCACATTGTTTTATAATTGTTACAAATAACCCAAACAATCGCGTTTCTTTATTATATTTGAAAGTTCGTTTACTTATAGTATAATTTTAATAATATTCTACAAGAATGATACATTAACATTAGGGCTACTGATACAATAAAAATGACTGAAGATTTTGCTTTTATAATTACTAAAAACAAAATGTGAGTGTTTTTAATAATATTAATATTTATTTTCATCGTTCCTCTAATTTATTATACATAATATATTTATGTACGTATTAAAAGCCAGCTAATGTTAATAGTTAATACATACTGTACTTTTCTCAAGCAATTGATCACAGAATGATAGTATTCCCAAGCTGACGATTTCTCTTCGTTTTTCAGACGTTTATGGAGTGACAGATAGCGGGCGCACGTGATCGATCACGTGGATAGAACATCAGGGAAATCGAAGAACGCAGATCATGGCAATTCTTCGGCAATTCGTTCAAAGCTAAAATTCAGCGCGTGACCTACGGCGCATCAAAGAAGATTAAGAGAAATTTCCCCTTGATCTATTGCTTGCAAATCGACTGTTGATTCATAAACGGTAGCATAAGACGCAGGTGTGCTTCCGGGAAGTGTAAAATTTGCGACTCGAAGAAGGGGCAGATGTAATTTCTTTACTCATTATAAAGAGAAACGTTAACATGAGCTGACACGAATAATATTCAGGTATAGTAATATTAATCTACTAACCAAGTGATTCCTTATCTTCTATAATTCAAAATTTACCTAATAGCGCGATTTTAATTCTTCCAAATATAAATATAACATAATTCAATTTAAATAGGAATGGAATAATGTACTAAAAAATAAAGGATCTATAAACAAAAAAATCGTTTCGTTCAAGAGATTGGAAATCTCTGTGATGAATTAGCTCGTCTTGCTTAGTTAACAGATTACAATTATTCTGTTAAAAATTAAACATTTCTTTTCAGTAAAATTAAATTTTAATTTAAATTTTAAACTTCAGCCCGCTTGTTTGAATTTTAAATTCTTGGATAAATTAGATCGTTTTGTTTGATTTCGCAGCCGCTGGAAGTGGTAAAAAAAAGGATGCCTAGCAGTATGCGCGCGCAGCCCTTAGATCCGACGATGTACGGTGATAGCATAATGCAGCCTGACGAAGAGATTCAGTATGCGCCAAGGAGCCGTCCTGTTAGTTTTTATGACAATTTTAAGGTGTGTCCTCATGTTGTACCACGTGTCATTGTTTATGTTTGTGTCTTGACATACCATCAGTATTAAGGATCCATGTACAAGTATTAATATACAGTGTAATGATAGTACGTTATATTATACAGTACTAAGTATAAAGAGTTAAGTAGTATTTAAATAAAAGTTATGTTCTTCATATTAATATCTCATATAAATATAATTGTGGATCGTTTATCGATCAAGTTTCGATTAATTCAGATTTACTTTAATGAGTAATCTATCGATAGTCTGATCGCGAATTTAGTTAAGTGGAAAACCGCAACATGTAATGTATGAAAATTATCGATGTGTATACGTAAGAATAAAATCGTTTTAGAATCGTTTAAGAACAAAATTGACAATGTAACTGTAATTATAATGTCATAATTACATAAAATGAAGTAGATATAAAAAAATCTGTTGACACAATTTATGAATGAATATTTGATCTTATAATTAAACATTAAAATTCAATTGTTTTGTAGTATAGTTCCATCCATTTTACTATATGTTATCGATATGAAAATGGCATTACTTGTCAGACTCTTTATGTCATTGAATTAAATTAATTTGTTATCGATTTGAATTAAGTTCGTGATACATTCATAGTAATTTTTACATTTTTCTGTATCATTGTTCAGGACGTGTCAATGGTGACACCTTGCGTGACTTCCGCTTTAAGCGCCGACAATTTGAATCAGGTTCGTGACAACGGTATCAGCTCTTCGATGGCCACGGCCAATAACAACAATAACAATAATCGAGTGAGTAGCGCAGTCAGTGCTGGTAACGTGTCAAAGATTCACAACACCAAGGTCACAGGTAAGTTCAATGAACTTTCCACTTTCTTTTTTGATCAATCAATATCCTGAGACAAACGCTTATTCGTTATTAATTGATACGAAATAAATACATGTAATTCTATGAAGTAAATAATCATAAATATCATAAAATGATTTATTTTAATATTTTTTTATTATCGTTTTTGAATGGTTGTTAATTAAGACAACCATTGTGGTATATTTAACTTCAAACAAAGTTGGATATGCCACCAGTCTATCCTAAGAAAGTTATTCAGCTGTAAATAGAACAGTCACGAGTGAAATTCGGTCGACACTTTGCTAGCGCTCGGTATTCGTGTAAACTTTCTCGAATTTCATTTTGTTTGTGCACCATGCAACATCTTCGGTAAAACAAAGCCGAGCAGGAAATTTTGTGCACTTTCTAGCCGTACCATCTTGATAATAAAAAAAGATCGAAAAAGATCTTTTTCTTTTTTTTTAATTCGTGATAATTTTAATTAAATTAAACTTGAAGAAATCCAATCAATTATAATTGTAATCTTCTCACGTAGGATGATTTTCTTAGTTCCACTTGGAATTCTTTTCACTTGAAAAATTCATTTACAACTGACTTTCTATAACGATTACTATTTACCGTGGTAGGAGCTGTATCAACAGGGAACATTGGAAAAATCTATCGAGAAGGAAAAGAGTTAGGTCGTGCCCCATCAATGGCCAATTGTTTGTCAACTACCGTTCCCGTTAATCTGGCAGCCGCTCAAATCGCTGGCCGCCACACACCCACGAGAAATTCCCTCAGGCATAGCAGGATGATCGTATTGCATCGTAGCGGCCGTCGTGAGTACACAACCACTAAATAAATCTCTTTTTAATTTCACTCGTTGTTCTCTACTAGTTTCCCATGAAACTAGTTTGTTTGTCTATTATAAATATGGATAAATAATTAATCTTTCATAGGATTGACTTAAAAAAAGAAAGATATAAATAGATTAATGTAATTAAATTATTTATTCATATCGTGAATTATTTTATTCTGTTAATTGTATTTTCAAGAAATATTATAGTATAAAAAAATTGTAGTATATATATATATTTATAAGTGACAATGTAATTTTTGTTGAACTTATATTGTTTCTTAAAATTATTTAGAAACAATTTAGTTTGAAATTACTTACTAGTTCAAATATTATCGTTTAATCAAGAAAAATGTTTAAAACTCACTCATAATATTTATATATTACGCTTGAATGCTTTGAATTGAATATATCCTCCTGCTGATTGCACAATACATAATCCTTTCGCCCATAATTTCCCTACTATTACTTTCTCTGTGAAAACAAAAAAATTTCAACTTTTTTATATATAAAAATGAAGTAAAATTTTAAAATAGAATATAAAACTTTATGAACCTAATAAAAATTAAAATATCTGCATTATTAATTTATCTTTAATTTATTTCATCTTTCATATATTACAATTTTTCTTTAAAAAGTAATTAAAAAGTCTACATTGAGTCAGTTTATTACACATCGTATGATTCACATTATTGGATATTTTAGGTCATTAAACTTTTTTTGCTGACTAATTTCACAAAAAGTTGAAACTTGGATATATTCAAGTCCATGTCTATCAAGTTGGAGAATATCTTACGTCGAATTCCTAGAAACATTAATTTTCAAAGATATTAAAAAAAAATTAGACGCTTCAAAAGTATCTAATACCTCAGCTGAAAGATACTACTTACATATGTACGTACGTTTCTCATTATCGTATAAATAAGTAAAATACTGTAATCTGTAAAAGTTGGAAAAAAATTTTTTCTTATAATTCTATACAATTATATGCATATTTTTATATTAAGAAAATTCTTAAGGAAGAAATTTTTTTTGCCCGAGCATTTAGTAATAAAATGATTTTAGAATTTTTGCTTTCATGTTGAATAACACGGATGTTGAATAACGCTTGTTGATTAACAAAAATCAGAGATCGGAACGGGTAAAATACACGCGAACGAGTCTCGAATGTCATCGAAGTGCCTTTCACGATGCAATAAACATTCTTTCGAATAGAAGAAAAGTACAATGTTACTGAGAATGATGCATAATTTATATAACGATATAAGGGGCAAGGTTCCTTTAGATTTCCTCTCTTATGAAAATCAAGGTTGGCGAATTTTAAATTTAAATTCGCAGTACCTTTCGAAATCTAAGTTCTCCGACTTAGTTCGATTACGTTTAAGTTTGTATCTTATTGCATTCAGTTCTATTCGTTGATCCTTTTTCATTGATTTCAGTATAATGTAATATTCAATAGATATTTATCTTAAAAATTATTTCTCTTCAGACATGACTTGCACAGATAATATCTATGTCAGAGAAAGGATTGGACGTTCAATCATGACAGGTATCCAGATAGATAATCATCGTATCACAAATTGGTTCAGAATAAGTCAATGTCTCTTAAAAATTTTTTCAGCGATGATGCGTCTAGTTGCATGACTGTTGCAATCTCGTCCTACACTTGTTATAATAAACTAGACATCGAGATTGTTACTAAGATAATCAGGAAGATTATAATTGAAAGCTTTAGGCTATAAGGAAACCCCAACATTTTGTTTCTCATTTTTAACAAGTATATTTCAATTTTTTAAATTAACAATATCCAACTTAATATGTTAATTTTAACTGTGAAACTTCAACATTCCTTTTATACTTAACATAGTCTCTTTTTACATATACTTGTGTAGATAAATGGTGATATGAAAATTTTGCTAAAATTAATTCATTAAAAACAGGTGCAACAAAGAGTTTAAGACTTCGTGGTTCGCTGGTTACCATGGCCGCTTTTAAAGTGGTTACACATGCTTCTCTGTGAATAGCGGAAGTAGCAAACCGGAAATATATCATGTGATCTTTTTTCGGAGTGCATTCGTTCACAGGTTAGCGCGTACGAACTTTGTACGATGTAATTCTAATCACTTCTTCCGTTTTGTAACTATAATATGGAATTTTTCAGTGACTGATTTATCGCGTGTATTTATAACGCGAATCTGAAACGTTTTGTAAAAGACTTCTCGAATATCATGGTTTTTGCTTAACTTCTATTGGGCAACTTCAATTATAGATTTATATAATTTAAGTACTTTCAAAAAAGACGAGATTGCAATATTATGTCACTTTTGCGAGGAATTTTTTATTTTGTATTAGAAAAAATTCATAAATTATCGATGATCATATTTTGATCCTTGATGTAAGATATTTTGTGGAAATTTTTAGAAATTAAAGATTTCAAGAAACTAAATGCGGATATATAAAATATTTTGACTTGTTTTCAGTGCATTAATTTACTTAATTAGATTAACACGCTTCTAGAAAGAGATATTTTTCTTCGAAAAGTGTTACATAAATAGTGCGTACATTTTGCGAGTTTTGTTTAAATGGATAAAACGTGAGCATTGCCCGGTTTGGTTTTCTCCCATGTGGTAAATCTCCCGTTTGTTCATTCCTGTCCAGATTCTATTTTTAAACGCAATAGAAAGACGGTTTTAAAAAAGATAGATGAAATTGAAAGCGCAGAGGTCGATCAAAATTCTAGCAGAGAAAAAAAATTTAAATAAACGTATATTATAACTGTGAATAGAATTATTGAATTATTTCCATTTAAATTTATTTTAGACATGTTTGATTTATCCTTTTTTGATTTATAGGACATTTGTTATTCCAGAAAAAAAATACATGTGAATGCGAGAATTAATGTTAGATAATGTGAATAATCTTAAACAATATCATATGTGACATTCTATTGTGATTTGTCATATAAAAAGTTACTGAATCTATTGCGTCAATTAGGTTAACGTACATGACCATGCATAATGCAGAGGTAGAAAGAAGTCTCATGAGATGGCACAGAGGCAAAGGAGATGTCTCTATTGTCATGTGATGCTACATGATCTTATTTGTATATATGTGATACTTTGAGACAATATGCATGCTTATTTTTTTTTTATGATTGTCTGAAGTAATTAATCGGATCTGCATTTCTTCTATTTTTGTAGTTTCACATATACTGTTTTTATCGGAAGTGATAAAAAGTTTCAAGAGATTTTTAAGTATCGTGAGCGACAGCAGTTTTCCATAATGCAGTTACACAATTACCATGTTTCTTCTTACGCGAGTTGAACGCTATGTTATTATTCATATATCGACGTCACTAGATAATGAAAACGTACCACCCATATGTTTCCACACTCCGATCGTGCATTTAAATGAATTTGCAACAAATTCTTATTAAATTTTTTTTTTTCAAAAATGAATCGAATATTTTAACTTGCACTCTTGATGTATGTAGTGTATATTCATTTTTATATATAGATTTCTCATTACAAGATCAATCAGAATATATGATAACTATCATTCATTTTAATTCAATTAATAGCCTTATTTTAATTAATTAATCTTAGAATGCAAGATTATTATACCTTCTTGTTAATTGAGATCTTTATATAAATAATCCAATTGCAACTATATTTCTGAACGTTTGTAGATACAAACTTGTCTGACCCCTGTAGACGATATCCTACTACTGAAGGATCTTATTCTGTTGTAATAAACATAATATCTACACACATACATGTACAGACGTATGCAAACATAAGATCAGTATACAATAGAAACGACATACGCATTCAAGTCCCCCATTCTTGCATCGTGTGAATTGTTCCGCTATAGCGTGCTTGGATCCGGCATAAATCATATTTTTCCTAGAAAATTTTAATTACAAAATGTTGAACATTTCTTCCTAAATAATTATCAAAAATGTTGTTATAATCTATTTTATTTAAATTTCATTAAAACAAGTTTCCTACTAATCTTAAATAATTTTAAAACTATAATGTACTTTGTTTTTTATCAGAATACTTAGCTATGGAAAAAATTATTGTTTTTTAAATAAAGAAACTTTATAGATATGTATTATATGAAACATATTTCATTAGCACTATAATAGAATCTATTGATCTATTGATAATTGATTATATTTGTATAATTTGTAAAATTTTATATAGAAACTATAAAATATCAAATCTAAATAACTGTATAGTTATATAGTATTATATATTAAAAAATCAGAAAAGTCTTTAATTCTATATATTACAGTAATATATGTATATGCATATATTGATAACATAATTTACTATATCTTTATTAATCTAAGATTTTTATTAATCTTTATGCTATGTACTAATTTGTTTTTAACAAATATATATTTGCAATAACTTTTATATATTATATTTACAGATTGCTTTTAAATTTGATCAATATAACCACGATAGTCACGACTCATTGCTAATGAAATTTCAAAATATTATCTATAAATAATTATAATTTATAAGTAAGTCTATAAGTAAAATTATAAATTATCTATAATAATATTTTTTATAAGTAATTTCTGTAGTAAGTAGGTATTCAAATATTTTTGTAAGCCACTTCCAATTGAAGATAAATATTTATATGGATCCATTCTTTTCTTCTTCTATTTTATGCTTACGTCTGGTACTGTTAGAACGTTTCATATGCAAACCAGATCCCATATCGATTGTAGTGCGAATGAAAATGCGGTGTCGCTTTTTGCTCCGTCGCGTCGCAAACTTCGTATATTCCTTTCTTTTTTTTCACCATGGGCTTTATTCGTTAGTTGTTGATCATAGCCATTCATTAATATTCTTCGGATGTCGACTAATATCCTACAAGAAGGAAGTTAAAGAATTTTCATTTATAAGCATCATTCTATAGCTTTAACGCAATACGCAATCTTCGACTTTTCTGAGCTTATGTTATTATTGTAATATAACTATTATAATTTTAAATCTTATCGATTACAATATTGCAAGATCTCTCAAAATTATTCAAAATAATTCTTTTACAGAAGATGTGTTTTGCAATTCTTCAAAGATCAATTCATTTGCTGTCATTGACAAACAGTCAATGACGGTTAATATCTCCAGTATCATTAAATAATTTGTGAATCATTCGTGATGAACCATTTATTAATATACATTTTCTAAAAATTTAATTCTTTAACTGTATCGAAATAATTTTAAATTTTCATTTCAATTCTTCAAAAAATTAAATAACATTGTCTGATGAAATTAATTAGTGTTTTATGATCTGAATGAAATTTACTTATAGAAAATTACTATTCTAAAATGAAATATTATTATGGACTCATCAGCCAACGAGGATTTAAGACGACATGCTATTCTTCGTCGCAAAGAAATATTTTTGCGGTTTCCCTTTCCTGGATCAACTTGGTGTGCGGTCTTAAACAACACATTATTTCTGAAGATTCTCCCTCCTTTTCTTACTGAAGCTTTTCCATCATCTCTTCAAGCCAACACGAACCTTCGATTGCAACCAAATACAGAGCAATATATAGTGAACAGAATATAAAGTGAAAGCCAACTATTTCTTTTGCTCTGTTTTTATGAAAATATTCTCACGTTGCTTCATATTTTTTGCAAACTTTTAATCATTCAATAAGTAAAATGTCTTTATAAAGGTCTTAAAGACTTTTACAAATCGTTATACTAATTAAATTCCAAACGAAATATTATTAATTCTAGATTTCTTGGATTATACCTCTCACCAATTTCGTAACACTGCTAATTTATTAGCACCAACATTGTCACGAATCAGCATAGTGATAGGCGACGAGAACGTTAACGCGTTTTTCCTTTTTCTTTTTTTTATTTTGTTCTATTTCTCCCTTCGAATTCCTGCTGCACGAGTTTCTTGGCGACGGAGTTCGACATCGGCAAGGACGGGTCGTTCGATCGTTCGGTTAAGATACCTTGTAAGGAGGGACAGCGAAGTCGCCGTTCGGAAACTCTCCTTTCTTTCGGCCCTACATTCGTTTCTCAGAATCTGTCACGTCGTATCAACCGTCGATCATTGTGGGAAAAATGTGTGTCGCGAGCTACGAGAAAAACACAACGAGAAGATAGTGATATACGTGACGTACAGTGCGTAAAAAGCGGTAACAATTAGCTCAGAGAAAATCTTTCATTCGCTCGTTGATGTCACGTTGTTTCTTATTTATTGATAGATTTATTGCCACAGGTCTGTCGCCACAGTTGCATTTTTCTTCTTGATATTAATGTTTTCATTGGATTACGTATAAACTTATCGGCCGTTGTGTAATAAATAGGATGAAATCAATTTGCTCTTCGTATACGGGAGGAGGAGGATGGATGTGTTACGTAACTGGATAAGTGATTGAATGGCATCAGCGATTCTATCTTTTAACTCCTTGTTGAGATGTAGTAGATTAAAGATTTTCTCTGTCAACGAGATTCTCTCTTTAACTCTGGATTAATAATTGAAACAATTTGTGACAAAAGCATTGATAATATTAAAAATATTTAATATTAATCTGATAACATAATAATATCGAAATATCAATAAAAATAATAATATAGCGTGTATTTTTTTTCAGAACCACAAAAATTCTTGCCACCACTGGTTTATCACTGGCGATTAGGACGATGTCTAGCGGCGTTGCAAACGATCCTCGGTGTAGCCATCACTTCATTATCATTATGGTTATTGCTGTGGACACCTCATCTACCTGTCGCAGATAATCCTTACTGGAGTGGAATGCCGGTGAATATTCAAGTAACGATCAGTCTTTAAGTTCAGTTCTTCAAAAACTAGTCGCTGAATCACCGTTTGTTTTTTGCAGTTATTATTTTCGGGTAGCTTTGGTATTTGTTTACTCTGCTGTTTTAAGAAGGAGTACCCCGGCATGAGTCCCGGGTTTTGTCTCACATCGACTAAGGTGATGATTTATCATTTTAAAGCATATGAAATATATACCTTCAAACACGTAGTACTTCATATTGCGCGTAATTTAAAAGATCAAATATTAAAATTTATTTAATCTCGTATAAATTATAAGTTTCTTTTAAATTTCAACTTCAATTTATCATTATTATATATCAAGATTTATATTGTTTACATGAAATGATTCTTTGTATCAATACCGAAGTTTGTGTTATATTTTTCATTTAACACAATTATTTTAAAATTCGTGTATTTTTGCTAATATTTTCTTTTCTTTTAACAGGTAATTAGTGTATTACTAGCAACATTGGCAACAGTGACCTGTTCTATCGCGTGTGTATTTTCCGCGATACACCTAGCACGTTTAATGGGCCTAGAATGCAATCCGGCGCGCGTATTGAACGCTACCTGCGTGTGCAAGCCTCGTGAGAATGCGACGAATTCCACCGAAACTGCAGTCAGATACATGGATCTGAATTGTCCCGAAGTCGAAAGTATTCTGACCATTCTTCTGATCTTCTCTTCCACTTGCAACGCTTTTGGAACTTTAGTGGCCGGTTGGTATTCCTATCTACATTGGAGTACCAGACACAAAAGGCCGAAATATATGCAAGTCAGAACCAATCCGACTCGTAGGAATAACTTTCTCAGTAGCAGGCCGATATACAATCCGAATCTGAACGAACGATGACAGTCTTCACCTAATACCGATGAACATACTTCGTATTTTCGTTATTCATCGCTAACAGTGGATAACGAAGTGTTCTGAAGAACTTTCGAAGCTGATAACAACAGGATTTCTTCAGGAAATGTGGAGTTAATGTACAAACGACAGTAACGATGGTTTTATGTAAACAATTCGTTAGAGAGTCTTTTTAACTCTTACTTTTTAATGTATTTTTTAAATAACTTAACTTTTTAATATATTTTTTAAATTACGATGACAAATTAATAACGAAACACTTCCGTTTATTACGGATATATGTTGAAAGTAAAATATCGAAATACGTGTGAACTAGTCTCGGATGATAGAATAGATCTGGAGTGAAAGGTCGTAACATATTAACTTTTTAAAGAAGATTCGAATGAAGAAGATTCTTCTGGTAATTGAGAAGAAATCGTGGTAGTAATCAACATGAATGGGATAAGGATCGTTTCATTAAATTTACTTATTTAACAACTTTCCTAATGTGTTCTTGATAATTACTATACAATAATCAAGATACATATAATAGCATTGTACATATAGTACAGTAATTTATTATCTTCTTAAAAAAAGGTGAACGCAAATTTCATTTAACATGTTGAATCATACTACTTTTAAACTTTATCAAAGTTGTCGATAATACACGATACGGTGATATAGAAAAACAGAGCTAAACAAAACTGAATTAAAATAAATTATCTTTTATTGAAAAATAAAATATTAAGATGGTTATATATCATTAACATAAAACTAATGAAGAAGAGAAAAATTTTTTTGATGGTAGAAACCTATTTACAAGAACATATGTAGAACAATGGCAAATTCAATTTCTACAAAGATAGTAATACTATCACGATTGAACAACGCTCGATTAATCTCGATGTAAATCGCCAGTATTTTAGATGTAATTAGTGCGCATGAATTTGTACGTGTACGTGTTTGTAACGTGAACAACAAGTAAATTAGGAAGACGAACGGAACTCTTTTTAACTTGAATATCATCGATTTTATACCTTGTCGCGACTAGTGAAGTTTAGAAAAGAATAGATTTTAAAACTGAATCCGTAAATTATATCGTAATGTATGCACGTTAGAAGAAGAATTTGTCAAATTTTAAAATAAGTGGACAAATGAATCAGTACAGTATAAGTTCAAGGCCTGGCTGAATAAAATTGACGTGTTTGTATCTGAATCTTTTACTTCTTAACCTTTTATTCATTTCTTTTCACTTACATTATGACTTTTTTTAGAAGCTGATCGAGAATGACACTCCGATTTTCCTTCAGCTTCGTTTATGCGAATCTCTGGTATCATGACATAGTCACTAGATTGTGATTCCCAAGAATCGTAAAAAATTTTCGTCAATCTGTTTGCAATGTTTGAATAATCATCAATGATTTCTTTTTGTTAATTGCTATTAATTGAATGTTTCAATAATTTAAGTAGATAATTTTGTAAAGATAATCTTTTATAGCTTTAAGTTAATTATTACCTGCTATTAATTGGTGCTTTTTCATTGTAATTGCTTTCAGAAACTTGTGCTTGATCGTGTAATATTACATCCTGCTCCATGTCTGTTAATTCTATGACTTTCGAAGTTGAACGTTTCCTTTCATTTACGTCTGTTGCAATTTCTACATCATCTGTAATTTCATTGACAATTCAGTTAATTATTTTAAATTATTTATTAATTATTAAATCTTGTTGTCTACCTTTGGCTCTTGTTTTTGTAGATTTCTTAGATACTGGTAACATTTTTTTCCATTTTAGAAAGGACAAATCGGACAATTCTTCTCTCTTCTTCACTATTTTAAATAATTTCCGGCGTTCTTCAGTACGTTCGTGACGCAGTTGTATCTGAACAATAATGAAGAGATCACCAACTTTTTACAATAACTAAATGAATATAACAGATGAAATTTTTTTCATTCACTTTGTTAAGTCATTTATTAATTATTATTAATTAAAATCTGATAAATTAATAGCAAGCTCTTTTACTTGGCAATGTTAATTTCTCTACTTAAGAATTATAATTTAATGTTTACCTTCAAATCATTATTAGCCTCTCTCAATGAGCCAGTTAATGAGACCATATAATAAATAATAAGTGTCATAAGAACAATTAATGGAATTACTATGCCAGGTGAAGCAATGTAATCAAGGCATCTGAAAAAATTACAAAGCAAACACATGATAAGTACAAATTAGTACAAATTAGGTTTCCTTTTATCAGTTTTTTATCATTCCTTTTAACTTTAAATTTATAATTTTTTGAATAAAACAGTCTGCAATATAACTTTAAATATTATTAACTTTACAAATATAAATGAAAATATACCTTTTAATTGGATCAGGAAGAGAATCAGTAAGCTGTTTGGTCGCTACATAATAAATTTTCTTGTAACCAGAAAATGGACCACAGTGCCAGGATGGTTCAACCCAAACTATGGCGTAACCAACAGGTAGAACACATAAAAATAACATTGTTAACAACAGAGCGAAATAAAAGTTGTTGGATCTGGAAAAAATAATATTTTCAAAACAAATAAACATAGATTTTTTCTGACTTATAAGAAAAGATGTTAAAAAATAAAGAGTATAATTTTCAAGACACCTAGAGGCTCGAAATATGACTTCATGAGGCACATTACAGGTAAGAACCGCCCAGGATCTTAAGTACATAAGAATTCCAAGTTTTAAAAGATTTAGTGTAGTTAATCCTGGACTGAAGAACATCCCCATCCAAATCATTCCTTGATTATTTACTAAATGAAGTATATTCTCAGCAATTTTGAAATCCCCATATTGAGGAAATTGTTTTTCCAAGTCCCAACACCAACAACTGTTCATATGTCGTACAAAAATTGCACGAAAGAAATCTATACTAAGCGTGGTTACTATACTAAGTACCTGTGATGAACGAAACAAATATTCAAATTTAGCAAGAGAGTACATTAAAAAAAATTGAGAAAACAAATTCACCAAGTCCATTACGGTGAGCTTGGCAAGCTCTTGTCCAAACATCGTTTCCCAGCACAAACGAAGCTTTTTTCGAGTTTTTAAATCTAACGGCTCCGACGAAGAAACTAGAAGAAAAAATGTTTAAATATAGAAGATACAAGTTGAAACCATATTTTTATAAATATAGTATACAAATTGTACTTTGTTCATACTTGTATCCTGCGTAGTAGAAATATTACATATCTGTTCGAAACACTTTACAACGTAGTCTTTTTCTACGAGAGGAATCACACTTTCGTAATGATCAATAGTAGAAATTTTATCAGTTGTTTCTATATTAAGTTCTTCGGTAAATTCATTCGTGATAATCGAAGATTTAGTGTTTGTATTGAATGCTGTAATTAAATACTCGTCAGATATGTTACTTTCTTGTACAGATAAAGACATAGTAAAATCTTCCGCCTTTATGGAAGAAGTCTCATTTAAGTGTTCAATAATAATACTTGAGACAGTATCTGTACTTGTACTTGTATTATAATCTCTCTCTTCTGTTGTTTCATTAGAAACTGTAGATTCGTTAAAAAAATTGCTAGTCGCAGAAGCAATATCAATTCCTTCACTTAAATCTATGATGTCAGTGAGATTTTCAAAGGTTGTAAAAGTGATTGTATCGGATGTGTCATTTTGTTCAAGCATTTGCGTTGTAAAATTCATTTCTTTAGTTATATTTTCGATGAAACTAGATCTGTTTAATTCGTTTTTTGTAATATCATCGTAATTATCGTACGTATAATCCAGAGGAGAATAATCTTCGACGTTATATATCTCTTCCAGGGATTTTTCATCGAGAATCGGATTTAAGTAGAAGTTTGGTGGTATGAACGAAAGTTGTGACAGTGCTAAATTATTTGGTATAAACAAATTGTTAATATATATTTATATGAAAATTAGAGAAAAGAGGAACAAGAAATATAAAAAAACTTGGAGCTTTTACTAACTGATTTAACTGCAAACAAATTTTCTTTTTTGAAATAAAAAAATTAATAAAATATTAATAAAAAGCATATAAACGAGAAAAAAATATTAGAAGTCCGTAAATTAAGAGACGATAAACAAAAGTATATTATGATAAGAAAAGAAAATAACAAGGATAAAAAGTACGTATAAAAAGTTACTACAATACAATAAAACCATACTCGTTTCGAGAATTTCAGTCTTATTCTGCATTCCAGTGACATTACTCGCCAGGACTAAACTCAAAGATGCTAACGTCGCAAAGTGTTGTGATTTCTTCATACTATCATCACATTTAATGAGTTTATATGTGCAATTTTTAATTGGTTGAAGATCTCTTAAATCTTGCTTCTACAGTATCAATATGTCAAATGAATATCTTCTTGAATCTCACAATCGAATAATCATGTAATTCACTTACCATTGAGTCAATCTTCTCAAATAACGCAAATATTAAGGAATAAAGATTCAATAAATTCAGAACCATAATTCTGCAAGAAATGAAATCGAATTCAATCATCAAATGAGTAACCGTAAAATGGAATTCTTAGTGAAAGTATCAGAGAACAATCTTTTTCACAATACTTACCGTGCCAGTTGCAAACGTAATTGTTTCCTGGGGTGATAGCTTTCCAGCAATCCTAATATCTCGAAAAATATCGGGAACACATATGTGATCAAGGACATCACGACTGTAATTTCGTTTTGACGCCACCAATTATTCTGTTCAAATTCTTTAGAGCTTCGTGCAACCATCTTTACCACAGCATATGCCGACAGTCCCAACAACGAAATGACACATATATTTACAAAGATCCTCATTGATATAATTTTCCAACTAAAATTTTATCAAGCATTAAATTCAAGAAGCAAAATATTCCATATACGAGTTAAAATAAGCTTTATAAAAATGAAAAATAATATAATATAACAATAAGGGATTTTATAGAAAAGGAGATATTATAAAAAAGATAGGAGAATAGATGTTTCTTCGAATAATCTTACTTTCTTTCATCTTTCTCCTTTTCAGCTTCCTCTAACAAAGCTTCTTTAAATCCAAGAACAATGCTCGCCGTCCTATTGTCTGCAGTTTCAGTATTTCCAATCATGAAGTCCCATCCCGTGAATAACTTCCAAGAGAATACGCATTCGTCCTCTTTCTCCGTGAGTTTGCTCAATCGAGAATTTTCTGCCATTCTAAAATATTAGTACGGTTTTTTACAGTACTATAAAATATGATATTTGATTCGTGGCTAGTCGTACTTGCGTAATGTGGTGACGAAACTGTATATATAAACGACCAAATTAGTGACGAAATAAGCTAAAGGTAATCTGTAACCACTTCGTGAATCTTGATTCGTGTACCAGCCGTAGAAGAACGGTGAGTATTTCAAGACACCCTCGAATTCCCATAGAGTCAATAAGTGCTTCGACTTTATCTTCTCTTCCCTGAGCATTATCTTTCGTTCTCCTGCTGCTGCTGGATCTGCCGTTAGCATCTGTCACGAATAATATCTGACGAAATTTAAGCAACTACTTTTCATTGTAATAAGTAATCAAATTCAAATTCAATGACAAATCACACAAAGTGATTTTATATAACCTTGCGATATTTTTCAATAAACTTACATAGTCTTCCGTAATAAAATCTAGATGAATTAAAAATACTGTACATTTACTAATATTACCTCAGGAATGGCCACGAAAGCAGTGAGAATAGCTGCTATGACAAGATTAATCCAAAATAACCAGCGAAGAAAAGTAAAATATGAGGCCACTGCCGAACCAAAGTGCGATTCAATCTCCTTTATACGAAGTTCCCACGGAACCAACCATGTTTGAAGATTAACCAACTCTCTTCGACAGTACTGCCATTTCTAGAAATGTTGTTAATTTAAAAAGTTCTATGCGATAAAGTGTATCAATAATATTTTTTAATTATTACTTTCGTGATATAGAGTGAAATTCGAGCAATGGCGTCTTTCGTGCTACGAGTCTGAGCCAGCCTCTCCTGGAGAACACCCTCGTGCCTTCTAATGTAGGATTTTGCCTGTCGTACTAATTTGATCTTCCGACAAAGTGGCCATGGTTGTTGTTTCACTCCACTCAACACTTCTTTGTGCAACTTCAATTTTTCAAATATCTGTTCTTGACTTCCACTTTCTTCAATAGAGATTGCCGTTCTGTGTGTACAGATTTTAACCGATATCATTTTCCATTTTCTTATTTAAATTACTCACTAACATTCTTCTCTCTTATTTACTTTCTCCACTTTTACTTTCATCTAACTCTACTTACTTTTTAACAATGATCATTTCTAGCATTTAGCTAAGAATAATATACAATCGACAAGCGCAAGAATTTGAATTAACCACTTGCGCTGGCAACTAATTGGACTATAACGAGTAACCGTATACAATAACTCGTCGCTTTTCTTTAAAACTCGTCGGTATGATAACACTGGATAGAAATTATTGAGAAGTAATAAATTTATTATTTCTTTTACCTGGATTATACTTAAATATACTTAAAACTGAGAAAATATTGCAATTTTGGGACAAAAAATTCTCGACGTGCGTGACACGTCATTCCAGCGCAAGAGGAAGAAATTGATGTACTGACTCTCCAGAACTTGTAGTGTAAACGGAAGATCTTCGACGTGTAGCCTCAGCTTCGAAAGGAGAGGATGGGCGACGTCTCCGTCTGCTTTGTCGTCGACTGGAACTCCGTCGTTGCATAATCTCACACGCTGAAGCGGAATATTCATCCTCGTCACCCTCCTCTTCTAAAATTCATTAAACATCTACGCTTAAACATAATCTTTTGTAAATATGATTCTATTTATTATTATAATGGATTATTATTATTATAGATCTGTTGTTAGAAAAGTGAATTACGTTAATGAATTATTATTAATGAATTATGAATTACGTTCATTACATAATTTATTGCAGATACAAACCTGCTATGGAAATTCTCTGCATATTAGAATTATTCTTCACGTCAACGGCGTCTTTCCTTGCCTGATTTGAACAACCTTCTCTCTGATTATCCTTGTCTTTACTGACAGTAAAGGTAACTGACAATCAGTCGACCGATGGTTGTGGAAAAGAAGGTTCCACCTATCGCAAAAAGTAAAACCGGACAATTAGTTGCATGAATTTCGTCCATAAATCATCCATCCTCACGCCACATACTATACACACAACTTACACGGACCATTGGCTATCGAATTTCAATGTTGAACTCGATTTTGAGTGCACAATTTCTGTTAAATTCTACATTCCTGTTATGAATTTCACAGTAGTAAACTTTTTTCATTGACTTGTAACACCTAAGGCCGCTAATTAGGAAAGGGATTATTACTTTTATAACTAACACTATAAGGGAAGATAAGAGAAGCTTTGGAAATAAAAGAAAAAGCAAGTTGATCACAAAAGACAGTTTGAAAATTTGTAAGTTAGTAAGACAGAGATCAAAGATGAAGCAGAGTCAATAGATGCAAAACCACTGGCATCGTGTCAATGGAACAAGTTGGTCATTCCCTGATGGGACCACCCCTCTGTTGAAATCTATAAGTTGACTGTAATGTCCGTTCCACTCGGTATCGTGTTTCCATCCACGACATAAATTCTCGAAATCACGAAAGGTCGTATATTAGAGGCAAATAGATACTTCGTTTAACGATTAGACTGCTTTGTTAGATGGTCATAGCATAAACGTGTTTTCTAACAATGTTTCAATTTATCTTTAGAAAATTTAAGATAGAAAAAATATGCTTTGCTATGTGAGATTATTGACAATGAATTTATAAAAGAAATTCTTATATTCTTATAATAATTGTACTGTTACCATAAAATTATTAATTTATAATTATTAATGATAGTATTATTACAAGAATAATATTATATTATGATATTTATTAATTTCTAAACTCATAATATTCTTGCATATTTTTTCTTCATCTTCTTTATAGAAGTAATAAATTTTGAATGAAAATTTATGTACTTCTTTATAGAAGTAATAAAATATTATGTACATATATAGGACATTCATAATTTTTATTTTCAAGATATTTACAATCTTTATTTTTAGGAATATGGATATGGTCAGTGATCAATGACAAGAGCTTGATAAAATGTCAATGTAAACGTTTCAGAAGTCCGAGGTCACATGCGACGTGCCGCACCCTAGATACTCATCATGCTCACGTACAACTCGCATTCTTCACGTGACCCCACCTTTCGCCTCACAGATAATTATTCTTCTTTCAGAATCTCACGTCGCGTTACACACGAGATCTAAAAATCCCCCAATATCACCCTCCCTTTTTACCCTCGGAATATGATTTGTGAAGAGTCACGAAAAGCCACGTTATCGTTATTGCTCATTTTTATGACACACCTTCATAATAATGAATCATCTGTGTAGGGAAGCAAATACGGATTCTTTAAAATCGAGCAATGTATCATTTTAGTTTATAAAACTTGAAATTTGAATTTAAATACGATGTACTTTCGGTTTTATAAATTTCACTTTTACATTTTTATTATATGTCAAGCACTTTATTAATATTTTACTCTCTAACATAATTATATTATTTGCTAAGACTTTATTCTATTTATTGTAATTATATTTTTTATTTTATCTAATTATTATATTTATATTTTTATATATTATATTTATCTTCTTTTTATTATATTTATATTTTATTTATTTATTTCTTATACATAAGAAATTATATTGAATTTAATAGTATTCTAGTGAAGATGACTAGTTACGAGTCCTCTAATAGTATGAAAGCCGCAAATATAGAAAGTAGCATTTATCGTAAAAATACATGTTTAGGAATTTCACTTCGCGAAATTAATTTGCTAATTAACGTCAGATGTGCATCTTATTAGTCACTAAATTACTCGAGAATTTATCGAATTTGATGAAAACTTCACGCGATGTTATTACTATCGTTGACACATTTGCTGATTAGATAAATGCAAGTAATACACATAAAAAAATCTTTACTTTTTTATTTTTCCATCTTTTAATTGTTCTTCGAAATATGAAAAAAATATGTTTCACATTTTAATCCAAAATAACGTTGTTTCCTTTATTTATTTCAGAAAATTTATGTTTGAACTTTACCTCCAGAAAAGATTGTACTAACAGTGACATCACTTATATTCGAAATCGAGAAGCACCATTCGATCTTAAAATTCCGGGAATTTTTTCTATGGATTCCGAATTTTTCTCTATATTTGTATTCACGACTGACTATCTAATATCAAATGTCCTCGCCGAGAGGCACTTTAATTTTTCACAGTTCTTTCTTATTAAAAGCGAATCATTATATCCAAAGAGTGAGTTATCTTTTAATTTATTGAAACTTAATCATTATTTCGATAAAACTTTAAATACTTTTCCCAAAAAATTTTGTTATGGAAAAATTTGTTAAATCTTCATCAAAAATTGCGTAATTATCGGTATATTAGTTACTATGAAGGTAAATAGGAGCACTTTCAGAATGAACCACCTATGAATACTGAAAGACGCTAATACGCACTCAGCTGCATCACTGCATATCAGTAATAATCCCATATACACTGTCAGTGAAAAAGACATCACTTTTTATCAAATAGATGACTTGAATATTGTAGGATCTTTAAGAGTAAATTAAAGACATCGATTTTTCGCAAAACATTTTATTTACTGGCCATTGCAATTGTTAAACGCACTTTCCGACGATTTCAACACTTTCTTATAAATGATTTCAACATTTTTTATATCTTAATTTATTTTAACTGTCAAAATTACATATTTATATATTTTTCGTTTAATTCAATATATAGATCTGTCTTTTTCTTCTTACATTTTTTCCATATGTATAATACAAAAAAGAATTTCTTTCCTAAGAGTTGTGACGAATATAATTCACAAGAGTTTAACATCAGGTTAAACCTGCATCTTTCTACTTTATAGTACAGAGTTATTTGACTTGTAAAATTATCTGAGTTAAATAAGTATGTACAAGAATGACGCTTTATATACACTCATTTGTTATATACTGATCACAAATTTCTTTACTCGCTTGTTGAAAATATGTTTTATTAAAAACTCTAATCTTTTGGAACCAATGAAAAAGATAAATTAAATTTACACTTTCAACTATAAATCTTTCCCTTGATTTTATCTTTCAAAGAAAGTCTATAAACAATCATCTGAAACTATCATTTCTGTTTTGTTACGTTGATAATTAAAATTCCATCTTTTATGGGCAGTCTATTGTGTTAACAAGAAACAAAACGCATTTACACGCTTCACATAGTTCTCACTTATGATAATAAACTGACTTGGGTAGAACTTTCGTCTGTGCACAATATTTTTCTTATATTTAAAACTAAAAATAATTATAACAACAAATTATATTTAATTATGTTATAATACAGACAATTATGTTATAATACATACAAATTATGTTATAATACAATATATATATTACTTCCAATCAGTTTATGGAACAAATCATACTACAAAATTAGAAAGAAACATTATTTTTCATCAGTTTTACCCAGGAAATGATATGTCTAGTAGATACTAAATTTTTTAGAAACTATTCCAAAGATTCTTCATCATTTGGTTGTATGTCTCGCCCAAGTAGTTCTTTGCACTTCAGACATCAAATCATTTCTCGGAGGCAAACGAGCACTGGTTGTTCGAGACGGTGGTGGACCGGGGGTTCGTAAGATGGTAGCTAGATTTTTCTGGTTCTGTGAGCTCTTCTTATTTGATCCTTGACCATTGGAATTTTCTTTGGTCGACAATTGTTTAGCAGTTGTTTCTGTACGTTTACCCTGAGGTGGAGGATCCAGCACAATAGGTGGAATTTCATCATGCAAATTAATTCGATCCTGCTTACTCTTTGTTTCCTGAATTACGTGACTAGCATTCTTTTCGCCTGTACAAGGTAAAGGTTTTATAAATGTTGTCTTCAATTCTGTATTCTCTGGATTTCCTACATGATTATCCAATTTGTGCGACATTACAGGTGATGAAGAGAAACTGTTTGTTTGAGAAACTCTTAATGACATAGAGCTTGGAGACAATTGAGCTGAATTCTACAAATACAAAAAGTTGTGTAAGTCATGTATATTTTGTGAAATTATTTAAAGTTAATAATAGAATTTACTTACAGACGGCCTATTATTAGGGGGTATAAGAAAATTGGGACCCATTGCATAAGGAGAAGGTGTGTTATAAGGTGATCTTTGAGACTGATATGGACTTATATTGTGCAGTCTTTCTAGGAGTTGCGTTTGAAATTGTAACTGATCTACTGGACAACTGTTCCCTTGCATTCCCATTGTATTCAGACCTCCAGAATATAAGGAATCTGATGCATAATAGTATGGAGATGGTGGATCCAGTTCCCATGGTGAACTTTGCCCTCCTGTTCGTTGGCACTGTTTAGAAGATAATGATACTGAAATATTATTCTAGAAAAAATATATCAAAGGGTAAATCAGAGATATATTCAGATTTTAATAAAGCAAAATTTGGAATTTAATAATACAAAAATTTGAAATGTGAAACGTTAAAAAAACATGATAATATTTGATTACCTGAAACTTTATTATTTTTCATTTTTTTTTCTTTTTTTAAATTCTGATGCATGCTTTGTAAAAATTTAAAAATTGGTAACATTACCTAGCATTTGTTGGTAGCACAAAGTCCAAAATCCCGTGCGAAGACCTGTTACATAACATCGTCACACCAGCGCTTAGCACGATTATTGGATTAGCGATTTAGCTTTAATGTCAGCATTAAATTGCTATCTTCCAGTCGAGCAATCTAGGACGAAATGCGTCGCTCATAAGCAATACTGTTTTCAAAGTTTAACCGCTCATACAGTTTCCTTGAAAGGATTAAAAAGTTCCTTTATAAAATTTGCTTATCACATGTACTCGACCAAGTTTCTTTTTTCATTTCAGCATTTAAATTTTATTCGACTTTTTTGAATAATTGTTATCCATATTGATTAAATTATAAAATTTCTTGATGTAAATGGTAAATCTACATTCATGTAGATGGTCTATTTAACAATTGATTCTGAATTACACAATTGTATTTTTAAATGGTCGCTATTTACATTCAAGTATCATTCTCAATTACATTAAAGTATAAAATCTCTTATGATCGCTAAGCTACAAAATATACAGTCCAGTGTACATGCAAAATAATCTAGGACATTCAGTTTGAATTAAAAAATACTTTTGAGCATACATTTAGTTGTATCTTATCTAAAAATAGAATGACGGAACGCAGTTAACTGATATAGAGAAAGAACAATTGTAATTGTAACAAATGTAAAAATGTAAAAAAAAAGAAAAAAATACGCATTCTCAATTTTGTAGTAAACAAATTAAAATACTTGTAACACTTTCTCGATACAACAATCGCTTATTCAATGATGAGGTGCAAAACAAAAAATTGCGTGTAAATTGTTTTATTAAGAAATTCATTTAAAAAAATGCATCAGTACAAAAGGCGTTACAGTATAAAAAAAAAGAAAAAGAAGAGAAAAACAAAGGAAATATAGTGCTAAACGTTAATTGGAATGCAATGTTCGCAGGCATACAGTTTGCTGACTGTTGAACACTCGTGTCATGGTATTCTGTAGAGCGTTACCTGGCCGATGTTCGACAGGTCAGGAACGGTAGTAGTTTGCTGCATCGTAGTTGAACCAGACAATTGAGATTGTGAAGTTCCATGTCCACTCGAGATCCGTTCTTGCTCTCGAAGATGACCGACCAATGCACCTATATGTTCCAGAAGCTCTTTGTTTTGCATCAACAATTGATGCGTTCTAGCCTAAAACATAAAACATAATAAGTACTGGTCAATATTCACTAGCTATTATTATCTATGGATAATAGTTACAAACTCTATAAGTATGTACCAATATCTTTTAACCAGTATTTTTTTATACTTGCTTGAATCTACAAATGTTTAGCAAATCTTACTAATACTTACTTGTAAAGTAAACATTAATAATATTATTAATAATTGTTCATTTTATCATTCTTTAATGCATGTCAATATTTACTACATATTTATTTGAATATATATTTAGTAACTTTAATTAATGTATACAGCTTAATTTTAATATTAATGAATCAACATTTTTAGATTTGGCACAGTTAATAAACATTTCATAAGCAGTACAGCATATCATTTACTTGAGCCTCGACTCGAGCTGCCGTTTCAGCCGCAAGCTGATCCTGAAGCAATCGCGCATGGGCAACAGCGGCTCTGGTCTGTTGGCTTTGTTGCTCTAATCGTTCTCGCAACAGTTGAATCTCATGCTTCAGAGCGGTTAATTCTCCTCCAACCAGTAACCCTCCACCACACTCGGAGGTCACCGTACCCTATACATAAGATTAATCAGTTATATATTCAGTGTATCTTAAAAAAAAAAAACAATTTTAAGGTAAGATAGTATATATTTTTAATGTTTTACTCAACTTACCGATGGCGATTGTCTAATAGGCGAGGTAGACGCTGCGGTCGCTGGGACTTCGTGCGTTCTCAAAAGACAAGGAACAGTCGTCTGTTCTGGCACCGAATTCTCTGCGTCCCCTAATAACGATATATCTGAAAATATATATTTCTTTTTTCATTTTCATTTTTGAAAAAATTCATAATGAACAAACTACAGATGTTCATGCAATTTCATGATCTTTGCAAGTTTTATTAAACAAATGGAATCTTAATAGAGATTTCAGTCATTATCAATAAAAATATTAAGCCATTCATTTAGTTTGTAAAACGAATTGGTTTGTTTTTTTTTTTTTTTAGATTGAGCAGAACCTTTATGCATAGAAGACGGCGACGGCTGCAACTGTTCATTCGGTATTTCGTCTTGGTCCTCGTAAACATCACGATTCTCACCGTGTTCTCTCTCTTTCTCTTTCTCTCCCCGGTCCCGCTCTTCCATGGCGTTGTTTAAACTTAATTTATGGCACACCTCGAAAGCTTGTCCTACCGTCCTGACCACCCTCATCGCTTGACTCTAACGAAATCCAACTTTTTCAATTGAACGTACAAGTATAATATTTAGAGGTGACGAGGGATAATTGCGGCATAGCATGCAGATATTAGGGTGAATTTATGCGCGATCATCAAACTTCAAGTATTGAGAAGATCAAAATTCAATTACAAATGTATCGGAAGTTTTTAGTATTTCACGTTTTGAATTTTTAAAAGTTCAAATTCTTTTTATTTTCAAAATATCAAATTTTTATATTTTCTTATTTTTAAAACTTCAAATTTTTAAATTTTTAGCTTTTGAAGATTAAAATTTTTTAATTTGTAAATTTTCAAACATACTATGAAACTCTTCTCGATTCTCAGTATTAGAATACTCACTCAATATAATCAAATTAATCACAAAATAATTTCATTCTAAACTTAAAACCAAGCAGAATTCCATTTCAAAATATTTTCATATATCAATCTCTCAATTTTTACCAAACTAATTTTCACCAAATTATATTTTCATCGAAAAAATTCCACCGAGGAAATACGAAAAAAAAAAAGAAGAAACCATAAGAAACTAAAATCCATGGACATGCTGTAATTATAATTTATTCCTGCACATTTTCACGTCATCGTCCATGACATCTCCTCTTTCTTTTTTTTTTCTTTACAGAAGCGGGACAACCTTATCCCATAAACGGCGTTATTCGTAAACGTACACCTTTACCTCGAGCTCCTCGAGGTCATCGTTCTCTTCTTCGAAGGAATTCTCATCGAAGCTAAAATCGACACTCGTTGTTGAACGCGTCAACTGGAGAGGGGGATGTTTCGACTTTTTAAAAGGTTTCTTCAACTTCAGATAGTTGAATATTTCGGGCTCCTTGAACGAAAGTTTCTTCCTTGGCTTCGGCGTGGTCTCGACGACGGAACTAGGCGACATTGTTGCTTCAAAGTTCATTTGTTTCGAGTTCTTCAGCATGGCTGATACGTGTTGCGCTTTTGTGATTAGAATATGAACATTAATACTTTTTTCAGGAGACAGTTAATCACATATATCACGACGGAAATTTAAGTGTTCTTATTCAGTTCATTTATGTTCTATATTGCACCGTAATGCTTCTTTTTGCGCTCCTATTTCGTTAGAGTTAATGATTTACATTAATTACACGGTCAACAAACAATTCTAGTTCGTAGAAACTATAATTGTAAAGTATTAATATCATATATACATATATGGAAAGTTTGTGATTTTAGTTCAAGATTTTAAGTTCATTTAAATATATCCTAAACTTCTAACTCTACTTAATCAATTGAAATTCAAGCATTGTGCTTGCATGAATTTAGATTACAGTAAACATTCCCTAATAGGAGTTAGAACATTAATGAGATTGTACATATACAATATTCCACATATTGCATATGTTAATTCTTTTAATTCCAATTAAATTCAAATTTAGTCATGAATTCTTGCCTCAAAAGAAGAACCATTTAATGAAAATTCCATTTCCATATTTTTCTGAAATTACTTTCAGTCCTTTGTAGCTTTTATCTATATACATATATTAAAACTTTGTTTTCTATTTTAGCAAGTCAAACGAGTCTGATCATCTGATCTGAGGCGTTGATACTTTTAGAAAGCGCACAATTCTCGCGAATGAAACCAGCGAACTCGAATAACCGCGAATCGCATTTCGCAACGAACGATAAAAACGATCGAACGAAATTTATTTCGAATACGTTTCGACGAAGAATCGATATTTACGTGTTGTAGCGTATTGGGCGATTCCATTTATAAACAGCCGGTCGACCGGGCCGGCGTTGGACCCGACAACTGGCAAATTCCCCCGATAAATCTTGCTCTTGCTTTAGAAACTACATATTACAGGCCAACGTCGTTAACGGAGCTACACGAGAGTTTATTTGCTCTGTAGTGTGTACGACCAGCGACGGCAAGCCGCGTTTCGCAGCGTACTTTCATTTCACTCGAGAAAATTAATTCAGAATCTGTAAATCTTCCGGCCGTTTCAAAATCTCTTTCCGCGATGCTTATTTTGAAATGACGTTAGACGAAGTATTATTTATTGTGTGCGTCTTTTCGTTTTACAACATTTATTTTTATCTTTTGCTGATTTGAATTTTATTACTTGGATACCTTTCACTCTCTTTATGAATATCTTTTATAAAAACTATTTTGTAATTTCTTTTAAAGATTTATGAAACGCTTATTATTATTAAAAAGGATTTAGAAAAAAAATCGGAAATACGAGAAAGAGTGCATTAATACAGTTGAGAAATTTTTAGTGACAAGTAATATTTTCTTTCCTTTGATAAATTTGTATAATAACTGAGAAAGGTGAAAGAAGATAATGAAAAAATATAAGAAAAGACGCATTTCTATATACTATTTTATAGATTTTTACGTTCTAAAAATATGAATCAACATCAATGATCTTTAAGTACTTTACTCATATGTCGGTAAGTCCACTATAGTCATTTATAAATCTCGAACTTGACCCCACATGATCGCCATTAGTGATAACGGGCAGTAGTACGTCGCTTTGATTAGACGTGCGTAACACGAGTGAACATGTTCTGGTCGGTGATTAAGTGGCGACTTGATAATACGCGCTGCTTTCAATTGGATGCACGCGATCGTATTTAAAGACGCACTGTTCGTGTTTGCATAATTATTTGACATGTACCACAACCTAAAGCAGGTATAACTATTAATTTTCTTCTATTTTACTAATTGTTTATTTCATTTCTTCCTTTTTTTCTATTTTTTTCTACCTTCTTTTGCAGACCTGTTTGTACGATCAACTATAACAGAACCGGAAAATTAAATTGCTAAACAATTAGTAAATATGCTATAGAAAATTATTCATTTATTTGATTATTAATTTACTTCAATATTGAAAATCGTTAATTCATTAAGTATTGAGTGGAACAAAATTTAAAAAGAAGAATCTTATGTTAAATTAGATCATCACTTTTATACAAATCATTGGATAAATCTTTTTTCAAAACTAGTGAACACACTGATGATATATGTAAGCAGATTGATCATAGAAACGAGATGGAACCTGCTCAAAGAATCATCGGTGAGATAAAACATGAATACGTGGCCTAAACTAAATAGCTACGACGTTTACATCTAATTTCTAAACCTTTGATCTTCCATTTCCTGTTTCTCCAATCAAATTAAAAGTAAGGAATATAAAAAAATATACAAAACTTCTAACATTCATAAGAAGGTTAAAAAACGGTATAGCACTAGAACAAGCAAAGTATCACTCATCCAGTTTCGATTCTCCAATTACTTCGATTGGTATATTGTTTCAGCAGGCGGAAACAGAATGGTGAGAAATCAAAGGCTTCCCTTGAAAGCATCATTTTCTGATAGCTTTCTATAAATATTTGCCAGTTTCGAGGAACGATTTCGATTTATAATACTACGTAAGAATTTTCCTAATCTTATTGTAATCATCCATATACGAATACATAATATTATCTTTTTTTCAGAAAACAATTTTGAAATGAAAAACACAACATTAATAAGTGACAATCTTTTGAGATAAGAGAGCAAAAAGAGAGCAAGACACTGAAGATGAATAAGTCAAGACAATAATAAATATTACCAACTGCTGAAATAGTATCGCATGGATTATTCGGAATCAATCGTGTTCGATTATCACTTTTATAAACATTTAACGATTTCAATGTTTATGCGTACCTTTAAAAACGTACCTTAAAAATTTATTTTTCTTTCTCGATAAACTCTATCTTTCTGCTGAACGTATCATCAAAATTAATCTTCGTTTAAAGATTTTTCAATATTGTAAAAGAGTTTTTTTTCAATATCACTGAACAGATTATCTGTAATTAGACTCACTAAACAGATCACTTTACCTGTCTCATTGGGATTCTTAGAATTTTTTCTTGATTATTTTAAAATATTTTTGTTTCTATATTTAAGTTTCTTGATATGTATTAGTCACAAATTATAATTGATAATTTCATAATTTCAGTTTTTATTGATCGCTTTTTATTTCGGTTTTGTTACTTGGTTATTTCGAAAGTTGTTAATTTAGTTTTGCAATGTTTAGACAAAACTCTGCAATTTTGCTTGCCAAAATGTACTCGATTTTTCGTCTAAAATTTTAACTCTTGTATCATCGCTTGTACCACGTCTCTTTCGACTCACTTTCCTTTAATTTTCTTTCTGAGACTTCTATTTTCTCACTAGGGCTCCTTCCAATTTTCTTATTCTCCAGACCAATTCGAACTTTCTTCTTTTAAACTTCCGAAATTCTGCTCAGAAGTTTCTTAGAAGTTTTTTCAATATTTCTCCTTCCTCTTGTAATTATTCTCAACTTTCTGTCTCAAAATTAATGTTTTGCGGCGTCTTTATTCATATTCATCAAGTTCACTCTGTTTCGTTTCTGCACTTTTTTTTCATTTTCTCTTTATATTATTCTTCCCTCTTGCTTCCATTTTTAATTTTTTTATTTTTCTAGATCAATATCTTATTTTTTACTTTTTTGTCCCTTTTTTCAAATCATAATTTTGTTTCTTGATTCATTTCCTAGTTTTTCTTACATAATACTACACAATTTTCTATTTTTTCTTTCTTCGTTTTCCATTCAAATCGCTGTTCTCTTCCATTCCTAAATCATATCATTCTCTTCCTCCTCCGTGCTTCTTCTTACAAATCAAATGTTCTATTTTTTCATTTCACAATACAACTTACAACTTTTCTTTTTTTTCTTTTAAATCACGCACTATTCACTATTTATTTTTTTATTTCTCCTTCTAAGTTACAATCCCATTCTTTATTATAATTTATTTTTTTGTTTTCCACATTTTTCCTTTTTTTTATCTGTTACACGTCCTGCTATCCATTTCTCTTCATTTATCTTCTCACCGGATTAGAAATCTCTGTTTATTTAATCTACTATTGTGAATTCGGGTCTAAAACCAAAACGAGGCGAGACTCGAACGCGGCTGTGTTCTCGAAATACTCGAAAACGAACAGTAACTTGCCGTCGCAGTCAGGTGGAGCGGAACTAAGCGGCGTGTGCCTCTGATGAATCGCTAGCCGTGCGATAGCGCCAGTAGAGAAGCAGAAGCGTTGCGACGTCGTGACTCGTTGGATTTTTCCTCCAGTTTATTTATAAACGCATTAATATTCTCGCTCTTTCGTGCAGCTCAATAGCATTTCCGTGTTTGTCCGATGTAAATGCGTAGCGAAAACCTCTATTGTTCTCCTCTTTTGTCTTTCATACCATTTAATATTGGTAAAAAAAAAATTGCACTATTTTCTAAATAGTATCCTAGTGTCCTGGAGTATTATTATGCACTAGAAAATCTCTAGCGCAGTTTGTTAAATTTGCTAAATTCCTTTTATCAAAATGATGCGTTCCTTGATTTTACTCTTATGTCAGATAAAAAGACTTTTTGATTTTCTTAGAGGTTTAATGTACAGAATCATTTGAAATATTTAATATAATATGGATTTGAAACATCTTTATGATGTAGTTTCCTCTGACTTTCTAGTTATTTAATCTATCTGATTCTTTGCTATTCTTATAAAAGAATTCCTTGATTATTTTTAGAGATGAAGTTCAATGTTATAAAGGATTATCTGAAGTGAATTTGGAATCTTCTTTAAGTTTATTTTGTGTAAGCAATACTTATTATAATATTTATTTTGTATTGCACATTTTATATTATGACATTTGTGTATGGAATATTTTTGGGAAATATTTCTTTTCCATTTGCTCCAGTTCCATTTTTAAGACAGAAGTACTTTAGAGTAGCTCATGTGTGAAGCTGAAGTTTTCTTCTCACGTTGAGTTCAATCTTCTGTCTGAAGAAGAAACGGTTTTTTAGAAATTCGACGAAAAATTTGAATTTTTATTGTCTTGGCAAATTTCTTGAAGTATTTTAAGCTAGTACAATGTTTGAATTTTATTGTAATGCTGCATTTAGACTTTTTTAAACAAAAGACTCTTGAAGAAAAATTCTTGGAGATATTGTTCCTGCTTGTATTTCGTATTAATTTTTTTCTTAAAAAAGTAATTATTTATTTTTGTAATAAAAAGTTGGGATTATCTTCCTTAAAACATGGAAATGGAAATTTTTTCAATATTTTCGGTATAAAATTCAAATTCTCTTCTCAGATTGATTTTACTACATATGTATAAAACTTCCAATTTCCCTCTGTCAAGCTCGTTCAGTTTTCCGTCCCACGTCTCGACTATATACGTATACCTTTGTTACATTCCTTAATTAGCTTTTACTGTTATAAAGGAATTCAATCGATATCTTATTACGACTAATTTCTGCTCATTTCCACCATTACGAGACTTTCATCACCATTATGAGATTATTCACTATGTACACATCTCACATTACATTAATCAAAATTATTGTCATGTCCTTTTTCCTACAAACTACAAGCTTTATTGCACCACAGAAATTCCTGACTGTCAATTACAAAATCAATTCTCTAGTACACATAGCTCAAAATACAGTCATTGCGTAACTCCAATTCTATTTCAGTCTCCACAAATACAAACACTGACCTGACATTTTTTTCTATTACATTTCTTTTTTTCAAACAATAATTTCCAAGAGTTAATCCCATCTTCTATACCAGAAATCCAATCAATTTGAATACAAAGATATACAATATAGGAAGAGTTTTCAAATTAAAACTTTGAAAAATAAATTTGTTTAAATTTACCCGAACTTTACCAAAAATAAACATCACTTTTGTGCAATCTTTTTCAATAATTTGCACACTTGTTACTTTTCAACAACTATGTACAATCATTTTCATTCATTTCTTTCTATTTATCTTTCTTAACTGCCTTGTCTTTCAATTCTTTTTGTGTTACGTAATTGGATTTCTATTATTCTCTGTAAGTTCCTTTGGTTTTCCTCTTACTTAATTTTTAACAACTCCATATAATTATTCTACTTCACTGGTTTTCTTTATACATCTTCTTCTATCTATTCTCAACCACTTTCATTTATGTCACTCAGACTTTGTTACTCTTTAGAATCTGAAAATGTTGTTCATCTGTCTATTTCTTAGCAACACAATTTTTTCTCATCGATCTTCTCCAGCCACTCTTTTCTTTTTGTCTCCTTCAATCACTTTAACTCGCAAACTTCATTAATATCAGTCAGATTCTTGTTATTCTTCATCAGTTCTTCTTCTTCTCTTCAATTACTTACACTTTGATGATCTTTATACAGTTTTCTTCGTCAGATTTTTTTAACCCTCTATATCCACTTTGGGGCAATTCTGTTATACTTTACAGTCAGATGTTTATTACTATAAAATCCTCCTTCGTTCATTTCTTTCAGTCTTCTTTAATCACGTCAAGAGTTAAGCAATTTTTATTATACTGTCCAAATTACTTTTATCTTTCTCTGTTGTTTCTTTCAATTCCCCGTTCTTCGCAATCGTTTCTTCTGTTTTTCTTCACAGTCGATCAAGATCTGTGCGGTTTCTTCGACGACCAAGCCGCTCTCTACTTCTTTTCCTACTGTTCCTCCTCTTCTGCCGTTTCGAGAGCCAAAATGAGAGAGAATGAGAAAGAGGGAGAAGGGAGAGAAAAAGAAAGAGGGAGAGGGGAGAGGGGAAAGGGAAGAGAGAAAGAGAAAGAGAGAAGAGACAGAGAGAACTTAAAGTGCTACGGTACAAACGAGCTTTCAGAACGCGGAAAGCAACGCTTGAAATTCGCCTGTTTGCGTTCCGTTGTTCCCGTTTCGAGCATCCTTCAGTCGAGCGATTCTAGTCGGTCGTCTCTCCTCCTCGTGCTCTTCTCCCTTTCTCGTTTTGTGTTGCGATGATAACGAGACACGTTACACACATTTAGAAGAGTCGGTTAGAGTACTCCAGGAAGATGCTGAGAAAAGGAATGTCGTCAAGTGATTCCGAGAATTGGTTGTTATAAACTACAGTGCACTGAATGCAACTTTCTTCCTTTACCTCTTCTTTCTTTTTTTTTTTAAAGAAACAAGTGAAATTAAACGTTTCCTCTCTTTTCCTTTTGGTTTAGAAGATAATAAGCGTACTTAAATTTATAAGCTGAATTATTTCAAGTATTACTTTGTCTTGTGAGTGATCTTTATTCGCGTAGTGTAAGACAGTGTGGTTTTTCTTTCCTTCTTTTTTACTTTTTTCATTTCTGTTGTTCTAGAGATTTTATGTAAAGTTTAGGACTATTGATTATGTGAAGTTTTATGTAAGTTTAGGATTATTGATTAAAACTTCAGAAAATGGATATTAATAATTGGAAGTGTTTTATTATTAAAAAGGTGTATATTTTTGTGGAGAATATTTATTCACATTTCGTTTCTTTTTTAGCCATATTCTCACGAACGAGAAGAAAGGAACTTTTTATTTAAAGGAAAATGTTTTAAAAAAATGTTTTAGTTTATGGAGCTTCTTACATGGAAATGAAATGACAATCATATCAGTCGAAACGTGAAAAGTTATCTTAACAAAGACAAAAATACGCACACAGTTTAATTCATTCGTGAAATTGTTTATTTTTTTGGCCGCAAAAATACATCTTGAACGGAAATTTACCAAGGATTAAACTTTTCCCAACCTTGATCCCATTTTCTGGAAAACAAATCGACGTTTTAACAAAACTTTACAGCGAGCCTATTTAAACAAATGATCAAACATCTTTAAACCTCGCTACACTCAAGTTTATGTAAAAAATTTGCTCTATTTCTTATGACCACTGAAATTAAAAAAAACAAACGATTTCTTATATTTTTGAATATAATAATTAACGAATAAATCATTAAATTCATCAATATAATAGGCTTTAAATTATAATAAAAAATACTAAAATGCTTTCTTTCTTTTTTAGCATAGTACATGCTTTTAACTTTGGTATATTTTATGCAAGTAAAAATCTCTTCCAATTATTTATTTTTTAATATGTACAATAATAAATATGTATATAATCCTCTATAATTTATGAATTCTTATATAGAGATGCACATGTATAAATCTTTGAAAACAATGAAAAAAACAATATTTAAGAGTTCTTTCATCGAAGAAATCTCACGAAAGGGAAATTCAAAAATTGTGTTTGACAAGCAAAAGTTTTCAGTGACATTCGAAAAGTGGAAGGAGCTCTTTCTCTCTGAGTTTAATGGCGTGGAACTTTAAACATTAGCCCATGATACACAGATATTTCTGCTGGTTTCCAGCTGCACAACCTGCTCTATTTCTAGCCCAGCCATTTCTAAAACGTACGAGATATTTGAAAATCTAGTCCCTACAGAAAAAAAGCTATATACGTGTGCAAGGAACAAAGAATACAGAGGATAAAGAAAAAATTCATAGCAGATATTGAAAATCTGAATTTAACCAGTTAACTGTAGCGCTCCCATCTGCGTGCGCGCACTTAAATGTGTCGCCGAAATCGAGCGATGACGAGTATACTCGTCAATCACAGAGTAAGTGTCGCTATTAAGATATTGGATCAAAAAGATGGATTTATTTTATAAAATTGACGTCCCATTATTGTTTTTTGTATAATATATATGAATTCAAACAAATAATATCTAATAGATGGAGAAATATTTTTTTATAATACTTTTTAAGTCTTTTTCTTGCTGTGGAGTACGCTACGATAATGCCATCGCTCATGTCCACTCCACCCATTTTCTTATTATAGTCTATCACTATCTCTAGTTTTTTTGTTATCATTTTCCTTTTCTAATAGGCATTTTTATCAAGTCTGAGGAAGTGCCAGTCCTATTTTTTCTAATAGTGCCAACCACGTCCGTCTTATGGCTGCATAGTTTTTCAATCAATGGAATGCTGGTGTACCAGTTGTCTAAATATAATCTATATCCACGATCTAAAAGATCGCTACATAACTGTAGCACAATACGTGCAGAAATATTGAACTCTAGTCATATACGCTGGTCATACTCTGTCTCTTTTCCGGTATATACACAAAAATTCCAAATATATCCCGATTCACTTTCGCATAAAACAAAAAATTTGATACCGAATCGACTTCTTTTTGACGCTAACATCTAAAAAACGTTGTCATCGCAGATAAATAAATTAGTTATGCGAACTGATAAGCTGTTTCAGCCGGGGCGCATACGAGGCGCATGAGTTTATCTCAAATTATTTATATTTTTTATTCGTTTGTTTTATTCCGGCCTGGCCTCAAAATATTCTAAACATCTTGAAATTTGAGAATATGTTTTGTTTTTCTCAAAAATTACAATTTAAATAGCCAATGGTCACTAGTTTATACGCATGACGAGTATACTCGTCAATACACAAAATCGTGCCACTTCTCCATGACGAGTATACTCGTCAATCACAGTTAACTGGTTAAATCACCCGCACATTTAAGATTTTATTACAAATTTAAATTATTCTAAAAAAAAAGGTACAAATTTCGATTTGTTCGTATGAAATATTTAAACGATTCCTATCAATGAATTTAAATGAAACGAGCAACAAAGATGCATCGATTTAACAAAAATGTACGAAAAAATTTGCTGATGAAATTCTCTTCGGGAATAATTTCTCGTCGGGTTGATTTAAAATACGCGCTGCTAGTTTTCAAGATATTTTCAGACGATAATTTACACCCAATATTTTTAAAATAGCTTATTGTCGGTAGGCTCCTGTAAACCAACACTGTACAAGTTAAAATTAAAAGCTTGACAACGTGCGTATGACGCATAATATACGCTTGTTATACCAACAATACGATGCCAATTTGTTGGTAGAAATTCAATTTGTTGCTGGTTAGTAAATAATTGTGCAAGAGAGCGTAAATTATTTAAATCTCATATAAAATAGAAGTTTAAAAGCCAAAAGATCAATATTTTTATTCATTGTACAAACGATCATGAAAATTAATAATCGTAGTCAAACAGAAATCGGATAAATATCCACAAATACAGAAAATTATTTCTGATCTCAAACAAATTCTTATTTATGTAATTTTCTATACAGAAAACGATAAATGAGCACGTTGAAGTTCATTGACCAATAGAAAGAGAGAAGGAAAGAAAGAGAGAGAGACAGTGAATAAGTTTAACTTCAGCTGTTCTTCCTCAAAATCAAGTCGGTCGTTGTTTTCCCCGTGAGTATACATCTCAATACCTCAGCCTTGATCTTCAAGTAATTTCTTTCAACAATCTCTTATTATAGCTTGTCGAACACGTCTCTTTCAAGGATCGTGCGAGAAAAACTCTGATAATCCTGCGGATCTTTCGGGAACAAAAACAAAGAAAGACGACGCGACAGTATTGATTCAGTCTGTTGATCCTGAGACACACGATACCATTTTTAAACATGGGAACAAATGTTCAGAGTTTGAACCGTTCAAGGCTCCCCTCTACTCGATATTTAAGTTACTACTTTCATCACGACGTTTTCAGATCACGTTCGTTTCTATTATCCCAATGGTAACAACGCATCATCGACATGAAAAGCAAATTCCAATAATATAAACTTAAAAAGATTCCAAATACAACAATTAAACGCTATGTCAAAAATATATATAAAAAGTAGCAGATGACGACCATATCACGTATTTCCTAGCTTTAGCCTAATGATATCCTGGCAGTATTCTACCAGCGGTCCACTGTAAGCGAACGTAAAATTATACGAGGCAGAACTAACGTTTATTATAATATACCGGTAATAGCTATCATAGAGTAATAAATAAGCCACTGCGGATAGCATTACACCAAGGATTTTATCGTCACACGGGACCCGGTGCCCATGATCTCGACCGAGAGAAGCAGAAGGTGCATTCTGCTCCCTTGGCAGCGTTGCAACATTATCCCCACTGCTTCTCTGTGTTTGATCGAATGACAAAGATAGTTCTAACAAACCTCAAATCCGACCTCTCTATCAGTCTATCGTTAAATGTTGAGAACAGATTTTCAAAAATATCTTGTAATAAAAAAATTTTTTATTACATCTACATTTTATGACTTCTTAAGTATACACTCACGTTTATTCCTGATATTTTAATTATATTCCAAATTGCGAATTACAAATTTTTTGCAAGTTGCAAGAATCCTTTCAACAACGAAGAATAACCTTTCAAGAAATATCCACCTGAAGATTTGCTGGATAAAGCTGAAACGACTACGGCGATTGGTCGAAGAAGAGATTTCGGTGGATGAGAAGAGGATGAGTAGAAAAGAGGAGCGGAAGACTTGTGGGCTGGAGAAGAACCAGGAAGAAAGAAAGCAAAAGTGCACGTGAAAAAATTCGAGGGGATGGGTCGGTTATTTATAAGATTACAATAATGTGACTTGATAGAATGCCAGGCAACACACACTCGCATCGTGAGAATAATAGTAAGTGTACGCACGTGCGTCACGTAACATTATGGTCTAACGATGTTACGCCGCTCTGCGGAACAAGAAGTTCTGCGTATAACTTTTAGGAAGAACTTTTCTTATTTTGCGATCGACTTTTTTTTTTTAAATCGTCCTCGATTACTTTAAGATTATTCATATCACTCGATTTTGAAACACGACGCACGATTGTCACTAAATCGATATGCCAGTAATTTTTCATTAATTTGTTTGCCTAATTCAATTAAATAATATACATTTAACGTCAGTACTTGAAGTTTGATAACATTACAGATATTTAAAACAGTTTCTTCTAATTTACACAAAGAATCACTTACCTTTTTACTAGACTTGAAGACATTACACTTAAATGTGTTACTGCTTCCATCGCGAGCAATGTAACTAAAGATTTTCAAATCGTGGCTATCATGGGAGACGTAGAATATCCTGTAACAATTAAATAAAATTCGACTTACACCAAACAATTGAAAAATGAATAGAATTAACACTAGAACTACCGACGAAAAAGTTAATTATACAATAAAGAATACAAGCTTCCATTAATATATTTTATTAAAAATCACTCGAGTATCTAAAAATACATTGTTAAAAATGTATAAAATTTCCGTAGGAAATTATAAATTAGTCATTTTGGTAGTCATTTAGTAAACCACTTTGATAGTTCTAAGACTCACTTTGTAAAAAATGATTCTAACAAAAAACTGCATAGTACGAACTGGTTAATATAATCTTTTAATTATGAGATGTCTATACTTAATTAAATTAAGGACTGATCGGAAGTTGTGGTAATTGAACGAGCTACAGTTAAACTTGTCTTGTGCGCAGGATGTTTCCATGGGAAAAGCGAACGCCATTCAGCTTACCTATATATGGGATGGTGCATTAGGTATATCTTATTCTCGTCCATCCATTGTTGCTGTTTCTTCTGTGAAAGCAAAGGACAAATAACAACTCATTAATCTCATGAAACATAGGTTATTCTCGAACAAGGGAACTGAAGCTTAGTGTAGCGTGCCTTGAATGTAATGTGACACTTTATTGAGAAAGAAAGATTAGGAATGTTAACGAAATATTCATGGTAGATCAAGACATAGTAGAACAAATTTTTTTTGTAAATATAAATCATAAACAATACGTAAAAACATTGTTGCCCCTTTACGTGATTTTGAAACAAAATTATTCCGTTGAATAATAATACATATACGAGTAAATACAATCAAGAAGTACATGTATACTATTATGCATATTGTGTAACACTAGTAGAATTAACCAAAAAGCATACAATAAATCAAACCTACTGTTCCAAATAATTGGTATGTTAACGTTAGCAGTTACTAATAGCAATTTTATTGATCTACTGAAGTTGAACAGTGTAGTTTATCTATTAATAGATCTGATTTCAGTGAAAAATTAACAAATTCTGTGAAGAGTTATTTCATACTCAATATCTGTATGACATTTGTTATTTGATGTTTTACTACTCGTTACTTTTAAACTCGGCACTTGACATTTGATACGTACTTAACTCCTACAACTTATTTACAACTCTACAACTTTGCACACTGTATTTAATGTTTAGAAGTCAATATTCCAACATGATCTCTTTTTCTAAGAAACTAAGTACTCTAATATTCTAAATTTTAGAGTTGGAGAGCAGGTATACACATACATACATAGAGAATAAGAAGAAAGTTTAGAAAAAACAAAAAAAGAGCAAAGAAAAAAAACTAATAGTTATCGCAATTATGGCTGATACATAATGGGGTGCGGCTAGTAACGAGTTCAAGTACATAGCAATTACCTTCTTCTTTCGAAGAGTGACTTTCAGCCCGTCCACCGATACCTCCAGCGTCACTTTCTTCTTTTTGATTCCTTTGGCCTTGAACTCGTACTGGAGACAGAATAAGGTTAAAACAAACGACGCAACTACGCGCCCCGTGATGCGAGGCCATCTTCACGGTTAATTAGAGATCATGCGAACTCACGCGGATTCTTCGCATCGCCGCCACGATCTCCACTCGGCTGGTCGGTCGAGGAACCTCCATAGAGCCGATGAACTATGAACAAATGTACGAAAGAAAACGAATTAGAGAGAGAGAGAGAGACTGGATTTCTTTTTATTCGTTGCTTTTCTATACACCGTCTGTAGTGGAGAAGCATGGATTAATAATTTTGGGATGATCAGGAACTCTGGTGAACCCTCTACTCTATCTTGGGTCTACTGTAGGGTGGAAAATTTCTAACCTTCATAAATGAATAAATAGTATTTCTCGTTACCAACGATAGAACTTCTGAAACAGTCATTGCAAAAATCTGGAGAAAAATTTCACCTTGATTCTAAAACATAAGAACAAATAAAATACATACATTGTGTGTTGTATACAACGATTCATTTTTCTTTTAAACCTTCAACTTCTATTCCGACCGAATATACAATACAAGCTGGATTATTAGAACATCTGACTTCTACCATTATTTTGACAACGCCAAAACAATTCGACTAAACCAGTCGGGAGTATGTACACATTAAAGATCAAAGACAGATGACTGAAAATAGAGTTGCTAGATGTAGTGATACGTTTCGTTTCGACGGATGATTTATTGGAATATTCTATATCTGTAATGGATTAACAGGAGTTAACAAATTGAAAACAATCTCATTGTCAGTATGATCTGTTTTTTCTACGTGCTTTCTACGTACTTTTGTAATTTTTGACATTGGGACACCCTGTATAGATCATGCTAGATACGAGAACATGCTAGATACGACCAAGCAGCCATATTTAAAATTTCCCCATTGAAACGATAACCTGGGCCACGTGTTCTCCGCTATACACGTGGTTATCTCCCACGCACGCCGCGAGAAATGATCGAATTCCTCGAATTCACGATTGATCGCGAGCGCAGCACAATGGGATCGACCATTCTTCGTGTTTTAAATATTTTAACAGCTACATACACCGGCGTGTAATTCTTGCGATGTTCCTATTCTGCAATTGACAAGACTATAACCCTATATATGTACATAGTACATAGTAGAAAAGTACAATTGCTGGTATTACGAAAATTTATATGTATGCGTCAGCGCACGCGTAGAATTAAATTCTAAGAAGAAAAATTCAATTAAAAAGAGGAATAATTTACACAACTTATTTCACATTAGAGTGAAAAACATACGATGGCGTGTGGATAATGGCACAGTCAAAGTCCGAAGCATGACCAAGTTTCCGGATATTCGTATCCTCGTGAAAGGAACGCAATGCCAAGAGGATCTAGCTAAAATTATTGTGATTTTAGTAAGGCAAAGTGAGACGCGCCAAGCGAAGTCGAATGTTAATATTTTGATTTTTCACTCCTGAATTGTTAAAATACTTAACAGTTAAAAACTGTCGACGCATCAAAAAATTAAATTATAATTGAATTACGATCAAAACACATATTTAATTATAATCAAAAAATAGAAGTATAAATAGGTATAAATTTTTTGAAAGAATTATTTTATTGACTCATTCATTTTTGTCTGTTCTAGATTGAACTTAAAAGCTCGTTGATCTAAGGGAGGCTTTGAAGACTTCATATATACGAAATCCGAGGTGAATCGTACATGGTACACCCAAAAATCTAACTTCTAGCAAAACGAAGACTAATCGCTAGAAAGAAAGTAAACGCTAATAAATATCGACGAAAGTGCAATGTTAATAAAATCTGACTCGTCTAACCTAATATATTGAAACTCTATATAGTGAAACAGAAACAAACACGAAGAAAACTTTGATAAAATCAAAAGAAAACCGTACGCAACACGTGTTTTTAATTCGATTCAGAAATGAATTTTTAAAAAAACTTTTCATGAAACGCAACTGCAGAAACAAAGTTAAAATATAACAAGGAAATTGAATTGCAACAAAATAACTGGCAAACACATCCATCAGTTAAAACAGGATCAAACAAAAAAAGAAATTCCACTCTCTAAAAGATATATTAAAAAATGGACAAATGACAAACAAAATTCTACTGGAAATTATAGTAAAACCTCTCATATCAGTTTCAAGTGAAAGAAAACAAAATAAACAATACATAGTATTTACACAAAAACAATAAACAATATTTTCATCAATTTAGACATACAAAAAGAAATACGACGAAAATCTTCGTCAGCAAAAATTGAAACTAATACTAATAAGTAACTTTAGAGATTAGATCAGCAATTCATATATATATATTTCCATATATATGTATTTCCTAGTTGCATAAATATTTTAAAGAATTATTTTTTCATTTTAATTGAAAACAAATAATTCGCAAATAGACTGTTTCATGACAAAATAACACTATAAGATAATAAAATACACGATAACGTGCATCATATAACAAACGAAATGTTAAACTTAAAAAGTGTTACATGAATACGTGACTCGAAAATCACATGGCGTTTGCAGAAAGTTGGACTTGAAACATGGCACGGAAAGTCGAACGTTAACGAGAGAAGAACGTCGTGAATAGCCAGGGTGCAGCGGTTCTTTCGTGAAGTGACCGCTTTACGAGCTTACGGAGCGCGAAAGTTTTAACCTTTCTGAGAAATGAATACATGCACCACTGGGATAAACACGTGCACGATGACGTCACGATCTTCTTCCTTTCTGCTCGTACGCTGCGACCAAAAATACCCGCTCTACACTATTGTCGCGTAGCCATCAAATGACCACCTATAGCTTCCTTTGCGTTTCCCTAGGGCCAGTCAGATCAGTTAGCGCAACGAGTTACGAGCAATCGTACGCTCTTTGAAAAAGTGATTGACCATCGACTTTTAATGCTGTTACTACAAAAAATACGATTACCAGACTTAATTATACTCAATATTATATTTTATTGTATGAGCGATTCTAAATTACTTGTATTTAATATCATTTTTCTTGTAATGCATTGAAATCGTAAGTGCGTAGATACAATAATTCTTGGATAGAACGGAGTTTCTGGATTATCTCTTTTGAATTTTGTTAGGATGCGTTTTTTACATCAACAGCGTTAAGCTTCCTACAAGTAAAACGAAAGTATTCTATCAGTAAAATTATAAATGCTTGAAACAATGAGAAGAAAAAAAAATCAGATTCTACATAGATATTTGAAATCTGAGAGTTGTTTTATATTTTAGATTGTGTTAGATGTTATATTTAGATTGTGTTCGGATTACTTCAAATATATATCTCGTGTAAAAATTACAATATATTAGTAATTGCTTCAGAAATCCCGTTATTGTAAATCACTCTGCACTCTCTTAAGCAAACAGATCAACCGCTTCTGTAACAGAATGATACACTTTTTAGTTTCTCAGAAACATTTGCGGTTTTATGTGGCTATTCGAACGGTCCTTTTTGTACAGTAAATTACAGCGTCGCTCGTCAGAATATTTCGGGAGAGCCGGGGGCCTCTCGTGAATTGCTTCGCGGTACAATTGGAAAATCTCGGAGAACAAAACTTCAATCATTCGCATGGTATATATTTACAGCAATAGAGGTTACGAATTTAAAAAAATAAATTATACGTTTAAAAAGCTTCAGATGTATCTAACAGAATTGATTAATCCATAGTTCACTCGATTTTTATACAAAACGCACAAGTTATTCCAAATGTTCCACGAGATCTGCTCAATATTAAATGCAAACGAATATTATTGCAAAAATATAATTCGTATATATTGTCATCAATCTTAATTTAAATGAAAAATCAAAATCACTTGCGCTCTATGTTAGATAAATAAATTGCAAATTTTTTTATCTTTTTATGCACACTAAAAAAAAATTATCATTTTCCAACATTTCTCTTCAGCGATTGTATTTTGAAAGTTCGCTTTTCGCGAAATAACTGTCCTGTACTGAATATTACGACAGTAACGTCCTAGAATTACCTCTGGAAAATAAGCTTTATCGACACTTCAAAGTTGGTTGCTACCTTTGTTACGAGTTTTTCACAGAAATCACTTTTTTTGTCCCCACAAAGAACGCATGCTTTTAAAGTGAGTAATAGAAGTACGAGGTGAGATACATTCTCGATTATATCCCTTATTTAGTATAGTAATTGCACGTGTCGCGGGTAATCGAAGAATTTCAATCTTGGAGATGGTAAATTGAAAAAGGAAAATTATACGCTACGGAAGCATTCAACACAAAGCGTTTAAAGTTGCAAAGCTTAATACGAGTGTCCTTTAAGAATTAAAACATTCATTACTGGCAATGATATGAAATTTCAAGGTTGTGACAATTCGTGTCCGGTGAGAATTAAATCGAACTATAAGATATAATGTAATCTTTACAAGATTATAATTCTCGTAAAGTTTTTAACAGTTCAATATCTGGATAAAAGCAGGAAAAAGATATCAATTTTAATATATCTACAATTTCAAGAACTCAATATATCGTAAACGTAATGTTAAGAATTTATACCTGAGAGCAATGAAAAACACAGCTAATCTGAAACTCTATTTCACCAAAAACAAATCTTCCTAGGATCAATGACCTGAGGCAGATAACTACAAAATGATGAAGCTCAACTGGTGGCACCACAGTATTATGGAATGTTCTCAAAGATGGGAGACTGTGACTTAAGATTTTATAATGACAAATTCAAGTCCTGCCACGTTTTTAAAATTAAGACGTTTTCTAAATTAAAATCCTATAATCTTTAGATGGCCTAATTCAAAGATTTATAATAAATATTACCCTTCAATTTAAAATCTACTTCAATACAATGTTTGTTTTACTAAAACAACTTAACTAAGCTCATATAATATGCTCATGCATATATCTGTTTCTTTAGCATCACGTTTGCTTCAGGATGCAGTTAGGAATGAACGAGTTCTCGTGAACTCTTATTTGGGGAGAAAATTGGCTATGAAAATGAGAAAGCGTTTAACGTTCGATTACCTTCGCGTGAAAAACAATTCCACGATGAAACGCCTCTTCACTGTGCAACGGTATCCTCGTGTCATACTCGTCATTATGCACGAGATTGTATTGCTTCTTAGAGGGCATGCTTGGCCCAGCTTCATCCGATTATTCTCGTCCAGTCTCGCTGAAACATTATATCAAATATTATTGCTTGACACGATTGTTTTTTGAAAAAAAAAACAAATATCTGCTTAATTGTTATGTATTATGATTTTGCTATTGCTTTCTTCTTTGAATTTTAACAACCTCTTTCTCTTCCTAGATTTAATGACTAAAATTAAGCAAGGGACGTTGTTCTCCTACATATTTATTATTTAGAAATACGACTTATAACGACTATATACGACCGGCAACTTAAACAATTGTAGGAGAATTTATTCCGATTTAATGAAAATATGAGTCCCAATGAATCTTATTTTAATGATTATCTTTTTTTTGTTAAGTTTTATGCATTTTGCATATCTCTACATAAAAATTCATACATTTGCCAGACATTTATCGTAATCGAAAGGAAGGAAACATTTGCAACGTCTGCAACCACTGTGTCACAAACTTCCACCCTGTTGACTAATGGACAGGAAACCAACTAAGCTTGGACAAGAAATCGATGTCAAAAGATCTGTATGTAGTCTGCTATCTCTGATATTCGATTCAAGGAAAAGAAATTCACGAATATATCGGCTTGGCTGACGACAGGAATGATCTAACTCAGGATAAAAAAATGTAGGTTATCCGTGTGTTTCAACCCTCGATTGGCTATAGCTAGCAATAACGTGAAGAGCATTGAACAAAACAGAGGAATCTTTGCTTACTCAAGCTACTTGTGCTTTGATGCACACATACAAGATTTAATTTCATAGCTTTCATAATTTTAATCTTTCAACGAAGCTTCTACAGCTTTTATAATTTTGTAATTTAATAATAATAATAAAAAAAGAAGATACAACTTACAAAACATGTGATTGATGTGAAATAAAATGTGCGTAAGTCAAAGTTTATCCAACTTTCAGCGTCCAAAGATTAAAACAAGAGTTTAGAAAACATGAAGATTCAAATGCAGCAGAATTACAAAGTTACGTAATAATTAAATATTGAAGTTTTCTTTGTACACCAGACTCTTCAAATCTAAATCAGCCAACATTAAGTGCCTCATTGTGATAATCAATCCATAATAAGTTGCCTTGACAAATTCACCTTGACTATAGGGAATTACTCGCCATTGCTCAAGCCTTTATGGCGCTTTATTCTTTCAAAGCTATTGAGCCTTGGCCACTTACTAAAAATAGCACATATAATCTTTATTTAAGGCTTGGGAGTTCAAAGTGAAAGAAAATCCGAGAACAGGAGATGGATTGAACCTGTATCACATCCACATGCTGCAACTGGTACTGCGTTCAAGGTCAGCTGTGAACATAGCTGACGCACGGCTTACGTTTTCTGATCGAACTATGCACCAGTCCGAACAAAAAGGCTGGCCAAAGCCTCAAGATAGCATCGAGGCCGAGAATAAGCACCGATTTCCTGTGCCCGCATTCGATGCACGAAGTCTCCCTCCGACTCGTTTTCTCTCATTCATGGCGGAGTAGTGGCCAAGTCCTTTATCTCGGAAACGTCTAATGTTTTAACCTCTACCTCCAACTTCTTTGTATCTATACACGTGTATTTAGAACTATTAGATCAGTGTATTTAGTCTACTGGAACTAGCACTAGGATCGAGAACTTACATCGATCGAAGTAGATTACTGTAGATGAGAATTTTTCATTGCATCAATAATATGTAAAATTAAAAGACTTCGCTAAAAATTAAGGAAGATCTAACGTTTCGCGATTATAAATTATTTTATTAAAAATAGCACAAATAATGAACTGACTCTACTATCTCATCTCTGCCAGCGCCAGACAACAAGACAATTCTCGAAATGCAACAAAACATCACGAGATTAATCTCAGTCTTCATTGAGCAGCCTTTTGAAGTGGAAGAAAAATGATACGAATCCCAAGAACATGATTTTCTTTTATTGGATGTAAGTCGTCTACGAGCGAAAGATTTTCAAACTCTGAGTATCATGCATACAGGATGTCAAGCATAAAACTTCAAGAAACACGAAAATCTAAAAAAAAATTTCAAATAGTGTCAGATAATATAGTTATATTAATTTCTGTATTAATAATACAAAATCAATATACAATGGTGAAAATACTTGAACACTTATTACATATCACAGAGAACTTTTATATGCGATACAGTCATGGCAGTTGGATCTTATTACTAAGTGCTAATGAAAATGGTTCATATAGTGCGCATAATATATCCACGAATAAAATTGCGGGTCGTGGTATTTGAGTTATTCGGCGTGTATCTCGGCACATCCAAAACTACAATAAATTCAATTCCAGTAATTTACATGCGAGCCCTCCGTATCCTCTCCCTCAATAAACGTTTAATAAATCTAAACTACACGCTAGTGTATTTTCAACCCTTCAAGCACACAGCGTGAATCGTAACTTGAGTGGGAAGGATACAGAGAATTCATGAAAATTACAGTATGTTGAAGGATTGCGAGAAATCCTAAGATCTTCTTGCGTAAAACTTGAGAAATAAACCCTCAAGGGAAAAACAACGGCAAAGTAAACGAGATACGAGAAAGAAAGAAACAAAGGGGAGTAGAGTAGAGAAATGGCAGAGAAATCTTCCGTATCAATCTGTACTCGCCAAGATTTTATCGTGATGGTGATTCCATTAGTCCTTTGCGACAATAGAACTACTTTCGACTTCAATGCCTCTGTACAAATGACATTTTCTGGCACGTGCTACGTGTATTGCGCTTAAATTACGGTTGAAGAAAATAAAAACAGAGATAACGAGAAAAACGAACAAAATGATATACAGAATGATATACAGAATGATATGATAATATGTACATAGTGTACAGATATATACACATGAAAATTACAATATAAAGTATATATACATATATTAAATGTTATATTGAAAAGAAGAGAAAAAAAAAGGAAACGAAATAGATTGGACTTATCGATCGAATACGTGATTCACTTTCAAGATGAATCATTTCGATAGGTAATATAGGTAATATAGGTATAGTATAAAACTTGCAGGTGTCGTACGTACATCAAGATGGAAGAATCAACTGCAAAAGGAAGTTGAACGGCTTCGTTAAAGCTTTCTCTGTAATGTAATATATTCTTAGGTAGGTAGGTAGAGAAAAAAAAAATTTGAGCTGCTTTATATACTTACATCTTGCATTACACTGACACAGAAAATGGTTCTTGTAACTTCTATGTTCGCATTATGCATTTTCAGATTGCTTTCAAATTTTGTCAACGTGCTCATAATTTTATATAAGACGTAACATAAGCTTTTTCATAATAAGCGCTCAAATATTTTCATGAACAGCTGTGTATGATGATGATTCTTTGATCACACCTGTTATAAGAAGCCTTGGAAACCATGGGAACGAAATGGAGGGGATTAGGACGAAGGAAGACAGGAACCTTGTATCAATAGGACAGACCATAGTTGAATTTATTCTTCGGAACTGGAATTCACGCTGCTCGGTTCATCGGTTATGTCTGTAAACGAATTTACGAACCACGTAAGGCCACCTCTAGCAATTTTGTTACGCGAAGTAACTGTGGCTTTATCCATCTCTTCGTATCTTTCCGTAATCATTGCAGACCGTGTACATGCATGTATGTACAATGTGTACACTCAATCTTTGAAGTGTGAAAGAGCTAATTAAAGTATTCTATTGCATTAATGAAAACGCATGGAGCATGCCGTAAATAAATTTCTAAAGTAAATGGTAAATGTTACTTGAATGCTAACCGCGCTAGAAATTCTTTATTTTTCCTAATTTTATTTTTATTCTACGTAATAATGTGCAAGTAACTTTGATGTATATGTAGAAACTGAAACATTGGAATGTAGAGGAGATATTTCCCGCTTCTTCCTCAAAGATATTTTAATTATGAAATGAAAATTGCAAATATAGATAAAGGAGAGTCACTGAAATAGGAGAGCAATTTCATTACAACGCCAATTGATATCCGTGGAATTATGAGCGATGAAGAAAAAAAACCATAATATGTACGATAGGTAGGTATGACACTATTGCCAAGGCCAGAAAGTAATATTTCTTAGAAAAAGGGTGTTTATTTCTGCAAACTTGATACGATATTTGTGTAAGTAAAATACCTATTTATAAAGATAAATTTAGTAACGTTTAATAAATGTCAATAAATTTTCATTTTATTCCTAAATCCATTAAAATTTATTAACTTATACCTTTCCGTTCAATGTGCCTATAACAGATATCGGAGTTAACACAAATAAAATTAAGGATATTTATTAACTGTCGCAGATTGGCCGTATCTCTGTCGATTAGAATTGGACATGCTTTTATTCTAGAAATCTGCAGAAAACACGATTCACATTTAATACCATACTTTATCTCAGTATTACAGAGAATATTTGATGAATGTTTAACGCGCATAACAATTCCTAGAAAGTTACATGTCATGAAAAACTATAAAGTACTGATTTATCTTTGATAAGCTATACAGTTCGTAAAGAAATAAATTCAGCAACTAAAATCAAGCTAAGTCCGTTCAACAATACCTGATGTACAAAAATTATATATATTTTTTTTTTTTAAATTCTCTAATATAGCAAGTATGAATCGTACTTGCCAGCAAGTATAAAATATATACAGCAGTTAATTTTTTGGGATAGATCAAACACGCCTATACATACTGTATTGCTGCATAAAATATTACGCGGTAAAAATCTTGAGGACGAGGAGCTTCATGCCCATCTAAGTAAAGGTAACATTCACACAAGCGTAATCGAACAAAGGAGACGCTTCTTGTAGTTACAAGCCGCGTCCGACTATAGTGGCAATAACTATGGAACGGTAAACGCTTGCTACATACCCATTCCACGATCCGTCTTTCTGATCTGTTTGTAATGCGACATCCATCGTGAATTGAATTTGAAAAGGAAATGCGCCTTAATGCGATCTTCCTTCCCGTCTACGTAATCTCTCGGTTTCTACACTCAGGCACGATTCTGATAGTTTTATTATTATTATTGAAGACATCTCCCTCGAGAGACGTCTTTTCATTCTTCGAAACGAGAACGAAAAAATGGGACGTAAGAAATTCAAAAATTATAACGGGCTTCGCAAAATACGAAATCTAGGGAAATGCTAGGGGCATTTTGTACTTTGGCCGCTGGCCTGTAGTTAATTTATTTGAATATAATAAATAACTGACGTAAGAGAAAAAATTCTAATCAGAAAGAAACACTGACGCATCATAATTAAAGAGGATTTTCTCGCGGCAAGAAATCGTAAATTGTATAATTTTTACGTGTCAGTCAGTATATGTACACTATTTATAAATATTGTTCGGCGAGCAGGTTGCGGGGACCTATCGGAAAGTGAAGTCAAAGTGAAAAATCTCGTTTAGCCACCCCACGTGCTATTGACGTTTCACGGCCTGTGAGCATCTATCCTGCTACTTTCGCATGAGTCGTTTCAGTACGAAGTCCATCGGTTTTCGTGATTTACAACGCGGCCTTCCCGGTATAGAAGTCTCTATTTGACGTACGTCGCAGAGACAAAACTTGAAAACACGAAGAAAACAGAGCCCCCCCCCTGGAAAATAATGTATCAGTGATAGAATCTAACCTAATTTTACAATGGAGCATACGAGTTACAATAATAATATCGTCACTATTCTACGTGGTGAATCTTAGAGATCTATTACACAACAATTTATTAACTAACAACATTACAAATTGTAATGTTATAAATTTCTGTTTTTATAAAATTTTACATCAAACGGCTTAATTTAGAAAATTCGTGTAACTGCTCGTATCAAAGTACACAAACTTTAAACTCGTGCGAATAAACAATCGATGAATTCTTTCGAAATTATTTCGGAGAAGAATCGTGAGTCGTAGAAATGAAAAGAGCAAAAAAATCATGGCATGTAGATAAAACGAATACTAAAAAAAAAAAGGACATACAAATAATCTTAATTAGCATTCCTTTTTTCTTAAGAATTAGCTTTAAACAAAATAATCAGTCTTCGATACTATGTATGCATATACATAAAATAGTCAGATATTTATATTTTACGAGAAAAAAGAGATACTTGATATTTTCTAGAAATATATTTCTCTCGATAATTTTAGTCACGTAAGTCCTCATCCGTGTCCAATTAACGAGATTCTGGTACGTTATTTAAAAAGTTCGCCAACTTATTATTATAGCATTTAATAATATCATCACTGAAAGAAAATTTTCATCATTAAAATGTAATGTCTTGGTATTAAATTTTTATTATTACTAGTCGAATTGCATCGTTTCTCAGTTATTTCTCAATTGGTAAATTAAAATCAATAATTAGCATGAAAAGTATCATATAAGTTTCCTGTATTTTTTTTATCTCATGTACGAAATTCAAATTCAAATATAGGATATCTCACAATTCGTAATCAACCACCTAGGAGATACGCAGAATCATCTCCCAGTCGTGGAACACCCTGTATACAAGTCAAATAATAATAAATCTACCAAATAATTATCATTTCTTAAAAATAAAGTTCACGATTAACAATAATACAATGGTATTAACAATAATACAACGTTATTTGAAATAAGATGCTACAGCTATGTGATCGTAGAGATGTTACCTGCAAGCCGATTGGACGATCGAAGCCGGATGGTCCTCATTAACCGATTCGATTCACGTTTTTGACAAGAACGGCTGAGACACGGTCCTTGCCTGAAAATCCGCCTGTTTTGTGAACGCAGCTTAACGGTGGAAGGCAGGCCGGTCAGCCAGGGGAGACACGCACACATTCAGGTCCCGCTGTTGATGAGGAGCCGCCAACATTGACGCTCCATGCTGCCACGATCGTGCACCGACACACACAACACGAACTCGTCAACCTCTCTCTTCTTGGAAACAGATGACAGAGTGACTCGGTCACTGTAACCCACCAGACGTCCTACAGGAATACCTTTACCGTCGCGGTTTTATTCGCGATGCAACACGGCCACTATTTAATCGTTCGACGCGCACTACTAATCTCCTATCATTTCTTTTTTCTTCTTTAACTCTCCTTCTTGCGTCTCTTCTTTCCCTTCTTCACTCTTTTTTTTCTTAAGTTTCTTTCTTCTTCTCGTAGTGACTCTCAAGTTTATACCCTTCGAGGGTATACTAATACTCGGCGAGAGCTGACTCAAGCCGCGTGCTAACTCGAACGAGACTCAGAGAAAGGAGACGACGCGTAAGTTCGCCGATGTAAACGCACGCGAGATAACGAAGAAGGGTCGAAGGCAAAGTCGTTCGAATCGCGCTACTACTTTTGCAACGTCTTTTAACAATGTCGAGTGGCACCTTTCATGCACCATGTTAGGCTCCACGCTCCTTGGTTTCTTTCGTTCCTCGGTTTCTTTTTTTTTCTTTTTTTTAGAGATTTCACATCAGATGCTTGTACGCGACACTCACAGCAGCATCGTTCTTTATTTGTTTTGCATCTCGTTGGTCGGTCCTTAGCCAAGGAACAAGCGCGCGTTTTGAATACACACCGTGTCCGGCCGTGTACGATCGCAGTACGTATAGTTTTCCAAGGATCGTGCAAATAATCCCCACCGTCGACACAACCGGCATCATACTGAAAACCGGCTCCGGATCGAGCATACAGCGGGAGTGCGAACAGGAAGCAGCGCTATCTGTGAAAGGAATGAGGAAACATATGTGTTGTAACATCGGTAACTATATGATCAGAGCAGGTTTTGGCGGATAATCGACGTACTTTTAAAAACAAATTGCTAAACGTAAACGAAATAAACAAGAAAGTATGATAAATTAATGTAATTAACGAATGATAAATTTATATACTATTTGACATTAATGTACAAAGATTCTTGCTGATATATAAAGTTATTCTATCATTAAATGTTATAAAATATTTTATATTGTACGTGTATGTAACCAGTGAAAGAATACAGTTCTAATTTGAAATTTTATTTTTAGTAGAAAATGAAAGGAAGGAATAAATATTTACAATATATAATATATGTATTATGAAGTACGAATAAAGAAAAAATAAATTGTAATAAATTGGAGCATAGAATTACCTATCTAGCTTATAAACAGTTTATGTTTTTTCAAGTATAAATGCTATGTACGGGTTCAGAGTGCGTTATTTGCTGTAGTAAGCGATAAAGAAATTAGTTGACGAAGAAATTGAGATGTGTACCGTTACTTGCATCGCATCCATCAATATTGCTGTTATAAAATATTGTACGTATTTTTAGGCTTTCTATCTCTTTTAATGATAATAATGCATAATTATTATAAGAATTAAACTATAAATTTATTATTTCATGTATTTTAAGAAAAAATACTCGATAACAATTTTCGTGTACTATTCGTATGACGTCCTTTTTGAATTTCAAATTAAATTACAAAGTACAATGCCACAAAAAAAATTATCATACCGTTATATTGAAAAAACATTGGTCTTATTTCTGCATGTGAAAAGAATAAATTTCTATTGCACTGCGATCTTCTTGAAATAAATAGTTACAGCATTATAAAGATATAAATTTTTTTTATAGGGGGAAAAAGAGATGAGATGCTGATTTTACCAGTAAATGATTCCATTAGCGCTACTTTGGATACAGAGCATGTAAAAATACAATTATATTTGACAAAAGTATATATTTCAATCTGAATTATTTTAAATTTTAGCTACATGCAAAAACTACTGTGATGACCAGTCCAACTTTTAAAGAAGATCGTATATGGTTAAACGGAAAGTACGTAAAAAAAACTTATGTATCACGAAAATTTTGAATAAACTTTATAACTTTTCAGAGAAGAAGAGATCAAGAATCCTAGATTGCAAAATTGTTTAACGCAAAGTATGTAATTGCATGAAAGAAACTTTGAACTTTTTTAAAATAAAACTCTTTTATAATATTTTAGTTAGGAAAAGAGCAAGAAATTCTAATCAATGGAAAGTTCATATTTGTTCAGAAAATAATTTTCCAACTGCAGCTGGTTTAGCATCTAGTGCAGCAGGATATGCTTGTCTTGTAGTAGCCCTTGCTAAATTATATCAGATAGAGGTATTGGAAAATAAATGTGTTATATTTATATAATTTTTTTCTTGTTTGAACATTAATTTTTTAGCTCTTGCTAAATTATATCAAATAGAGGTATTGAAAAATAAACATAATTATAATTTTTATAATTCCAAATAGTATATTTATATAATTTCTGCTTGTTTTAATATTAATTTTTAGGATGATATTACTTCAATAACTCGTAGTGGCTCTGGTTCAGCATGCAGGAGTGTCATAGGAGGTTTTGTAAAATGGTGTATGGGTTCTGAATCAAATGGTGCTGATAGCATAGCAAAACAAATTGTGCCTGCTTCTCATTGGCCAGAAATGAAAATTTTAATATTAGTTGTATGTTTGTTATTTTATGTAATGTTTTTTACAAAATAGATTTATGATTTAATATGATTTAATATTTGGACCAGGTAAATGACGCAAAGAAGAAAATTTCTAGTTCAATTGGAATGAAAAGAACCATTGAAACATCTGATCTTATGCAACATAGACTAAAACATGTTCTTCCTAATAGAGTAAAGGCAATAGAACAGGCAATCATAGAAAAAAATTTTAAAACATTTGCTGAACATACAATTAAAGATTCAAATCAAATGCATGCAGTATGTTTGGATGCATATCCACCAATTGTTTATATGAATGATGTTTCACATACTATTATTAATCTTATTCATGCGTATAATGAAGCTGTGAATGAAGTAAAGGTATTAATAAAACATCATTTTTTCAACTTTGGTTTATATATATTGATATTTTAATTAAATATGTTATTTATTAGGTTGCATATACATTTGATGCAGGACCAAATGCAACTCTATATCTCTTAGAAGAAAGTGTACCAGAATTTGTGGGAGTATTAGATCATTTCTTCCCACCAGGGATTAATTTACAACAATATAGGAAAGGGTTAACTTTCAGAGAAGTTATAAATTCACAAGTAAATAATCATTACTTAACGATCATATCATACTTGATGTATATTAAAAGAAATTTCATATTTGTTTCAGAAGCTATTTAATAAAATTAATGCAACAAGGCAGGCTCCGGGAACTCTTAAATATATTATTTATACTAAAATTGGAAATGGTCCTAAATACTTACAGGATCCTAACGATCATCTTTTAAACAAAGAAGGATTACCTATTAATCATAGTTAAATGATTAAAAATGAGTGGCATTTGAATTGTATCTAAAAAGTGGTTATTATTTATAGTAATTTATATAGAAAGTAATTATATTATATATTATATAATAGAAAACAAATTTTTTTATTTATGTATTTATTTTCTTTTGTTGGTTATTTTGGCAAATTATGTATTTAATTTTTTTTGTTGGTTATTTAATTGTATTATATTTCATAATAAAATATATAGATTTTTGATATGTTTTGGTAAAATATAAATATGTAATTAGTAAAATTTTGGGTACAGTTTTTTTGTATTCATCTTTTTAAAATAAAAATTTCTTAGCATGCTGTCTATATGTATGAATTTAGGTATAGGTTATGTCAAGTGTGACTGGTAAAATTTTTCTTGTTATATCAATTTAATATCATTAATTAATATCATATCTTTTGTGAATATAATGAAGACTTTAAAAATGTATGATTTTTTGTTGTAGAAAAACATAATTTTAAGTGAAAAACTGTAAAATATACAAACCGAACGATGTGTAAAACGAAATTGATCGCATCAGTTTTGGAACGTGTTCTTCAGTCGGCTAATTTTGGCCAATGTTTACAAAAAGTAATGTTTTCAATTTTATGATTTTTTAAATTTATCAAGTATCAATCTATAAAAATATGATAAATGTTGATAATTTATTATATCACATAAATTAATAGAATTATAATATTTTTGTATTCCTTTTTTTTAATAGCTTCAAATAGTCTCAGCAGGAAATGGAAATTGCAAAGCACAATTAATTGTATCCAAGGAGCATTTAAACTTAGGTGGTACGATGCATGGTGGTTTTACAAGTACCCTTATTGACTGTGTTTCTACATATGCCATAATGACGCAAGGAAATAATTCACCAGGTGTCTCAGTGGATTTAAATGTTACGTTAGTATATTTTTCATGATTATATTTAGAATTAATTATACATACATAATAATAATCAATATATAGGTTCATGAAACCTGCTCTTCCTGGTGATTTAATAACAGTTGATGCTAAAACTGTACGCAGTGGAAAAACATTAGCTTTCCTTGCAGTAGATATTACAAAAAATGAGGGGAAAGATATAATTGCTCATGGAAGACACACAAAATTTGTTGGACAAAGATAAAATAAAGCGTATGTTGTTATGTACTATCGATATTTCATGGACAGCACAAGTACACTAATTTATTATACTATATAGTACGCTAATATATTATAAAATCTAAATGATTTAGCACTGCATTAATGTATGTATAACGTGTATATATGTTTATATAATTGCTTAAATGAATACAATCTCTTTATTGGGTATCGCATTATGATATTTATCATACATTGGTCTATCTTTAATTTTCTTCAAACACTCCTATTTAATATACATTTCCAAATATATTAATAAACACTTCCTACGATACATCTACAAATTTTATAGGAGCTAACATTTACACAATATAAAACAAATACATGGCACAGGATCATAAAAATGTAATTGTTGACATAGCAATAATCAATATTAAAACTGTATTTGTATTCAATATTAAATATGGATTTGTGATTCATTTCTCTTTAAAGTTTGTGTTAGATTACTAACAAAATTATTTTATGCAAATTATCAGTACGTAATTGATATGATATCTATGTATTATCTATGTAGAAAAAGGAAAGAAAGTGATATGTAAATCTTTGCATTGCTAATTAAGGAAAAATATTATTGCATAGAGTACAAAGTATTTTTATCATTCTATCTAAATCAATTCCAAAACATATTTATATTATACTATTAAAGAAATACGTGATTCTCTGCAGCTTCAAAAATGATAAAACTAAAAGATCTCAATTTAAGCTTTGTTGTTGCCTCTATAAATATTATTAAACTCTTTTTAGTACCATTAACGTATCAGATATCAGACTAGAAATAATAAGAAACATCTAAATGATGAAATCAAATTCGACAGAAGAGCAATAAAGAACTTCCTAATTTCCTAAATTAAAGTCAAGCTGTTTTACGCTTCGTGTATATACAGTAATAAATACGTTAATGATACAGTAAATAAATGTTAATGTATTTTTAATGCGAAGCGAATTACAAAATAATAGAATCAGATACGTTGTTAAAATAATGGCACAATGTCTATTATTCTATTCGATTATTTATTCGATTTCTTCACATCCTTTAAAAGCAATTTCAATTCTTCTATCTTATGAGACAAGGATTCTACAAGATCTATAATCTTCCTAGACTCCTGCTCAGTCTCCTCGATTGTTCTTTCTAAATATTCTATTTTTTCACTTTGACTTCGTGTGCTTATGTTTTCCAAAGAGATGTTATTCTGTGGTGGTAAATATTTAATCGCGCTACGTCTGAATCTTGAAATCCTATTACTATAGTCTTCGCATCCGTCACAACATTCGGACCAGACTCTCAAGTCCATGTACGGAATCTCATCACAGCTGACGAATTTATTATCATTCTCGGGCAGTAAAAATACGTTCGACTGAATTCTATCAATATTGTCGCCGTTATCACATAGAATTCTAGCCAAGCTCGTTTGTTTTATTTGAGCGAGTTGTTCCAGCTTGAACACAGTTGGATTTTCGTACCAAAATCTATCGCCGTCTCTAGTACGCCTGAATTGTTCTAGCAAAATACATTGGAAAAGTGGTCCTACTTTGGCATTGGGCAGTTGATCTTCCAGTACTCCGCCAACCCAGACGTCTATGTTCCCAGGATGACCATACAGTTCTCTTAACTTTTGTCTAACTCTAGCGCTACGAATTTCATTGGCTAGATCCTCGAAAGTCTCAACGTGAGACATATTACAGAATCTTCGCCACTCCAAATAATCTGGCAGTGCATGATCTCTACCTCGCTGGATGTTCATTGCAGCTAAATCTAAAGCTACTGCATGGGCAGTATAGAACAATTGTTCCGTCAGTTCTGAATTCAAGTTTTCCTCAGGCAGTTTTAACTTTGCAGCAGTGGCGAACATCCCTCTCATAAGAGGGTCGACGCCGCCTTCTTCCACCAATCTCCACGGTGAAAAGAAAGCATCTCGTAGCTTGAGAGGACCTTGAGGAATTGATTGAAAAGATTCGTTAAGACGCTGCAGTTGAGGTTGAATCAACGTATGACCGAATCTCAAAGCTGCAGTGGCGAAAACGTTGGAAATGCTAGCGTCGAGATTAGGATCATAACCTCGATAGGAACCTAAAAGCTCTTCCGCGGTACTGCCAAATACGTGAGGTATCCAATGTTGATATGTAATATGTTGCATCTCAGCACCTACGATCTTTCTAGCTTCCTGATACAATTTTTCTCCGTCCCACTGGGGATTCATATCGCGCAAAGAACGAGCTATACGATTATGTTCGCGTAACCATATCGTATGCATTGCCAAAAGACCAACTTGTTCATTGGCTCTGATGTCGCCGGCTACGAAACAGTTGATGGAACTTTCCAAGGGATTTCTCCTGCAATCAACAAACTGACCAGAAGCGTATGGAAGAAGAGGTTTATGACCGGGAATTGTAGGCCCTTCTCGTAAAAGGCCATGATTTGTCAAATCACGGAGGTCTCTGGCTAAAGCATCATCATAACCATACACCTGAGAAGCATCCATGTAACTAGTTAATTGATTTAATTGTTCTCGAGGAGTGAAGCTACCCCACAATACGCTGGTCGCGCCAGAACCGCAAACTGCGCTCGTTCTGATAAAATCAATGCATCTTCTGTTATTGACTCTGGGATCACCAGATGGAACATCCATAGGGAAGCAAGGTGCAGCGTTGTCACAAGATTTCTTACAATCTATGCCATCCCACGATTCGCTAGAAACTGCAGGAAGAGCATGATCCAAGTCATGATCCAGAAATTGTCCCCACTGCATCACCATATGTGTGATTCCACTGTCTGAAGTTATGTTACGAGTGGTTATCAAAGTTGTCGAGATCAAACGCGCAGATGGTTTCGGAAATCCGTAATAACGGCGATCCTTTTCCCAACCAACTGGCGATGAAAATCCATTTTCATAAATTGGTTGTAAAACTCTACGGAAACCGGTGTAAGAGGAGCCCCAAATTGGGTGACGTAGGTTATTGCAACTGCCATCTATGCTACGATATTTATTATGATAGCACATATTCGTGCAATTTTTACGGTGCCTGTGGCCCGTGCATCCGGATAATTTTTCAATTTCTCTAACCTGTGAAGCAATAGAAAATTTTTTAATACCTTAAAATATTACAGAAGAGTTACTTATCTTTTTTGTATCAGACTTTAACGACAGAACCAAAAAAGTCAAGGCTCATAAATTTTTATAGAAATTTTATATATTTACTATGACATATTTTTTGACATAATGTTTGAATGATTTTTGTAAAGAATCAAATGAATAAAAGTTCGTGTCTTTTTTCTTTACATATATTTTTTCACGTATTTTTGATTTCTTTAAAAAAATAGAACAATAAAATAGGTAAAACTCTGAGAAATTAATGGAACGATCGGTTCATCAATTTATTTGCTTTCAAGAATGAAAATTATTTTTGGATACGTGAAACAGTCGAGAATATTGCAGCCTAGACTCTAAGATGACAAAAGTATTTAAAAGGATGCACGTGTTAAGGAGGTAAATTTGGAAAGCAATCATGTATAGTTCTAGAGTTAAGTCGAAACTATAACTCGACACACCTGCTCCGCCGTTAGAATTTCTTCATATCGGAATTCAGTGCTGGTATTTGCGCTTAAGCCGGAATTTACCATTCGTCGTATATTCACTAACGTTCTCTCAAAAATTTCTGCTGGTCTGGCGACTGTGCGACCGACCGCGTCTGGGAAGCGCGCTAATCTAAACGGATTCGTTCGCCTGTTACCGCTAAAGAGATCTGTCAGCGTATTATTTATGGCTCGATCGATCTCCTTGGTCGCATCCTTGAAGGCTCTTATTACTAGGACATCCGTTGCTTCAGGTTGGCGAACGCGCACCAGTGCCTGAGTAGTTACCCGGCCATATTGGTTCACAGCGGAACATTCATACCTGCGTGCACAATTCTTGATTAATGACGATGAAGCCAAACGTAAAATGTGATAAAGTTACATTACAAATTTACTGATACATCACATTATCGATGATTATTACAATATACTACAATAAATAATTTTAATAATTCAAATCAAGTATTTTTAGATTACCAAAATTTATAATTACTTTGATATAACTTTAGTTTTGTAGTATTTCAAGATTTTTTTGAGAAAAGAGCATCACTTTATCGATTTAGATTTCTCTGTATCTAATATAGACATAGTTTATGACTATTCCCATATATTTTTATAGATATTTGTATTACTGTTTATATAAACAATATATATATTTATATTTCTCAGATTATTAATTGTATTGATCCTGATCTCTGTTATTACATTAAATACATTGAAAGAGTATGTCAATTCTGAATTCGAGAATTTTGAATAAAATATTCTTAAGCCTATCAAATCTTTTAAAATTATTACAAAATTAATCGTCTCTTTCTTTCTTCTTTACCCTACTTAATAACATTCTGCACTTTTAAAATGAACAAGTAACACAAGAAATTTAAGTAAAAAAGTATCCAAATTCACCTTCCAGTATCCGCGGCAGTAACGTTATAGAGATACAAGCTCCCCCCGCGCGATACACGGAACCTGGACCCTTCCACGGCTGTCCCATCTTTCTTCCACTGTATCACGGGTTTAGGAAAGCCTTCTATTCTGCAAGGCACTTCTATAATGGCCCCAGGTTCCGCCTCTATATCGTGTGGCTCATATGTCAGCCTAGGAGGACTGTAAGACTCATCCACTATCTTCAAGTCTGCGCTCGTTTCAGCGTATCCATTAGAATTTCTCGCTTGGCAAACGTATCTGGCCGAGTCTGATTCCTTTACGGCAAAGATTCTCAATAAAGTTCCTTCGTTCTCTATAGTGATACGACTACCGATGATTAACAGTTGACCGTTTCTCCACCATTGAATGGTTGGGGCAGGGCGATCGTACACTTTGCAAGTGAAAGAAACATTTGCACCAACTTGGGCAGTTTGTGACTCAGGCAGTTCGGTGAATCTCAAGGATGGTGATACCGTGATTACAGCTCTGGCCTTTCTCGACTTTGTGAAGCCCATTTCGCTCTTGGCCACACATTCGTATTCACCGGTATCCTGTTCTGTTACATCCGATATTACTAATGTTCCATCATCTTGGATTACGTAATGGTTCCCATCGGCGGATACTTCATTAGAGTCCCGCATCCATTTGATTTCCGGTATCGGATCTCCTATTACCTCGCAAGTAAAGCTGATGGTCCCTCCCAGTCGGACTTCCACATCTTGAGGGCCATTCATTATGCGTGGTTCAGCTGGAAAAATGAAGATAAGAATTTCAAATTAATTTGTAGTTTAATAATTATATAATTATATTGATAAGTTGTTGATAAGTTATTGTTAGCGATTAATAACATTGAAATAGATGTTTCTGCGTATGTTATACTATTATGAAGACTTTTGCTTGCAAACATATATAGTATTATTATTGGTATAATTAAATATATATTTAATATACTTAATATAAGTATATTAATAAATAATAATATTGAAATAACTAAAAATTTTCTTTTTACTTTTAATTTTTTTACTTTACTAATTTTGTTTATATGTGTAAATAAAAATTGTAATTTTTCATTTTAATTTTGTTAATCTAAAAACTAGTATTTAATAATAATACTATTTACTATTGTATTGTAAAGTTGTATTTTGGAAAAGAATTAGCTGAACTGTTTGCAATCAATTTAGGCGTGGTTGGCATGTATTTGTAAGAGACACTAATCTGTCTGTCAATTTGTTTTAAACACAGTGAAACTGACAAATGTCTAACATCAGCTAAGTTTATTTGTAGTTGTCTAGACAAAGTAATTCGTATTTCTCACTTTAATTTACATTGAAGCTAGTATAATCGGCTAACATAATTAGTGCTCGCTAATTTATCAGAATACTCTTCAAATAGACAGAAAGATAATATTTTTATTTCTATGATTAATATACTTTCTTTTCCATTAAATGTATACGTTCAGGTAATTGAGGATAATCGAAAAAACAGTACGCCGTTGTAAATAGTATCCCTCTGTCAGACTTTCACCACTTTGTCTTCATCACTGTTAGCGAATCAACTTTCCCAATAAAAAGTTTCTAACTGTAAAAAGCAACTGTAACTCGTGATATTTTCTGATGTCATAAAACAAAGTTTTCTTAACGCCATTAAGAGCGATGCGTCTCGCGAGAGCCATAAAGGAATACGATAATCAATACTTCCTCTTATACTTCTATCTCATCTTTCGTCAAACCTCAACTTGACGATTTGATTTTCAGACCATGAGGAACCATTAGAATATTTTGGAAAATATTTTTACTAACTTCATTATCCTTTTAAGATTCAATTATTCAATTGCAATAAAAATAATCCATCATTAATTATTATCACAAATATAACAAAATATTGAGATCACGAATGATTACAATAAATTTACTAATTTTAATTTTAATTCAGATTACTTACAGATTGGACTCTTAATTTTAGTGTCGTACTTCGATTTATATAATTGTTCTTACTAATTATTTCATTATCCTTTTAAGAGTTCAGTTACTCAACTGCAATGAAAATCGTCCATCGACATGGTTGTCAACGATCTTCCCCTCATCTCATTCGGCGACTGACAGAAAGCCGCCATCTCGGATGGTTTGCTTTGAAGTCTCTGTACCAGCCAGACCAAATTACAGTCGCAAACGAGAGCATTGCTATCTAGACGAAGCCGTGTCATGGGTCCCACATTGTGGAAAGCATCCGCTGGTAAATGATGCAGCATATTGCTGTGCAAGAAAAGCCTCTCCAACGACGGTAGATCATTGAACGTGCCCTTTTTAATTTCCTTCAGCCGGTTGAAATGTAGGTACAATTGTTCCAATTTTACTAGTCCAAAAAATGCTCCCGGCGAAATCCGTTCCAAACGATTTTTGTACAGATAGAGAATCTTCAAGTTGGACGCGCCTTCGAAAGTTTTTGGTGTGAGATGTCTGATGTGGTTGTCGCTCAATAAAAGCGTGTGCAAATCGGTTAGGCTGTGGAAAGAGCCTGGTCGAAGCTCAGCTATGTTGTTGAATCGTAGATCACTGTAAGATTAATTGATATAATGTAATAAAATATATTGATTACGAAAGCAACAGTAAAACATTTGTTTTTATAATATGTGACAAAAAAGTTTTATCACAGAAAATGGTGTATTATAAATAAGATTACTATATATTTAATTATATATATAAATAATTATTATATATATTATATTATATTAACTAGTGTAAATTATAGGAATAATTGCAAGATATTGTTCAGAATATTTTGAATTATGTAACAACAAAGACAGCGCAGAAACAGAAGATACGAATGGCTGAAGAATATGCATAGAAGCGAAAGATAATAGACTCGCGAATAATAGCTATGTGTTTTAAATTAAATGTTATTTAAACTAAATCTCTCGTTTACAACCTGTTCCAAGCTCCCTTTTATTTTACATCTTTCTTGTTAAAGCGTAGAAGTAATCGAACAAGATCGAATACTTCTATCCATTCTGGTCTTCTACAAACTTGAATCAAAGACAAATCACGCAGAAAGATTTCTATATGGATTGGCTTTTATGTTCCTCTCACAATTGAGCAATAATCGCGCTCCAAGTATTGATTACAGCAGCAATCGACTTGATAAGAGCTCGTGAATTAACGAAGAAATTTAAACTTCTTCAATCGATAAAATTCGAAATTAATTCCTATTGAAAGTTGCCCATTTCGATTCGTACTAGTTAACTCTTTGTCTTATGATATTTTTCATATATGTACATATCAGAGTTACTTATTTAATACTGTGTCTAAAGAAAAGAGTTGAAATATTGTAGAATTTGTATATCGAATAATTCATAATCTTGTAATTTGAAATTCGGAGTTAAAACTTGACTAAGAAGTTGTCTAACAATCGAAATCAATATTAAATTTTAATATAAATAGAGCTTCTCTTCATTGTGTTTGATCGTTAACGTCAGAACTAAAGTATAAAACTTATAAAAAAAATTAAATTGAAAAATAAAATGTAAGAAAAACTGCACGACTTGTATCCCAATACAATTCGTCTCACTGAAAGACCCAGAAACAACTGTTCTTACTAGGAAATGAAGACGACATTTTTGCTATTTTATTGATATGCAAACATTTGAATCGATACAAAACAAATTACAGGCGCGATCGCTCAGTACCAAACAACGCCACTCCTACTCGAAGTCTATCATGCCCCCTCACGAATCACGTGACTCAAATCAATCAATTTAATTTTCGTTGCATTAGCGTTGCACATGAATAGGCCCGATTTTCTGGGTTACCCTCGCTAAAATCACTTTCAGTGATAAAAACAAACTCTTGTCTATTATATTTTACAACAATTCAAATCTTTACAAATGCAATACTGCAAATGTTTAAAAATTCCAGTAGTAAAACAGTTGTATCATATGATTAAAATTAATTTGTCGAATCAACATAGATTTGCCAGATTCTCCTGCATGTTATCGAGAAACAATGACAGTCAATGCGTTAGACATGATTGCATGGTTCGCCGCTGCGAAGAGCACCGAAGCCGTAGAGCGCGAATCTCTTAATTAACAATTTTATTCGACTCGTTGTACATTATTTCCTCTGTCTAAATTGTCGGGCGAGTTCTCGGTTCGACGCGCCGATATTTTAACCTCTTTATCGTTCCAGCTGATTTTCCAGTGGTTTGTTCCGTGGCGAAGCATCGAACCAGGCAAACGAAAATGGAACGATCCGCGATTGAGTCGACTGCTCGCGACACACCACTGAATAATGAAAGACTTTACCGCTAAAAGACTTTTACGTACGACGTTCGTACTCTACTTATTTTTCCGCCTCGTGCATCTTCTCACTTGTACTTATCTCAATTTTTCGCTAGATGTGGTAAAGACGAAAAAATTATTACATCTGGAAAGAAGACGGCGAAAAATATTGTTAATAATGATAATACAAGTTAATAATATCGATGCGTGGTATTTATGTACATACAATGAATACCACTTTAATAATTTCACTTCGAGCACTTGTCGATTTTGTAAGTGTTTGTAATGATTCGTAGAACTTAGGTAAATCGTGATATAATCGACGTTTTATCAATTATGTTTTCTTTGCTTTATTTTTTTATTATATTATAAAATTGAGAGCATAAATTTAGAGTGCTTCTGCAAAATTTATCAATTCAACAATAAATTTTTATCTAACGATATAAACTTTACTATATAAATTTTACTAATTAAGTATAAGATTCACATTTACAATCGTATAAAATCATACAATAATATAAGTTATATATGCTACAGTACCATGTCTTTGCAATAACATTTTTTTCCTAGATGTTCTTAGGAGATTAGAAATATCTTTCTTATTTTTCATGACAACATTTCACGTAGAAGTTTATGAAGATAGTTTTCTTTTTATCAACATTACATTCCCTTCGTTCTTCTTATTTCCATTTTTGTGAATGACAATATATTAATATGAAACATCCAAGAGAATATATCGACTGATGAAAAGCAAAAATCACATCAAATTACACGTCTACTACTTACGTATATGCTATGGAAAGAAAAGAAGCCAATAAAAAATGATAATGAACGGAAAATAAATTTACTTTCACCCCGGCTAGACGACTCTGCTATTTTACGTACAGATTGACATGAATATTAATAGTAAGCATTATTTACCTAAATTGATTGTTAATTTTCTTAATAATTCAATAGCAATAAGATCGGCTTGATAAAAAATTAATATTAAAGAGCTCTCGACGAAAACGACAGTGACAATATTAAAAAATTATACTTTTAGAAATATTCAATACTGTTAACTTTTTGATATACGTTCCCTTAATTTTATTCACCACATTCCAGCATCAAGGTGACGTCACAGCGAGTTAGTGATCCACAAGTATATCCTTATATGAGATTACATACTACGTCTGCGGTTTTTCTGGCAATTTTTATTTTTGCATTTCCTTCTTTTTTAGTTAACTTCAACTGCATCTAAATCTAGGTATAGATTTCAAGGCAAAACTTTGAAACTGAAATTAATAAAAAATGTAAACTTATAAGAAAAGAAACTTTGTTGTCTATAACTATCGTTGAACTAATAAACTATTTAACTTTGTTAAATATCAAATGTATAATAACAGATATTCATAATAGAGTAAAGAAATTATTAGACAATCGAGACAGAAAATTTCCACAAAATGAAAATATTCCAAACAAAATATTTATAATGCTGTTCTCTTTTATCACAAATAATTCCAACTTTTCTGTCCTGTATCTTGTGTAAGCTCTAAAATAATTTTTCCAATACGCATTCGTGACTTAATTGTTTAGATAACGATCAGGAAATTTTTATCTGGAAGGCGTATCAGTAATTTAACAAAAGTGTATTTATTCAATGAAGTCAGGGCAAACCCCACTTAAGGATACTCAATATTCAGGTCAATATCCATAATAGGTATACCTTGCCGCCGATCGATCCAGAGACCGTTCATTTCATCATTTTAAAAGATTTTCGATTCCCGAAATTACGTGTAACATTTGACGCTTGCAGCTTCTAATAAAATACTTGTTTAACTTTCAACTATCTTCTTCTTTATTATAAATTTATAAATAAAATTTCCTCTTCATCTTTCTTATATCAAATTATGGCTAAAATTGTAGTAAAAACAATTTGCACGAAATAAACTTCTCTCTTTCTCTCTCTCTCTTTGTAGTTATTTTCATTTATATTAAATTTTATTTGTAAGAAGAATATTTATCATAATTTTAATTAGATTTGGTCCAATCAGATATGGTGTATTTTAGTTTTTCTTTTTTTTTTAACAAACGTTATCTTAGTTAAAGTTTTACTTCGATTAAAAACTTCTATCATTAATCTTGAAGACATGTTCGAAGTTCTGCCTCCCCCGTCTTATCTTTTTCACCTGAAATTGAATTACTCTCATTTATTTAAAATCGATTTAGTTCTAGAACTTTATTTCTTACCTTTGTTATTCTTTATATATTTTTATTCTGTTACTCGTAGTAGAAAAAATTTACGAAGTAAGAACATATTACGAATTAAATTGAACTCTATGCTGCCATCTGAAGACCAATTATTTTTCATCTCATTGAATAATCTTTTAAATTGAATAATCATTTAAAATATTTAAAAATATGTTAAACGTACGCGGTAAAATTTATGTTTATAACAGTTCAATTGTACTATTATACAAATAAAGGGACTAGATTTGAAGTAATCGTTCCAAAGTAATCCTTCTTTATGTTTTTTCTCCGAAATACTTGAAACTAACGAGACTATTTTACCCAGAGTAGAAGAAAGAGAGACCATCAAGAAGTCGTATCGAGTATCAATTGAAATGCAATTCGATCCCATCTTAATAAAAACATTTTGGCTTTTTCCAACAAAAGTCAGTCTGGGTAGTATCCATCATTCCTTTTTGCCAATTTTTGTCTATACCAATTATAAATAGAGGATCGTAGTATCTTATTGTAATTAAATATCTTATAACTGTCTTGTATATTAATAAGCCACAATATTCAATATGATACACGTGAATGACATATCTCCTCCAATAATTGGCCATGTAGTAAGTCTTCATTTATCATCACTCGATATATGTATTTATTTATAATCAAATAATTGCGTGTATAAAAGTTTTGTTGTTAAAAATATTTTACTCTCTTATTCCAGTTACCTTATCATCTCAACCCAAAAACAAGAATAATTCATTTTGCGAATTTCAAAATCAATATTTGAACTTAACACGAAGAAGAGAATTTCTTACTTATTAAATCTTGCATATCAGAAAATAGACTCACATCCGATGCAACAGAACTAGTAATAAAGAAACCAATAGAAAGGATGTTCACGAAAAATAGAATTTGCATAATAATAGTGCCAACTATGAGATCGTCAAGGCTAGTTCGCACAATCGTAGAGGGAGCTTAACGTCTGTCGAATGTCTGGTCATTTCTTAATAATATCGATGCATTGTAAGTGAGTGCAAAATCTTGCGAAATTTTGTTGCACAGTAGCGCGAAAAAAGTGTTGCTGCAGGTTAAAGAAAAATCGAGGAAAAAGAAGATCTTTTCGATTCGAGGAACGATGTTTGCTTTACGCGTTTCGCTCAACGCTCGGCGATAAAAGTAATTGATTACAGCGACTTAGCGAACAAGCGTCTGGGGATTAGATTTTTGCGCAATCTTCGTTTGTTGGTAGAGGAAGAAGCGCCATTGCCGGAGGAAATAGGTGTGGAACGTTATTCGAGGTCCCCTCACACTTTTTAACATTTTTTTCTTTTAGTTTTTTCAAATAACGTAAAGTTTTTTAATTATTTCTGTTAAAGATCTTTTTACTTTTTTTTTTAGAGAGCCAAAGATTATTTACCGGCCCTGTTTTAAAATAATTATCAGTTATTGTTTCAGAAATGGAATCAATAAATCTTTCAGTTTGATAAAGACTTATTTTAAAAAAAGTTACAAGTTAAGGAGGAACACCGTTTCATCGGTAAAACGACGAAGAGTTTGAAGAAGATAAATTGGACTTATGTAGAATTACGTCATAGACTGATTAGTGTTTTCAGTTGTTGTGTGTTAAACGCGCGATATAAATTTCACGATATTCTATTATGCAGGAGGTCGTCCGAATTAACCGAAAGGCTTATGGTTCAATCAATGGCAATTTTTTAAATTTTTAATTACATTCTTTAGGGACAAGAATAATGCATTGTACATTCGTTTCTGTATCACCTTCCGATGTAAATGCTGTATCGTTCTTATACTAAACGATCCAATTGTCGATCATAAAACTGTCTTCAGTTCCATTCAGAAAATTTCAAAGGAAAAAGGATCTCATATTTATTAGAATTGTATAAAATTGGAACAATTTTGAAGTAAATTTATTTTTAAAGGTACATCTCTACATACTTTTCTACATTCGTATTTCCAAATCTATTAATCTAGATTTGTTATTATAATATAATCTTTTACAGTGTATATTCATTTCGTTTCAGCAAAAAGAATAGAAAAAAGTTGTAAAATTGAAACAATCTTTAACCCCATTGTGGGTGACAGAAGTGATAAAGCATTATCTAGAAATATTTTTTTTCCATCCATTTAAATACATATGTATATCCGTTTCTTTTGCTCAAAGGAAAAAATCAAATGTTCTTCTTGTAGAAGTAAAGAAAAAGAGGATGTTACACATGTATGAGCATATTCATTTTACAGAATGTATACGGATGATGTCATGGACAGAAGTGTTGATAAAAACGAGAGCATTTTAAGAAAATACCTATAACAGTATAACAAAAAAAGGAGAGACATTATTTCTTTTTATGAATAAATTAACTTATCGTTAAATTTTTAAGTTATACTGTTTACAAATTGGATGAAAACGAATAGAAATATTTATGACATTGTTCGGAAACTTAGGATGTAACCACCATTTATTATTCTATATTGTTTACTCTGTATTTTTTATATGCAGGTGTTAAAAAGTAACTAAAAGTTGTTGAAATAAGAATTCGTTCAAGAATTAACATTATATTATTTAAAATTCCTCTTTAATGAATATCTTAGAAAATTGCAATTAAATATTGGAAGGAAAGATCACAGAATTAGATGAAGATTGGATTCAATAAAAATTAATTTGACATGTACAGTCTGTGGAGAGAGAATTCATGATATCCACCTTTGTTTCACTCTTCAAACATTCATTTACGTCCGCTTGTACGCTTCTTATATATAGCTTTAGTTGCACGGTCACGCCTATTTTAAATGTTTCGAATACACGTAAGTATATATATACTCGCCTATCATACAGAGAAATATGTACATTCAAGGCACATATTTATACGACTGACAATCTTGTGCATCATTAATGCATCATTTTCTTAAAAAATACAAAATATTTATATTTTATTTATATTCTTTGAAAAATACAAAATATTTATATTTTCTGAAGAATATATTACACCACATACACGAAGAATTAGAGAATTGTATGCAAGTGATTTTCTTACATCGAATGTATTTAAAATACAGTAACCACCATGTAATCATTTGATATATATATACGTATAATATATACGCGATTCTTTTCCGTTTTAATGAAACGCGATCCTTCAATTATCCAAAAAAAGTACTTATGTACTTTTAATCAAAAATTATTGCTCTCATATCACTAGTCTGGCATTATAAAGCTTTATGAAGTTTCAATTAACCCGCGGTTGTATGATTTTTTTGAATCACCATGCTACTTAGTTATTCGATTGCTTGTGACGATATCTTTTATCGACCAACGTACTACCATAAATTTATGAAATACAATGCGATTATGTATCTATTCATTATTAATATTTACAAGTTAATTTCAAAAATTTAAAATTTTTCCAGATAGCTTGTGTTTTCAAAATTCTGAGTTTAAGGAGTACAAGGAAGAAAGGATTTTCAAAAAGGATAGTGGGATACTTTCAAAAATTTTTGAAAGAACGCCAAGAATCTTTAATTCTCAAAAAACTAAATTCTTCGGCTGAATTTCTCAGAGAAAAAACTATATGTTAGAAGAGTATTTCTAAATAGACAGAGAAACCAAGATTCAACAAATACCACTGAATCTTTAAAAAAATACAGAAATGTATATTATACTATATTTATATTGGATTCCAAGCAGTCAATATAATTCCCTATTTCCTACATGCACTCACGTTAGAAATATCCATGAAGCCAACGGCCTACACCATGAATATTTCCCGATTATTACTCCATTCCAATTTCTCCATAATTTATCTGCGGAACACGGTATGTATCAATCGATAGGTACAGTCACAGATTTTTGCATATAATCATCAGTAGATTTGCGGATTTTTTATTGCATTCATACAATTCATATTTTTGAGAATATAATTAAAAAAAACTACGATAGAAAATTGTTTTACCTACAAAATATGATGATAGAAAGCACCATTGTTACAAATTGCAATTTTGCTACAAATTTGCGTAAAAATCCGCAGCCTGATTATCAGTTTGAGGGATTCAAGTGAAAAAAGAGTAGAATTTGAAGAAGAAACCTACTTACAAGACCGTTATATTGGTTGGTACCCGTGGTACACGGTTCAGCTTCTGAAACATGCATCTCACGGTACTCCCGAAGCACATGCACTTGTGAGGGCATTCCACGTTCCTCCCGTTTCGCCACTGGTCCGCATTGGATAATGGCAGGATCAACAGGAACGAGTAAACGACACTCAACACCAGTCTCATCTTTGCTGTATCTACGTGTGAATCGATTCTTGTTCACATCGAAGCTGCTTCTCTCACTATTTCACGTGCTAGCACGTGCTGATATTGGTCATTGGGCCAAACGCGTTTTTCGTCTGGCAGCGGTCTTTGGCTACGCGATACTTTCACTTCTATTTGTTTCAGAGATCCACGCTATTCCCGTTAGTGAGTCGAATGTCCTGCAATCAGGATCCATGCAATCCTATATGTACACTGTGTTGGCTATGTTGAAGGTAGCAATTTATTTTTGTCAATTTACTTTAGCAATACTTTTTGGATGCATTTGTCTAGATGAATGTTTGTAGAAAGTACGATGAAAAAAGAAAAATTTTTGATTATTTAAACATTAAGTTAGTATCCAAGTTAATATCAGAATGTTGGAGTGCTACTATGAAGGAATGTGGGAATGATTTTGAAGTAAGTATTATAAAGGTGGGTATTGAATATTATTTAGATTAAACGTTGAGTACGAGAGTATTATAAGATATGTTGTTAAATTTCTGAAATTTGATACAAATATTATGATGGCAAATGACTATAAACGTTAATATGATTTAATAACAGATCTAACAATGATGATACACAGTTTCAATAAACTATTCTTGAGCAAAATTTTTAGATATGTTATTAAAGTTTAAGATTGCCTGTTGTCTACATATCACATATACATATTTAGTATAATTTAATCTGAAATAACTTCCTAAATAATTTAAAACAGAAAATAATTTATTTAGTAACTCTAAACTAATCCCAAGTAATTAGAAACTAACAAGGCATACTATCACCTCCAAATGATCTATTCTAAACTTGAATTTCTGAAACTTGGAAAACGAGAGTAGATGCAAATATGTTGTTAAATTTCTGAAATTTTCACACACAATGAAACGCTCTATTCACAGGAACTTCACTAATGCAAGAACAAAGAAAGCCCAACCCTTCTGCGTTTCAAGTTTAGTCGATGAGATTCCTTGAAGCCTGAGCGACTGTTGAATATCGTTTGCGTGGATCAGCGGACGAAGCAACAGCAGCGACGGAGAAATGAACAAACGCGGAGAGACGCCACTGTTGCGTTCTCGTCTCCTCACAGCGGCTCGGTTACTACTGGAGTTGCACAGCGCCAGCCCACTCCGTCCGTTAGCGAGCGTGCACAAGCATTTTCTCGCGGTCCTCCTCCCCCACTCGCTCGCACGCGCAACATTTCGTTTCAGCGTGCCTTTCTCTTTCTCTCTTTCTTTCTCTCTCTCCTCGCTTTCTTCATATTTCTTCACAAGTTTTTTGTTTAGTTACCTGCACATGTGGACGCACTTGAATGGTAATAACTTCTGCGATATAGCAGAATCGTAATACAGCTTATACATCAGAGTTTTATACGCTCGTCTAAACGAACAAAAGATAAGGGCACGAATTACCGCACTGAATTATCAGCGAAGGTAAAAAAACAAAATCGATTGAAGATCGAATCTATCGAGACGTTGTTAAAAGCGTATGCGTATATGTTCTTTAAATTATAGAAACAATTTCATCGTTTCAAGCATTATTGGTGAACTGATCGACGAACGTAGCTTGGAAATAACAAGTGAGAAAACACAAGATGCAATCTCTATAGTGGAAATAAAAAGACAAATGATATGTCATTTCATAATACGTATGCATGAGATCATACAATGCAATTGTTGAAATGAATTATTATATTCCACCTTTTGAGATCTTTCAGAATATAGTACACGATCATTTACAACTTCAGGAATAAGAATTGCACGATAAATAATACGATTTTACTTTGCATTTTAAAATAATATACGTAAGGTTACATTTTTAATGTAAAAAAAAAGAGGATGTCTATTATATTTTCTTTCATGTAACACAGTCCAAGGAGAATTATTTCAGCAAACTACTTCAGTTTGCATACAAAGCACGGTTTGAAGTGATTGCTTCTTAACTTGCTGCGCTGTATGTTTCTTTTTGTGGCGTGCAATTTCGAGGGAACCATCGCTGTATAATTGGCTGCTTTGTATCTGTCCACTTTTTCTGCGCGGTGCTCTATGGGACAGTTTGTTCTTGCGTGGCAACGCCATTGTAACCGCGCGATTTGCGGGACCTTCTTGAGATCTCGGGTGCAGGGAACAGTGGTTACTATTCTTGGTTTTATCTTTTAAATCGTACATCAATCTTTCAGGTATATTAGTCTGTTATTCTGTTTATTACTTTTGTTATAGATATTGATTGACATATTATAGACATATTCATTGACATATTATTATATTACAAACATTGATATTATAGAGATTATTAGAAACAATTTTTAGAATTTTAAAATCAACCTTGATCAAATTGCAATTGATAACAATAAAGTTACAACAATAATTGGTCTAAGTATCCATTTAGCAGTTCTGGAAGTTGCAAAATGATCGAAGATAGCAACTAACAATAAGCTCTTAATCCAAGTTCTTAATGTCCCGTTTTAATTTTACGCTAACTTTCTGTTACTCTACATCAAAACTAAAATTCTAATCTTTTTGTTTTCAGAATTGCACAGCTCTGCTTAGATTTTGCAATTAAGATGAGGGAATGCATTAACTTATCCGTTCGCTCGTACCTATGGAACACATACACACTGTATTCGAAGCTGTATTTTTGTACCATCAGAACAAAAATGTAATATTCGGCGTAATGCGATATTTATCAACAACATTGCTTGCGCAGAATAATCCATTAACATTCTGTATGAAATCCAGACAGATAAGTGGAATGCCCTGTACAGAGACGCGTTTGCATACATGCTTTGGTATATCTAGATGCTTCTGCGCCAGTGGAACGTGTATGCACGCGAGTTCAACGAGAGACTGGCGCCAAACGGCGATTCTAACATCGGCCAACCGATCTGCGATCGCCTCCTACGATGATCTTCTACGATGACACACCCCCGTGGAAACGTGATCGAACATAACCGGGCTTCATGTTTACAGGCTGTTTCTGATAGATATCATCAGATAGATATCAATAAACGTACAAGTCGTGCAAATGACGGTCTCGAGCGTAGTATTACATAGGATGTTCTTTGATAAATGACGAGTATCGATCACTGAAAGTTGCCTAGACAATGGAAGTTGAGATTTACGTAAGATTATTTGTACTTATTGTTAGTGATATAATATCATATGCATATTATTAACATTATGTATAATAATATATTAATTATATATTTTTGGTAGTAAAGAGTTCTTTCATGGTTTGCATGGACTAATTATCAATATGAAAAGTCAATAATAAATTTAAGAAATTGAATTTAAGGATCTTCTCATTATTGAACTGAAAATATCTTATATGGTTAGAAAATTTTTGAGAGAAACTAATGACTAAATACATAAATCATACTAGAGAGGAGCGAACTGTACATGCAAAGGATCATAAGACTGTTCTTCATTCATAAATGAAGTGAGACGAAACGTGAAATTACTTTATTCATCGTACCATAGATACGGCAATGCATAGAATATTCTAACTAAAGAATTCCCAGCACTGAAAATATCCTGCAACTGTTTCGAAAATTCATTTTAATTCCCCGAGAAACTGAATTTTGTCAAACTCCGTATGATCTAAAATTCTTCTAAAATTCAATTAAAAGTGTTTCAGAGCACTTTATTGGTGAACTTATTCAAAGCTTGTAATTTGACACGGAACAAACTGTAATCTCCTTAATAACATTCGCCGAACGATTTTGATAAGCTTATAAATTGGGCAAACACAACGCTTTGTGAGAATGACTTCTAATCGCACATGCAATGCGTTCAACATTCGCAATCAGTGACCCAGAATGTTAATACTTTCTCCTTCTTCAAGTATTCTTTTGTTCTCCGTTCGAATGCACCTGTATTTTGTACCCGTGACGCACAGCTGTTCCGTGACAATGCAATAACGGGTCGCGAAGGAAATAGCCCCGTTCTTTTTTTCTATTCTTTATATTCCGCCCTCGAATTCGTTCGATGAATAGAACCAGGCATCTATGAAATATTTCTATGACAAGTTCCAATACTACATTTGGAGAAGAATATGTGTATCCACGTAGATAAACATGCTGTCTGAACATGTTATTAGGTCATCGAGATCGAACTTCGAAAATAAAACGATACGTGGTTAAATAGACTGGAAGAGAAAATTTTTTCACTCTCTCTCTCTCTCTTGCTCTCTTTAAATCATGCAACAGTATAATCAACATAATAAATGTAACAGTAATCAATCAACTATATCAAAATTAAAATGATTGATGGGATGGATATTTAAAATCCTGTTTGATTGGGGCAATTTTTTTGGAATATGTTAATGCTAATAGTATAATTTAATAATAGTAATAAGGCTAAGAATAGTATACAATATTTGAAGCCTATAAAAATCTTAATTATCATAAAAAAAAAGTTGATTAAAGTCAAGTAATAACAGTGACACTTTAGATAATAATTAAAAAAAATTTTGATTAAAATTTTAATGAAATAAAATAGTATTTTAAATGAGCATTTTAATTAAAAATACAAAGCTCTAAGCTAAATAGTAGAAACATTGTTAGAAGAAAATTACCACAAGTGTAATGACAAATTAAAATCGTTATTTTATTACAATAAGAAACGTGATTCCAATAATCTCTTTATTTATTATATTTTAGAATCTTATTAGTTAATTGGCATTTTCTTATTTGCAGCATAGATAAAGAGGCAAATTACGTAAATTTGTAGAGATAACGGAGAAGATACGAAGTATGACAAGATTATCTTATCGAATGAAAATATAAATTTGTATAACGGAGAAATGATAAAATTGTAATTACGAAAATGTACAAAGAAGTGAAAGAGATACAATAAGACGTGATTTGTGAAGAGTAATTGTCGAAACAGTATCTACCGATTTATATAAAATCATTTGAATAATCATATGCATCAACGTATATGATTCTTACGACCCTGATCGAGGTTTCAACAGCTTATTATATTTTGAAGCTTTTTTCAATTGGGTCAGAAGAATAGATATATGAATACTCAAGAATAGATATATAAATATTAATCCTTTGCACTCGAGGCCGTTTCCGCGCAGACCAACCAGCAACTCGAGACGTTTCGCAGCGCTTAGAGTGAATTTACTACCTCTAACGTAAAATGATTCACACACAAAGTAACACACAAAACTTTTATATTTTATATTTTAATATTCAATGTATCTTTACATCTTTACGAAGATAATTTCTTAAACATTAGTCTTTGTAATTTTGCTTTGTATGATATTTTATGAAACAATTGTCGAGATGTATGCCCGGCTTTTCGGGACAAGTATCACAATAGTATGTCGTTTGATGTCTTTTGCCATGTTTATTTCTTCGAGAGCAGACTTTGCAATCCTTCCTAACTCCTGTTAGAATGTTATGCAGCTTTCCATCTAAACGGATGTTTTTGGAATTGGAGGTTGAAGTTGAAGATCGAGCACGTGTCTGACGAAAATCTCCTGCATCTGTTGTTGGAATTGTTTTTAGATGAAGCATCTAAATCTGGCTGAATCTGTCTCTGGTAAATTTGTTTGAATAAAAAGGAATGTAACTGACATCATCTCGTGATCAGTACTCTTGCAAATTTACCAACGGCATTGTCCCCATATTTATTATGACTCCAATAAATACCTACATTTCTTCAGTAGTCACACTGTCCCAAGTTCGCCATATCGAGTACAGTGATAGCGTTTTATTCTCTAACTTTCTTCTAGCGTAATTATTTATTTCAGTAACTATCTCATTCACGAGTTCATCAGTAAAAAACAGTTTGAAAAAATCCAACGGTTCTTTTTTGTCTGCGAGTATGTGCGGTCCTGCAGGAGTGTTGCCGGCTATAAACGGTATTCTCGAGGGTATTTCTTCGGATTCTGGACAACTAATCTATTCAGAACTGTCGGATCGTGGGTCTGCAGCATCACTATCACTGTCACCTTCACTGTCTATTATTCTAATCTTTCGTCTTCTTACACCTTTTACTTCATCACTATCATCATCACTGCTCGTGTTCTCTCTATCGTCCAACTCTCTGTGTATAGCTGTAATTTCGTTTAGCAACTGTAAATCAAACTCGTCTTCACTCGAGCTTATTTCATTACTACGTTCCGTGGTAATGGGGATCAGAAACTTCAACTTTTCTAGTTCTTTTGCCACGGCTATCAAGTTCGAACTGAGACAGAAAATGCAGTCCGGTTCGTAGTTGCGTACTAATTTCAGATAAGAAAGTCTTATCTCCATTTTAAGGGATATCATTTTACACTTCGTAAGACTGTACAACAAGAGCGTAGGAACCTGCGTCGAAGAAACGAAACGTAAACAATTACCGCCGCGTATCGGGTTATCGCAGCGAACCAAGTTGTGAATGACAGTCATCTCTTGAGTTGCGGCATCAAACCGCATGGTGAGTGAGACTCACCTCTCGAGTGCAAAGGGTTAATGTTTAATCTGTTTCATCGCAATGTATTTCTGGCATATTCTCATCGCAACAATTCTCTTCGATCTCACAGGAGTCAATTGGTTGAAATAGTTTTGTGAATTTTCTCGTCTCAAGGTGAATCAGCACATTCGACGATTAATTTTCATCAGAATGTTATGTAGAGCTAATGGCGTCCGTTTATGGTCAGTATATCAAAACCATCTAACGATGATTAATACTGGCATCAACGATAGCAGCTGTATCTAATCTGGATGTCCTTTTAATAAGTGCTGCGCGAATATTTTAGCATTAATATCAATTTTTTCGATGCCACGATATTCAGAGAAGATACATACACATAGTCGAAATCGACTCATTGATTTCTCTGGCGCTGATACTTCATGTTGGAGATAAATCCGATTACGACAATTGCTGAAATAGTTTCTTCTTTGCGATATGTTCTTGTAACTCCACAGTATAACGTCTAGAAATAAATGGATGATAAATGAAAGAATCTTGCTGAAGAGGATTTATCAAATGATACAAAATCTTATTGCATAATTCATAAAATTGCTGTTTCAATCCTAAAATCAGGAGGAACAAGGATAAATTTTCCATTCTATACCATCCTTCTTTCTTCTCTTGTTTTCTATATTCTTTTTTTAATTTATTCTATTATTAATTCATCATTCTATTTTTATTACATTAATCTAAATCAAATTGATAAAGCTTCTTTTTTTACATTTTGTATTTGACTCTAGTTTTTTAATTGTACATTTTTAATTTTTCATATATGTTTGTTAGATAAAAGAAGATAAGTATGAAGAGTAATGTACAATATATGATATACCTTCAGAGACAGAGGATTGTTTATTTTCATTGTTGCATATTCATTCGATGCTTTAGCGATAAGAAAAATCGGAGATGACTTTAAAAAACGTATCAAATCGATTCTCTTTATCCTCCATCTACGCAAAAGCACTTGCAAATGCGTTGATTCAGCGTTTATTTTACACTATGCTCTCATATTTCATGTTTCTTCGTTCGCTTTTTTTTTTTGCAAATGTATTGCTTCTGCTTAACACCAATCCATTAATGAAATTTAAATGATCCATCAATTATTATCTTCAGTAATAAAATATATCATTTTATAAAACATGTAATTTTGACAAATTTTGTTCTTTTTGTGGAAGATGAAAAATCAAAAAGATTTTATGAAAAATTGTTCACGTTTATATGAAATATTTAATTAAATTTAATTAAATTAATTCCTTCTATAACATTATGTATTGTCAAAAGGTTGTAGCGTAACAACTATATAGAATACCAGTACTTATTGGAAAAATATCAGCAATTCTGCTATTGTTGCAGAAGATGCGTTAATGCATAATCAATTATGCGAATCTATTTCACCATCTTCTTTCATATAACAGCACAAAAGAAGCCAGATCCAGCCCTTTTTTTTTGATTCTGCACTTCTTGGTGGGTTTCATTGGATTCTATATATTAATGATTTACTACGATGAACTAATGTAAAATTAACGATAAGAAAACAAAGTTTTTTACTACGCCGTTCAAACAAGAGATATAATAAAAAACAAATATTTTGTCTTCTCATTTTTAAAATTTTTAAATTTAATTTTCATTTCGTTTGTCTTCATAATGTTGCGTTTCATATCTTACCCTTTATGTATTTAATTGTATTCTTTGTATATCTTTTATGTATTTAATGTGTTAAATTCCTTTTTTATTGTTATAATGTAATTGTTATTAGTATTATTATTAGATTAAACATTACCTTTCATCTAGCAATAAAATTTTCTTTTTTAGTATGTAAATTTTCTCTGTTGAAAACTCTTACACATGACCAACTACAGAAATATGTTTATCAAAGTGCAACTTTTATTGCATAAAGCATAAGACATATTCCACGATCGAAATTACCAAAATATTTCAAACAGCTCAAAATTCGGATTTTATATCAAAAGAACATGAGGTTCGAAGAAGTGGCACGACAAAGCCATCCGTCGAGCGGTTCTCCTGATACACAGTTTTTTTCAAAAAATGGTAGATGGGACAAGGATAAGGTGAGTTTCGATATGTAGTAACTTCCACATGGTGAGATCCGGGCAATTATTATTATTTGTAATACAGTTATGAATTATGTAACAAATAATGAGCTAATTGGCTTAATTTAGTTTTCATGTAATTAAAAGATTTGTTAAATTGTTAGGGAGATCGATTTTTAAATATTGTAGAAGATCGTAGATTTTAAATTTTGATAAATATTTTAAAACATAATATATGATTTGATAAAATGATAGATCTATTCTATGTCTCCTTTTTGATTAAATATCAGGTCCATTCTAAATATATTTCTGTGTTTCAATAAATAAAAAATCCTTTTATAAGTATTGATTTTATCATTTCTAACGAAAAACTCATCGATGAATTCGCAAAATACGAATCAGATTTCTTTCTGATACAAACACACACATAAATACATAATATAAAATGGAATAATTTTAGATACTAATTTCGTGTCTTGGAATCTAGAAATATTAGTTGACAACACCGTAACAGATTTCATTTTACTTATTGTTAATCATTTTACTTGATTCCCCTATTTACCTGGTTTACCTACTTCTCTGTTTACTTTCCCGTTGTTTAACTGTAGAATGTATTAAAAACCTAGTGATTCTTTTTCTGATTGGTATTTCAGACTCTGAGACACGAAGTCTCGTTCTTTAATAAATGATAGAACTAATATTCTATCCTCTTCAACCGGAGTATCATTTTTTTGAAATCTGATCATACCCGTCATAAGATTTCGGGTCATAGCTGACGATACAATACCAACGATGCTGACCAACATTAACTTGTATGTTACCTGCACTAATGATACTGTTCCTTCAGCGAAATTATCTGCTTGTCTCCTCTTTCTTTCTTCCACAAAGCGGCGATCGCAGTCAATTATTTCGAAACCTATGCCATATTTGATACGGACTTCATTCGATTTCCAAGAATTTTTGTTCAAATCACCACGACACAAACTTTCACAACAAGCCTGCAAAGATGAATTTATTCATTTATTGTTCAACGAAGAAATCACGGACGAACCGGCTGCATCACATACGGCAGTTTGAAAAACGACTTTTTATGAATGAAACTGAATTTGATATTTACATTTTGAATCTTTTGATTTACACGTTGAAAACTTGTTACTGTGTCAACTACAGAAAATTACTAATTTCCTACCTGAGCAACTGTACGTGTTGCAACTTCTGTTAACTGATTGTAAGGGTTGCTCTAATGTTTAGTCAAAAATATCGTAACAAATTAACGTTGTCTAAATTCGTATTGCGCGGTATAACACAAGACTTGCAGTATTCTTCGAGGATTAATGGGACTCTTGGTGCTCTATACAGTGTTTAGATCTCTTCTACGAAATTCTATTAATAACGCCGGGAGCTTTGCGGTTTAAATCGCGATCGTAGCTACATAGGAAAAACGAATATATATATGTGTGTATGTACATATATTCTTGTGAATACCAACGAAACATTCATTGACCCTGGTTAAAGCATTAAGTCGGACTTAAATATAGATATATTCTATATTTAAATAATAATTGTAGATTATTATAATGTTATATACAGTCAAGATGTTGTCATTTTTTTCTTTTCAGAAGCAAAGTATACATACATGATTCAATGGCAATATGATTCTCACAATGTGTGTATGTAGAGAATGTCCATATGAAGAGACTCCTTTGAAGGTTTCTTTTTCTGTAAAATGTGAGGATGTAACTCGATTCCAAAAAAAATTACATTCTTTGAAATAGTTCATACTTGCCACATTAATAGACTGAGTAAAACAATGAACAGCAAGAAACAAAATTTGCACAGTAAGTAACCTCAATCTAACTCAAACTCTTTTCATAGTTAAATATAATAAACTTCAAGAATCATTTGAACTTCTTATCTATATATATGTAAATTATTCTTGAAGTTGTACTTATATTATTTAAATTAAATTATATATGTAAATTATATATGTAAATATATATATAAATTAATAATTTTTTATTTGAAATGATTTACTACTATTAAACAGTGATCAAGTACAAAAATTACATTAAATATAATCAAACGTACATATATATATTAAATTAACTCAGCACTGAAATAACTCTTTCGTTCATTCAATCAAGGAGTTGGGTTAAATTCAGGTTAGGTTTTTTTTGCTTTATCAATCTCAACATCAAAAATACGTTACGTAAATTTCGCATCATTGCAAGTTTCTTTTTCATCCTCGACCTTCGCCTGGCAAGCATAACTGTGGCCCAGTGCGACAAGAAAAGAAAATTCGTAGACAGAGAGAGAGAGAGAGAGAGAAAAAGAGAAAAAGAGAGAGAGAGAGAGTGTGTGTCTATCGGTTACTCGAGCGAAACGCATGCATAATCTCAACGCAGGAGCCGCGCGAACGATGACTTGTCATACAACCGTGTTACAATGAGAAGTTGAGCAAAATTCCTTCCCAATAAAAGCAAATTGCTGCGAAATGTAAAATATAAATCGATTTCCCGTTTATGCTGCGCAAACACGCTCTTGCATAACGTGTCCGACAATAGAACCAATGTAAACAGCAATCGTGGCGGTTTTGATAAATGATGTTGATTCAAGCGAGACCAACAGACTTTACTTGTTTAATCGATCAGTATTTTTGTAATCGATTGTAGGTTGTATTTAACCAAGCGTCGACACGTCAACAGTGAATGCACTATTCTACGTTTTATTAAAAATATTAAATTACTTCTGAAGATATTCTTGGACATGATCGTATTCGTCGTTCCTGTTTGGTCAAACTATTTCACGAAGGTTTGAAAAACTGCAAAAGTAGAACAGGAAAATTATAAATCATCAAGTTTTTTTAAGTTTACATTAAGGTTTTTGTAAGACTTACAGTGAAAAAAAGTCTGCAAATTCGAAGCATCTAACACAATTTCCTCATTCTTGACTTCCGTAATTCATGAATTACGGGACACTTTGTACATAGATCTGTAATAAAATAGAATTGACATTGCAATGGAAATAATTAATAATTTATTAGAACAAACATGCTGACTCGCAAATCACGGAGCAACCTGACGTGCATCAAGAAAACATATTTTAGAAGAAAAGCGGAAGCTTCCTTTTAAATGATTCGTTCGAGCAGGGCAATACATCTCTACACCCCTCGCACAGTGGGAAGCGAGCACGTTAAAAAAGGAAGTTTTTATCTCGGCGTTGAAGACTCGTTTTTAGGCGGTAGAACAGATTCATCCGTCACGGCTGTGAGACTTCCGTTCTTTGTTTGCAGTCTCTATTTCAGCGAGCAGCCACGAGGGAAGACTTCAGAGCGTGGTCGTTCGCCACGAAATTACGTTCATTTCCTCTCCTTCAACAACAAGCGTTGCGCCACACAGAATGAAACAAAAATGCCAGTAAATTCTTTCGCGAGACGGTAAGAATTATCTTCCTCCGCTAAATAAATTAACACAAATATACATCTATTTTTCTAACAATTATGGAAAAAGCAAAAAGATCGAATTTCAATGCACTGTTCTTATTTATAACAGTTGCAAAAAAAATTAATTAAAATTATTAAATTAGTTCTAAAATTAAAATTAATTTTAATAGAATATATAATAATTCTCTCAATTTTCTCGGCGAATTTCTTAGAATTTAACTCAACCTTGTTCTGTTTTTTTTCTCAAAGATTTGATTTTGAATACAAGAGAACACAAATAAATTAATTTGATTACGAACGAATAAAAATAACATTCCGATGATATTTTTTATTACAGAGACAAGTCAAGGTTGACGTTCTATCGTGAGGAATTTGGTCGATTTCTATCAATGCAGATTGCTTCGTGATCGAGACAACGATAGATAGTTCAATTCAAGAATAGAACGATGACAATGTCGTTGTAATTCACGTGTTGAACAATGCGATTTCGTTTTGACCGAATTGTTTCGGAAACGTTAAATTTAGGTTTCCTGTACACACTGTAAATCGAACAAGGTTAATGGATCGTTTCCTCTATCGATCATGTAATTATGATGGAAATTTTAGCAAATTAGAACATTCGGCACTGTTTGATATCGTTGAACGATTTAATATTGGAGCAAAAGAAAAAGATTCTTTCAGTGGGTCTTCGAGAATGTAATTAACTCGTCGATACCTTTGCACATGTAAATATGTATCATTCAGCCGAAGATTTATTTAATTCTAATATTCATCTCTGTTTATTGAAGACTGGATGTTTTATATATACTCAATCATAGTGTAGAAATACACACTATATAGTCAATTGGATCACCTGAAATTTTGAAAAGGTGAAATTTTGAAAAGTATAAAAATTAAGAATATCAGATTTTAGATTAATTATCTTCACCAAATTAAAAGTGTTTACAGATATTTTTATGCGAACAAAAAGAAATAAAGAATCGCATTTAGTGTAACAATGACGATCAAATATTTCACGCGCTAGTGTGTCAGTAAATGATATTCCATTGATGCTGCACGACCTATCCTCGAACACATTACATAAACACATCCTTTAACTCTGAATGTAAATTCATATTAGCAGAGGCGCAAACAAGATGAAATTTTTTTTTTTTATTATAAAACGCATCTCATAAATTATCGTTAATGTTTTAGTAAATATCTCGACAATAAAAATAACAAAGGTTCAAGCCAGACTCCTCGAGTAAACTTATAAATATTCAATTGATCTTCTGCGCATAACCGCTATTTTGGTGGTTTCAAAATTAGAATCTAGATATTCGAGGAGTGAGTTTAATGAAAGTTTCATTGAAGCAAGCTTATTTTGCAAAGAATTTGTAGTAGAACTGAAACGAAAGGATGAGCAAGTTTTTTTTACATTGTTGCAACGCATATTGATGCAATGATCCCAAAATTCTTTTTCTTTTTTTTGATACTTGAGTCACTTGAGCTATTATTACGAGCTCTGTTCGTAGGTATTTCAAATCTTTCGCGTGATTTCGCGACCTTTACGTACGGCCACACCATGAAATCATGATTGACATCAAATCGACGTTTCGTAAAACTACTTACATACTCAGATCGCACGCACATCTTGCAGGACGTTAATGATGTACATGTGATAAAAGTCTTGAAGTATGCTAGGTTCCGACCACAGACGATCTGTAATTCCGACTAACTCGCTCGATAAATGTCATTCAAAAAAGCGTCACGGAAATAACTTTGCCAAAATATACATATGTATATATACAGGATGGCCACTGAAAAACTGAAGGGTTTGCAAGTCATAACTTTGTGAGCAGGAATGTTTTTCACACATAATACTGAAAAAATCCATTAATTATATTTACAAATAAAATAAAAATTTAAAAAACGTGTGTGTAAAAATTATTTTTACATATATGTAAAATAACTGCATATACATAATTAGAAATTTAGAAAACAGATGATCATATTTGGATGTATCACGAATTATGACTAATTGAAAGTCACAAATATGCGTTTATGAACTTTCTCTCTGGATACGATCTTTGTGTTAAATGAAAAAGATTTTTCAAGATTTTAAATTAGATCTTAAATTAAAAGTTTGTAATAATCGTGGTGATTATACTCATAATGTTTGTATAACTTCATATTCTTCTTATTATTAACATTTTTACGTATTATACGCATTTTATTCCCATAACAGCCTAATTATAGTTTTATTGCAATGTACTACTATAAAAGATGTAAAAGAAGCATTTCAAAGCTAAAATTCGTCAGTATTACAAAATAAATTGTATTATTTTATTTTTCAGAAATTTGTTTTCGAAAGGAGAAGAGAATAAATATAAAAATCAAATAAATTCTCACTACCGTAATATAAATGACTAAGAATGAAACAAAAAGTATCTTTCTTTCTCTTTTGATCAAGAAAAGAAGTTGATAATCCTCCTACTTTTGTTCTACTGCACGACTCGATGATTTCGCGAGTGCGTGAATCATTTGTGTCCTATGCTTAAGAGAACTTTCTCGCGAATACGTTTGCAAACACGTATGTATTTTATGTTACAGGCAAAAAGAACAATGAACAAGCCACAGAAATAGCTTGTGACTCAATATTTAGGCAGCACTGATTTGCCACAGAACATTTAGCATAAATAACTATGTGGGATGAAAAATCGATAATCTACAACTTGACGTACAAGTGCTGCCTGATACCATTCGAGCAAATCAGTTTACAAATTTTAGATCTAAAAGATTTCAGTGTTAAAAAGTTGCAACCAAAGGTCTTCAATGTCAAAATTTTGTCCTTAAGATAATTTTAGATGGTGTCTACAAGATTGGCTCAACTTTCTCTGTGTCGAATTTCTATGCTCTGAACTGATTTTGAATTTCTTCTCACTATTTCAAATCTATATTTCGACTGGACTGATCAATTTTATTCTAGATTGATCTTACATGTATCAGATATATACAGTAGGACTCTTTATAATACGGACTAAAAATAACGCGATTAAAAAATTGCTGAAAAAGATTCACTTCTGATATGAAAATATATGCATCTTTGAATTGACTCGAAACACAGTTTTGCGTTAACTTTTGTGCGTTAAAAAGGGATTGTTTAAAGTGTGTGTTGTTGATGAACAGTTATTTCTGTGCAGAATTAGTTGTGTTACAAAATACATATTGATTGATTATAAGGTGAGACAATCTTTCTTCACTACATATAATCTCAGAAATAAGAAATATTTTCCAGCTATAACTTTAAAGATCTCCAGAAAAGATAAGCCGAGTAGAAGATTTGTATTAGAAAAAAAATTAAAAATTCTTGATCGGTTGAAATCTGGTAGTAAGTAAAATATCTCTTTACAAGAAATTTAATAGAAATGCATCAATAATTCGCACAATTAGGAAAAGTAAAATAAGAGTTAGAGCTTCTGCTGGAACATTATAAGAACAAACTAAAAGCTAAAGCAATTATATGGATAGAAGATTGCAACAGAAAGAATATTCCTTTGAACACTTATTTGGAAAAAAGACTATTCATTTGATGTTTTTGGTTAAGGTATAAGTCATTTTTCCTCATGTCCAGCGAGTAAAAGAAGTAAAATGAGATCGGGGAACCACATTGTGTATCGCTGTAAATATAAATTTATTGAAGTCTTAAAGTGCTTACATTGAACAAAAAAACATACGGCAAACTGAACGATTTAAGTACACCTATATTCGCCGTATAAATATTATTTTACATCTATGGTGGATTTATTTATGATGTATTAACATATGCCTATGTATAATCTGTGTACAAACCGATGGTAACGCCATATATATATATGTGATATATATATACAATTGCGTGTAGAAAATACAATGCGCTTCTCGATGGATGTTCTTATTTGATGACAATTTTTATGCCTTGTGCAACGTAATTCCACAATACTCAAATTTTGTACTTATCTTTTATATTTTTACGTAATGTATACATTTACGCATCATTCGGAGGAATTCGTGTCAACAACGAACATTGCCTGTTTTTCTTATACATGCATGGATGGTCTTTCCCTTTTCCAAGGATATCATCATACGTCGTGAAAATAGTGAGCATGAATTATTTAATCGCTTATCTTTCGATCAATTTAAAAGATAAAAATTGCTCGACAATATGTCGAAAAAGTCTTTTATTGTACTCTTTATTGCATTTTGTTTAGAATAACCTAATAATAATCAGGTGGACGAAAGCATGTACACTAGATGATGTTCTGCATGTGTTAAGAAAAATCGACGACGGTTCAATATTATATTTACAACTCTAAAAATCTTAATGGATATGGGAATACAACGTCATTTCTTGCATAGCAAGATACGAGATAATATCTTACCTCGACTTTGATACAGTAGAAAAGAAATTGAATGATCAATAGGTTAGAAAATTATCTAAATCGTAGAAACTAGAAAGAAAATGATTTCTCTTCGCGAGAAATAATCGAGAATACATTGCTGATGTTCCCCAGACCTAAAATCTTCGCTAGTAATTGTCCTGTTCAATCGATATGAAATAACGTTCTCGCTACAGATCAACATCGAATGAATTGTTAAAAACTAGTCGTACTATATACAAAATCTTAAACGATAGAAAGAAAATCGCAGATAAACAAAAAATATCTTCAATTCTTTTTAAACTAATGTAGTTTCCACGAAGAGGCACCTTCTCGAAACGTATGTATTGTTCTCTCTACGTTTTTTGATCATTCCTGACATGTCTATTATTGTTCCCATAAAAATCAATCGACGAATAAAGTCATCGATCAATTTTTAAAAACTCGACTTCTGGTCAATTTCTCCTGAGCTTCTTTCGAAGCACTCCTAGAGATTCTGAACGTAACTTAGGAAATATCCACTGAATTCGTTCACGCAAGTTTCATGTATATCGTACGGTCCCTCATTTTGCAATGCTTCAATTCTCTAAGAGCTCTCTGTGCTTCACTAGGTGACGCGAACGCCACCCTAGCGTCGCCCGTAGGCATACCTCTTTCATTATATCGACGTATGACGTTTTCCCTTTTAACATCAAAGTCGCCGAAGAACTCGATGATTTCATTAATATCAGCTTTAAAAGGAACGTTCTCTAAGGACAATACGCAACCAGGTTTGCCAAAACCTTCTACGTAATCCATGGAGCTTGGGTGCCGACCTAACATGTGTCTAGGTATACCCATTAAACCAGGAGGGCACCTAGGTCCGAATCCAGAGTTACCAAAGCGGGGCAGATGATTCATAGGTCCAGAGAATCGCGGTCGTTGTTCTTGAAGTGGTGGAAAATGCTGCTGTTGCGTCTCCATGATCTGCGGATCCACCATTCCCAATGTTTCCAACATTTTGGCTCGCGGGACCAATTCTATGGTTGGTACGTTTTTTCCGAATGGCAGACCGTTCTTTGCGGTGGCTCTGAGAGCCTCGTCCGTCGTGTCGAACTCGCAGAAACATTCGCCAGCAGGTTTCCCATTCTGATTGAGTAGCATGTGTATCCGATGGGGCACGATACCAATATCAGAGAAAAAGTCCAGAATATCACGATCAATGGTTTGGAATGGAAGACCCCGCATGATAACGCAGTCCGAGCTGGTGGTCTGATTCATACTATTTTGCTCGTGGTCACGTTTCGCTTGAGCAAACTTCTCTTCGGTAATTGCTGTCGCGGTCACGGGTTTATTGCCGATTTTCAAGGATGTGTTCACCGACGCTTTTGCATCCTCTATTCTAGCGAATTGCACGTAGGCCACACATTGAACACTTCCGGACTCCTTGGTACTGGTAATGAACAGATCGTTAATTTTCCAGTCGTGGAACAATTTGGCTATATCCATTTCTTTAGTAAAGGACGGCAGATCGGTCAATAAAATACAAGCGGAGGATCTGACATCCTCTATACCATCTTCTCCACGGTCTCTTTCCTTTTCAGGGGAGTACGAATCCACCGCTTTGTCGAAGATACTTTCGTCAAGGTGCAGCACTTCCACTTCTGATCCTCTGACAAATCTGGTCGTGCTCAGAGCAAGTTCCTTACCCTCAGCTTTGCTGAATTTAACATAAGCAATACCAACGCGATTGCCATGGTTATCGTTAATTAATTTCAGTCCATCTTTTCTGATATATATACCTTGAAATGCATGGCGAACGTCATTGTACGTAGCACTTAACGGCATGTTACGAACCTCCACGCAGTATCCGCTTCCTCCACTGTTCTTACTCTCATTGGAGAACCTAGAGCTGTTCGTCGAGCCGCGGTTCCCTCTGTCATTATCAAAATTGAATTGAGAATTGTTTGCTTGGAAAGCATGTGGATTTCGACGCCCTTCCAATTCTTGTACCTTGTTCAGGAAAGGGTTATTTGGTCTGATTCCTGGCCTGTAGTTCAGAGAACCGTTCGAACCATACATATCGGCTCCGAACTGGCCTGATCTGCCAGGGAACCTAACTTGATCCATTCTAGCTTGCTCACTTTGGTTCCAAGGCTCCTTTGGTCTGTTCAATGCACTCACTCCTGTACTCAAGTTGGGTAGATTTGATCCACCCACGTTCTGGGACAATGAGCTCATGCCCACAGTGTGACCGAGAGTCTGCATATGCGATTGCATCAAACTTCCGACACCGTTTATCCCATTTATAGGGAACTGACCTTGTTGAAGCATCGATTGCTGACCAATCACTGAATTGCCGAATGTCATAGAACGTGTTTCGCCATCTTGCGACAACGCAGCCACTCCTGCGCCTAAAATTCCAGGTGCCAGCATGGCAGCCTGCATCTGTGTTTGCGGTGGGACCTCCCATATACCATTTTCCAATGGTTTCTTCCCACCAGCCACGGGCTTATCTTTATGAAACTGTCCTACACAAACTACGTCATTATTGTCATCGTCGTTAGTGTCCTTTCGACGTTCTCCCGTCGAGTTACGCTTCGCATCTCTGTCCCTGGATCGCGTACGATCTCTGGATCTGGATCTATCACGACGACGACGTCTATCTCTTCTATCTCTCTCTCTGTCTCGCGATCTACTTCTGTCACGACGCCTACGATCTCGTCCTCTATCTCTGTCTCGCCTGTCTCTATCCCTGTCACGATCGCGGGATCGAGATCTGTCCCTAGATCGCGACCTGTCTCGTCTGTCCTTACGGTCCTTGCTCGATTCACTGTCGTTGTCCTTCTCTTTCTCTCGTCGGTCGCTAGGTGATCCGGGCTTTTGAACAACCGGAGGAACAGCGACTGGTGCTGTTTGCATGAAGGATTGGAGACTTAATGTCTGTTGTCGGGCTGCCTCAATCACTTTTTGCATCTCTGTCCGCGAGCTGAGCAACAGCTTTATCTTCATCTCCTTGATCTTGCCGCCATCGTGCATCATCGCCTGTCGGGCATCTTCATCGGTGCTGCAAGTTGCATTTAGTTCAAGGATTGTATTTTTTTACGTGTTTAAGTTTACAAAGAGATTTTTTTTTTGCTTAAATCTATTCAAATGTTTATAATATTCCTGAATAGACAACAATTCGGTTCAAGAAGAAATAACAGAATTAAATCGGGAATAACTGATATTCTTATTACAAAGTGATAGTATACGCGAAATGGCAAAGTTGTAAAATAGGATCAATGTTAATAGGCTTATAATGGGATTGATATTAATATTAATGTTCTTTACCTGAAAGCAATAAAAGCGTCTCCCAACTCGCCGCCGACAATGTGTACCCCTCCTTCCGGAATGCTCAAGCCTCTAAAGAACTGGCGGATGTCCAGAGCGTTGGCGGACCATGCCAAGTTCTGTAGTCTAATTATGACACTCATTTTCAACGAATCTATAATCAAGGCAAAGAACTCAAATTGAACAGGAGCAGAAAGCGTCCTGTAAATAACGTGCAAACTTTTCTTCAAAATTATACATGGAATAATTGACGGTAATTAGACGGCTGAAAAACAAAATTGGGAAATGAAAATATAATTTTTTCGTTTTGTTTTCTTTTTATCATTATTTTTATGGATTAATAAATTTATATATATTTGCATACAGGCACTTTCAATATTAATTTCGAAGTACAACATAGTGTTTATGATGGTTCTTAATTATTCAGTTTCATTCTACTAATGGATTAAAATTTCTTTAACTATCTTATTTTCTTTTTTGTTATCAACGTTCGTGCAGAAATTAAAAATTTATTTTATACAGAAGTTTGTTTTTTGTAAAATTAATAATTAATAAGATTTCTTAATAATTAAAAAGATTTGAAATCTAAAAATCTTGCATCTTGCAGATCTCTGAATTCGATTCAAATACGGAAAATTAACATCCCTCGTCGTTAATTTCATTTTATTAATATTTCAGGGCGTATGAGAATTAAAATTAGAGACACGTCGCAGTAACGAAGCGATTTAACATCTAGGAAATTTGGAATAATTTAAAATAATTTAGATACGGAATATTAATCAAGCTTGAAAAACTAACAAAACGCGGGCAAACCGCGTAGAATGGCGAATTTCATTTCCAAGAATGTGAGGAGGTATAATAGACATGCAAAACGCGATTAGTTTGAAGTACAGGGAAACAGGAACATCAATCTCGTAAGCTTTCGAGCAGCACACGAACCTCGAAGATTTTATCGATCTCTTCCATCCTATTTAATCTAGCGAAGAATCCCAAGAATTTACATTTCGGGATTTCAACCTTGTTTCTAATTATACTAATCTGACAAAATAAATTCAATTTTTAACAAGTTTTAATTGTTTCTGACATAGTTAATAAAATAGTTAACAAACTCAATTAATAATACTTCTCCTATACTTTTTAATATCAAAAAATAACGATAATTAATATCGTTATAATTTATTAACCACTATTAACTTCAAAATTCTTCATTCTTCTATATACTTCCATTCTCTTCTATTAATTTAATAACTATATTTTTGTTCCATGAGAAGCTTGTTAAATTGATAAAGGCAAATTAATTAGTTTTAGCTCTCACAGTAATAATATAATAATGTTTTAAAAATATGATTGTATCGTTAATAAATGAATTATTCCCCATTTCTGCTACAACTTCATGCATATTTTATTTGTTGGTCAGTTACGAATTGTTGCTATTTATACTAACATTGTATGTATTTTGTATCTATATTGTTTTATTGACAATATGCAATCTATTTTTAAAATATTATGCCCTAAATTTTAAAAAATTGAACTTTGATTACTTATGATTGTTTGCTTCACAGAAGTTTCCAATTGTAAAGGGTTAAAGCAGCAAGTAGCGGCGTCGATTGATGCAGTGACTCTCAAAGAGACATTCTTATTTTTTAAAATTGATATATTTTATACTACCTAAGCTAGTATCTACTAAATTAATATTATAGAATAACTTCGTGATCCATACTATAGAATACTTATCAAATATTTCAATTTCAAAATCACTTAATCCTTAAAAAAAGAAAAAAAAGAAATTGATAAAATTACATATTTATCGATCCAACAGCTAAATCAGTTCATCCGTAAATGCAGTATGGAGTCTGAAAATAATCTCTCACCATTTTCTGTCGTCTTTCCTCAAATAGTATAATGAATCTCGAACCTTAAAAGGATATTGATTATACTTATTGTTTAAATGTTTTCTATATTGTAACTATCCTATAATGAATTCATGTAACTAACATTGATTATAATACCACGATTAACAGGAATATATTCTTTGCAATTCAAATTTTCCTTTTTAATTCAAATATATATATATATAAAAGCGAGGATCATAAAATATAAACTATATTTAATTAATTCAATAATTTTCAATGATTTTAATGTTTCAGAAATAAAATAATTATAAGGACTTTTAAAGATTTCAAGAAATTCAAATTTGTTATAGCCTATGTGTACTACTTTATCAACAGATACAACGTTTTAAATCTTTAATTTATGATCTCGTTATTTAAGTTCTATCAATTGTACAATCATGTTGTACATTTTTATTAGGTTTCTTATTTTTAAAGCTTGTTTAGAAGTCGCGACGTTTCAGTTTCGAGATCATAAAATTGTTCTAAGTATAGTAATCTCTATAATATATGTGAGTACAAGATTATGTGTCAAAGTTCACGCGTCCGTGAATTTGAAAGAAAAACCTGAAACCCGATTAAAAACTCGGAAGAGTGAAAACCAAAAAAAGTCTATCATATAATGTGTGTGTGTGTGTGTGTGTGTGTGTGTGTGTGTGTGTGTGTGTGTGTGTGTGTGTGTGTGTGTGTGTGTGTGTGTGTGTGTGTGTGTGTGCGCGCGCTTCCTATTGGAGAGTGCAGAATGTTGCGTATGTATGAGTTTAATACTGTCACTGCCGATCAGATTTTCATTATAATAAGTCATATAGTGACTGATAGGATAGTAAGAAGTCAAAGCAATTATGTTACGTGTGTCAAATCAAAGTATATACAAATCCTTTAATATAAGGATCTAAGGACCTCTTGATACAAGGACGTAAATCCTGGGTGAACGCCATAGAACAAATGCAATTTTCTATAGGGAGTGAATTACAATTAAAATATTTAAATTTTTTCTCCTTGTGATTTTAATTTACTGAAATAATAATTAATGTTAAATTGAAAAATAGGAATGAACTGTAGGGAATTTTATAAGTCTAAGAGAGTTTTGAATATTTAGCGAGGTTCTCTTCAAGATATAACGTTTTAAAATCTGTAAACACACGAAAGTTTGTATGTGTAATTGATAAAATGAGTGAATTGATAGAAATCATATTTTGAAAATCATAATTATTTTCAAAATAATATATTACTGATTTGCGTGACGGATTAATGTCTTCCTTTTATTTAAATAAAAAACTATATGAAAACTATAATAGTGATTTGTTATACTCTATTCCAATTGACGTAACTACAAGTCCCAGGAGTACTTTTTCTGTGCATCGATTAAAAGCATGAATAATAATCAGCCAACAAAACTCTGTGTCTACTGAATAAAAGATATTGAAAAATCGATTTTAATGGTTTTTACTGTTCGACAACGCGTACAGGATAATTTTATAACATTATTATTCCTTGAAAGTGATGGAGTGCTTGAAATTTACAACTCTTTTTACACAAAATAAATAGAGAATTGTTTTTAGTTTCTTATAAATTTATATCGTTTTAAAAGTCTTCTATATTTTAGGTTTTAAAATGGGTTGACTCTGCGAGGATTTCGTTTTTTAACTGATGAGTTAAAAAGAGTGCAAACTGAAGATTGTTTTACCAAATCTTTCCTATTTTGTTAATCACTTTTCAAAACAATTTGAGCGTTGCTTAATTTGTAGTGCTTGCTCGTTCTTAACGAGACAAATGTTAATTACTTAATAATACTAGAAAAAGAACGTAACGCATCATCAATAATAATATCTACAAATAATAAAATAAATTTTCATTACTTGTATTATAATATTACAGTAGTGATGTAATGGAAAGAAATCAATATCATATTTTAAAGTCTTTGCTACTTTTACTCCTTAAGAGAATCATTACCTAAACTAATTCCATAACTCGATTTACTTATTTTCCAGCTGATACAACAAAAGAAGAGAGATGATCAATATCAATCTATAAAATTTATTCGAAGACGAGGAACTTAGCAATAACAAGACAATAGCTTTTGAACAGTTTTTCCCTTCTCGCAATGATTACGTCGATCACCGATAATAGGAGCACAGAAATATTTTTGCTTCTCAGCCAGCTAGTCGTTGTTTATGAAGCATTATAAAATCTCGGACGTTCCACAGGATCAAAATAGAGCAGATTCCAAACACGTGTACCGGAAACATTTATTGTTTTAACGGATTTCACGTGCACTAACTCTCTAATTTTAAGGGAATCATAAATCCGTGAACACATCGTCGAGCGATTAATAAAGTCATCAAACCCTATATTTTTACATAGCCATTAGAAAACGTCAATTATTTTTAAGTGTTGTCATTGTCATTATTATTATCATCATCATTATTATTATTATAATTAATAAGCACGTTCCAACGTGTATAAGAAGTTAATTAAATCTTCCATTAAATAATAGAACATGTACATAGAAATATTAATTAAAAATTTCGTAGATCACTAGTAAGATCATTAAACTGCAACGTAGTTAATTATAGTTGATAGCGCGACTTGAAGGTAGCAATGCTGAAGCTCTTATTTTCATATCCACCAAACTAAATCGTGCTTCTCCTGTAGTGAAACAATCATCTGTAAGACGTTTTTTAACGTGGTCTGTAAGACCATTATGTTAATGGATTTAGATATAAATCGAGATTTATGAACCACCGTTTAACACTTTCGCCATTGTTGAAATTTCAGTTTCAACAATTGTTTGAACAGACCAGTCGTCAAATATTAAGGTGCAACAACACAATGGTCCTTGTTTTTGGCAGTATCCGATAAGAAACAAATATATAACGTTGCCGTCAGCAGCATTATAGAAACAATTGAAAGAACAAAAAAATGTGTGCGTGTGTATGTGTATGACAATAGCAGTAAAGAACAGGTTGAAAGACGTTCAATAGATTTTTTTATATGAAATCCAACAATGCACAAAATGCTAAATTATATGCCTGAAACTATAGAAAATGTTTAAAGCAGAGTACCGTTTATAATTTTAATATATGAAACAGATAGACGTTTATAGAAGTCTTACTACTTCAGTTACGTCTATAAAAAAAATAAGTTTGTATTCAGGCCAGTGATAAGTAACTACGACACCATGATTTTCTTATCAAGAAAAAAAAAAAACTCAGCTTACTCTTATTATTAATATAACCACTCTAATGTTAATCATAACCAAAGATGGAATTATCGATTACTCATAACATCGTAGTTACCATAAATTTAATGCAATCTCACGTTCCAGAAATCCATACCGTTTTAAAAAAGTAATGAAACCCTCGGTATATTCGGATTTCAATACCGCTGCGTGAATACCTTCTTAAATGCAATCCTTAAAACTTCATTTCACGTTCTTATTCAAGACTAATTTCAAAGGCGAATTGTAAGATTCAATAAATTTATGGATAGGATTCTTAGGAGATTGAAAACAAATTTACAGAAACCTAGGTCACTACATCGTACTACGTCGATTTCATTTTCAGAATATTTCATTTGCGTAAAGACGAAGATATCTAGCATTCTAGATTCAGAGCGCCAGTTGCAAGTAAAAAAGTCGAACGAGTCCCCGAAAACTGTATATATCAAGTCGGCAGTCTGTAGATGAAAATTCCACACAAATTTAGTGCTCGCATCTCGTAGTCGATTAGTTGATTCTTAACAGAATTAAATCAGCCTTTCAAATTATCTATCTCGGGTGACTCAAATTTAATCACACATTTAGTTAAATCATATTTAATGTGCTTGTTTGTTATAAGTTTGAATTTATACCAATATAAGAATTTTCTCTAACGATTTTCGACTCCCGAGCTGTAGAATTCCAACTTTATCACAATACGATTTTGTTGTATTCAAAAGTTAATGTTCCGACCATCAGGATCAAGCCTAAGTAAGGATCAAAACTCGAGCAGATCGCTGATTGTTGTGAAACTTCGTGAAACTTCGCAATTAGAGGTCGTCGTTGGCACGGATCAGTGGAAAAATTAATAAGACACGACGACGATGATAAATCAGCAACTATCCATCTCAGGTTCCATCCAAACAGCGGTGGCGTATCCATGATGTCACAACAGAACAAAAATATCCATACGAAACGATGACCGCGCGTTTCGAACATTTTTTTTCCTCCCTTCTTAAAATTTTTTTCTTCCTTTTTTTCTTTTTTTCTCGTGAAACTTTGCAACAGTGCTGAGCTTCCGTCAGAGCCAGAAATTCCTTCAAGCGCGTATTAAAGATTTGACAATCGTCTAAAAACTAATGCGCGCGAACATCCTTGAAACTTTAACACACTTTCAACTAAAACAATTGAATACTCGCTGAAAATTGGCAAGGAATTCGTTGTGTAGTTTTTTTACTAATAAAAAAAAAAATATATTTAAAGTAAAATTGAATAAAAAGGGCTTAGGGGTATTATTAATACGAATTCACGTGGATTTTTGATCGCGTTTAAGGATGGTTCCCTCGAAGAGGGCAGTTCTCATTTAAAAACCTGTTTATTATATTCTTGAAACAAGAACCGGACATCCTTAAACGTAAATCTAATCCAAGATGTACGGTAGTTTGACCAAGTCGAATTTAATGCAGTTTATAATTTGCTGTGCAAGTGTCTTGTTACGTATTATTAAATTACAAGTTCATTTTTAATTAGAACGACAGATTTGTTTCCTCCATTTCTGTAAAGTTTTCCAAGATAACGTGTACGTATGTTTTCTTATTCCAATTTTCTTTTCCTTTTCTTCTTATAGTAAAATTTAAGGAGGTAGAGGAAGAGGGAATAGGAAGTCGATGTATGGGTTCGAAATCGCCGTAATTCGAAGCTGGCTGCACGTTCAGATCGAGCACAAAAGAGAGGTCATACCGGTACAAGAAAAAGAAATCCAACAAGACGAAACGAGACTCGCTTCCATTCACCAGGCTTTTATGCCGCCAATTTGAACTGTAGCTGCATCAACTTGCAAGCATTCACGACGATGATCAAGACATCGCGCACTCATTTTTCTCTCTCGTTAGTTTGCCCGTTTGTTACAAAACCTTATTTATTTTTAAACTATTGAAAAATTCGAAACTTCACTTGTATTCATATTTTTTATATCTATTTTAATTATTTACTCATATGTACGCTCTTACAAGTGCGTCTAAATTTATGAAACAAAAGAAGTTTCGAATATCATGAAAAATCTCGAAGCTTCGACTGTTCAATAATAACGTGATCGCGTTAAGAAAGCATGAGAAGTATCGATAAGATTTAATGGCCCAGTGATGCGGACAGTAGCAAAATTTTCTCTGTCTCTATATGCACGATTGTACGTCGATGGTAATACGATGTACCGTAGTATAGACATAACTTGATTGCCATAATCCATGTATACACTCGATCGGTGTGTCTCCTTATCATTCAGCATCAGAATTGACACTTTCTGCGACGTAGTATGAAAAATCATGCTAACGATAGATGCTTAATACGATTTTTTAATTTGACGAGTCCAAGAACGTTGTTTTCAGTTCTAAAGTATTATGTATGTTTTACGTTTGACATTTAGAGACGAATAATCAGATTACTTTTTTTTTTTTTTAAATGAAAGTTTGTTTTACTATTATTTTACGATTGACGCAATTTATATAGTTTAATTTATTATACGTAGAAAACGAGGATCGTAATTTCTAAGACTTGACGCCACGGTGCCGGATAGAGATTCACATTGTTATCAATGCACTTCTCGTTCAGTGGATAAGCGTGTCTTAAATCAAAGAAAACAAACTGCACTTCGTAAACCGGTGCAATGCGTAAAATATACGACAGGAAGAACAGAGCGTTAGGAAAATTTTTGTTGTAGAGTAATTCTCGATGACCTGTGTCCACGCAGAACATGCAACGGAAATGCACTTGAATGAGAAGACGATGACTCCATAAGGCCTTGCAAGAGAAATGGACCTTGCACTTCACAGCAAAGAAGAACCGGCAGAGGGGAATGCAGCAGATATCCCACTCCAGCTTTTTGCGCTCCGCTTAACTTATACTCAGTGGAATACGCTATGTAGGTAAAATCACGATTTCTATACCTAAATGCCCTTTTTGCGCGACTTCCATTTTGTTCTCAACTGGACTTCAATGTTTTCCGCTACTTTTTTTGCAGTGAAGTAAAACTTGGTTTGTACGGTAAAAATTGATGATTGTATTAACACTCTTAATTGTTTTCAACAAATTTTTGTTGCAACAGTAGTTGTGTGAATGTAAAATATGCATTTAAATTTGAATATTGCAAAATATATTTAATACTTTATTTGTATATAGTTTTCTCATTTGTGTGCATAAACTTACCTTCTTTTTATGCATAATAAATGAAAAAAACCAATCATAGTTGTTTCATATTTAAGTTTTTCAAGGTATTTAAACGCGTACAATAGGATTTTACCAAAAATAAATTTATATATTCAAGATAACAAATACATACTTTAAATTCAATTTTATACAACATGAACAGAGTGCATAATTATAATTATCTATATTAACTTTTAATACAAAAATAAAAATTTTTTTGCTATACTACAATAGCTTTTTTAAAAATCTTTTTGCTGAATTTACTCATATTATATTGTGCAAAAATGAGAAGTACAGGCAAAGGAATGTAGGTTTAATTGATTATTTCTAACAGACTCAATAAAATCATAAAAATAAGAACACATAATTCACCAAGAGTCTTATATATAAACGAGGTCATATAATACAACATAACTATGAATGACAAAAGGGATTATTCCCATTGTTCATCATTGTTGTCTCATAGTACTTCTCATCTCAGCATTATATGTAATTCAGTACTGTTCAAGTTACTGATACGTGTACTTCAAAAAAAGTTATTAATTTTTACATTTTATGAAGATAAGTTTATAATGTCAGGATATATGTGATAATCAATATTTAAAAAAAAGAAAAAAAAGAAAAAAATGAAGAACATATAAAAGATTGTCATGCAAATGTATAGCAAATGTATAATGTTCTCCATTTCTATGCAATATTTTGCTTCTGATCTCTTCATTATTCCCAATGTTACTTACCATTTCTCATTAGATAGCATGAATATATAATGAAAAGAAAATATATTTTGCATGAATTATAAATTTAAAATGGTGCTCAGCTCTCAATGACCATCTTGGAATGTTCCAAGATAATGAAGAACTAAATGAGCCTGTAGTAAAATCACAACACTTTCCTCCACAATTATGAGCTAGATTTTATTACATTACTTATGAAGCATTACCTTCTCTTTAGATACTTGAGAAATCTCTTCCTTCTTCACCCTCAGTTAAAATGTACGATGAAAGATAAGAGGTTGATGAAAACAAAGCAGCAAACACTCCATCAGCGAAGGATAATAAAATGGAGAAGCAGAAAAGGAGTCAAGCACACCATGTCATTGTAATAAAGTCCACTGATGACGCCCAATAACCTGATCTTGACACCTAACACACACTCAGTTGCCTAAGATCCTGCAACACACATCATTTTTTCCATACTGTACCTATAAACCTCTTATAAAAAATAAAAACTGTAAAATGAGCTAATTATAAAATGAATATAGAGCTTCAATTTCTATTTAATTTCCAACAATATTATTTTAATAATTACATTAGTGTGTTGTTTCTTAACTTTAAAATTTTCTATTGACTTTTACAGAAAATCTTGTTTGTCAGGTTAAATTCCGTTATCATACTATATAATACAATATTTATATATATGTACATAGTATTTTTATATATATGACATAGATATGTTTAATTCGTTATCGTATAAACGATGAGTAAAATTATACATCAATGCGTTTATCTATTTATCCACTACTAGAAGACTGTATCTCATATATCTCAAATTCAATTTACAAAAAAAAATTAAATTCTTAAACACATCTTAATAAGAAGCATGCCTACATATCGGTGAGTGCCTTGCAACAGTGTGACACAGCACGAAGCAATAAGAAACGACTTTTTGTAGTTTTCGAAACGCGGAAAGAACAGTGTAAAATAAAGAAATTCCGTTTAATGATAATAGCTAAAAATAATAGAAAAATGCATAAAGTGTCTTATGAAAAAAAGAAAGAAGAACTCGAGAAATAAGAATTACTTTTACATTATTTGTTGCCCATTCGCCATTTTTAAAATTTAGAAATGTTGACCGAAATATTTTTGAGAAGCACACCAGAATATATTTTTTTGAGAAACTCACCGAACTTACCGAACTTATAAGAAGAATGCTGATTTTATACGCCGTATTCAAATTTATGCACGACCAGAAAAGGATTTTCTTTCTCAATGAACGCTAACGTAAACGCCTTCTGTCTTCAGTCAATTCTAAAATGGCTGTCGTGTTCCGTGTGGTCGCTTGTGAAAACCCCGTGATGTACTCATTACTGCCAACATCTCATAACGACATTCGAGCATTTATTACATTTCAGTCTTATCTGTTCTGTATTTTTATACCGTTATAATTTATAAATAAGTGATTTAGATTAAATAAATTGAACAGTTTCACAATTATAAAGTCTCTTTAGTTAATTAAATATATTTAAAAATCGAATCGGTCACGTGATACTTATATTACTGACAGTCTTTAATGAATTATAATCTTCAAATAGTTTTGGAAAAAAATGTTGTAGAAAATATTTTAACTGAACTATTAAATCTATATTTGATTAGCTTGTAATAAATTTGCAGCTTTATAATTGTTCCATTTAAGAGACAAATATTAAGAAAAGTAGCTTTCCAGTTTCCACTAGATTTTAACCACGTGACTTTATTTATCTTTCTCAATCTGATTTGTTCAATGAAATATAGATTTGCATCGTTCAATGCAAGGATAAATTATTAATATATTAATGCACTAAATAATAAAAAAAGATTTTTGTATTATTATATGCAAACTATGATTAATAGAAATATTTGTATTTAAACATATTTTTTGATATGTAAGTCGTGTAATAAATGCTAAAATAATTTATATACTGGCAACACTGGTTAACCCGCGAAATAGTTTCGGGATATTCGAGAAGGAACGAAAGTAGTTCATTGCGCGGGTAGACGTTGATGTGAACAGGTAAACGTTGGTCTATAGTATACGAAGTATAGTATACGAAGAAAAATGGCGATGGCAACAACTCAAGTTAAAGGAAGTGGATGGCCAAGAAGAGCTAGTAACAGTTCGTTTGAAGGGAAGGTGGTACAGAATCAGTCTGTAACTATCAACAGGACAGTTAATTTGTAAGTGATAATCAATATGCGACTTAATTACATTATTTTTTAGAGTTAATGTTTTGACTGCCTCTCCTGTAGAACAACTATGGCCGGTTAAGAGACGCTAGCAATTAAAATTATGTTCCTAACACCTTTCAATGCATCTTACATGGTACAACCATGAGACGGCTGTTCATCTTTTTGTTAAGTAATTATGGAAATTTTAAGCAATAAAGTCGATCATATATATCGACTGATTGACCATTTAATAATTCATCACCGACTATTGTAGAACATAACCAATTATCTTAGTGTAGTGTGAAATCTTCGAAATGAAGATGAAGTATTTTTTTTTTAAATCAGTATTACATATTTTTGTAATTATGAATTAAAAATGCGATTGTTTGCTTAAAATTTCCAGATTTGAAAATTATACCTTTTGTGCTTTATTTGCGCAAGGTATAAACTTCCAGTAATCAAAATCTAAAGAAAAATTTGATTTCCATTACATTACATTTATAAATTTATAAAAGTTGTAGCCATCGTGTATAATATACGTTGGCCTCTTTTATACATTGAATGTATATTGCGTACAGAAACACGTTTTATTGTTTTTTCACAGTCACCCTAATAATGTGACTGGTAATTTGTAATGCGTATATATTTGAAAATAGTTGTATTGTCATTATTCATTGTCCCTATTTGTATATTACAAACTATTTTGTTGTGTAAAAGGAAAACATGTACAAAATAATCTCGCAAATCAAACTACAATGATCTTAGATTTATATAACCTATGATAGTTAAAACTACAGATATTTGTATTTTTTTTATTAGTAAATTGGCTTCTGATATTTTATGTAAGATAAATTTTGCAATATAACACTTTTTTATATATGTACATTACTATGAATGTATTTGTCTCAGATAGTTCATAACTATATTTAATTCTTAAGAAATTTTATAATGTGCATAGATATTGTGAATGTTTTTAATTCTTTTTTATAAAACAAGTAAGTTTTAATGAAATATTGCACATTGCATTTGAGATTTATATCCTTCACTCATGCGTCATTAATAACGTTTTAAAAATGAAACAGTATATTGAAAAATGTAATATATTTATTATACATTTGCAATCATGTCACGAAATATCATTTGATATTTATAAGTAAATGATAAATTCAGTCTGTATAATGTAATGAATTATATAGGTATAAGTACTTTAAATATTTATTTATATTTTGATATTTTGGCAAGTTTATAGTTATATAATATATAATAATATCGGAAAGTATTACAAGAGACTAATCTTGAAAGAAAGCTACTGAAGTCTATTAGCATACAAGTTACAAGATACATGTAATAAAAAGAAATTCTAGAGATATGAGAGTAACATAAATATATGTATTATGTACTCTTAAACAAAGGATATGACTACATTTGATAAAATTTACTTATAACTAATGTAAAATGTAATGTTATAAGTAATATAATGTTCTACATATATCTATTATAATTAATACTTTGTACTTGTGATTTTTATATAGAAATTTAGTATGCAAACAGAAATATCTTGATAAATTCTATTGAACAACATTGTATTTATATATATGCTTTGTAAATCATATGAATATTTTTATTAATTGCTATATATACTTGTTCATAACTGTATATGTATATATATATTTTTGTACATTGTATATACATTTTTAAATATGAAAAATGTCGGATATGAAGTAATTATTTTTATATATATTATAAATCTGTATGTTATTTCTATTGCTTGCATGAACAAAATCATATTTTTTGTCTTGTATAAAAATGTGAAAATTAATATATAAGGATTGCTGGGGACAAAATTATATGCTCAAAACTATCTAATGCATTGTGAGTACCTGTATAATCTTTATGATTATATATTGTAATATTATTTGTGAAAGTGATATTGAAGAGACTGGATTTAGTTACTGAAGGATTACATAAAAAGTAAGAACCTAACACAAAAATAAAACTCATTTATCATAGATATCCTTTGACAAACTATACATTTGGAACAAAAGAGCCACTCTTCGAGAAAGATCCATCTGTACCAGCAAGGTTTCAGCGTATGCGAGATGAATTTGATAAAATTGGAATGCGTCGCAGTGTTGAAGGGGTTTTATTGGTGCATGAACATGGATTGCCACATGTCCTCCTGCTTCAATTGGGAACAACATTCTTCAAATTGTAAGTATAAGTATTATTTTAATTAAATATGCTTGAAAATTCAATATTAGGGACATCTGATTGTATCATGAGTTTTTTTTTAAGGAATTTCGATGTAATTCGATATTTTCCCATATCCGTAGATTTAATTATAAAAAATATGTATGAAAATGTATTAAAATATTTTTATATCTTTATTTTGTAGGCCCGGAGGAGAACTAAATGCAGGAGAAGACGAGGTAGAGGGCCTAAAACGGCTCCTTACAGAGGTAACAGTTAGCACGACGCCTTATGCTACCTTACAAGGTAGCTAGGAGTGGCACTTTGATATGTTAGATTGTAACACTGTTCAAAAATCGATTGTATTAATCCTACAGACATTTGTAGAACTTATGTAACCGGGCCTGTAGCTCAAAATAGGGAATTTCTAATCACATTAGCATATGCATTTTTAGTGCGCTGCATGCCCGGACATTTCAATGTTTATAGTAATACAATTATAACTTGTTACATTGTACATATCATGGTTAGCTAAGAACATTGTTCTTATATCACTCATTACACATGTTAACTCAAATAAGGAGCCCCTAGAAAAGACAAGATGTGAAGATTGTAATATTATGACCAAGAAGATTGTATTATATATGTCATTAATAACTTTTTTTTGTGATTCATTGAAAGAACAAACAGAAAAATTGTATGAAGTAACATATTTAGTCTTAGAATTTTTTATTAGAAAATAATTAAAATATGTAGGATCGTGATTCTTCGTCATATGCATTTATACATTTGTCAATTTTAATTAAAATGATAAATGTATGTACAACAGCTGTTTCATTTAATTAGGTATCTGTAAGCAAAAAAACCTGAAAGTATTTGAATAAATACTTTTGGCTTATATTACTGATTATATAGAAACTAGTAGGAACATATTAGGGATCATCATCGATCATGTTAATTGTTAATTAAAATAATAAGATTATACAGCCGTTTTAAGTATGTAAAGAAAATTGTGTAACCATGTTCTTAGTGAACTGAACGAAGAAGATTGTATTTTGATATATATGAAGTGTAGCAAAATTGAAATGACAGATGTTATAATATCAAAATAACTTTTAGACCTTTGGACGTCAAGATGGAGTTAAACAAGAATGGGTGATAGAAGACACCATTGGAAATTGGTGGAGACCAAATTTTGAACCACCTCAATATCCTTATGTACCTCCGCACATTACCAAACCAAAGGAACACAAAAGGTTGTTTCTTGTTCAGTTGCAAGAAAAAGGTAACGTATACACGATAAAAATACAAGATTCTGATATTAATAAAAATTAATCAGTATTTAGAACTTCGAAAACTATGAAAAAATGTTTTGTTGAATAAAAATTGAAGCTTTCGATTTTTTTGAATAGCATTATATTTTTTGGATTTTGTAGTATTGTAGTTGATATCGAGACAAATATAAGTATCTAATTTTTGTTTTGAACATTTTTTAATTTTCTATTAGATTATTGAAAGTGTTTGAAAAATCATGGAGACTGTTTTGTGACACATCATATATTGCTGTACTGTTAATTGAAGTAAGATTCAATGATTATTTTTGAATATTTCAGCCCTATTTGCAGTACCTAAAAACTATAAGTTAGTAGCTGCACCATTATTTGAGTTATATGACAATTCACAAGGATATGGTCCTATTATTTCCTCTTTACCGCAATCACTCTGCAGGTAAATATTATATATCTTTTTAACGAAATTGACTATTTAATCGCTGTAGTATATATTCTTTTTTTTTATATTCCAGATTTAATTTTATCTATATGTGAAAGAAAAGATAAATGGGAAAATGAAGTAATTTTATTTATCAGAAACTATTATAAATGCAATGTATGTATGAGATGACGAGTGAACTGTGTTTTGAAACTGTGTTCTATGTATAATATCACGTACAATAAGAATTAAATCATTTTTTAAGTAGTACTTATAATTCAGTAGCATTTTCAATCTCGAATCCTTATATTTATGTTAGTTTCACTTTATATTTAATGATAATAATCATATATACATTTATTTGTAAAATGTACATATATTGTTAAAATTCATCGTTTATATATGATTGTCGAGTGTTTTATGTTATAAATTTTTATGGAAGGTAGATTAGACATGGAAGATACATATACATACATATATGTATGTGTATGTGTATATATATATATTTACACACATAATTTTATGATACTTATAATTTTGTAAAATTACAATAAAATTTATGAATTTCGATCTTATAATGATTAAATTCACAACTCATATCCAAAAGTATTAATATTAATTATGATTGTCTTACTTTTGCATTATAAATATTTAGATAAGAAACTATAATATTATGCTTGCAATAAAATGTAATTCTATAAAGCATAAGAAAAATGCATAGAACTTTATTATTTTTAAGCTTATTAAAGTTCTTTAAAAGTAAAAAATCATGGAAATTATTTTCACAATCTATTTTCCCTGTAACTATAAGTAGTTCGTACCGCCATTTTGTATTTAGCAAGTTGGTAAAAACACATGTACATGTAGTATCTTACACTGAGAAACGTCAGAACATTTGAAATGCTGATAATTTGTGCTTAATATAATAGGGAAGGATACGTATTTTCAGTCAAAATGACGCAAGATCAAACGATTATGACGAAGGTATAAATGATGATTTCATATATTCTGTACTTCAATTCCTGAAATTATCTTAACCTATGTTTATGAATATATTTTTATATGTTAGATACAGAAGGTTGAAGATACGTTAAATGAATCTATGTACAAACTAGATGTGTTGAAAAAAAGACTCAAAACAAAATTACTCACAATGGAAACTCGTGAAGAATTGGAATCAAAACTGGAGGAAATTCAGGAGGTACTTGTAAAAAATGAAGAAAAATTAAAAAGCTTGAGAAAACAAAATACAAAGTCTTACATGGTAGCAGCAAGCATGATTTTTGCATGTTTTCTGCTCTATGGATTGTACTTAATATTTTATGGAACAATATAAATTAACATTCTTAAATTATAATTTATATTTTAAGGAATGAAATATTAGTATAATATATTAAACAGTTATTCAATATTTGTATTATATTTATATTTTTTGGTAATTTTACACTTTTTGGCTATTGTAAAAAACGGTATAGTTTTTAATGTCGTTCAAAATTTATGTTAACATAATAGATTTTTATAAATTGTATTGCAGTAGGATTATTATTAATATAAAGGTCATATCATTTGTTATAGAAACAATGAATAATTTTAAAACGCATTGTATAATAATTTTTTTTTTTACAAATTGTAATTTCTTTTGCATTTATAATCAAATAGTATAAGTATAAGGATATTAAATTTTTCAGAAAGACTAATATAAGAATATATTTTATTTACAGCACGTAAATAGATTTATAATATAAAATCCGATTATTATAGTTGTTAACACTAATGGTAAAAGAAACAAAAACTTATACTTATATCTATTATGTTTGCAATAAATTTACAACATTCATAATAGTCACTCAGTTATTAGCAACAATTTATAAATAATAATATATTTTGAAATATATTAATTTATAAACATATATATTCGAGGATATAAGTAAGAAGTTATTAACTTCTCAGTCTAATCAATTAGTAGTTTATCATATTGTGGCGTTCCAGCACGACGACTTCGCATGTACTTGGCATGTACTTCAGTATCTAAATAACTAGCTTGAACAACAGAGTTTTCTTTCATAGCAGATCTCCATTCCAACTAATATTGTAAATAAAAAAAAAGAATTTATTATTTATATATTTTACATGTATAGGACATTATTATATTGCGTTTATTAAATGTATTTGTAACTTACCAGCCTCTTGAATTTATCACGTGGTATAGAAAACTGATCTCCATATAGAACTCCAATTACATCAGACCTTTCCCACCATGGCCATACCATAAAATCCAACATGCCAGGGGAATTACCATTAAAGAACGGTGTTCCTTTTGATGCAAGTTCCCTTTCAAAAAGTTTTAATTCTGACAAGACTTCATCAAATACATCATGGTCTATAGATGTATTGAGAAATAACTAAAACCAAAATATTTGTATTCCAATTGTAAGTATATCATATTTATATCTTATATCACATGTGTTATGAAAAATAAGTACCTTGTACATAGTATTTATAACAGAGTTAAATCTACCAATTAATAGCTTGTCCTTAGCTTTGGCTAAAGGATCAGTAGGGTAAAGTTTGTTATGTGGATATGCATCATCCAAATATTCAGCAATCACTAGACTTTCATACAATGTTTTTCCTTCTTCCAGTTCTATTACAGGAACTTTGCCTAAAGGACTTTTCTCTAGTAACCATTCAGGTTTATTTGTTAAATTTACGTAAACAACATCATGTCTGTAATAAAAAAATATTTCAGAAAATGTTTTAGTTAAGAACTAAAGTCTATTTTAAATAATTTATTAAAAGAAATAAACAATAGTTAATGAATGTATAAATTAAAAAAAAATTGCAAATAAACACAAATATACATTAAACAATTGTTGCAAAAATACGAGATCTTAAAAATTGAATTTAAAAAAATTTTAAAAGCTAGTTTACTTACGGTATATGTTTCGCGTCCAATACTAAATGAATTCTCTGGGCATACGGACAAAATTTCATGCTATACAAACGTATTTTTCCAGGTACAATGGGCGGGGCAATTGATCCTACAGATGACAATATAAAAATAAGTTATTTTGTAATTACATCAATATGAAATTTCAGTAACAGAATTTTACCAGAAGCTAAATGTTTCAGACTCATTCTGATTATATCATCGATTAAAAGAAATTTCTTCAATCAGCTGTGTGACTCCCGTCTCTGCTACATATGTTTCACATTTTCTTATAACCCAGGCGATCTTATAAACATCAATGATAGTTCAAGGTTCTCCGGTCCCAGATTATTTATACTCAATCCAGAATATCTTTTGACAATTCGACATCTAAATAGACATTTTGTGTAATAAAATACGTTTCCAAAGTCATCTTAATTATTGTAGTTACTGAATCATCGACGATAACAGTATTTTTCTATTCTGTTTCAAACAATGAAAAATTTTTACTTGTGCATATTTAAAACTGGTGTACATCAGAATCAAGTTTGACAACTTTAGGAATTTAACGTCGCAATTTTCGGGGAAAATTCAGTGATTTATTTTGCTAGGGATATTTGGCCCTTCGATGTTGATCCTAGGAAATTAGAATTCTGCATTATTACATACTTTTATATTTTAAAAGTCAATTGTTAAATTTTAAGTTTAGTTAAATTAAGTTTTATAATTTTTTAGTATTCTTTGTGTATTTATATACTATATGGAATATCAAAAAGAAGAATTTAACTTCGTGTTGCTGAAATATTTCAAGATAGAAGTAAAAGTAAATGTTTACAGGAGTTTTGCATTAAGTTAGTAAGTTATAATGTTTTAATATTTTAATATCTATTGTGTGTTTTGAACTATGCTAGAATTTTGTCAGTAATTATATAATAATATTTAACTTGTTATATTATGATTCCTGAAACATTTAAGTTCAGAAACATTTAACACGGTAACTGTAAATTTCTAAATTCAGAGGAAACGCAGTCAACTTAAGAGACTTGTAGCGCCATCTCTCTGATGTCATTTCAATGTGTCCAAAAAGGTAAAAATAGAAGAATAAAAAGCAAGTTTTCTTTAAAAATTTATAACATGTGGCCATTAATATTTAACTTCTTTATACAAATTTTAATAACGTGTTTTAATACCGTTGATTTTTCAAAATTTTAATTTGAATTTATTTTTCAGGCTGTTCTAATTTAAATTTGAATTTAAATATCTATAACAATTTTTTTGAAAATTGTTTAGCATTCCTTTTCTTCACAAAACGAAACCGAAAGAACTAGCCATGTTTCAATCTTCCATAGTTCTCCATTCTCCAACTTCACCAGGTATAAACCCTTTGAGCAACGTTTCATCTTAAAGAAGAGAAGAGAAAGGCCAAGAAAGAGAAAAGGTTAAAGCGTCGATTGCCTAGTCTTCACTCAGCTCTTTTCTCCAAGAGCCAGCTCCTCAACCACTATAATAACCATACACAGAGATCAGACGGCTGCTTAAGTAAAAGTGGTAGCATAGCATGGTAAAGAACATATGCGCAGGTGGAGCACATAGAGCAAGCGAGAGCGAAAGAGAGAGAGAGAGAGAGAGAGAGAGAGATAGAAAGGTAGAGAGAAAATGAGAGAAGACTATGCTGGAAGCGCGTGGTAGAATAGGGAGGGTTTCGGGGGTGTGTAGAGAAACTACACAAAGGATCGAGTGAGAAGTTGAGAGACGTTGTAGGTAAAGGCGTGAGGAGGTTGAGGACGAGGACGAGGACGAGGAGGAACAGCGCGGGCGCTGATTGGTAGCAGAATCGATTAGCCGAGCCGAGCTAAACCTCCGACACCGCGGCAGCTTCGACGACGCCACGAATTTCCCGAATGGGGGTTTCCCGTTGGGGCGGGCCCGAATCCAGGGAATACTCGGCGTTCTCCATGGCAACCCGACCAATTCGCCAACCGCCGACAACCAAGGCTGACCTACCGTGTGTTGCTTATGCTTTTTTTCTCCCTTTTTCTTTCCCTTTTTTCCTCTTCTTTTTTCTTTCTTTTATTTTCTTTTTTTATCTATTCCTTCTCTCACGGCTCTCAATCCGGTTCTCGTTTCACCGTGCTACCCTTTGTGTCTGTTTCTTTCATTTATTGTCTGCTTTCTTTTTTCCAGATTTCGTTCACGCTTCACGAAAGAAAGAGAGCAACGATGTGAATCTTTATACCTCTTTTCCTCTCAACAATGTTGCAGTCAACCTAACTTGCAAGCATAAAACTCACACAATTTGCCTATGTGCGTGTGTATACGTAGATACGGGAGAGAGTCACATTGATTTTGCCGACGACTGATACAACTCCGTCGGCACGTTTAATTAGAACATGGCGACTTTAATACAAGCGCACGACAACAAGAACAACAACAGCGCCCCTTCCCACCCCTTGCTGCTCTTCTGCTCATACTTCGACTCTTCTTTCATTTACGTCTCGTTCTACAATTTCGTTTTTCTAATACCATTTTTTTGCGCGTTTTGCGGGCCACGACATAGCGAGGTTGTAAATCAAACTATTAAGTAGCTGCAGTGATTGATATCTTACAATGGGATGATACGTGATGTAACGCTGATTTTTTTAATGGATCTTTGCATAGTGGTAGAACTTGGAAAGCTAAAGCTATTGGTAATATTTTGAATGGAGATAAATGATAGTTCGCGAAATATTTAATATTAAAGTTACTATTTTTATTCTACCTTTTGAAATGAGACTTTTTGTTTTACTAGGATAACTGATCCATTTAGGATTTTACTTTACCACATACTTTAGGATTACATGGAATAAATGCGAATGATTACAGCCTCGTTTAGATTAATCAAATTATCTTAATTCAAAAGGCTTGGATTAACTGTATTTCGTTTATTATTAATTTAAACCATTGTTTTAATGTATTTTAAAGAGTGTATTGGCTCTGTATTAAAAGTTTTTTCATACAGCTCTGATCAAGATGTGATTATAATCCTGTTAACTTCAAGTTCACTAGAAATATGTATAGCTATTTGAATTATTATTGAATTTTTACAATCTTGTTACATTGTGGCCCGTATTACACGATACTTCTGGTCGTAGCTGCCCGATTTTCCAATCGACGAAAGTCATTTTTTTTTTCTTTTGAAGGGGTCGCTTATCTACCTAGCCTAACGCGGTCTATGCTAGTACCAAACACCCTTCGCCCTCTCTCATCCATCATTGTCATCCTCGTCATCGTCATCGTTATTATTATCATCTCAGTGTTCCAGTTTGTGCGAATCACGCCCACTCTTCTTTCTACCACTCACTTCACTCATCCGTACGCGATTTTTGTTTCTTTTTATCTTTCTCTCTCTCTCTCTCTCTCATTCTTCCACGCATACATGCACACACGTACATACACATAAGAACACATAAGACAGAGCCACACAAGGAGGACACCTCGCAACTGAAATACATTCTGTTGTACATTCTCGCGCTACAACTATGTTCTCTACATGCCTACACTACACATGAAAACACCCTATCTACATTAGAGGCCCGTCGACGTTCCATGGAGTCAGCTTCTTCTAATTCTTTTCTTTTGTTTTTTTCTTTTTTTGTTTTATTTTCTTTTTCCTCGTTTCATTTTACTTCGTTTTATTTTATATATATATATATATATATTTTTCTTATTTAGTTTTTTGGAAAAAATGAAGAAAAGATCGGACGGGGCGAGCGTCGTTTCCCCGTCCCGGAGAAAACGATCGTCGTGGTCGAAACCAAGGAACGGTCGACAGGTTGGTTATGACTAAATCGTTAGAATAATTCTAGGGATGCTTACGTCTTACGAATGGTATGATACAGTATACGACTTAAGGAATTATTCGCTTCTTCGATAGAGGTACACCTTTCCACAGTAAGGGGTAAGTCGTCGACAGATCTTTCCTTTCGCGAGACTAATTTCTTCTTTTTTTCTTTTTTTATTTAACTTCGTTTCTTTGCTTTCTCTCTATTTTATTCACATTATTCATCTTACTCGTTTGTTATTCAAGATTGGTACACAGGATTCGATTGGAGACCTACCCCTATGTTTTGTATATAGACAGAGCGACCGCATCTCTCGATTGATTGGTAATGAACGCGGTTCAGGATTTCGTACTTTCGGTTTTGATATGACTCAACGTTGTACTTTATCAATCTCGATAATTGCGACTCGAGCTTCCGTTGGATTAATAGATGCGCTACATTCACCCGAGATTTGTCGCTGATTTATTGGTTCCTCTAGTGATGTTCGGTTCGTGGCAAGGAAGTGCATGTTGTGCCAATTCTGGAATCAGTTCTGAGATCGACATCGATTATGTGTCATTTTTGAAATTATAATATATAAAACGTATAGTAATGTAGAGATTCTCTAATTCTTTATTTTTAAGAAAATGAATCTCCAAAAATGAATAGTGAGCAAACCAATATTTGATTCGTAAACGTTGATCTTATTGAGAAGTGTTTAAACTTGTTATTTCTACAGGAATTGTATACTTATATATTTAGAATATTTCTACCAAAAACTAGTCATAGAACTGTAGATGAGTAAGTTTTATTATATAAGTATTCTAAATATTGGTGTTAGTGAGGTAAAATTTTTATTTTGATAAATATTTATTTGATTGTTTTCAGGTAACCAGCAGATTCACCATAATCAATGTTACAGATAAATAATCTCAGAAGCCATTCCAGGATCAAGAGAAACACATTTCTACATTTACTACTTCCGGGTGAACTGAAAATGAGACGGTTGCATAGTTAAATTCACGATCCACGTAGAAATTTCGTTGGTCGCTCACGGTTTTTTTTTCACGGTACTGAAACATTTCGTTATGAAATCATAATCGCGCGAAAAAAAAGAAACTGCGTACAAGAGAATTTCATTTATCTGGATTTGAAAACAGTTAGAAGTTTAATTTATTCGTTAGCGATAGACTACGATCGAAAGAATGTTTAAAAATGTTGATCTATACACAGTTCAAAAGATACGAGTCTCCTATTCAAATATCAAATACTTCATGCAAATTAAAATTTCCTAGTCTATATTGATAAAATTGATCTATGTTAATTAAAAAGAATTTTTATTTTTCTATGTTTTGAAATCTTAGATATTCTTTTCCTTTTTACAGCTGTGTACGATAGTGGTTCACTGACTATTTCTTCTCATTGAAATAATTAAAGTAGATTTTAATTCAAATTTTATTCAACTAAATGAAATTCAGACAAATGAAATTCTATCATGTATGTGTATTTGGTCGCTGAATGAACTGATTAGCGTGTTTCTAGAACTTGCGCCAATGAAGCGAGCAACGTGATTCGCGCTGATTTTTTTTTTGGAACGACGACATGCGGTTCCTCTATCTACATCCCCATTGTATAACAAATAAGTTAAAAGAATTTATAATACACGCGTTGCTCTTGGCCCGAATCGAACATGTAAACATTTAGCGAACTAAGAACGATCAAGTTCATTGTCATCATCGTCGATTCGACGAACCGTTCACGAAATTGCCCGATCGCGCCTCTACACGGAGATATTCCTCGTTAAAATGTGCATGTTCGATTCCATCCAGTCGGAAACGCCGACGTTTCTCTACGGAAGTACGCCGGTTTGTTATTCGTGTACAAGGCGAAGTCCTTTCGGACAGGATAATTCTCGACACGCGGTTTATCGTGGCGTTATCGTCAATGATTGTTAAAAACAAATCAAAGTTTCAATATTAACATATTAATTAAATGTCGAATATTAAAAAATGTCCGATTCAATTACATTAAAACATTACAATTGAAACTTCGGGATTAACTACAGAATTATTATTATCTAGAATATTTTAAAATTACATTCTAAGTAACGACATTCGAATAAATAAAACAATTCCGAGTGACGATTGTATCGTAAGTTAATGATTCGAAAGATTGGGCAGGCCAAATGATTGACACTTTGAATGCTCTCTAAAATTTGTAAAATCTTCGTAAAATCTGTAATGGATTTGAATTACAGTATGTAATTACAGTATGTATACTTATAATATAGATAATACAAAAACGAGAGCACTCTTCATATTTAGAAAGTAAATTATATAGATTATATTTCTATCCTATTATTGCACAAATTTTCTTGCCAATGACGATACTGGATATCACCGTGATAAAACGAGTGATGAGAATCGTCCTGCGAACGTATCTTGTACTTACGTAATCCATTATATTGTATGTACAATGTTCTTACAATAATTCGAGCGCACCGTCGGCCGTGAACGAGAGCTTTTGGGGCAGAGTGGTCGCGTGTGATGGTCTGTTTTTACGTCAGCGATTCGAATTAATCGCTATTTGTTGCTAAGGAACCAGATCGAATACTCGTGATAGCGAATATGATATTACTGATTAGTCGATAGATAGATCGTTTAATCTGTCCACTTGCTTGGTACTGAATGAAACACAAATTTAGAACGGATTATTTGAATCGTACAAGTTTTTTATTTTTATTTTAACAGCAAAATCATTGCTTTGTGTAAAATTATAATTTTATCTTTGAATTATAATTTTATCCCTTAGTGACTAATAATCTAGAATTAGAAATAAAAGATATCGACTTTTAACGATTTCAATGTTGTTCCATTTTGCAGAAACCAGTCCACATCCAGTAAAAATGGATTCCCTTCTATCAGATTCACGTCTCCGTGAACAAACCGGTTCAGTCTTGCGAAAATAGTGTCACTGAATATTTGTATCGTGCAGTAGTCGGACGAGAGAGAAAGCTATTATAATATTATATGTATTTAGATATTCAATCTACGATTTCGAAACGATTCTCACTTTGCTATTGCCAATTTTGAATGCAAAAGTTCTATTGTCAATATTAAATAGTAGTTACTTTTTGATAGGAATATTTAATGTGTATTTAAATACATGTGTATTATGTGCTTGAAAGTTAATTCACATAATTTTTAATGTTACGTGCATTAAACGAGTATTCTATTTTTCTCAAAGAAAAACACTACTATTTGTAGACTATAAAGCTGCATTTTTACGATGTATATTACTCGATTAAAGTCATTGTATCTCTCATATACACCGTGATAAATATATAATCTTTAAGACAGTAATTTCTGTAAAGTTTAATATGCACAAATTATACTATATGAATATTTTTGATATTTTCCAATATCTGTATATACGCTGAAACACAATTATTAATATATTACAAATTTTTCATTTTCTAACGTATTTCATGTACACGTTTAAAAATTATAAAATCATATCAATAATCTGATACTCAATGCTCTCAAGTCAACAATAAAGTGATAAGAAAAACGAGAATCCAATAGAGGCAAACAGTTGTTACCCAAATGTGCTGAACAAACAAAAGTTTACAAGAGGACAGATAAAACGACATCGCCGATCATCGCAGCAGGACAGTTGCAGCCAATTGCAAAGGTATGGTCTATTCGCGGGATCCACAGACCGACGGCACACGTAGACCGCGATGGCGGCGATCGGTTAAATTCCCTCGAGTAGAAACTTGTTAACGTGGCGTACCCAGGGCGCCCCAGTGCTCGGCGGTGGGTCATGCGTAGTGCGGATAGGTGCCTAAATGAGGCGGCACATGGCCAGAGGCCGTGTGGTGTCCCGCGTACAGATTGGCACCCGGACTTGTGGACCAGTAGCTGGAGGCCGATTGAAAAAGCCCTCCTGGAACGGAGACCGACACGGAGGCGGCTGGTGGCGGCATAAGGTTCAATTTTGCGTGCCCGTAACCAGACATAAACAGCTCGCTTTGGTACTTGTACGCGGCTGGGTCCGCAGCCGCGGGCTGTGTCGCTGCCGCCAAACCCTGGAAGTCGAACTTGTATGCGTATCTCTTCCCGTGGACCTTTGTCATGATGTTCTTGTCGTAATAGTACCTGGAAGCAGATACGGGTGCCTCGATGCAAGCTGGGTGCAAGAAGATTATATATTTTGGTGGAGGTTTGCTTGATCGGTATCGTCGGATTGTAAAAGATTTTGTGACTTTTGATAGATTAAAAGAACTTAACTTATGTCCTGTTTCAACATAATAAGTATCAATATATAAGTATCAATAGTAGATTAATAATAAATATTAATATTAGATACGTAGAAATTAAGCATAGACTGATTTGATACCAATTGAGAATTAGTTTGAAAACATTTGCAAGGGAACGAGATTTCTTTTTATTATTTAACAAGAGAGAATGTATTAATGTATAATAATTTTGTAATAATAGAAGACGGACAATGAAGAAAATCTTAATTAGTATTGTGATATATAGAGAGATTTTTACTTAATGAGCATAAAAAATTTGCAAATTCGCAAATTTTATTAGAAAAACATTTAATTATCATTTATATTTTTATCATTATTTATCATTTTCAAGCTCCAATATCCAAAGCATACAATCTCGGCAACTATCGTAAACAAGCAATAATTTTTTATTTATTATCTCTCAGATTCCACCAATATCTCAGGAAATTCCTCCGTTCCTCCTTCGTTACACTAAATTCCCAACGAAAACAAAAATAAGGATATAAAGTACAAGAATAAGATCCGTAAGACTGAAGCCATATATCCATCATCCTTCCATCCTCTTATTTCAGGTTGATCGCGATACGATCGAACGAAAGCATGTTCCGTCATAAACCAACGATTTACGAACTCGTTGGAAGCCGTAAAAATCTCCACACAGCCGGCGTGGAAATTCTTATTTAATAAATTTTATTTGCCAGCGCCAATAACGACTCTGCTTCCGCGACGACGGAAGCGTTTCTTTTTTTTTCTTTTTTTTCATCGAGTTACTGTTGCGCGTCACAGCCTGAAACTTGTCGCTATATGAAGGGGTAGCAATAGTGGTGGTGGGTAGAAACAGAAGAAGCAAAAGTGAGACAGAGAGAGAGAGAGACAAAGAGAGAGAGAGAGAGAGAGAGAGAGAGAGAGAGAGCGCGCGAGTGGAGCAGTCTAGCATAATATAATCAGTCGATCTGATTGAAAAATAATAGCCGCGTCTGCCGTCGGTCTGACTGTCGGTGATTGAAATTTCTCTCCCCTGGCTTCTCTATACCACCACCGCCATGCCATCGTTGCGCGCTACCATCCTCTTTCGATCAACGAATTTACTTTTTCTCCGGATCTTCCGCGCGGACGTCTACCCGTTAAATATTGACGTTCTCGCTCGCGTTTTTCCCTGCGAACCTTACCCCTTTGGACTGCGATTTAATCACGTGGTTTAATGAGCAAGTGCTTGATTTTTTACTAACTAAAGGTGAATTTATATTTGGAGGATTTAAAGAGAAATTGGTATAATATGAATCTTTAAATGGAGATTATCGATGAAGTTAAAGTTTAACTGAGAAAGATATTTAAGCTCTTAATTTCGATAGTTTACTAATTAAGAAATAGTGTAATATCTTCATAAATAGCAATTGATGGTATATTTTGATTGGCATCACATAATGTGTATGTATACATTTATACATTTAATTTGCATTATATATTTTATCTGCATGTAAGAACTCATACTACATCTATACGCACTTATAAAAATTTTTTGGAAATCCATAATAAAATCCTCTAGATAAGCACGTATCATTTCTAAAATTTCTCCTTTTTAAAAAAAACTATACTTGCAGCAATTTGTAAAAAGCAGTGAGATGAATTACAATAATTTTCATAAATATTGTTTGTAAAGGATATCTACTAATTTACAATGTTGACGAGAGATGTACTAAAGTGTTTCCGCATAAAATACACTAATGGAAGATTAATATCACTGTTGTGTATTTCAGATGTCAGAAGAGGATTGGAAAACGTCACTCACCTCAAAGCCCTCGACAATTTGTCATAATTCATATTAGGCTTGGACTTCCTTTCGCCCCAACGTCTCGCCACCTCGTCGGGGTCAGTCAACTTAAATTCGCCGTTGGTTCCTTCCCACGTAATGCACGCGGCGTTGCTCGAATCCGACAGTAGCTCAAGTAAAAATTGCCAGAGTTGAATCTGACCGGAACCAGAACTCGCGAGCCGACTGCTCGTCGCTCCGAACATTTGGTAGGGATCTACAACAATCGGAAAAATTCGACTCATAATTTACAATCCTTTTATTCCCGACTGCAAACTTTGTCTTTCCTTCTTTTTAAACTGATTATTTCTTTTTTTTTTTTAAACAATTGTCTTTTTTTTTCAGATTCAATAATCTTAGAAGAACATAAGAGAGAATATATTTTGATTCAATTTTGCGTTCATAGTTTGATATATTATGGTAAGTAGTGAGTTTTAAAAAATTAATTAACTTTCATTGGTTCGTCAAAATTAATTTTAGAAAGAAACATTTTGATTCATTTTGAACCATAAATTAAATACACAAATTTATGAAGAAATTTTTAATAAATATATCAACGATTCCTTTTTGTAAATTTCATTCTATTTAAGGAAAGTAATATTTCAGTCCTCAAATTTGAGAATTATTTTTACTCTTTCGCTATACTGATAAAAGACTCATTTCCTATAATCACTTCGCATATAAATTAGCATAAAAAAAATTCGAAATGTTCCTTTACTAGTGTACGTAATTTGCCTTTATACATAATTATTTAATTGCTGTGCTGGTAATTGCAAGGAAAATTCATCGAAAGCGAAGAATAAGAGCGAAAAGAAAAACTCCTATTTTTCTACTCGAGTCGATTGTAATTTTTTTCTTCTTTCCTCGGTATTTTCCCTGAATATATACCTATCCATTACACGGTTGTTTCCCAGTGCTCCCTGTATCGCCCTTTAAAAGCCTTACAATGCGTCATCACCGTCGTTCGCTACTGCTCAGACCTGGAGTGCTCTACAACCGTACAAAAGGATATAATCGCAACCCTACAATAGAATAGAGTTCGTTTGGATCATAATAATTTCAATTGAAGGAACGAACGACGGAGTGGTTCAAAGGGCGAACACAAATGTCTTGTGAGAGAGCGAACACTGTTAAACTGAGCATCGCGTTCCGACCGAGCGTAAGCTAAATGATCAAAATACTATGGCCCTTGCGTGACAGATGCGGAGAACAATCTTTTCTTTCTTCTTGCCAGAATATTATACGTTTCTTCATTTTTTGCTTTTTTAAGATAGCATAGACGTAGCGTGTACATACTGATGGATGTAATATAATATGCAAGGAATTGGTGGTTACGTACGTATTAACGTCAAGCTTGTAATTGGGTTTAGCTTGGTTAGTTTTAGTTTGACTTTATGATGATCGACCGCAGTTCGATCAATTCTGCGTGGTTTTCTTAGATATAGTCTGCTTCAGTTTAGTTTAGGAAATTTTGAAAGTTGAAGTACTTGGAAAAAGCAATAATTTAAGCCAATTCAATTTGGAAAAACAGACTTCAGTTCAAGCAATCAAAAGAATTCAGTTCATAATTCAATTTAATTAAAATCTGAAAATTCAACAAAATTTAAGGAATTAAATTGATTTAGACAAATCAGATTGTTTAAGGGATTGAAATGATTTAATTCAAAAAATTAGTTCAATTCAAAAAATTCAGATAACGTCAAGAATTCAGAAGATCAGACAAGTCAGACATATCAATCACATTAAAATACTTTACACAAATATTTCTACATAAATGTACATAACGTAAAATTTTCCACAGAACAACTCGGAACCAACTTGCACTAGAAGAAGAAAACTCTACTAGAAGAAGAATCAAGAATGAAAATCAAAGTAAAATAAAAAGAATCAAAGAAGCTATACAGTTCTGGCTGCCGTTGATTCTTGACTCCCATAAAAATACATTTCGATCGATTATGATAGGGGACGGACGCACACGATGGGGATAGCTGGTGAATTGTTGGACCTCAAAGGTCGTTTCACCCGATGAATCCCCTGAAATGCGTGGCGGAGTAATCGTCTTTCGATCGAACGGTAATTCACTTACAAGTTAATAATAGGAAGGAGCGCGGTACACCCATTTATCTGCTGAACAGACTAAAAAGATAGGGGACGAACCGGAACTGCCAACAGAAATACTGAAACGCCACTGTTTCTTACAGTCTTATAAGGCCCGACCGTTTTGCTGCTCGACCAAGAAAATGGAGATATTCGGCGAATATCAGTGACCCTGTTTCAAGTTGGATCTGGTTCTTTTCTTCCATTGATAGAAACCGTTTATTTTTCAACGAAGAATTGTACCGATTTACCGTGACTCCAGATTTTCTATTTGCTCTTTACCTTATGTAAATGAAGCACAAATCGATACTGATGATACTCTTTTTAGTCGTGAACCGAGGAAAAAATGTTACTTTTATATCTTAATTCTGTTGGTGTACTAGATACGCTTAAATTTGAAACTTTTTATTTGAAGTTCAAATCGAATGCGTTGAAACATTCTCGACACGTTAATTCAAAATTAATTTAGTTCATTCAAGTTGCGTAAAGTTTACGTAAAAATAATCTAATTAGGAACTATCATTTTTATTTTTTTTTTTTTTTAGAAAATCTAATAGTATGGTGTTTCATATAGATTAGATTAATAATAAGATTTCGTCAATTTAATTTCGAATGCTTGTAATGATAGGCTAGAAATATTAGAGACCGTTTCGGAGCCACTTATTTAAAGCTATTGATCAGTCGGAAGGAGTCATTTTTGGGCGTGGCGTTGTAAAGTCGGGTCAGGAACGAGGGGGTTTGCGTGATTAGTGACGAACGTAATAATCGTAAAGGTCATTCCGTGCAATTACTTCGATAAAATCGCTGTCGATTGAGCCACGCGTGAACGCTCGTTCTTTTGTAGATCGTGATAATTCTTCGACTCGCGTGTATCTACCGTCATTTTTTTAATTACTCAAAATTATTTTAACGGTCTCAATTTTCATTGGATTTATTCTTCACTAAGGGCAATTGTTGATAAGATATAACGCATGGAGAAGATTAGTAAAGTACAATAAGGTTTTCTAAACAGTTTGTTTCTTTCTGTCTTTGCTGTAGACTAAGAAGGTGTAGTGCTTTAACTTCTCAAAAATATCTACCTACTACATACCAGGCTGCCTGAGGTGGGTGTGTGTGTCCAGTGCTGACTTAGATAAGCTGCTTCCGTATCCTGGAAGAAAGTAATTACCAGTTATTCTTAACATATTGTTTCAATTCTAAAGACAAATTTACAGAAACTTGTAGTTTTTTCTTAAGCTTTGTTTTCTTAAAGATAAACATTTTCAGAATTTGAAAGATCTTCGAAAAACTGGAGATTCTAGATGCTAGAAATGAAAATTTTGAAATTTCTTAGTTTCAAAAATGAGGAATTCAAGTGCTATTTGAATATTTTAAAACTTCATATCCAGAGAATTCCAATTCCAAAATTGCGGAAGATGAATATTTCAAACACTGAGAAAAAAGGTTTAACTTCTACAAACACTGAGAAAAATGGTTTAACTTCTACAACCTTCAAGTTTTCTTTAAATTTCTGACAAGAAGTTCGTATGCGCAAATAAAACTTTAATTACATTAATTAAATATTAAACATTTTTATTTGCCACTTTCAGAATCTAAATTTTTACCAGAGTTAAATTATCTATGACATTTTTAAATTAAATTTTTGTGTTATTAGAACTTATAGAAAATATAACATAGAAAGGTAAAACGAAAGTAAATTTTTAAATAATTTAAACGTATTAAGTGTAAGATAATACTTATAAGTATCGATTGGCTTTAATTGCAGTTAGAAAGGTGTAATAATGTACGAAGTAAGAATATATTACTTGAACATTCTCCTGTCATCCTCCAACGAGTCAAATATTTACTTCACAGATTCTTTTGAATACCATAAGAAATTGTTACACTAAAGTGATACGTATAAGTATACCGCGGATTTTTATGCATTTAAAATTTTTTAACTTATTAAATTTTTAACTAAACGAATGGAACCTAAATAGAAATTGGTTTTATCTATCATATATGTATTATAATATATACTTTAGACTTACTTTAGACAAATTCACAGTTTAGAAACGTTTGTATAAAATAATATTTTTAAATATCGTCAGTATGTAAAGAGTTGAACGATTACTACGAGCATTCTGTTTTCTTTCTCCAACAGAAATGAAGAAATACAAGACATTCGATTATGATGAAGAAATGGGTTCTATTATCGGTAAAGGAGTTGCAGAGGAATTTGAACGATGTAAATGGCAAAGCCCAGTTAGAAAAAGGGTGCAGGGAAAATCGACGGTTCATCGAAGATGAAAAAGTACAAGCTCGGTAGAGCGTTAGAATCCGTTAGAGAGGATTTTCGTGTAGGCAAACACGGGGCTGAGTGGTTCGTATACGTTCCTCCCCGCTTTTCTACGTTCCATCCACGTTTGATACCTTCCTTTGCTACTTTATCAGGATCTCCTTGCACCGTATATACATACGCATAGAGCTCTGCTTATAAGTCATTGGACACTCGATAATTTGATCTTACAAAATAGTATAATTTGATATTTTGATGATCAAGGTATAGAACTTTACTTTGCATTGATGAACTTTAAATATGTGTATGAATAATTTATAAGGAAATGAGAGAGATTTATATGGAACAGAATATTTGTTCTTAAGAGAAGTTTCTATCTAAAAAGCATATCTTCTAAACGAAAGATATAGTTCAGAAGATTTAGAAAATTTGAGGAATATGGAGAATTAAGTACAATTTGGAAAATGTAAACAAGTTACTTCAATTCAGAGAAGCATGAAAGTTCTACTCAGAGAACGCGAAAAATTTATTTCAATTTAAAGAACAGTTCCATTTAATACAAAGAATTTAATTCAATTCAAATGCAAATAATTCAGTCTAATTCAATTTTATATAATTTAATCGCGAGTAATAAGTATACTACGGATTTTTATACAGATCCATATTAGTAGGAATATAATTGAAAAAAATTACCTCGAAAATTAATGTGAATATTAAATTTCATAGAAGGCACTACTTTTCTTAGATGTTATATGCTTTTTCATATTCTGTTTTAAAATAAGTACATAAAAATCAGCAATGTAGTAACAAATAATGTGTTGAATGTCAAACAAAGCTCATTTGTCCTTATCCAAAATGTCCAGTGACTTATGTAGTGTATATACGTGCAAGTTGATTGAGCAACGGGGAAATATGCCTACCGGTCACGTTCGCGCCACTGTGCAATCTGTTTAAGGCACAATGCCCCTTAATTTCGCCTTGTTATATGCTCTCGTTACGGGAAATCGCCCCCTGTCGTCGTCCGGTATCGCGTTATCGGTTTCATCTTCTCGTTGCCCCGAAAACCGTCGAAACCTGGTAATCAGCTGGCAATTGGTTCGAGGTCAGTCGAACCAATAGTTGGAACAGTCGAACCAAAGTATCGAACAGAATAACCGTTTCTAATTGCAAGTGGAATCTGAATTAACAAACACAAACAACAATAACGAATCGAAGTACGGTCAAATAAAAGATTAAAGAAAGAAAGGATTAAAATAGAAATTGATTAATGGATCGACAAAGATGTCGATACTTCTGGTTCTAGTCATTTATGAAAATACATGCAATAAATTGAAAAATTTTGAATACGATTTAGATTAAGAAGAATTGATGAATTGTCTAATGAATTGATAGAGATAATAGCTTTGGAAATATGTGTATGTACTTTCTGAAAATGTGTATATACCAAATATTCTACATTTTTTAAAACTGTATAGTTATTATAAAAAGTAATTTTTCAACGTTATATTATAAGAAGTATTGCCTCCCAATATTTCAAATATAAACTGATAGACCATATCAGAAATTAGCCCGCTGTAGGCAAGCATATTATCGTATTATTTCAGTCGTTCATGTTTTTGATATATTATATAACTTTTAAATTGAATTTTCGAAAAGTTTTTCAAGAAGAAGAAAAATTTACGTAAACGAACTTAGGTTGCCTATGAAGGGTTAATAATGAGATACATCAATGAATTAGGACATTTCGAAATGTCATAAATCGGTTCTGTTTTTCTTTTCTCAGCTAACACGATAGGAGCATCCGGCAGGAATCCTGCAGTTTGATTGTGCGAGGCAGATGCTGCTAAATAGCAGTTGGTGTCCGCTGTGTTAAACAATTTGATTTCGTCTCTGATTGGAACGTGGGACAATCTTGGACGAGGGATGCAATGCCTCGGGTTGCGAGGGTCCGCCGCAATCAGTGTAGCCGTAGGACTATGACTTCGGTGGCCTTCCACGTCAAAAGACGATCTCTGATATGACGACGACGACACGGAATCTTGATGTTCTGAAATCTCTACTGTGTTCGTTTCTCCGTGTTCGGGTGACTGTCATAGATACGAAGTTCAAACATTGATTTTCGGAAGAAGATAAAATTTTGACCGTACAGCAGTGAAAAAGAATGAAATGATTTTTATACTTTTTTTATAGTTTTATAGTTTTTGCAGAAATATGAAATATAATTTTTATATTGAAATTGTTTTTCAATATAAAAGAAGAAGATGCGAGTTTTGAGTTTTGATAATAGAGAGATGAAGAGGAGAATAATTTTTATGTTGTTGATGGTCTTGTTGAGGTGAGTTTTAAATATTACTTTTAGAAATAGATCTTTTTTACACTTTTTTATAGTTTTACAAAAGTGTCTGAGATGCGAAAGTAGGAGAAAGTTGAGATTTTGCAGAATGTATCTCTATATTTGTATAGTTTGACGGAAATACACGAAATCAGGCAAAATCAGACAGTTGGTGTTACGCTGCATAAGCATGCAGCACCTGCCCGCCCGCCAAACTCTCATTTGCATCCTTGTCCCAGCTGTTTCATCCGTCGTAGCGTAAATTACTCTTACTGTAGAATTTCACAGTGTCTGATTTAAGCTAAAATATTGAGAAGGCAAGAATTAAAGGTGAAACTTTCAACTACTCTGTGTGATCTGTTCAACTACATGACGTAAGAAGAACCAGTCAAACCAATCATATTGTTCAGAAAGTCAATAAGTTCCTTTTGCCTATTGTACAGACTAATATCATCACACCACTTTTCAAAGAAGTCTCATTAACTTGCTTGTGTCAATCTGTCTAATCTTCCTAACAAATCAAACGCAATTTTCAGGAGAGAAACTATGGTTCTTATATTACAACTACCCATATAACATTGTCAAATAATTAATAACAAAGAGAAACAAATCGAAGAGAAAAATATTGCTTTCTTATTTAGATACACACGCAGTCATAACATAAATTAAGTAGTGTAAACTAACTTGAGATAAAATTAATTGTAAGTATCTTTAATGTACATAGCAAGTTCTTTACATTGAATAACTACAATTATCTTTGACATTGGTTGCTTGTAGTTACAATTTTCGAGTTTTCCACATTAGATGTTCAATGTAATGACGACGTTACAATCAAGCTCGAAATCCATGATATTTCGAAGACGACGTTTTAAGGTAAGGAGTTAAGAGATAAGAATTATACCGTCTCTGAAGTTTGTATCGCTAGCATTTGCGAACACTAAAGTTCAGAGGTCAGTCATCGACAGTTGTGTACGTCAGTACACTTTACGTCACTTCGAATCGACGCGACAGTCTCCTATTGTCACGCGTATATCTGCGCATTCACGAGCAATTACTCGGGGCGGGGTAATCCCGTTACTGCGGCGTACAGCACCCACGGGGAAGGATCAAAGGCCCACTATTCCAAGCTGCTACGCTCTTTGGCTGTTCCAGTCGTCGCTACAATGCTATCAGGTCCTGCGAGAAGGGGAATCACCCACGCCTACGTCGTAGATGCTCGACTTGGTTTGGAACACTTGCAACTTGGGCAACTTCCAAATGCACACCTCTGTTCAACCGACGTCAATACGCAGCTTCGCGCAATTATCGTTACTATTCCGTTTTTGTGCTTCTCTGACATTTTATATTGGAATTTCCGATTCCGTTTCCCTCTCCTCCTCTCTTCCCCCGTAAGGGACATTAAACTCTCTTGACATTATTTTGCAATCGTTTGAATTGTCTCGAAATACGCGACGGAGGAAGATTTGTATAATTGTTCTCGAATTCTTTGAGATTAGATCAAATTTCAATGATATATGCTAACGACGCTAAAACTACCAACGATATTTTGAGAAATTAGCTTTTACAATTAAACTTCTATTAGGACAAAAACATTATTAAATTGTGAATGTTCATGCGTTTATGGAAAATTTAAAGGTACGAAAATGCACATGGTATATATATGAGACATTAAGATATACAAAACGTCCAAAATGTAGTAATCATTGATTTTTAGCGAATGAAACAAATTGTGGCTTAGATTTGATTTCTTTACAATTCATAATGATTTAAATTTGCATAAAAATTCGCAGTAATTATTACAGTATCTATGCTTGTCTATTTTCATTGTAATGTCTGTATGTTGACATACTTAGATGCCCAGTATTATTTATATTGTCATACTGACTTGAAAAACGAGACACTTCATGTTACATCATTCTTACTGAAAATGAATCCATTTCCAAACCGTGTAATTTTTTTGGACGTTTAAAACGTTTTTTAAATCACTTCCACGGTACGTATTTTTAATTATTTAATAACGTAATTTTTAATTATTTTCAGAAAAACTGACACGCTACACGCAAAATCATCTGCATTTACACGCTTAGCAGTGACCGTGGCGATGGTGGAAAAGTTGTGCGACGCGACAGGAGACCGGCAATCGCTTAATTGTGATTAATTGCGGTTTTACCAAGAAAAAATTGTATATAACAACGCGAGCCAATTATCCGACGCGAGTCGTCCAACCGATTTGTTTGCTCGCATAACTTTAAAGAGGCAGTTGCGTGCCATGCTTTGTTTCCTTGCTTTCACACATCGTATCGAAAAAACCATAGCCCTCTTGATTTCTTAGCCATTCTAAATGATCGTGTTCACTGATTCTTCTCCCACTTCCAGCTTGACTCTCGCGAATAACTTTATTGCGACAATTAAAATTATCGACTGTACCGGTTAAGTATTACATCATTTTCTCAGAACCAAGTTCTTTTCTCTTAAATTCTTGATATCTTCATGGAGATATATTCATTATTCATATTCATGTATGTTATTTTTGCTGATTCACGTACATACAACTGTGGTTTTCCTCTTTTATAGTTTACAAGAGATCAATCTTTTCGTATAGCGGAGACTTATGTCTCACAAATTCGATTACAAACGCTTTTTAGTTTAAAAGAAAAGTAAAGAAGTTGCAATATCCGGCTTCCGAGCAAGTGGAAACCGTCGGTGAATCGAGTAATTTAATATACACGGGTGATACACGGGTCAACGTGATGCTAATCGCGTCTGAACTAAGTTAAAACACAGGCACCTCGCCGTTTTTATTTACGTTCGACAATAAGTCAATTCATCACTCTGCGATTTGGCCTTAAGTGGTACTACTGACTCATACACACACAGCCGTCTCGGGGCGGCGTGCCTATTTCGGGCATAAATCACCGTGCTTGTACGGTGCGTAATAATGAGCAAGCAAGCGTGGCACGCGACCCTTTTAAGCGTGCTCGCTGGAAAACGAGTGGTTCGCAAGGTAGTAGGGATTAGCGTGCACTCTACGTGCCCCTACTTAATCCTGAAAAACGCCCAGACCCGCGAAATTTTTCGCCCGTATCGGATCGTGTAAAAATGCAGCTTTACGAGTACACAAGTACAAGCACAAACTACGGATCAAATTATACAGCGTGTTCCCGAAATTGATGTGGCGCAAGAAGTTGATGGGTCAAAAATAAGTTGAAAACAAGAAATACACTTTCTTTCGGTTGAGGTTTCTGAGAAAATTTAATTTAGAAATTTCATAAAATATAGTTGAACCAAATTTCAATTAATTCTTGCTAGTTTAATTATTATATAAAACTTATGTATAAACTGTAACAAGTTTGTACTATTTTCTCTTAAAAACGAGGTCTTAACTCCTTGCGCTGGCAACTGATTCGCGGACCATAACGAGTGACCGAACAGTATACAATAATTTGTTGCTTTCTTTTTCTTTTGAACTCGTTGGTATGATATCACTGGATAGAAATGATTAAGAAATAATAAACTTATCATTTGTTTTCCCTGGGCTATATTTAAATATACTTAAAACTGAGAAAATGTTATAATTTGGGACAAAAAATTCTCGACGTGCGTGGCACGTTATTTCAGCGTAAGAGATTAAAAAGTATTTTTCTACGTGTTTGTGTGACTTATTTCGCAGAATAACCTTTCATTGATCATTCACTTTTGATTGAAGAAAAATTCGTTTGACCTGCAATGCGTTGATCTTTCAAATCAATCTAACGAAGTCAAACTGTTTCAGGTAGCAAGGTAGAAAATTCCCAGCTAGAAGGGTGAACTATAGAAAGTATATTGCAGTGGCGGTGTCAGGAGTTCGCGATATTTTGGCCAGAGGGCAGCGGGAGGTGCGGAGAAGCCAGGAAGTACGGGGAACCGACCGGATCCAGCGGAGTTCTGGCACTGGTTTCGTTCACAGGCTCGTGGCCCACGGCCACGAAAATCCGGAGGGGACGTGGATCGTGGGCAACAAGTCACCGGGAAACGGCGCGTGACCGCCACATTCACGCTGCCAGATTTACGACAATAAAAATGGGCGCCGCCGAATCGACGATCCTCCTTTCGCCGGGTAAACAATACCGGTTGATAGAATTATGGCTTCGCCTCGTTCGATTTTCGATGCGAGGATCTCTTCGAGCGGCTCCCTGGTGCCATTGTGTTATTCACTTTCGGTAGCGCTGTATCAAGGAATCGATTCGCTTTATCAGGCAACAGTTACGACACCGCAACGGCAACCACAGCGTTTCCAAGGATAACTTGGACATAAAGACGATTATCTTAATCAGAGTAATTACTTGCAGATTGTTTGGGGTGAGGTAAATTTATTGTTAGGTAAAGATTCAATGGTATTAAATATTTAGTATTGAATGCAGCTGTTGTGGAGGAACAGGTGATTGGAGCAGGAGAAAAGAGGAAGAAAATAATGAAGGCATATTTGAAGCTCGACGTTAAATCATATTGGTGTCCATTGTGAAATCGACAGCAAAAAATTGGCAGAATGTTTCTTACCAGTGAATATTTATGAATTTTAATGGGCATCGTTAGTTGACCATCGCTGTCCTCGATAATTATTTCTGTAGTATCACATCCTACGTAATTCTTGTAATTCTGTTAATACATTGCCATTCTAAGGAGTTGCACGAATACGAGAATAAGTTTAAATGGTCGTAGAACATAATTGTATTAACTTAATACTTCAGGATAAAGCCGAATCTGTTCCTGCGTAGTTGTGGGTTTTCTGTATCAGGAAATTACTAGAGAGTATAAGCAATAAAGGGTTTACCGTTTCTTGATAATAATTAGAGAATATTTCCGTATGAAAATTTTTCGTATCTGGATGCAATTTGGATGCGATCAATCCATGATTCGGTAATTCTATATTTAATAACTCTTTTAACATTTTAATTTCGAAAACCTTAAACACAACATTCTAAAAATCTCGTGTTGTACGTACGGATTTGGAAACTGACGAATAACGTGTTGCTAGAGGCATACAAGGATACAAGAACGACTAGATCAGCGCGGGTTGTATCTTAGCCACAATATTATTCTTCTAGCTGATACAACGATCGGATGGAATGGGGAACGGTGAAAGAAACGTTGGTAACATATTGGAAGGGTCACAAGACATGTCGAAGTCGTTCGTATTATGCCTTCTCGCCAGTACATACACGGCCACGTGCCTATGCGTGACACGTTTACGCTTGGCTGGTCGCGTTTCCACTCTGTCCCTCCGTATCGGCCCGTATTCATCTCCGATTCCTTGTTGGGGTGCGCGCCGATTGCGTTTCCACTTTAACCGTACGTCGTTCAACGTCTATCAATGGGTACATGAGCTGCATGCTACTTAAATCCGCTCGAATTCGGCTGTCTGATGAACATGTTCAACGTGATAGCTTTTTCATTAGCGAGCACCGACATTGTCGCGTTTCATGAAGCGTTCAATGCTGGAACAGTGCTGGGTAAGACAGTGCAATAAGTTTGAAATAAGATGTTAGTTTGAAACAATTATTTACTTTACCGATTGAAATACTTATTTGATTTTACAAATATGTTTACTCTATGTATTTCAATTTTATATCTTTCAGGATGGATCTAAGAAATTTTTCTCATTTTGCAAACGAAATGCAATGAATACCTAAAGAAATATATTTGGATACATTTGAAATAAAACAAAATCGAAATAGCGAATTATTTCAACTAATGTTTTCAGTGATAGTCACAATGATAAATGTATACGTTCGTCAACAGAAGAAGTATTAAGCGATTATTAAGCGATTTGTGTTCGTGCAGCAATCGGCAGGGATCGGTACAGTTCAAGCCACGTGAACACGTTCGTGTTGATATTTAATTGAACTTTGCTCAATATGCATTACATCGCGATTTCAAGCAAAAGGAAATCCTTCGGCGCGTTAAGATCATCCGGCGAGACAAGAATCCTTTTTCTTCGAATATGTTCATTCGGCCGGTATGTCGTGTTCACGCTATGCGATAATTAGGAAACGATTAATTACGCGTAACACGTCATTACAAACTGAGATTTGCTACAGCCAGTCGTTTATCTGATGAACAAAAACATATTTGCTTTAAGCACGAACTAGGTAATGCGGCAAAGAAAATATTTAACTGGCGCTATAAAACAGCGCCAGTGAAACAATAAAAGCTGTTGTTCTTCGAGAGACAAAGATTTGGTTGCAAATTGAGTCTTGATTATGTTACTTGACACATAACCGTGCTCTGTGCTTCGTCTGAGCTTTTCAAATTGATATTGAAATCCAGACAATATACAATACTTTATAAGTATTTTTGTCCTTTATTGGATTCTTAATGAAGTTCTGCAATTTAATGATTTTCTAAATTTATTACTGTTTAAATTATACATCTTTGTAATTCTTTCGGATTATCATCGGATAAATTAACCTTTTATTCTATGAAAAGGATAATATAAAGTATGTGAAAAAATATATATATAACATATGAAATATATATAATAAATGAAATAATGAATGACATATAATGAAGTATATGAATAAAAATATTTCATATATATTTTATTATTATATATATTTATATATTCCACATTATATTTATATAACCACAATTACATTTATATAAATATACATATGAAGTATAAATAGTAGAAATGGAAAAGCAAGGTTTTACTCATATATATTTAAATCTTCAAAAATGCCAATAACCATAAAATTTCTACGAAAGCTTATTTTTGCCTGAATAGTTCCAGCATAGGAACATCCTACTCAATCACTCTGCTCTCCAAAAAAGATCTTACAAACCCTCATGCAAGATCTTACAACGTCATGCTAACTTTCCTCTAAAGGGCTATCTCTTCCCTGAGAATGGACGCAAGAACAAATATCGCACCCATAAACATTCAAAAGAAGTCTCGCCATTGTTTGTTCATCTTTGACCTCCTCCCGCTTACACCACGAATCGTAGTCCTGATTTCAATTTATCGTCGAATCACGATAACCTGACTTTCGATTGAACTTTTTCAAACACCCATTACCCCGGAGATCCGGCGTGGAGGGTGGCCAGGTCGTTACCTACGGGTGTCGAGGTAGTATGATAGTCACGGCATACGTGATCAGGCGCGTGAGCGAACTGCCAAGGCACGCGCCGTGCCGGAATACGTAATTATCATAGGGAAGTTAGGGTTGCCCTCGGACACATACATGTGTACATATACACGTATATACGTATAAACACGTATATACGTACACACACACACACACACACACACACACACACACACACACACACACCAAAATCATCACATACGACTCTTTATTTTCAAGAAAATTCAGTTTGAAAATTTGTCAATTATAATTTAATCAGGATAATTCTGAAAATGGACAGAAATAAATGATCAATAGAAGATCATTCTACGTAAAATAAGTAGAAAATAAAAAGTAACATTTCTTTTTTTACAAGGCGTTTTGTTTCCAAGAGAATTGAATTTCAAAATTTAGCGCACAAGTGCATTTTTAACGAAATAAGTTTGAAGTCTATATCTTTAGAAATGAAGATTTCACCTGAAACTTTTATTCTACATTTTTCACTTATTCCTGCACGTAGAATATCTGTTCAGTTCCTATTTAGAATCAGTGTGCACAGTAAATAATTATAATGAATTATAATTGCAGCTGTAAATAACTATAATGAATTATAATGTTATATAAATAATAATAAATATTATGTTCAAGTACACTTGAAAAAATTCGATTTTCTCGAAAACGAAGTCTTAAGCGAAAAAATGCGTTCTTTCGTTTCGACTTATTTTTGTGTGTAGAATTACACAGTATCGTAAAAGCTGAAACAACTTGTATGTGCATCAATGTACGGGGTATATGTACACGTAAAAGAGAGGTCGAGGGGATTGGTCGACTCGGGTCAAGAAGTCACGCGAGGCATGCTCGCGGCGGACGTGGAAACAGGGAGGAGTATTTTTATTGTTTTAGCAGTTGTCTTAGAGTCGCTTTTCCTGGCTACTGGGCAGACCCGTTGAAAACGTGAAGTCGATATCCATGCTTGGACGAACCTCACCCTCCTGCATAGGCTGTCCCTTTCGTGGAATATCTACGACCTTTCGTGTGACTTTTGATTGGCGATTCTTTTTTTTTGAAGGATATTTAACCTTTTTATGGCCACTGTGGCCACTTCCATCTTAGTTCGAAAGTTTAGAGAACGCAGCGACATAATTCGACGAATGAATATTTTTAGACATTCAATAGAAAAAGCGGTTTGGCAAACCTTTAAGATCTGTCTTACAAATTTGCAAATTTTATGCAAATTTTACATATATAATTTCTTATATATAGATTAAAAATTTATATTATAATAACGTAATATAATTGAAGAGCTAGAATCTCAGAAGAAAATTCTTTTAGACATTTTAGATATTTAATATATTTTTTCAATGTTATGCTTTTAAGTTTCTCATAAATATATAAAAATTCTCGGTCTACTTATATATATATATACAGAAGTATAATACTTTTCGAAAAATATTTCAAATAAATTTGCAAACGTTTATAGGATAATAAAATTAAAAAAATAATAGATAACAAGTAATACACTAAAATAATACACATACAATAAAAATTATGATAAAAAAGTAGAATAATGAAATAAAATTCTTTTTAAAATCCAGTGAGCTTTCGAGGAGTTGATAATATTTATAAATGATTTATATCTTTAAGAAAAATGTACAAGATTTATATCGTCCAAAAAGAGAAAGGGTTCTCCAAACTTTTGAGCAACGATGTATATGACGTCCCACAGATCATAATTTGATTATTGTTGCTGTTGAAATTAAAAGAAGAATACGCAATGTGGAAAAGACATTTAAAAAGCACTTAAAAGGATGCAAAATGATGAGTGTTCAAGCTGAAAATAATTGCAAAGTGGCACTATCCAATATATTCACATGGCGGTAATCCGACAGATTCACGAATTTCTTCCCAAGAAATCGCGTGATCTGAGCGCACCGTAGAGCTTATTTCCATCGATAAGAAATATACACGCGTAATCTGCCACGAGTTTTCGCGAACACGCGATCAACATTAACTGTGCTCGAATAGCGTAAATATTTTGGATATTCGTTTATGACCTAGTGAACCTTTCGTAGATAATTCATCATTCAGACAACGACAATACGGAGAAAGTACACGTCGTTGAAATAATTGCAAATGTGTAGTAAATTATTTTCGTAAGAAAGGAATTATTATTATTAGAGGAAGAGCGAATTAATTTAGCTTGTGAGAGTTGTAAAATGTAAAAAAAACGTCACTGAATCAGTGAAGATGCATTGTAAATTATTTTCGGAAGAAACGAATATTATTAAAAGGAGAGCAAAATAATTTGTCTGGAGGATTGTAAAAAGAAAGAGAATTCGAAAGAAAGGAGAAGAAGAGGATTATTAAAACGTCAAATTAATTTGACTGGTGAGAATTGCGGAAAAAAAGAAATGAAATAATACGTACGTTGTTGTATATTATTTTCGAAAGAAAGAAATATTATATTGAAAGAAGAGTAAATTAATCTGGTTTGTGAGAATTGTGGACGAAAGAGAAGGTTGTAATTTCAATTTGACGCGGCAGCCGCAAAGTGGCCCGGGGCCAGCACGCGTCGTTGCGTAATTTCATGAGGTTCCTAGTGACGATGGCTTTGTTCCCTTTCGCGTTGCCCTGTGATGTATAAACCGAGTCAAAAGAGGCTGGTCGAGATCAGAAGAACGATGTTGACGATCTACGAGCTAGCTGGAGACGCTGATGCGTGAAATGATAAAAGGCCAGGCGTAGAAATTGAGCAAACTACGTAGGATTCTCTCGTGTAATAACAGAAGGTTTCGATGCATAGTCGCGCTGGTTTCGCAGGTATTTTGCATAGTTTAAAGTTTGGTTTCGAAAGAATAATGATCGTTACACGGTTTAATTTCTTTTGTATTTTGTGTTCGTTTATTGCATAGACTGTGAATTTTTATGTATCCATGGAAAAAATAAAAGGCAGAGAATGTATATGACATGAGAAAATATTCGATACTTGTCATATTATTCAGACTCAATTTCTTCGAAAGAAAATGTTCACAAAAATATGAAATTGCATAAAAATCTGCAATTTGATTAATGTGTTTGATTCATGAAAATTGACAAGTGTCCGCTCTCATTTTAAGATTTATTTTTCAACGATAACTAATTTAACTTATTTCACTTTCAGGTATTAAAATTTCGTTATAGAAATTCATCCTTATCTCCGCTTATCTGTATAGTGCATATGCAATAATAATTCTCTACGAAGGCAATCAAACTGATAATAGCTGCAATAATCAGTAAAATACTAATTGATAATTAATTAACAAAGTACTAATTGAGGATCGTGTACTTAAAAAATTAAAAAAGTAAAATTGAAATACCAAGTGAACGAAGAGATAATTTGTGTTATCGTGTTCTTTGTTCTTTGTCTTGGTTTGGAAAATGCTGTCACAAATGCGTGTGACGCACGTGCGAATGAGACCATTAATTCCCTCTTTGATAACTGATCCATGGTGGTCGCAATCTAACAAGGCGTCGAAACCACAAGCCGTTTACATCAAACCACCCCAGGCTAAACCTCTGAACTTCTCGAAATGATTGTGTCACTACGTATTTCATCGAACTGATCTACCAAATCTACCAAACGCAATCTCTTTATTCGTGCAAACCTTTATTCTTGGTATTGCTTCGATAATAATTTTACAATAAACGTTTCAGACAGTTAGCTCAAGTTTCTCAAAACATACATCGAGCAGATGTTTTCAGTAAGTAGTTTCTTTGATTATTATCAATGAAAAATGCGTACCTTTTCGTATTGTAATATCTTTTTTTTTAAATTTTCCAAAATCACATCTATTACTTCAAAGCAAAATGAAGGAACAGATGATTGTGAATTCGTGGCTTCATTCAGTTTGTTCAACAAATTCATTGCTATTTCTATACTTTCCTTTAAACTCGCTTCTAAATAAAATCAAACTCTCAATATTTAATTCATTAAAGACAAAAGAGTATCTACTCATTCTTCTGATTTCATTCTTGAGTCTCAAGGTGTCCAAAGTATCCAAAGTATTAATTCATCTTGCTACTAAATTATGAATTATAAAACAGCATGTAGAACTGACATCCACCTTTCCAAACCAAAATAATAACTTACTTTCTTTAATTTCCCTATATTTTACATTTAATTTAATCCTGTTTTTCCTCGCATATTTATTGCTTTGTATCTTTCTGGATACAAAATTTTTTGCAATACTACATTTATAAAAAGCATGGAACATATAAAACAGCGTAAAGTTATATTAAATATTAAAACTAATACCATTTAAAAAAACATTTGATTAATATTTCTACTGAATTATAATATACCTATTTCAGATCAAATAGAACAGCAAAGATCTAATCTATTTACTAAAATAATCTAACTTACTCACTAAATTATTCTCTTCAAATTACAATATTTTTTAGTATTCTTTAATAGTCAACGCTACGTAATTTCGTATTTTTCTCTTTCACCTATGAAATCATCTAAAATCGACGTCTGCGTCAAACTATATTCAATATTTTCCAACCAGTCAAAGTTACGTGGTTTCACATCTCTTTCTTTCATCTGTAAAATTTTCTAAAATTAGCGCCTTGCATCAAAAAGCCGAAGATAAAAAAAACCATCGTCCAATTCCACTCCCTGGCGCACCGTGTTCTTCGCCAAATTTCTGAACAGTGTAGAATCGAAGCGTTAATTCGCTCTTTGCCAGCTGATCCATGGTGTTGTAACCTGGCCGGGGCGTCCAGAAGCCGTTTATAACAAGCTGCCCGTGGGGTCTCTGATCTCCGCGAGATGATTGTGCCAGCGCCATCCACAGGGTGGGGCCTGGCTGTTCGGTGTTGCCGCGCGGCCAAGCGTATCTACACAGCCCCCGGGGCTTGTTCTCTCCCTCAGTCTCTCTTTTTCTCTCCCTCTGTCTGTCTGTCTCTTCTTCTCTCTCTCGCACTCTCTGTCTCTCTCGACGACAAAGGGGCCGCGGTTCAACGCGCCACAAAGCGCTGGGACGCCCACCCACACCCTATCCTCGCACGCATATATGCACATATACGTATTCTTTCCTCGCATACACAAAGAGGCACGCATAGTCTATTTCCATATATATATACACGTACATATAAACATATATATGTATGTATGTATATATGTATATATGTATATATGTATATACATATATACATATATACATACATACATATATATATACATACATACATAAATACATATATATATACATACATACATAAATACAGATGTACATACACGTATCCATATCTGTAGATATATAAATAAGTATACATATTCTCCACACGTATGTGCATGATATATAAATATACATATGGAGATATGTGTGCATATGTATACACATGGAAATCTATGTGTGTGTATGTATGTATGTGCATATGTATGTAGACATAGAAATATATAAATATATATGTAGAAATATTTTATATGTATGAATGTGTGTATATATACGAACAATGTATGAGTATATGTGAATATATATGAGTATATACGTGTGTTCTATACGTGTGTATACACAGTATGAATGTGTGTTTTATATAAATATGAACGTATATACAAAAATATATCCATGAATATTTATACACAAATATTTAAAGATAATATTTCATATATATACATAATGTTTTATATATACAGGGTGAGTCACAGTAACTTGCACATCTGAAATAACTTTTAAATTACGCGTCAAATGAAAAATTATTTAATACAGAAGTTGTATGGTTTCAAGAAAGGCGTATCAATTTTTTATGGGTTTCGAAAATTCCAAATTTCATTATTTTTTTTAATCGGATCATATATTTTTTTCATCACAAATCCAAAGAATATTAAATCTAATGGTTGAGGAAATATTTTAGGATAATTTGTGTTGAGAATAAAAACATAGAGCATTAGGACCACTCATTAATTGCCATACATTAATGTTTCATGGACGTTGATGATCAACTTCTTTCATCCAATGGGGATTACTTGTGCAAGTTACATAAATCATCTTGTATACATATTCTACATATGTATAAACGTGTATATATACATACATATACGATATACATACATATTTTGTATATACGTACACTTACATAGTTACGTTTTTAAATATATATATATATGTATATATGCATATATATATAGAGAATTGTAGATTCGAATACAAAGGCGACAGAACAAAGCAGGAATCGCGTCGCGTGAACTTGCACCTAGAGGCGCCTCCTTTAGAGGTATATGCAGCGAATTGAGAACGAGGAGGAAAATCTAGAAGTGGAGAAGAGAGGAAGGAGAAACTGGAATCCTAGCACCGCACCGGTGCCGATAAGATGGCAACAAGAATCGATTCGTAGAAACGGCTTCTCTCTGGTAGTTTTGGTTATGAAGCTGCTTACGGCGAGGTTATTGGAGTTTGTTAGGTTCTCGTCTTGGTTTGTTGGATATCAGTTTGCTCGAAATATATTATACTCTAGGCATACTAGTCATCTTTTGCTTTTTTTCGTTCTTCGCCGGTCTTTCCATCTCAAAATTACTGCGCGTTGAAAATGTTGAAACGAATCTTTTTGTTTGAGATTTTGAACTTTTAAAATTAGATATTGAGAGCTATAAGTATTTGGACTCTTTTACATCACTTAACTTTGGAGTTTTTAGTTTGATCTATATTTTATTACTAAAATAGAAAGTAAACTTAAGTCTTTAAAGTTTTAGTAGTTTAACAAAATGCCTATGATTATAATTTACTACATTTAATCTAACTTAATATTTATTATTTGAATGTTAACTGTTATACTGAATTCTGGAATTTGAAATCCTAAAACAGAAATCTTCTTTCTTTATTCTTTTTTTCTTTTTCAGTTCTGTGCAAAAATGGTATGAGAAATAAATAATATTTAAGAATGAAAGATCGTTTTACTCTTCGATTAAAATAACCAAAAATGTAAAAATTTAATATTGGATTAGGAACATGCAACAAATTAAGAATGCGTTCATCTTTGAACATCTTTTGATATATTTCTTCAATATATTGGAATTTATTGTTTTCTTTGAACCTTTAATAAGTGAACTAATTACATTTTAAGTATCCGAGATTACCTGTACGATATTTTAGAACATTCAAAGGGTTGAAGGTGGTCAAAAAAATTTACTTTGTCAATCATTTGATGAATTAACTGTGACGTGAGATATTACTCGGAAATTATGATGTTCCATGTATGCGAATTTACATACAGTGAAATTTTTGCAGACTCCGTTTTTAAGAAAATTAGTTTTTCAGATGAAGAGAAGATGAATAGAAAAAGGTGACTTCCGTTATTACATTGAGCTCTGACTGTAACTTTGAGTCTCGAGTGATATTAAGAACAAAGAATCAGAGAACAAGAGGAGTTTTGAAGTTCAACTAATTATTTCCGAGATATTAAGGCTAAAAAATTAAAATTTCAAAAACATCTTCGGTTAATCAATATTATGAACATCAATGTCGATTTTATATTTTTATAAATATTATCAAAGAAATTCAAAGTAATTAGAGGTTTGTTTTATATACTAAATATTCTGTTCACAATAAACATTTTGTTTTAAATATTTTGTATATTTTTTCAAAATAATATGCAACGCGTAGAAACTCGTGGAAAATTTTTAATTTTAAATTTCTTAAAAATGAATAAATCGCGACAGTTCAGTTGTAAATTAATCTAGAATTTATTATCAGAAACTAACAAATCGTTTCGTTCTTTTTGCGAGTTATCCTAATCAAATATGTTAGTTGTTATTATCTGTATTCATAAAGACAATTACAAGGAAACTAAACTTTTCTGATCTGAACTATATCATCGTTGTTTTCCTATCGTAGGTATTGCGCTGGGTCAAAGTGGCTGCTAAGGTTAGCTGAACAAAGATTAGAGAGGAACTTACCCTGTCCAGGAGCCGGCGACGTGGCGTGGCTCCAGCCTCCTTTGTACGAACTGCTGGCATCTGTAACGTAAGAAAAAAAAGTTGACGCATACTCGTAATAATCTCGAAAAATATCGAAGTAAATAATACGCTCATAATATTCTCGAAGATAAATCTGATGTCGTAATTTCAATCAACACTAAAAGCAGTTTATACCTAACACAATGTTAAAACAAAAGCACGACATCAATCGAGGTATAAACTGCAGCCGAGCACGTGTTACATTTGCCTCGCGATTCCTGACGATTACACATTTTCTTTCTTTTTTTCTTTCAGTCGCGTTATTAGATGTATACCATCTGCAATTGCAAGGTAATTAGTTCTGTGAATCACTGGTGGCCGTAAAATATATATGTTTCGTTGGAAAACAATTCCTCAGGAAAATCTTTACGACCCCTTAACGATTCTCCGCCTTTTTTCAAATCCGCGTGTGCCTTGAAAAATGCTGTCCAACAGACAGAGCGATTAAGATTACTCTTTTCGCTGTTTCTGAACTTCTGATTTCTATCGTTGGAAAGATCTAAATTTTTTTTGGGGGGGGGGAATGAATGAAATTTGAAATAAACTGTAAAAGGAAGAAAATTACGCAAGTTTTACGAGGAATTTAGGTTTTATGTTCGAGGATGGTTTAAAATACTCGAGTATATCAGACTTTGCAAAATTGTTCTTTGGATGACTATTTTGTTAATTTATTATTTTTTAATCCTAAGAGTATCGAAATTTAAGAACTTTAGAATTTTAGGTTTTTAGATATTTACAAGATAAGTTTGAAATTTTAGAATCTTGGAGTTTCAAAGTTACGGAATTATAGAATTTCATAGAATATCAAACTTTTAAAATTTCATAGAATATCAAGCTTTCAAAATTGGAATCTTGAACATTTAGAATTCTGCTCTGTTTCGGAATTCAAGAATTTTGGAATTTTAGAATTTCAGAACTTTTCAAAATTTCCTGAATTTCGAAGTCTATAGATACATCTATAAGATACTTTTAACTCGACGAAATACCAAATTGAAACTACCTGTGAACTTCCATCTCCTTTTTAACGCTATTTTCTATTTGTTTAGAATATTATCTTTTGTTTATTTAAATGTTTATGTTAACCACTGCTTTGATCATGGTGATCGATGTGCATGCACAGCATTCGTTTCAGAGACCTTACGTTCATCCCTTAGCTGCCTTCAGCCGATTCTTCCGGCGGTGTTTCGAGCGCCGCCGGTCTGTTTACAGACAGATATATTTTCATTTGGCAGTTATTGGTACGAGGGTGGCCCCCGTGTGTGTACACACGCGGTACGGTACGTCATGCTCGCAGAAAGTCCGTCTTTCTGTGCAAACAGGGAGCCTAGGTGTACGAAACGAGCTGACCTTTCGTCTTTATTGCCCCCTTCATTTGATCTGGAGCCCATGCTCCATTAATAGGGCCTCAGATTTCACGTTCACGAAAACGCCAGGGACTATCACGAGCTAATGTACTCTACTTTAGCCTGGGAATTATCTACTTTTTTTCGAATTGCGTGCTCTTTTCTTTTCTTTTTTAAATCTTTTCACATTTTGTAAACCTTTAAAAGTTATCGTTTAAATGGAGTTTTGGAATTTTTAATTTAACACAATATTGTTACTAATTATTATTATTAATAAGTAATATTAATGTTGTTACTAATTAACAGAAATAATGTAAAGGACAGAAAAAGAATTAAATATCTTAAATTTCTGTGACACAATATAAATTCTTATGGTCATTCGTTACTTGAAGATTCAGTAAATTATAAAATGATTTGTAGGATATCACGTATATATTTTTTTTTGTTTTTTTCTAGTTAAATTTATTTACATTAGAGAGAAAAGTTTCTTCCTTTTAAAAGACACGACTCTTTTAAATAAATTGCAAAATAATGTAGGAAATTGTATACATATGTACATAATTAGAAAGTGGATTTTTATACATTTGTAAGAAATATTAAAATTACAAAATTGAGTAAAGTGCATACGATATGAAAAACTGTATTGAAATATTCAAAGTTTACTACTTTCCATAATATTTAATACGTACAACAATTTTCCACCAAAGTTCTACATTTTCCAAAGTATGAATTTACATACAAAAATTCTATGACAGTCACATTCACAAAGCTTCGTGCATCCTGTAAAAGGATTATTCTCATTAAAATTGGGCTAAGATTGAAAATAAATAAATAAAATAGATAAATAAATGAATTAAATTAAAAAAAGTAAATTAAAGTAAATTCACGTTCATTTATCGTAAAATATAATAGAATGTAAAACGAAACTATATCATAGGAAACGTGTCACGTGGTCGCGCATGAATTTCTATTCTATTTCATGGATCATTGTTCTTAAAAAATCGTTTATATTAATGTTAGATATATTTTGTATCGTTCAAATCAATTTACTCTATATTTTCAACTAAAACTAGAAATTTTTAAATGTATAAAATACACAGAAATTTAATTAGAATGTTCAAAGTAGAACACTTATTATTAGGCTGTGGATTTATGAAAAATTTGAGGATAAAGAAATGCATACAATGTATAAAATATCCAAAAATGGAGTATTGATTACAATATTTAACAGAAGAAGTAAATTTTTATCTCTTCAATTTTAGTCCCTTAATTACGTTTGTAAAAATTTAAAAATACATAAAAATCTGCCGTCTATTTATTGTGATTACGAAGCGGAATTATCACGCTGTTTCAAATCAATCTCGACGTCAAACTAAGTTAGTGTTTCAAATGATCGCAAAATGTAATTATTGCACTGTTAATTACAGGATCTACTACAATTAACATTATCAAATTATAGGATCGAAATTGCTTGTATCGTACATTACGCACGATCAATCTTAATTCAAACACAATTCAAAACAATCTAAATCAGTCTTACGCGAATCGAAAGAAGCTCACAAAACCAACGCATTTCACATATAAGTATCAATCAAAAGTTTAAGTATGCTTTCGCTGCATTTGTATCACATTTCATATTTAATTTAACACATTGACTTGGTGTTTCTTATAAATTTTTTAGAATGATTAAAATCAGAACATTTTAAATAAATTTTAAATAAATAAATACCATTTTCATAAATTTTAACTAAGTATTTATTATATTGTATGGTATAATATGTAGAGTTTTTTTTTATCTTAAAATTCGATTATTATGTTTCTTTAAAAATGCATAAAAATCCGTAGCTTTTTTATTGACAAATCACTATCACATAGTCAATATTAGAGGATGGATCTGTATCTCTGATGTGAAGGCGCAAAGCCTGAAATATTAGTTTATAAAACAGCATTTATAGTTAAATTCAAAAAGCAATGTGAAATCTAATGTTAGATTTTTAGTTCGTGAAAATTAATAACATATGTCTCATCCGATTGTACTTTAAAATATAAATATACATCACTTTTTTGAAAGTGACGACTTACATTACTTTGTCTAGAATTTTATGCTTTTTCACCTATCTATTAGTGGTACATACATATAGACAATGCCATATCAGAATAAAATGAACATTCGTTTCATTGAACTATCATTTATTAATATTTATTATAATTTATTATATTTATTATAATATTTATTATAATTTATTATATTTATTATAATATTTATTATAATTTATTTATTATAAAAAAAAGGTTAAAAAGTATAAAGAACATTTCTTATATATTTAATTTTCAGTGCTCAAATATTTTACTTTGTGTAATTCTTGAATTCTTTATGGAATCTAACACTAACAGAATAGTCAAAATGACCAATCCATAATTTTTTGTAGAAATTAGAACTTATGCATAGATTTTTAGAGATTTAAACAATTTCCCAGGAAATGTAAAGTTTACATTCTTTATTGTATTACAAACTATCTGCTAGTTGCATTTCAATATTCGTGACACAAGTTTTGTATTTTGTATGACACAGTTTTATTTTTTGTATGTTAATCTAACAGTTCTGACATTAAATTTTTAAGTAGCATCCTTCTTAAACCTCCTTGACAAATCTGACAACAACAAGATTCATCTTCTCAAGTAGTCAATAATTTTTAAAGTCAGGCAATACCAACATTCTACTGCGTTTCTAATTTTATATTTCTTTATATTGAAGACTTTAGAACAATAAGTTACATCAGCCTGTGTTCATTTCATTCTCACATGGCAGCGTGTTTCACAGAGGACAAAGTGTATCCACACTTTTGGCCGGTAGTGTGCACGATCGGCGAACGTACCGGCGAACAGCATGGATAGATTGGTGAACGCCGTGGTGCGTGGGAGTTCCGCGGCGGTGGTCCCGCTACTCTTAAGGTCCAGCATCGCGCGGCGTTGGCCCGTGTACCAGCAGCCGCTGGGCTACGCTGGTCTACACGGGATATCTATACCCTTTGTAATGTCTTCCGAATCACGGCACTACGAACGTCCAAGCCTCTGATAACCCCGTGGTCAATAACCAATCGAAACGTTTACTCATAATCTCAAACCTCCGGATGTCTCTTCGACTTGTCAGAACTCGGACTACGAAATAGACTCAATCGAATCGAACCAACCGAATCGAATCGAATCGAACTGTGTGGTGGTTGGAAACGAAACTCGATGGCTGAAACTTTTGTCTGATATTTATCTTTACACGAGAACGTCTATCTTCTCTTCAATGCCGATAGCGATGCCGAAAATATCGAAAATCACGACACAGGGGATCACGGTGAACGAGTTCGAGCGTTCGAATCTACAATACGAGTTGGCTATCTGCGCGATAAGGGTGCCGATCATCTTGGCGACCCGCTCTGAGTGATACTGGCGGCCGAGAGACATTCCCAGGGGCAGTGACGATAATCATGCAATCTTGTCTCCGCCCCTGAGTTTGATTTTCGTTGAACGGGGTACGAAAATGGTCACCGGGGGTTGGTTCGCCGATGTGGCAGCGTAGGCGGGGTTTATGGCACGACTTACACCCTCGTACCAAGGGGCGGATGAACGCCTGCGCTCTTTACAGGGTGAGAGAGTGCACAGTGTGTGTCTGATGGGGGATTGAAGAAGACGAGAAAGAGAGAAGAGAGTAAAAGAGAGTTGCGAACGAAGAGAGGCGAACACGAGGAGAAGAGGGGTTGTACTCTCTCTTTCTCTCATATAGTATATATGCGTTTCTCATGTGTATAGTATATATGCGCGTGTATGCGTGAACGTGCGCGCGCGCACGTGTGTATGAAAGAGGAAAAGCGACGGTACCAGGTTGCTAGGTGGCCGGGCACGAACGTACCGGACCTCCTGCACTTACCGACCGGCGTTGTCGACGACATAGTTTGCCCCGGTAACGACGTACCACCGGTTCCCTTCCGGAACAAACCCTCTGTGGTAACGGTGCCCGTTTAGAGAGAGAATGGTCTGTATGGAGAGGGAATTTTGGCAGTAATGGGCCAAGGTGTTTCCATTATTTTTCGGGGCCCGAACGTTTTCTACGCTTCTGTGTGTCCTTTTACGAGCTTTACGTGCGTCTTGCAACATCTTCTTCTTGTTTTTCTTTTTTCTTTTTTGTTTGTTTGTTTGGTTATTTGGTTGTTTGATTTTGTTCTGGTGCTCCTTTGTCTCTCGAGATTCTTGGAAGATTAAAGAGTGGTTTCTTGGAACAGGAAAGAGAAAGTTGGAATGTGGAGGTGTATATGGATCTTTTTCTTTCTCTCGTTTCTTGTTTCTTGATAAGCTAAGTATTAGAGGAATGGGAAGCTGGTAAAAAGAACAAAGCGTCTCCATTATTCTTCGTCTTGGATGTTTTCGCCTGCCTTGGAATCTCTTTGCAGTTTTTGTTCCTTTGTCGTTTCTTGCAATTCTTCAGAAGGTGAAACGAGTATAAATGTTTAAACATTTTCTCTCACTTTTTTTTAACAAAAAAATTGGAAGAATTTTAGTAGTAACAAAACAAGATTTCTATCGTTCCATGTTTCTGCCTCTCAGGAGCTTTCTTACTTTCCTTTGAAGTAACAATTAAATCTTCAAGAACTCCGGGTTGCATTTTCGTTAAATCATTACCTCGCCCATCCCTGGAAAAACTTAGTAATTCCCTTTCGAGTCGGGGTACATCGTCACGGTAAATTCGTTCTCGTTAATCAACAAAATTTCCACGTGCTCGAGGTAAATGCAAAACATTCGAGCCCGGTTTGCGCGCTGAATATAAAATAGCCTATACACGCGAGCTGTTTCGCGCTTGTAAACATCGTAAACTTTCTTTGTCAGGATTATAATTGTGGGTAAATAATCAATTAATTAAGACAGCCTCATGTTTTCGCGGTGTGGAGCAGATTTTATGGAAATAACCGTGGATGTTGTAACCATATACCCCTGGTACGGCTGATACGTAGGTGGGGGGTGGAAGTTGGCGGTTGGGGGTTGCCAGGAGCAAAGGGAATAATTGCAACGGAATGCAAATTGCGTTAATAACGGGGTCATCGCGTAATTCTCGTCGCGGTACGTGCGATGGTGTAATTATTATAATTTCCTGGTGAAAATGCCGACCCGTTAAACGATACCCATTGACAAGGGAAATCTGCGGAGAGGCCATCGATCGCCGGGCCAATGTGGCAAATTAAAAGCTGATTTCTATCCTGGCTCCCTTTGCCCAGCGCTTTCAATATCGTTCATTCATTTTACAACATGCGAAACGATTGCAACGTTTCTATATTTCTTCCGTCGTCGTTTTAATTGTACGTACTGTATCTTCCGCGTGATGACGCTATTGGGGTTGGATTAGGTTCTCTCAGCGTTTTACTTATATTGAGTATTTTGATTGCATTGTGTCGGTATGATGTTGTCACCCTATTAGGTTGGGTTAGGTTCTTTTGATACTTTAATTATATATATAGTATATTAAGTAATATAGTAATATACAGTATGTTTCACAAGAGCGTGGACGCGATATCATTGAAACTTGGTATCGAATGAGCCGGAGATCGTGGTATTATAAACATATGAATCAGTCTGTTATGCACATTAGTTTTCAGGCCTTTAGTATCCTCTGTTCTGTCGAGCGACATAATCCTCCTCGAAATGAGTGTAAAATACGCTAAACGCTTCGAAGCGGTGTTCTTGTGCTATCATCCGAAAGGTCCTAAAATGACTGTAAGAACTGCAGCAAAATATTTGCGTAAGTCCCCTCAATTCGTTGACAAGTGGGTGCAACGTTACAAAAAGACAAAATGTGTAAACCTGATCGAGGTTCAAAGCGAGTTATGACGAAAAGTGAAGATAGAGCGATTATGCGACTTTGTTCAAAAAATCCAAACCTCTCCTTGCGTAAAGAGCAAGCTCTTTTGGCAAAAAAGGGAATAGACATTAATATTTTAACATTGAAACGTCGTTTGAAGGAGGATAATGTTACATAGCGTAGCAGTGTCAAAACTGTTGTTTTCGGCGAAGCACGTTGCAAATCGTCTTGCGTAGGCACACGAAAATATTGATCGTGATTGGAGTGATATTTTATTCACTGTCGAATCTTCTTTTTGGGCTTTAATTCTTATAAAACGAGCATGGTCTGCTTATGGAAAACCCATCATCGAAAGAACAGTTAAATTGAAAGTACATGTTTGGGGCTGTTTCAATGTCTGGAATTTTGGAACATTATGCATATTTACAGACATTTTAAATGCCCAGAAAATGATTAAATTATACGAAAGAGGTCTGTTGACATCTATGAAACAATGGTTTAAAAATACTGGACACGAATGGGTTCTTCAAGAGAATAACGATCCCAGACACCGAAGTCGACTTTGCACCGAGTGGAAAACAAGAAACAGTATCAGAGTATTGGACTGGCCACCCCAATCCCCCGATGCAAACCCAATCGAAAATGTATGGTCCATCATGAAGTATAAACTTCGAGAAAAACGTAAGCCTGAAAACTCTTGTTTGGCGTGTGTGAGAAATATGGAGGGCGTTACCTGTCACATATGCAAAAAAACGTCAAAAAACAGTTGTAGTTTTGACGAAGTATACCTAAACGGTGTCAAGCTATAATCGATAACGGTGGAGATTGGACACACTATTAATTGAGTGCGCATTAGTATTTTAAACTTACTTTCGGATTATAAACAATTTTTTTTACAAAAAAAGTTAATTTTTAAAGGGATATCGCGTCCACGCTCTTGTGAAACATACTGTAGAATATTATATATCTTCTATCTATCTATCTATCTATCTATCTATCTATCTATATATATATATATATATATATATTAAGTAATGTAGTAATATAGTATATTATATATCTTATATATTATATATAATATAATTGTATTATGTACCTATATATCTAATAATTATATTATATTAATATAGCTCTTTCTTAGTGTTTTAATTGTATAATATCTGTGTAATGTTGTTGAGATTAGGTCTTGTTAGGTGTTGTTGAGATTAGCTCTTTTTAACGCTTTAATTTGTACAACATATGTCTAATTTCATTTAAATTAGGTTAGATTTTTTTTTATGTAAGTATACCAGAGGTGTTCTCACTTATATGGTGAAAGATAAGATTATTTGAATCTTTCAACTATTCTTGGAAATTTAAAATACGTACGTATATTTTGAACGACGTAAATCATTGGAATTAGACAACAAGCAATTTAATAAATATTGCCTTGAATAATCTGTCTAAAACGAGAACATTACGTAAATTCGCAAGTTACGAGAATTTAAACGTAGAAAAAAAATGCATGCAGAAATATCCAAAATACTGAAAGTAAAATACTCGGCATATTATATTATAATGTCCAGCAAACGAAGTGAATTTCCATTTACATTTCATTTTTTCAATTGTGCCAACAAAAATACGAATTCTGCACAAACATCTGCGGTCAGTTTAATCACTCTCCCGAATTAATCGATCTCTTTTATTATTTTAATTTCCATCCAGCTCTCTCTTTTTGCATTATTCTTTGTAAAGTACTTTATCAAAGTGAAACGAGGACTGATTAAAAAGCCATCAAGACGATCGATTTCGAGGCAGGGCATTCGCGGAATATCATGAACCGTGGGGAGGGGGTAGAAGGACGATAAAGTGGTCAGGGTGCGTGCGTGGCTACATCGTTGGCTCTCGTTTACCCGCTTATGTCCGTGATTCACGCCATCAGAATATCCCTTGCAACCGGAGGTCGGGTTGAAGAATATCAGCACTGATCAGTTTGTTATACAATCAGTCGATTCATGACTCAATATCAAAATCATTGTTCTACGCTTTGTAAACTTACGACTATCGACGTCAAATCCATATAACGAGGAGCGTAACGATGAAAAATTGTCAATATTTTCAACAGTTATTATTTCATAGACGGTTTTAGTCTAAAATAAAAATTTTATTTTGTCAGTTTCGAATTTAAAGTTTAATTAAAAATTTTGGTTTTTTTCAAAGTTGTTTTTTTTTATGTCATGCAGAGGGTAGGACGATAAGAATGTCTTTATTTTTGGAGATTATGAAAATTCAAACTGTCTTCAAGAATACTTAAAAAATTTTTCATGGCTGCATTCACCGTGGTGTTAAAAATCGATATTTTCTCTTTACAACTTAATCCCTTAAAACTTGCTGCACGATTTTTGTTCACTATTTTATCGAACTCTGTATATTAAAATTAAACGACGAAATGTTGGAATTTCTTGAATTTTTGCCATTTACTAATTTTAATATTCAAAGTTCAATAAAATACAGCAATTTTTGTAGAGAGAAGACTTTTATCTTCAAGATCATAGTAGCTCTAGTCATGAAAAAAAATTTGTCAATATTCCCAGAGGCGTTTGAATTTTTACAAACTTCAAGAATAAAAGTTTTATAATCGAACAGTGTTCAATTTTTATATTTTACTAATTATATTTTACAACCAATTATTAATAATATTAATGAAATAATATTAAATTCAATTCAACAACATTTAATTATTTCTTTATAACGTTTTACAAGCTTTAATAGCGACTGAAGATACGATTTAATTATGATCGTAATTAATAATTAAGTAAGTGAATGGTGGGGAAAAGTTTGCTAAAAATTGGTCACTGGGACAGATGTTAGATAAGCTTGGTATTTATCTCGAACGGAAAATCAGAGTTCCCTGGTAATTTTAGTTTCATAATCTCTTATCAAAGTCTTTTATTTTTTTTCGTAGAATTTCGTGCTGAGGGTTGTATAACTCCCTAAACTGATGCGATCGATGAGCGTTGACGACTGAAAGTGGCTGTGGCGGTTGCATCGACAGCACCCATTAAAGTGTTCATAATCGTGGTTCACGCTATCAGAACACCTTGTCTTCTATCGTGATAAATATTCACTACGTGAAAAATTTTTTTTTTATCAAACTTATTTCTTTATAATAATAGAAACAGAACTTCACGGCTAAATCTTGATTTAATCCTTTGAGTCTGTACAGATAATTAAACTTATTAAAGATAATAATACTTATTAATACTTACTAGAGGAGATAATACTTGTAATACTTATTTACAATAATAATATTTACGATATTTATTATTTTATTACAGAAGATAATACTTACTAATTTATTTATACTTCAAGAGAATACAATGCAGTTAGTTGAATAAATTAACTAATAAAGATGAATGTTCTATTCTTCGTTTTCAGTATTAAATTTTTAGATTCTTGGTAATTTTGACTGAATCAGTCAGAAAGTTGAGTATCAATAAATATTTAGTACTAATTAATTAAAATTTGAAATTGTCGTTAGCTAATTAAATAAATCTTTCTGTTTCTTTCTCATTCATTAATAAATTTTCGTGCACTGAAGGAATATAACATTCATAAAAAAATAATACTTCATTTATTTTCTGATATTAATAAAAGCACGATCATAAAATGTCAAAGTAAGGATAAGCACCATTGCTTTCTTCCTATTTTTGAAACGAAAAATAAAAAACCAAGTACTCGTTTCCATTTCACCACCCTTTTATCATCCAACCTATCCTACTAAGGGGCGCCGCGCTATTTGACGTTCGTCGAAAGCTGAGAAGTGGCCAGCAAAAACACTATACTACATTTGCAGCTCCTATTAACCATTTACAGTCACGATTCACTCTAAACGGTGGGGAAAATCACGTTGTGGGTAAGAGAGTCTGTTAATGTTAATATCCCTGCTTGTGCACATATGTATAGATTTGACAATTCCATTATGCATTTTATATATAACTTTGCGATAATAAAAAAAAAAAAATTAAGGATAATGAACAGAATTCTGAAATCTATTCACAAGTTCTTCTTGATTACTGTGATTACGTTGGTAAAATTTGAAGGCAATGTGAAAATCTGTGTAGAAGTCACAAGATATTTATTGCAAACAATGTATATTTAGTAAAAAAACAATTACATAACATGAATAGTCATCTTAACTACGTATGTACTAGAGATTAAAGGTCATTCCATTAATCTGAAGTTATTTATTAATATAAATATTTCTGGGATTAAACACTTCTGTGATTTTTAAAACGTTAAGTATATTTTTAGATTTGTTTTAAACTTAATCAATACAATTGTGTATTAGTTAAGCCTGACTATTACTGAAGTGGCGCGCAATACATTCGTGAATAACAAAGAAATGCCTAAAGGGTATTTATACACCCTGCTGAATTTTATTACGCGAATCAATCGAAGATCCAGAATCCATTTCTCTTCGCTCTCTCCCTGCGTGTGTATAGCAATAAATCGTGAACTCTACGAGGCCTAAAATCGACTCCCACAGCAGAAGATCTACCTCGACATCCGACGCCCATGGACCGCGACGAAGGTAACGCGTTGAGCAACGTGTGCGAACATGGAAGGGGATGATCGTCACGAGCACCCCTTCTCGACCCGGCACGCGGACACTCGAGAGCGATCGCGCGTTAAATGCGCCGCTGGCTGCACACGGTCGCGTGGCACACGCGTGTCTTCCTTCTAGGGAGTTCCAAGAGATGCCTCGGATGAGCTGAGGAAATGCATGTGGCCGCGCGTGCACGCAGTCTTTGGACATTTGATTCGAACGGAATGTTATCTGTGTCATGTATCCTCGTGCATTATATTAAGCAGCATAGAAGTATCCTTAAGCATGGACCTTTTAAAGATACATATTTTTGATATTTCAAACGCCTTATCACGTTCTTTATCTGGCTATTTGATATGATATAGTCCAAGTATTTTTGTTTCTTACCCGAATTTTTCTTCATTTTATCATTTCATAAAATTGAAGGAAACATTTCTATGACTTTTAACATTTTCAGTGCCTAAAGTTAATTACCAAAAGTAATTAAGAATTCGTTTTATAATAATTTTTTCTTTTAATAGCATTTAATAAGAATTACAGTAATCATTAAAATAATTAATTAATTGAAATAATAATTTAGTGACATTTATAATAACTTTTTGGTATATTTATTTAATATACTGTAACATGAAATATTCCTCTTTGAATCTGTAAGAAATAAACTAATTATTTTATTACTGATCGTAAAATTATTCAATACAATACTCTGGTACGAACTAAGTACTCAAAGGATTAATATAAAAGATATTAAAGAATTCAAATTTGAAGATGAAGAACTCAAATTCTATTACATAATATTATATGTGCATAATTGTATGTATATAAAATGAGCTCATTTTGTTCCTTTGATCAATCCTTCTTATAGAAAACACAAAAAATTTCTTACTTGAACGTTTAATTGGACAGATGACATTTTCCTTCGATTAATAAACAGTAGAAATAAAAAGCAACTGGAAAACAAGATGTTCCGTTTATTTACGTTCATCGTAATATGATTTCTCGATATATTTTATAGCAACGAAATTTCGTGGTTATAGAGGAAATCGAAGTCGGGGAGGAAAGGGCCAAGGGAGAAACGTTGGCGTGTCTGGCATCTATTGACCACCCCATAGTACGTCGTCTGAGTTGAATTCGAATAATGAATATATTAGCACGTTCAGCTTGTCGTACGATTTTGATACAAATCCTTGAGAGACAGAATTATGGCAGACACACGGTGAGTCATTTATAACGAACTGACCGGATATGTTTCTTACATTTACAGGTGGTAGCAAGTGTCAGGTTTGCGAGTTTCTATCTACGAGAAAAACATTACGAAATAATGATCGTTGTTTTTCTTCTCACTCGTTTTATCCATTATTAATGATTTCAATGTATTGTAATAGATAAATTGAATAATAATGCACTTTGCAGTACAGTTTTAGTATTTTGTAACAGATGAAATGAATAATAGCGATCATTTTGTAATATAATCTTAATACATGACTGTAACAGATGAGGTAGTAATGACGTTATGTTTAAATAGATTCACAAACAATTTTTTCTTCTCTCTGTTCCTCCCTTCATCTTTTCATTCTTTCTTTCTTACTTTCCTCTCATTTCTCATTTTTCACTCTCTTTCGTTCTCCCTTCCACTCTTCCTTCCTTCCTTCCTTCTTCCCTTATGAACTTCCCATCCGGATCCTCTTGCACGTTACTTTTCTCTTTCTTCTCATTTCTTTGTAATTTCCTTGCAACAATCTTCTTCCACTCCCATTCGCCTACACAAAAACTATTTCCCAAAACTCCATCCTATCTCGAATTACCTCTTCTTCAATTCCTTGTCTTCTGCTCTTTAAAATCTTCTATCCTTTCAAAAAAAAAAAAGAAAAAAATCTCCTGAAACTCTTCCCAACTTCTTCAACTCCTTACACCCCCAATTGCCTCGATCAGGGTAACAAAAGTGGATCCCGAGTGAATCCTACAAGCACCACATCGTCCTATCTTAATCAGTTCGAACTGTTCAGGGTCACTTGGAGAATGTTACTACCAACAACACAAGGGTAACAAAGTTCCGAAGAGAGAGAGAATCACGAAGAGCAAGAAGGGTAAGAGAAGCGACCGCGTGCCGCGATTTCCTCGCGGTGCATTATCTTGAGATATCAAAGCGGCGCTACTTCGGCTTCGGTATCGATGCTAGGGCGACGAGTATCATTGTGCCGTATGAAACATGACAGGGTCTGGGGCTATTGTACGGCGGGACGCGTAGGCTACGAGCCAGGGAACGGAACGACGAGGGAGCCAGTTACCCCCGCTACGTTTCCGTCCGCACAGAACCCAGCTATTCGCTTATACCTCCCTTACCATCCCTTTTTGCTGCTCTCTCACCGGTCTTCTGTCTCTTTCTCTCCTTCTCTCTTCTCTTTCACTATTTTCAAGCTTACGTAACACGATAACAAGCGTGTCAGTTTGTTGCATTTGCGGATTGGTAGAAGGGAGGAAGGGAAAACGTACGTTCGGGATGTTTAAGCATCAGATCAGAGATACATCCAGAGAAACTGCCAGCAGATAATTCCTTGTATTCAATTTGTACAATACGCCGAATGAAACGCGAATGATAGCCATGAGCCGAACAGCCTGATTTTTTCGATAAAAGGCTGGGAAATTGGGCTTCAGGGGTGGTTTTAATAGTCTTTTACGGATCCACGATTGTTTTTTTTTTACTTTTAATTTGTTTTCTTACAGGGTATGTATATCTATTATGGTGATTTTATTGGAAAATTCTGAAGAACGGTTTACGTATTTGTGGGCAATATGTATTATATAATGGAAAAACTAGTTCAACCATTTTATATGATTCTACATATAAAAGAAAGTGGTGAAGAGTGCATTTAACAAATATATATAAATTGGATTTTCTTCAATGAAAAAATTGCTATTCTTATTTTTCTATGTAGAGTCTAGCTAATTATACTACCAATTACATGGCATCTTGTATTAATTGGATAACGGAGTAGATTATATTTTTAGGAAAACGTTTATGTAAAGATTTTATATACATAATATACAAACACTGCATGACTTTGAATTTACTGTAAGAAGATTATTAATAATTGAATGAAAGAGGATGACTAAAGTGAATATGTCTCATTTTAGCGTTCAGAGAATAAAACAATCAAGGGTAAAAATAGAGAGAAAAAAGACAAAGACAAAGAAAGAGATGGTTATGAAAAATGTGTCAATTGACAGTCGAGAAACTATTATTTCGCTATTTCTATAAATACACTTTTATGTTCCATGTGTCTTCAATGTTGCAACATTTGAGAAAGACAATATCTGTATAAATGAATGAACAGTTGAATTGACGACAAAGAAAAGGTTTTCGTTTTAAAGAAAAAATTCTGTTACGAAGTTACTGTGAAACGAATGTTGCATTGCGATTTTCTTCCGTGAAAGTAGTTTCGAATTTTTGCACGTTTCGTTGAACTCTTTTTGTCAGACATCGAAGGGACGAGGTCCGAATTTATGAAATCTTTTATGGAGTATCTTTGCATAGCATTTTAAAGTCCGATACATCCGTAGACGTGCGTTCCTGTGGCATGTTTGTCGACCTGCACCAGGCACCGGCACAAAGCCGAACGTTTGCGTTTTGAAACACCCCCTGTTTCGATTGTACGTATCACACGATCGCGAGAAGGCATAATACCATCATCTTGAAAGTATTTTAAAAGTGTATTGTACAGCAACTCGCAAAAATGTTCGACACTGAAACTATCAAAGTGGTCGAAATGACCGATCTATAATTTTTCTTAGAAATTTTATATACTTGAAGATTTTTCGTAAAATGCAAGCTAAATGAAAGCTATTGTATTACATAGTTTTTCTTTATATATATATATTTTTTTACTTTAATGTTTCTGATGGAAATTTTATGCTTTAATCGTCGGTAGTTTTAGTATTAATATAAAAAAATGTTTATTATATTCCGCTTTGTAAATGTTCGAATATTTTTGTGAATCATTGTATAATAATTTTATAATATTTTTGAGATGACGGTAATATAGTAATGAATTATGATAATCTGTATATTATATAATAATATATTGTTAAATATTGTTAAATATTGTACAAGTATTGGTAAATATTGGTAAAATTTAACATTAATCCGAAAATGTACATAGGAGTTAGAAAATATTTATTATAATTAATAATTCGGTGATTTTATATTGAATTTGAAAATTGAAAATTCAAAGAACCTGAACAATTTCTAATCCAAAGACGATCCAAGGAAGAAACCAATAAATTAATGTGCAAGTTTATTTCTACAACTATATTTTTAAATTTGTTACAAACTTGACCAATATAATCATGAATTACTTTTATAAATGTAATAAAAAAAAGTTTCGAATATTGAAGCAACTGTACATTTCATCCAACGAAAGAATATTTTAATCAGTTCTTGCGAAAACGATGGCGAAGCATAATAATAACACTCGCAACAATACAGCCTATTCTATATACCAAGCAAACATCGAGGGAAAAAAAGAAAGAAAGAAAGAAAAAAAGAAAAATGTGGCATCCTCCGGGACGATCAGGATTCCTCGCTCGATTCGCTCGGATTACCGGAGACGCGTAGAGAGTACTATCCGTGAAGAGATCGTACGAGAGCACAGTTGTAGAAGCAAAGGTCATTAATTACGTCACGGAAGAATGCAAACGTTGGTTCAAACAAAGGCCTTCGCTTTCGATCTTCTCTCCACACCCCCCTCGTTTCATCCCCCTTCCCCAACTGTTACTGGATGTCGAACTTACCCAACGCGAGCATTGCACGTCGTTCGTGCACACTTCGTTCGTGTATCCAGCGCGCCTAATTACAACGGATTTGCATATCTCGAGTGGCGCTGGACCGAGCAACTTTGTGCTTTTGTCCCTGCCAACAGGACTTCCGGTTGCATCCGCTCCGGTTGCTGCCTCCGGAAACCACAGCTAACGGACCCTGTTTCGATAACATCGTGCCCCCCTTCCCCCGGATTGAATTTTCGACTCTTTTATCATTTCGACGGCAGAAATAAAAAGAAAGGAGGAAAATGAGACTAAAGGATGAAAGAGAGAAGGAAGAGCGTACCGCGAAACAGGATGCCCCATTCTGTGCACCGGCGAACGATGGAAGGAAGGGAAGAAGCGAAGGAACGTGGGCACTCTGTGCACCACGCGAGAATAAATGAATAACGAAGAAGGAAAACGATGGATGGTTTGCTCTGTGCGCGCTAGTCAAGAGGAACGAGTAGCTTGGTTCAAAAAGATCGAGACAATTGGATATTTTGTCTTGCCGGTGAGGTGAAAAGGGTCGGAGAAGAATCAGGGATGAGTAGCGTGGGCTGTTAATTAAATGGTGCGACGTTACTGGCGCTGTAGCCAATAACAAAATTTGGAAATGATTGTTCTTGACGAATGTACTTGAAACGACAAGAGGGAAAACAATACGGATAGTACTCTCTATGCGTCTCCAGTAATACGAGTCAAATATGTAAAAAAGAGATAAACTATGAAACTATAAATATCCACTCAATCAGAAATATAACAAACGTGACAATGGAGAAGAAAAAGGGCAAAGTATACGAAGACATAAAAGGATGTGTAATTGCATATGTACTTACAAAGAAGAAAAACGTACAGAAAGAAGAACAGAAACAAAGAACGATTCTCTTCTGTAAGAAAATGACACTCACAAGCACAAAAAAAAAGAGAAACACCTAAAACCTCGATAAGCAAGGAAAAGATACGAATGAAGGGAAACGATAGAAACATCGAACCAGGCGGCAGATACGTAGAGAGAAGAAGAGAAAAAGTATGCGATAGCATAGGAGAGAAGAAAGAAAGAGGAGGGGCAAGGGGGTGTAAAGACGATAGGAGAGCGGAGAACCGAGAGAGCAGAGGCATCCGCGCGCTCATTTCCGTTTCAGAGCCGTCGAGAGGGGGATGAAAGGGGGCGCTAACTCGCGAGATATTAATTCCGTGTTAGCGTTAGGAGGGTTGCAGGGGCGAAAACTACGTGCCGAGGGGGTGGCCAGCCTTCCAGCGTCTCTCGCCCACCACCACCATCACCGTCGTCGTCTCTCATCCTCTTTCAGTCTCGCAGAGCGTCCTCATCCACCCGTCCACCCACCTCGTCCACCTCCTCTGTCCTCTGTTCACCCTTCTGCCCTCGCTGTGGACGTACCGTCAGCCTCCACAGGCTGCCACCCCTGCGATTCCGGCGCAACCCCCACGTAGAACAGCCGGCTTGCCGCTGGGAGGCGTTACAAATCAGAGATTAGCCATAGTTAACTCGACTTGCGCAAACAGTTAATCAATAAACGATTATTTACATCGTGTGCCCGCAGCCGGCGGCGGCGGTGGCGGCGTCTGGTTCCCGGTGTGTATACACGCATTTCAACAACCGAAACGCACGAGTCTTTCGGAAACTAAACCAATCGACTCCGCTATTCGTTGTGAATTTTTGACGTTCGTCGGATGCTGAACTGATTCAATCTTTTACTTTTTTGAAGTAACAACGCATAAATAATAACTGGAGTGTAGATTTTTATGTATTTAAGAAGATGCGAAAATGAACAAAATGCTTGTAAAAGGTATTTATATGTAAGAGAATGTATACAAAGTATCTGGAGTAGAACTCTCGTTATAATTTTTAATGGACGAAACAAATCTATATTTAGGTTCTATAACTCTCATTAAAAGTAAAAATATTGTTAATATTAATATTTATAGAATTCATGAAATATTTATAAATATTAGAATACATACGCTTGCAACGAAAATAACATATTCGAGGAGTTTTTGCAACGTATTTTGCAGCAAAATTATTAATCGGTAGCGTATGTATATATATTAAATTTCTTTTAATAATGAAACTTTAGAAATCAATAATTAAACTATAAAATTTTCATGTCGACTTAATAAAATATGCAGGGAGGGAGGGGTGAAGATGAGGGTATGAAATTCGACACGGTCGTGAATGTGGCTGGTACATCTGATCGATGCATTTCTCGTGGCAAGTTCGGCAGGCTTGTTTTACGGATCACAGATAACGAGTATTCGAGCGAGTCACGAGTATACCCACCTCAATGGAGATTGAATGTAAAATCTGCGAATATACGTCATTTAGATTATAGAACAGATATGAAACGCTGATCGGCGTATGTACCGTCAGTATACACCAAGGATCGATAATAGTAATTTCTACGTAGCCCCTGTACACACCTTCTATCCCACTTCAAGCGAAGAGTTCCGCTGTTATTTTCACGACGAGCGCGAATTAGTGGCAGGATTCGCGCGATTTCACTCGAAAATTGCTTTCCATTCGCGCCATTCAGAAACTAAACTGATCAACTCTATTTTTTATTGGCGTTATCGATTTTACGTTATCTACACGTTCAATTTATTGTCTCTAATTTGTTGTGAACAAATGAGAATTCTTTTTTTTTGGAGTCATTGAAAGTCTGGATATTGTGAAATTGATAACTGCCAGGAAAGAATCGGAGTTTATCATATAGAGAATGTCAATAGTTGTGAATTCTGTGATAATCTTGAAATAATAGTGTTTAAGCTTTTACACTGAATTGTTTCCTCTAACAGTAAGAGAAAATCGTACTTAAATCTAGTTAATATCTCAAACCTCCCTTTTAACAATTGTTGATAATTATAGCAAATTTAAGTATGTACATGATATTTGAACTACATAATGTATCCAGATTGTTACATATTTATTGTTACATATTTAAATTTTGAAAATTTTATTTTGTTTCATCAAAATAACTTATATTTATATTATGTTATATATTTATATAGTTATGTTTCATAATATATTTCATAATATGTTTCATATTATGAAACATAACTATATAAATATATAACATAATATAAATATAAGTTATTTTGTTTATAATATAAGTTAGTCATGTTTTATAATACACACACACACACACACACATATGTATAAGTTTTAAGTTATATAATATAGAGTTAAACTTCAGGAGGTTAAACTTAAGTATGTTGGTCCAATTAAAATTCAAGAATTACTAATAAAAGGTTACCCTAGTATCTTTTTACTTTTCATTATAGGTAAGACAACAAGAATACAAAATGAAATCTTCAAAATGTATGAATATATTTCAAACTACACAACATTATAAGAATTAAATTCAAAGACAAGTTACTCTAAGAGCTAATCAGGGAGTAAGCTGCACTAATTAATTAAAAACCCGGTAGCTAACAATCGCTACAAATAAATAAGTTAGAATTAACTAAAAGTACAGATAAGTTACAATTGTACATAGATAAAATGAACAAAAATAGAACAAAGACGTTCGTAAAATGTAGATACAATAGAATAAGAATGTAAGTTTCGAATTGCACGATGTTACAGAGGTTTAACCTAAAGAACCTGGCCTTGGTTGGCTACCATGACCGTTTACAGAGGATGGTCACGGATGTGTCAGTGACGATGCTGCGATCCTCGTCGCCGGAGGAAAGCATAGGTGACTAACGGAGACCGGTGATGGTAACAAACGACGATGAGTGGGGCAGAGGTAGGGGTTGGGGATGGAGGTAGCTGGATGACTGGCGGCGGAAGCGTCGTCATGGCGACGCATCGATCAGCCACCGCCACGCGGAATCGAGTCGAGCCGAGGCCTCGTCACACACTGCCGGCCGCGACGAACCGCGCCGAACCGCGCCGTCGTCACGCTCGCGATAGATTCACACGCGTGCATTCACCGACACTTTCTGACACCAAGATTACGCGTACCGTTCGGAATCGAACGTGACCACACGGATCGTGGTCGCGCTGTGTTCTACGTCCCACATGTTCGTCCTCGCTCAATTCGTTGAGACGAGTTAATTCGTCACTCGAATTTGCTCGACTTCTTTATTCGTAGATCTGATTTTGAATTTTTGTGTCAGTTGAATCATAAAACGGATAGACTCGGTTATTCGTCTTTGTATTTTCTACGATATATTTTTTCTTTTTCATTTTTTGAAGAACTTTAGTGAAGTTCACTGAGGAACTCATAATCTCGTACGCTGGCAACTGGTTCGCGGACCATAACGAGTGACCGAGCCGTATACAATAATTCATCGCTTTCTTGTTCTTTTGAACTCGTCGGTATATCACTGGATAGAAATTATTAAGAAGTAATAAACTTGTTTGTTTTACCTGGGTTACATTTAAATATACTTAAAACTAAGAAAATGTTGTATTTGGGACCAAAAATTCTTGATGTGCGTGGCACGTCATTCCAGCGCAAGAGTTAATAGGTACAACTTCAATAGATGTAGTCGTATGTTCGTTTGGGACATGTCTTAATGGAATGAAAACAAAATATTGGTATGACTGAGTTGGTACGGTTTCGGTTGTGAATGGTTGATAGAACCGGAAGTACAAGAAGAAATGGCAGCTCGATAGTTGAGGTCAGGGTTCTCTCTCTTGGGGATTTAGGTACAGTTAGACTGCGTACTTGTGTATTGTAGTATAAAATTGTAATGTGTTGGAAGATTTACGTATGTACAAGTTCATATTTTTACAGATAAATTTCTTTGATTTCTTGAATTCCTTTCTTCCAAAATAGCTTCATAAATTAACATAATATATACTAACATAATATAGTACTTTGTCTCTGATTCACTTGTACAACCAGCGTTGTACTTAACGCACTTTAATTTTTAATAAAATAAATTTTAAATTCTCTTTTTGTTTTACACGATGAGATGCATAATATATTCTACACATTCGATGATACACATTCGTTATACAATATCTTAAAATCTTTCCACACATCTCAATAACCGTACGTATCCATCATTTATCGTCCTGCGAAACTACTCTTACAATTAGCTCAAAAAAGAAAAAAGAAGAAGAAGACGAAGAAGAAAAAGTAACGAGCGGCATTCGATAAAGCTTTCAAGTTCAAACGAGAACACCTGACTTGGCTTGATCATGCGATCTAGGTCTCTGAAAAAAAAGGTATACGTGATCCGTTCGACTGCCACAGTTCAGGCTAGCTTCCGGTGGCTAGCCGGCACAGGAGTGTTACGTCGAAGCGGTTGTCGTTGGTCGATCGATCCTCCTGAAGAGAGCCTGGAGAAGCAGCCGTCGTCGTCATCGCCGTCATCGACGACTACATCGTCCCAACCCGCGTTCCCTGGCCTTCCAGTTCCAAGCTTGGACTGAATACCACTGATTGTCCTCCGCTTTCTCGCTCTATCGCCCTCTTTTCCCTTTCCTTCGCGCACCGCCATCGCCCCCTCTTCCACTCCCTCTCTGTCCCTTTTCCCTTCCCCTTCTCTCTCTCTCTCTCTCTCTCTCTCTCTCTCTCTCTCTCTCTTTCTCCGAACCGTTGGAAAGCCGCTCTTCACTTGTAACCACCCTCATCCTCCGCGCCACTCCACCCGAAACCCACCCCGTGGCACCCTATCCTCCACCGGTGCCGTGCTACTCTTACCCACTCCACGATAATGATGGCAATCAGACCCTCAGAAAGGATTTCAGGAAATTCTCTCGCCTTTTTGTCGGCAGCCGGGGCGGAGGCGGACGCCACAAACACCGGTCGCCGTCGTCGCAACGTCGTCCTCCCGCTTGGTTATAGTCGCTCATCGTCCTTCTCCTTTCTCTCCTTTCGCCTGGCCTTTTCTTCCTCTATCGTGCCGCTCGTGGCCGCGATCCCTCACGCGTCTCCAATAGCTTTCTTTCTTTTTTTCTTTCTCTCTCTGTCTCTCTGTCTCTCTGTCTCTCTGTCTCTCTCTCTCTCTCTCTCTCTCTCTCTCTCTCGATCGGCTAGACGCGACAGTGAAACTTGCCCTGTCGATATATATGTGCGTGACACGTTCGAATTAGAAACGAGCTGGCGTACAGTTTTGCATTGAGTACTTTCTATTTTTAATCTCGTAATGATCAATATAGCTTGGTTATTGGTTTACATTGACATAGGCAAATATTTGAACATTTATTATCAACTGGGTCTAACTTTTACAATCGGTTTTTCTTTTTTTTTTATTTTTACGTCATTACTTATTCACGGATTGTTAGATTTCTATTTTTTAACCATAGTCATCGCACAGTTACTATTAAAGTCATTATACTTGCAGGAGTTATAATTATCAACCAATTATAGTCGTTGAATATTAGTCATATTCCCCAAATTCATTAGTCATATTCCACCTTTTCTATTACAGTCACGACTGTTTCGATTATAGTCACGTTAATAATAATTATACATAGAAATATATATATTTTTCCATGTGCACTAGGATTTCGTTTGATTTTTAGTCACCCTTCAGAATTATTGTTCAAAGTATAGTCATCATTTCGTAATACTACTTCTACTTCCATTTTATACAGTGTCATCGTTATTTTAATTATACTCGTGTCAGTGATAGTTACATATTCTATGTAATTAATAATATAAATTTAAATTTCGAATATTATCATTTGTACAATATTACGATTTTAACATGATTCAAATTATATTACAGATAATTAGAAATACATGTATGTGTATGTGTAGTATAAAATTCGATTTCGTTTCGACTATTCCTAATTTGTTAATACTGATATTTGTTAACACAAACTCATATCTGTGCCTTGACACTTTGCACGAAATGAAACTCGACAGCACAAGTTAGTTTACATTCGTTCTTCTAATGACTACGCTCTGCCCTAGTTTCGCAGCGACTCCTGGAAAAAGATTTTCGAAGAATGGTTTTTGACGCCGTTTTGGGACTACTTTGAACGGTCAAATTTCAAAAGAAACGTTTTTCGCCTTCTGACAAAATTGCGCTTAATCATGGACTAACGTCAACGTCGGGAGAAAGTTTCAAAATGATCGTGAACTAAAACTTCGTTTCTGTGATGCTGATTTCATATAATAGTTTGCTCTCCTTTTTTTTAAGATTACGAAAAAAAGAAATATCATTTGCTTCTGTGTTTTTATATTTTGCTTAATGTTGGCTTAATTAACTCAAGTATTAATTTTTGATAAATCTTTCAAAAACTTGATCACTGAGAAGCTGGAAAATCAGTAAATGAAGATTCTCAGTAAAGAGAGAAAATATTGCGTGTTCTTAAGTTTTTTAGTGCTACTTTATATTCAGCACGAAAAAAAAATATGTTTCTTAATTTTCCTATTTGCGAGATATTATTTCAACGCTATCAATTTTGACTTCACATTAAATACGAGCTTTTTAATTCTCCTAATTTACAACATATTATTTCAATTCTATCGCCGACAGATATCAAAATAAATTACTCGAGTATCCACAATCACATGTACCATCGTATTTTAGAAATATTTTAACTCGGTTTTTATTCTTTTAAACTTAAATTTTTATTCCTTTGTACCAAATAAATTTATTAGATTATTTAGAAAAAAAGTACAATTTATTAATATTAATCATTAATACTTATTAATTATCTTATTAGTTTAACAGAGTTCTCAACTGGGTTATCACGCGCGCAGACGATTTCGCTGGCTTATCCAGTGTACCAGGAAGAGCAACTTACTGGCGGCGATAAAACGCAACGATAATTAGTTGCACCCCCGGGAACTGAAATTAATCACTCGTCCGTGCAGCGACTCCGTGGAGTCGCAGTTCTTCAGGGCGCTATGAATAGGGAGTTTCGTAGCTTGTTATACGTTAATTCCGGACCATTTTCGCGAGCACCGCGCGAAAACAACGAAAGCAACTCTCCAGGAGGGAAAAGGCGGAGAGTAGAAGGGGGGGCAGGGATACTTGTTTTAGAAAAAGGAAGAAACATTCATTTCCTCTCCACTTTCTTTATTTTTTTCTCTTACATTCCATCCGACTAATAATTGCTAGATTAATTGTTTCTCGTTTGCAATGATTATTAATTTCTTCACTTTTCCATACGCTTTATTATTATCAGACTGACCAGAAAAAGACTTTCTTTCTATCTTTTTGCGAGGAAAGATGACAATTGTTTCAACTGAAATTTGATGTTATTCGTTGTCACTGTCTTTTATTAGATAAATCTTGATAATTCATTTATTTCGTTGCTGTGGAATTTTTTATTTCTATTTTTTAGTATAGCTTTCGAGTAAGAATCTTACGAGAATCACATATTTAATTCTATGATGTGCCCAAATAAAATTTTTGTATCTATTTATTCTCAAGAATTCAAGCTTGTTAAGTTGAATACAAAATTCAATTCTATCAAATCGATATAATGAAACAAAATTTACCATCCGTTTTATAGATTCTCTAGCAGAAATCTACAATAACATCTAATTTTTTAAGAATGTCCCAATCAAAGTCAACAATTCTCATCACTAGAACTCTAGAACTTCATATCTTTTTAAACATTAAAACCAAAGTATAAAACTTATACCAAATAAAACCAAGTGGTTGCAAATAAACTGCATATGGAAAAAGATATATAATGCAGGAGAAGCAGCAAATCTTCATTTGCATACTTTACTAAACCTCAAATTTCAAAAAATGTACCGTTCTAAAAATCTATATGTTAATCATTCGGACTATTCTGAATAGAATCCAATGCCAACCTGTTTTCTTTTATTTCGTTCTTTCCTCGAGACACAAAAATAAAAATTTTAAAATCATTCTAAAATGTCAAATTAAATTTACAAAAAACTTATCGCTCTCACTAATCCGATAATTCTAATACCAAAGTGTCTTTTTCTATCCCATCCTCTCTTGAGAAATAGAAAAAAAGGAAAATCTCGAAAATGTTGGTTCAACTTCCATTTTTGACTCGTTCAACTTTCGGCTCACGAAAAAAAGGAAGATGAGTGATCTGTTGCTCACGTTGCGTTGCACGTCGACAATATTGACTCGGGTAGCGGAAAGGAAAGACCGAAAAAGGGGCTGTCCAGCCTCCCTTTTTTGCTCACTCCCCCACTCGCTCTTTCATCGACGGAACATTAAGCACACACGATAACGCATGATTAACTGGCTAATGACTTTCTCCACCGTCGCCCTCCCGCTGCTTCTAACTCGTGAAACTCGGGGGTGCTGCTTTCGCAGAATCATCGCCAGCGGTGTATTGCAACCCTCGCCTTTCTTCCTGATAAGTGACAGACGTTTCTTGTTCCGTTAATCAGTTGAATAATTCGTTCGTGATAAATATTTTTAATATGACGAGTCGACAGTTAATAATTATTTATGATACCAGAAAGATCTTCATCATCGAATTTGATTTATTATACTTTAATTGTTTTTACTCTGACTTAAATTGTTCATGATACTTGATCCTGGAAAATATACTTTGTAAACGTTGAACGTTCAATTTTCAAGAAAACTTTGACAATATCATAATCAGTGAAAAATTCAAAAACAAAAAAGAAAGTCAAATCGGGTGTGATTTTAGTACGGAATTCTATTTTAGAGGAATATGGGGAATAACAATTACGACGACTGGGACATCTATCGTGATGTGAGATGACTAAAATAAGGGATGATTTCAGAAGACAGTGCCATCTGTCAGAAAATCCTTAGAATTTAAAGGTAGTTAGTCGCTAGTTGTCGGTCTTGGTATTGATCCGAACTACTTGCAGAGAAATGACGGAACATAAAAGACGGCTGTGACCGAGTTTGACTACTCTGTGATCTTCTTAACCGATCAACGCTAATAATCTTCTTCGTTGTTTTATCAAGATAAGATAATAACCTTTTACAACACGTATCCAATTTCAATTTTTGTAAAAAATAAATAATAAAAGTAAAGAATACGAAAGCGATGCGAATCTATTTTAGAAAAAGAAATTTATGTAATTTCATTTTTACGATAAATCAATAATGAAAAGTAAGTGACATTGCTATATTTCTAACAAAGCAAATTCTACATTAAATAAAAGTGAATAAATTTGAATAATGAAAGAATAAATATTGTAAATAGATGTAGAAAAAGGGAAAAAAAATCTAAATTTATAAGTTATTCTGAAATTCTATTTCCTTTTATCATACAACGCGAATCAAATTTTTACAACGTATAAATGCAAATGGAAGCAAAACTAATTTTCAATTACTGGAATATTAAAAGAAAAGATCTATTTAAATTTCACATCCCCACACAAAAAAAAAGAAATAAGAAAAACAAAATATAATACACAAACATCCCCAAGATATAAAATTGTAAAATTTCTACTAAAAATTATCATTTATCCGGTTTGAGTGCAATAGCGTGGAATTCTAACGCAGAAATAATTTCTACTAAAAATTATTATTTATCTCTATTTTGAGTATAACACTCTGACAATCCTGGTGATAATATTTCAGTGTTAATATTGTAGCGATAATTTCTTCTCGATAATTTTCTAATTACCATTGGCCTCGATGGTACTCTGATAATTCTAGTGTCAAATTCTTTTCTTTTACAAAATACATTGCTTAAAAAAGAGTCGAGTCATGTGGACTGTGCCGGTTTTTTCCCACTTCTCGTCCTTTTTCTTTGCGTCACCCCTCAACCCAAGCCCTTCCTCGTCATATACCTTCTTTTTCCCCCTTCCCAACGTATCGTCTGTCTCGTTCTGACTTGGCTAGTGGCGAGTTAGTGGCTTAACGAGGTTATTTCACGACGTCGACTGGCTGGGCCATAGGTCGCGCGAGGATGAATAATGATTCGCAGGGTCGACTGCCGGGCGAAACTGACTGCGCCACGTACGATCGTTCCATAAGCTGCAAGTTATACGGCCACGTGTAAAACTCGTCCACGTGTAAAACTCGTCCACGTGTAAAACTCGTCCACATCGTGGACAACGTTACAGAGATATATGATTCAAGGAAATTCGGTTGATGTTGAACTGAAAGCACGACCACTTTTCACGAAAAGAAAAAAAAACAAAGTTTCCTAAGCTATGTTCATTTCGATTCAAATGTTGTCGTTGACAAGTCGAAAGTTAATAACACAAATTAATAACTTTTGATACATTAACATATTAATACATTAAAAATGTTTCAAAGATATGCCAATAGTCGACGATGTTTCTCCACTTAAATTAAACTCGTCTATTAGTTTGAATATAAATTAAATTAATTAAATAAAATAAACCAGAAGAAATAAATTCATGTCTAATTATTATAAAATATCTTCCATATAATCTTAATCTTGTTATTAATATTATTCCTATTAATTCCTATATGAACAATTGAAGAAATAGCAACAATTAATTTTATATCTAATTGACATAAACATATAATTCTTAAAAATAAAATTTCAATTAAATTATTATTAAATAAAAATAAAATTTATTAAATATAAATTTATTAAATATTAAATATAAAAACTATTTTTATATGTGGCTTAATTTGTTTATATGATAAAACAAGCTGTTGTACATTGCATTAGGAATCTTATTCTATAGTGAGTTTATTAATAGAATGACTTTTTCAATTGCAATCCTATAACTGAGTAATAGCGGTAATTTTAAACAATGACGCAGGTATGCGTTTTTAATTGCTGACTACACTTTGGTCATCAGTCTCGAATGTGCCAGTACGTACCTACGCGTAAGATTATTATTAACACAGCGTGAAAAAAAACGTGAATGTGTTTATTGTGTAGAAACTGTAGAAATTGGTATATTAAAAATATTTTCACCAAAAACTCAAAACCAGAAAAACTTACGAATCAAACAATTGCACGAGAATGGAAAAAAAAAAGAAAAATAACCACCGTCAAAAAAACTTTCGTCAAAACTCTGGTAAACTTCTAAGATCAAAAAAAAAAAAAATCCAAGTATCAAGCAATCGCGCACAAAAAAAGAGAGAAAGAATCCGTGATAAGAAGCAGAGAAGGACACCGATAATGGAGAACGATATAACCTGGATCAGAGGATGGTGACAGGAAAAGAAAGAAACGCAGGAGTAGCAGAAACGAACCGGCAAGAAGAGGAAGATGTACCAGGAAGATAAGGCAGCCCTTCGATTCCGCGTCATGGTCTTTGTTGCAAAGCGCAATAATTGCGCGGGAGGGTGGCCTGTGAGCCGCAGGGGGCAAGGAGGGAGGGGTGGAGGCCAGAGCGGCGGTAGCACGCGCCGGAAACGGAACCGAGAGTCGTGTGTCCCCGGCGTTCCCGGGCGGAACTATCATGATTAGTCACGGGGCCTGCAATGAGCCGTAGGAGAACAGAAAGACAGTGCCTCACCCTACTACCACTTCGATCCTAACCGGAATTCAGTGGAGCGCGATCGACCCGAACGTCCGACTGAATGGAAGACGGCGATCGATCATCGTTGTTCGAATTCCGCCATGTTCCTCCTATAATTCTGGCTACCGTGTGGTATTCCTGTTTTAATTTGACGAAGATGGGTGCGCGTTCCCGATTAATGCATTATAAACTGAAAGATTTGCTTCTAAATCGTTTATGGTCTTTCGAGCAAGTGTCGCATTAATTGTAGATTACATATAGTGAAGAAATGCTTTTGTATAATACTTTTGTGACTGTTTTTGTTGCATGGAAAATGCTTCTCCTCCTTTCTTTCTTTATTTTTACCATTACAATGATTTAAGATACGTCAAAATTTATTACCTCACATAGTTTTTCTGACACTATCACCTGTCATTAATAATATATCAACTAATACTTTTTAATTTAGCATCATCCAATATTATTTAGTGCTTTCTTGAAATATAATGCAGTAATATCATTTAGTACCATCCATATCATTTAATATTTTCTAGAATTATTATTTTCTAGTACTTATAATATAAATATGTTTTTTATATCAGTATCATCTAAATTCAAATATAAAATAAAATAATACTATCCAAATATAAGAACCAACCAGAAAAAAAAAGAGAAATTTTCCTTAAAAACGTACGTAACTTGTCGAATCCACGAGAAATTTGCACTCGAGATCCCGGATTTGTAACTGGAAAGTCTCCGAAACGGATGTCCGGGAGTCATCGGAGCGGTATCCCTGAATTTTCTTTAATGTATTCTTTCCATTTTTTAGAGGCAAGAGACAGTTACGATTCTCTGAACCTTAGTCGCCCCTTGAGGCTGCGAACGAGGGTGGAACCAGTCGTAGTTACCGGTGCCGGAAGCGAAGGGGCGCGCGAAGGTTGCCGGATGAAGGGCAAAAGGGATCACACTGTAGGGGGCTGACACCGAATCGAACCCATAGGCCTTGACGAGGGCTGCTCGAGACCCCATAACCACCCCGCCCCCCCAGGGTTAACCGATACCGGCAATTACCAACGCGTCTTGGTCACCGTTGTTCTTCCCTTCTTCAAAGAATTCAGTCCACGGTATGATTTTTCGTCGAATAATCATATGTGTCGATACTTTCTTTGATTTATCAAGTGACATTAACACTGGTTAGTCAATATTAATTCGTTAATGCTTTGTGTATTGATCGATATTTGTGTTTCAATTGAACACAGTTATTTATTTGATACTTTTTTCGACTTATTAGACTTTGGAGTTAATATTTGGGTTATTTGGTATATTAATTCATTAATATTTTATATTAATTGATATTAATCGATGTTATGGATTAATTCATATCTGTGTTTAATCAGATATGTTTTTGGTATTTTCTTCAAGATATTGACACTTTGGATTATTTGATGTTAATTTGTTAATTATTTCATGTATCAATTAATATCTGCGTTTGTAACTTTCTCAGGTTTATTAAAAAATTTCAACTAATATAATAAATTATTATTTATTTAATTATATGGCACTATGGTGTGAACAAATATTAATAAGAACATTTGTGTAGCGGCCTTACGATTCCTCGACTACGAGTTTCGAACACTCGACTTGCACAAGCCGCAAGTGGTTGCGCGCCTAGCGTCGAGGTCCTACCGATCTCCGATGTTAAGCAAGCAGCATGCGGAACCCCGCTAGGGGAGGGTGACCGGGCCCAGCCTAGCGGGTAATTATAACAACAAGCGTCTGGGGTAAGGAGTCGCTGCCATCAGCCCCACTGATGAGTCTAGGCAGTGACTCCGAGACGAAACGCAATCGCCTTTCTTCTCACTTCTCTCTCTCACTCCTTCAGTCCTTCCAGCAGCATCCCCTGGGTCTTTAAATATCTTTACAGATCCCTAAAATTTGTAACAAGATTTTAGTTCACACCTCTTTGAGCATGTTTATGTTTACTGAAAATCATCCATAATTATAAGCCAAATGGGATTTCAAGTAATTTTAAGAATTTGCCTCACAAATAAGAAACACAGTTGCGTAAAATGATCGCAACGACAATGAAAATTTCTTACCTTGATGAATGACAAACATACGCATGAATTAAAAGAAAATGATTAAAGCCGACTACTACAGGATCACGATGAAAAAACATTGAATGCAAATTTCAATCTTATCTTCAATCTTATATCTTACTTTTATCAAGGAGAGAATTTATGGGATTATTATGCAGTTGTCACGGTTCACGCGGCAGCCTCTGTATTGGTGAGACCAGTGTTCCACTTTTTTTAAGCGTACAATGCAATGTGCATCAAAATCCTGTCTTTCAGCCCATTCGATGCTCGCGAAATTGGAGTAAAGGGTGCGAGGAGGCTAGTCACTTTTATGTTGCGTTGTTTGTTTCGCGAGATGCCCCATTCCGTGCAATTAGACAGATGAGAGGTAACATTACCTCCTCCCCCCAGCCGCATCAAGCGTAGGCGTTCTCGCGTTTTCCGGCGAGGGTACCAAAAGTGTCAACCCCGATACTGTTCTCAGCTTTAATTGTCCGATACCTCCGACTCCCACGTCCGAACACTTATCTTTCTTATGACGTCGTCTGATTCTACGTGTGCGTGATAATTACACTCTGCGACCCGTGGTTACTTTCATTTTTGCTTCTGTTTCGTTTGGTAACACATTGTTGGGACTGAATTCTACAGAAGATTTTGTTAGAGTCGAAATTTTAATATTGTTGTAGTACTTTCTAATATTTTTGATTTTGCTTGAACTTTCAAATTGGAGTTCGAACATTTCTCTTTTTCTTTAGAGATTTTTCCCCAATTATTCTTTTCTTCGATTATTTTAAAATTCGTTTCTCAATTATTCTAGAACCTCTTCTCCAATTCATCCTCATTGACAAGAAATATTTGGAACGCACATCACTGTCCAAAGATTTACAACATTGAAATTTTAATTAATTATGCCAAAAAATCTAAAGCATGAAATAAAATCTAATAATTTTATATTCTTACTCGAAGATATATTTATTTCAAAAGAAATGACAACTTCGTCGAGTGGATCAATGCTGTCTTTTTATATATATTATGATAAACTTATTCAATCACTTTCACACACAAACAATGTATGATTTACCAATTGCATTGAAAAAACGTTTTCTTAAACGTTTCCTTTTCTGTGTTAAACGAAATTCGTTTGGTATGGGATTGGCCCATTAAATATCGGATATTGTGTCAGCGTGGCTGAAGGCGGTGCATGTATTTAATGTTCACCGGTCGAGAGCACCATCCCGCCTTGTTTGCCCTGGTAATTGATGTTTGACAAAATGAAGTGACGCGCATGCCGACAACGGCATTGTTTGCCGGGGCTTACGGTGGTTAGCCCTTTTAAGGTTCACAGTTCATAGGACTTACATGCACGTTCGATCGCGCATGCTCCACTGAACTCCGCAAAGACCCGCAAGGTTACAGAACAACTTTTACCCCGGTCTCTCATTAATTAAAAACTCGATCGAGGTTACGTAAAATATTTGAAGTGCTTCAACCTTTTAAGGGTTCGTTGAATTGAAAAATTGATCTTCTAATGTTTCTTCTACTTTATATTGTTTGTCATATACTGCAGTTTTTATCGTTTATATTCCTTATCTCAGTCTTTGTTACTTACAACTTTGTTATTTCTTGTACAACGTTTTATGAATTTGTACGAAACATTACTTTTCGGAGAACGTTTATTTTTGTATGTAAAATTCGCTGCGTTGGCGAACGTAATGTCACGAAGGTGGAATTACGAAGATGAAGCACGTATATGTCTAGTATCAGAGAAGTGAGACAAAAGACGTCAATCAATCATTTGTTTTTCAATCAAACGCTCGACACACAATTTCAAACGTTCGGTGACCGGTGTATTACAACTGAGACAAATCGATTCCCCACACGAAATCCTTCTAAAATTTTGAATTGAAATCATCTCGGTTACCGCGATCTCGTTACTCCAACTCCTTTTCATCCCATCCTTTTAGTTTGTTAACCGTAGAAAAGCCGGTAAATTTTTACGAAGAGAGACCACGGCTACAATTTCACCGAGGGATTTCCCCTTTTGTCAGCAGCGGCGAAACTCCGCCAGAATTATGGCCAGGTACCGTATGTACCTACCAACCTACACACGGATATACATATATATTTTATATATAAAAACGTATACATATATACGTGTGCATAGTGTGTGTGTGTGTGTGTGTGTGTGTGTGTGTGTGTGTATCTACGGCACGAAATAGTCTGAACTTAAAAGTCTAAGTAGCCGAGCATCATACCATCACGTAGATAAGAACAGATAGACCAGCGGTTCTCAATCAGTAGTATCGCGATAAGAGATATTTGACTAGTACGTTGATAATTTATGCAATGTACAGATTGTCCTAGTTTTCATCGTACATACAAAAATAAGTGAAAAACAAAGAATGATATTTTTTCTTCGACTTCAATTTTTGAGAAAATTTTTCCAACTATACTTGAATTTGGTTGATTTTGTATTGAATATAAAAGGAATGTAGGAACGATATGGAAATATTCTGCGTGCTAGAATGAAATTTTTTTTTTTTAGTAAAACACTTTGCTAATCATTTACGAACATATTGAGCTCATATATAGATATTATACTAGTCAGAGTTTTGACTAGATGTGTTCAAAGTATCTAGATAATCAAAATGAAATTCGTTGTCACTATTTTGAATTTTTTAAAGTACCGATTTATCTTTCGTTAATTTTCTTGTTGTCAATCGAGAGTATTATTTATCAAATACCTTAGGAAGTGAAAGTCTTATTAAGAATCTATGTATTTTTGATCTTAACATAATATTAAGTTAACTTGTTACTACGCAATCACAATGTAAAACCTTCTTTTCTTAATCTTCAATTCACATTTGAAGTGACTACAATTTTGAAGTGTTTGATTTTATTTTACACTTTACCTTCTTCGTGACAGAAACTAGTAATAAAATTGAATTAAATTACAAAATAATTGTTATAGTCCTAGTCAATAAGCTACTAATAACAGAATTGAAAACTAATAGTGTTGAAATTTTTTAATTTTAATTTCGATTTGATGCGTATTGACGAAAAAGTTGAGAACCCACGATATAGAGGATTCAACTAAAGGACAACCAGAGAGGGTTGCATAGATTAGAGAGAGTGAGAGAGAGATAGGGGTGAAAGAGAAGGGAGAGAGAAGAAAGAGAGAGGGAAAGACATAGGAGGGATGCTGGGTTGTCGAGGGGTGCATCCGGGATCTCGGAGGGTGGCGATTCATGGGGCGGTCGGTCGTCATGGATACGTTCCCGGCTAACCCCTAACCGCTCCTCCTCCCTTGTCATCCACATTTTCGCGACTATGCCGCCATCATCGACCCACCATCTTGCACCAAGAGGACAAACCACGAGATGTGTCCTCCCGTTCAAATTTTTCGATCACTCGACGATACTGCAAATCGGCAAACCGATTATAATTTTAAATCGATCAACATTTTAAGTCGGTATGATATTCAGGATGATACGTGTACTACTGTCTATAAACACCGGAACATGTTCAAATACATGTACATGTGTATAAAATGAGATTCGTATATAGAGACAACCATGCGCAACCGTACAGTTACTTCTTAATGAGATTTGAAGCTGAGATCAATTAAACTTATCTATTTAATTCTTCGAAGTAAAACTTGCACTACAAAAATTTTTCTTTCTCGGGGACATCTCGCAAGAGCGACATCGTGAAGCGAAAGTGTCAAAATAACTTTACAGAACTGTAAAAGAAACTAACAACTCAAAAACTAACTAGTATACCATTTCATACATAGGGAATATATTCCTCAACATTTATAATTTTTTATTAGAAAGCTTTTCAAATAAATGATTGTTATTCCTCATTAACAAAACAAGAACAAGTATCTTTGACTCTGCCACTCTTTTCTAAAAATCTATTTATAAATTACTATTCCCTAATAACAAAGAAAAAATCCATTTTATCAATAAAAAATTTCATTGAATTCCCTCACACTCTACAACCACCTACCACTTTTTCCTACCACTTTTTCCTCCAATAAAAATCGCGATTACAAGTTACGACTCCCTGCGATATGGAACAATCTTTCGTTTCACGGGGAACGAGCTTTCACCATTACTTTCACAAAAATGTCTCGACCATAGCAGAGAAAGATAGAAAACCTTTCTAGTGCGTGAAGTTTTCAAGCGGCTGGCCGATAAATTTCCGAGGAGCAAGCAGGATATTGGTGTGGTCGTGGAGAGAGAAAAGCGGCAGTCGACGACCGTTTTGCTCAGTTGGCAGCGGTGCAACCCTCGTGCAACGCACCCGTTGCAACCTTTCCATTTCCACCCCTTCTGTTCCCCCTCCCCTACTTTTCATCTCCCTGTTTCCACCCTTTTGCGCGTGGGCGGTAGATAACGTGATTTACACTGGCCGGGTAATTAATGTCCTCGGCGACCGGCGCTTTAAAAAAACAATCGGAAATCGGCGACAACGAAGAGCAACAGTCAGACTGCTGGTATCGCGGCCGCCACTCGCCTGACAAATTATTACGCCCGAGATTGTCCTCTTTTTGTTTATTTATCTAGTACCCGTTTTTTTTTCTTTTTTTTACACGCAGATTTTTGTTCCACTCTTTTTGCACCACTAACTAACGATTGGATAAGTGAATACTATAGCGAAGAACATAACTGAAAAATCTTACTTGCGATACTTGCAACTGTTGCAACATCGTAAAGGAATCGTATAAAATAATCTTATTTGGTCTCGTGTTTATAACGTGAAGTTTTTGCTTTGAGAGTCCTGATGTTTTTTCTTAAAAGTTTCGAAGAAAGTCTCGGAAATTGTGACAATTCAAAACATGTCTAAAACATCGAAAGATCTTATTCATAATTGAGTCTGTAATGGTCTTGAAGATTGATATTTTGTCTCTGTAACGATCCCTTGAAACTTGTTGTTTTGCACAATATTTGTTCGTCATTTTATCGTATTTTAAATATTAGGATTCATCCCCCTAATATTAAAAATTCAATAAAATAATGGGGAAAAATGATACAGAAAGTTTTAAGGAATCCTTGCAAAAGAGAAATTTCAATCATCAAGATCATGATGGATATAAAAAAACAAAACACGCAGTATTGTGGAATAAGATCTGGAGATAGTCGAAAATCGAGGAATACTGAACAACGTTTGTGTTTTAGTATAGTTAATTTCACTTTAGTTCCAAAACACGCAAAATGCACTTAATTACCTGGAACGAGTAACGTGAGAAAATAAATAAAAAACTAATTCGATCGCAAGACACGTCAAGATCGAAACGTCTGATTAGATCTTTTTGATTCCGAAAACATGAGAAATTCATGAGTAACTCGATTTAATTATACTGCCGACAACTTAGGAGTTCCCAGTCGGATCATGTGCCAGTGATTCATTTACGTTTCACTGTCTTTCAGATTCTAATATTAGTTATTTATTTTATTATTTTTTTTAGAGGCACTATTTTAATGTTGCGTGTGATTAAAGTCCTAGCGTTAAATATATAAAAACTACCAACTACTAACTGATTTAAAAAAGCCGATAGATTATTCAAAGTTTCGAATAAATTGAATCGAATATCCTAGAAATGCACATATACACATAGTTTGTTTAAGATTAATTGGAAATGTGCAAATGTTGAAAAATTAAAATATTTATATTGCGTAGGAGATACCTACACGATTTTTCGTGATTTTGCATCGTTGAGATGTTTTTATTGTCAAACTGTAGATATTATTGTAGCAAACTGTATTGACGTGTCATTTCTATATATCTGTTACAGTTTTATTGATTAATTTTTCAAGAATATATAAATACACTTCCATTCATAACCCTTGAGACTCTTGGTAATTTTCAGCGTAACTATACTTATATGTGTATAATTAATAAGTATCAATTTTACTTCGCAATTATGCCTATCTTAAACATGTCAGATATCCCGTAATTTATAAATAAAATAAAATAAACAATTAGATAAACTGCGTAATTTATTATCAATACTATACATAAATAGTATGTGCGTATGTAGTTTAATGAAAAATTCCTATACCTGTTTATAAGATTAAACAGTCATGTTTAACTTAAAGTCGAGATCTACTCGTAACAGATCCTTCAATCTTGTTGACCAACATAACCGATCGTGTAAGTAAATTGTATTACCAAGTAATAGCATTAAAGTTGATTAACGACGTTTCCTACATTAATCGTAGGTCACGCAAGTACGCGTGGAAAAGCACACGCAACTCAATTATGCGGAAACTCATGTCAAGTGGTACAGAGCAGAAGCAAAAGTTAAGCTTCGATCGTAATTCGTTTCATTTTACTTTCAAATCCTTCTTTTTTTCTTTTTTCCATCTCATCGAATTTCAGCGAATGAATATCGTAGACCAAAAAAAGAGAGTCGCGTGACGATTCACGATTATGTATTTCCATTTTATTTCCAACGACTTCTCGTAAGCTACAATTTTACGTTGATGAAGGATGGTGTAATTTAGTGAATCGATTCGTTAAGTGAAGAATAGAATTAGACTGTAGATTTTGCATTGAGAACTTTTACAGAAAACAATTTTTGTGTTATAAAGTATAGCTATAGATGATGATAATTTTATTATTGATCAAAAATTTCATTCTCTTTTTGTAATAAAGGATATATGTTTTAGTATATGCTGAAATCATAGAAATTAAAAAATTTTTACTTTTTAAACTATGTCTATAGTTACTACTTTTACCCTCTACTTTTAATTCTCTCAATTCAGGACAGAATCATTCTATTATATAATGTACTCAATCTTTTCTTTAATTCTTTCTTATGTGTCGTATTATGTAAACTTCATTTTAGGATTAATGAATGTCTCATCTTTTATCAGAAAACTGCAATCTATCCCACTGATGAGCAGAAAAAGATCTACTTATACAGATGATAACGTTATTGTTTCTTGGAAGTGAAAATAATACAAATGGACGAAAATTGTATTTCCATTGTACAATTGAATTTCATAAATACATTTCTTTTGTCATATGGAACGTTCTTTAAAATAAAAAAAAATTATAGAATCGTTTCATCTTCTAATAATAATTCGTTTATAATAATAATTTCATCTCTTTAATAATCTGATTAATATCAAATGCAAACAACAAAATCTTACCAAAAACCATTTGCATTTATCATGATAAAATAAAAATCTTTAAAAAGTTCATCTCACAAATTTTCATTTCTCAAGCTCTGCCAAGGAGCAACGTATTTTTTTACATCCATTATCATCTGTGAAATCTACTATCTACGTGAACATACACGGTGTAAGAAGTGAGAAGCATGTTATTAATCTTATGATCGACTCACCGGTGATGGAGGCGGTTGGCGAAATGGCGGATGGATTAGCACGTGGCGGCGGCGAGAAAGCACCGGATAAATATCCACCGCGGTCGGCGAGCGCTTGTTTCGCTTTGTCGACGCTTTCCTTGAGCCTCTGGAAGGTGCTACCGCAGGTAAGGCCGCGATATGGCCAATTCTCCTGCTTGACGCCCGCCGCGGTTACTCCTGCGGCCGCGGCCGCGGCTCCGGCTCCAGAGGCTCCCTTTAATTCGAGCGCACCTGCGTACGAACAGCTAGCGCTGTCGTACATCACCAAAGAGCCCCTGTAAAATCAGTCAAATTAATCCTTCAACTTAATTTGATCCAAAAAATAATTATTTCATTAACTCTCTACCATTTGACGGACTGAAAATCACAATAAGGCAGGATACTGAAAATTTGAATTCAGTTTTAACTTTTTATTTTTTTATTAAGTTATTAAATTAAAATCTTATCGAGTCATATTTTCCCTTATTTTCTTATTCTCTTAGTAAGTTACAACTTATCTTTTGCCACAGTATCAGTAACAGTCTTCTTATAATTTTTTAGAGTAGTAAAAACGGAACACTATTTTATGAAAATTAAGAGTAGACTGATTTGCACCACTGTGACTTATGATTATCAGCCTTCCATTTGTCTTGATAAACGTGATGAACGTGATAAAATATCTCTTTAACTCTTTATATTAATCTCATGAAATTTTCTGAAAATGAACTCGAATATGAAGAAAAATGGTGGTAAGAATAGAAAACAAGAAGAATTGTAATGTGAATAATTTCAGGTAAGAGAACAAGTACTTGCACATATGTAAAATGGTTTTCATAGATTTTATAAAGGTAGTTGAATCAAAATTAAGAGAACAATTGGAATGAGGGCATTTAGAAAATAAATTATTAAATGGAAATTATGTAAATAGATTTTATGAATTTTGTGTAAAGTAAAGAGGAGAAGAAGTTCGAGTTTGGAGTTCTTTCAGATAAGAAGTGAAATAAATGGAATTTAAAACGGAATGGAAAAAGAGATCAGCAAGTAAGAAGAAGAAAGGAAGAATAATGAGAATAATCCCAGGTTTCTTAAGTAATAAGGAAAAAGTGTAATGATCTCTGTAAAAATAAACTACAACTAAGCAGATGAATGTCAATGAAAAATCTATGTTATATGATATTAATTAGAAAGAAACATAATGAAGAATAAAAAAATGGAGTGAAAGAATAATATAACATAAAAGTAATGTAAATAATGGAACATAAAAATGACTTTTCATTAAATTAAACATTTCCCACTAAATAAATTCTACAACATTAATTCTAATTTTCATAGACAACGAACAGTGTTAACAGAATATGAACTACTATGACGCTTCGTCAGTACTTGCGTATTACAGTAGGCAGTGTCGTTAAGGATCATTAAAGGACCCTCGAAGCATCCGGTAAAGTCACGATCGAATTAAATCGAACGAGCATGTACGCAAGAAAGTTTCTTGCTCACAAACCTGTCGGCGCTCTTATTACACATAACTTGTCTTTTCACGCAAGAAATGTAATTAAAAATAAGAACATAGAAATATATAATCAATGGAGGCTATTTGAAAGTTTCTCCATAAGAAGGAAAAATTTAATTGGTGAAATATCGAATACTTCAGCGTTAAATAATAATTATTAAATAATTACTCTTCAGATAATTGAATGAAATTCTGTACGCACACAATATTCATCGTGAATCATTGATAACTCTCATATCGGGGATAGTGTCTGTTAATAGATTATACAGATCGTTACCTAAATCCCATATCTATGATCTATCCATTATGGATTATCTTGAATCGTGACACTGCAATGACGTTCCGAACATGAACAATATCTCGATCAATTAATCAATCAACGCATCCTAATCATTAAGGACGATATTGTTTTTTTTTATAGTATACCTAAAAAACAATACACATTAATGAAATTCTATATCTTCGATAGGCCTGAAAATCTCAATGGAACACAGTGCAAATTTTGCAACTATCCGTGCATTGAAAAAGAATATAATATGTGGTTATATCGTCTAAAAGTTCCTTTAAACATATTAAAAACAAATATAGTATATTTTTCATAAAAAAGTAACATTTCGAAAGTCTACGTTTATTATAATTTTTAATATGTACTACATCAAAATTTTTCTCAAAGATTTCACAGTGGTTTTCTAAAATCTAGAATATTTTAGAAAAGACATAATATACGTATCTCTGTACTTTGCAACGACTAGGAAATCTCGAAAAGCCATCGAAAGACTTCAGAATCCAGTGGTAGAGGAGATAGCAGCGAACGAACGATTAACTGAAGGTAGATTACGTGCATGTAACGAGCATGGAACACGTAATCGATCTGTCGTAATTTAGAGAGGAGCTACCGGGTACCGCCGATTTACATTTTATGGACGCGGCCTCCAACTTATCGCCTTCTATCGGAATTCCGAAAATGATACCGCGACAACATTTGCATCGTTATTCCCACGAACGCTATCTTCACTCTCTATCTCAAATCAATTCAAGAAAAAAATTGAAAAAAATTAAAATTAAAGAGAAAAGATAAATAAGATTTTCTTTTTCTTACAACATTTCTTTGTACACGGTCTTCACATAACCTGATTCACCTTCATTCCTTCTCCATGCATATATTCATCGTAATCGTCACGAATTTTTCATTCTTGTTAAAAATAAATCCGACAGATTCAAAAGAGAAGTTTCAAAAAACAAAGAGTAAACAATATTTCTCCTCGTAATCTTCTCCACGTACGAAGACAATTTTTCTTTCTTCTTTCTCTGCGTATCCACATCATTTTCTTCGACGAGTTACATGAATTATTTGACTAATCGGAAACGACGACCAGAGAAAAAAAAATGGACGCGGATTTTACCTGCTGTCGCTGCGACGATGTCCACGATAAAATGCAAGTTGCACACCGTACACGCTGACCATCGATTGTCTCCTCGATAAGAAATGTAAAAAAAAAACATACAACGTTTCTATTTTTTTTCTCCAAGTTAAAACGACGATTTCTTGAAAATTTCTAATCAGGCTTGACGCGATGTATTGTTCTCATTTTATAAATTTGCAGATGTCGTCGGAAACGGTGAATTCAGCGGAAAAGCAGCGAAAACAGTTCGAAACTGAACGCACCGCGCGGATGTCCACAGTGTATCGAGGTCAATTTAATCACGTTCACAAAACTGTCACATAATCACGGTGCACCTCCGGCGGGCCGTAAGTATACGGTTTCCGCATCCCGTCCAGTTAATCTTCAATACTAGATAGCAATTGATATCAGGAAAACTCTCGTGCACGTATGTAATATTATTCTTCTGTTATAAATCTTTTCACTAGAAACAAATTTTCATAACAATATATAGTATTGTTACGTATACATTAGTAATACACAGTACGTATTATACATTTGAAGAACAGCGACGTTTAATTGTTTTCTGCGTTCCATTCAGTTAATCTTCAATATTGCGTGGTAATTGATATCAGGAAAGTTCGCATAATCCTTGCCTGTTGTACGTGTATGTTTTCATAGCAAACAAATTTTTTGTATTAATATATATTATTACACAGTTTCTCTAGTATACACGTATTAGTAGAACATAGTATATTTACGTTTAGTATATATATATATATATATATATATATATATATATATATATATACGTTTCAAAAGTGACACATCCTCGAATATTCGTCGATTGCAAGAGGTGCCTTAGGGCATAGATTTACGAACCCATTACCCAGGATCCTCTGTACCAATAATGTACATACATAGGTATATATATCTTCTATAAACGTTCAGCTATTATTCTTGTTTCTATCTTCTTAATCTCTTAATCAGCGTTGTCACTAATCTCTTTTACGTTTGTAGGTTGTTGCGTGCCAATGGAGAAGCTTGACAAGAGAAACATAGGAACCACGAATTATCACTGGAAAAACATCGTAAAATGTCACTGAGTATTGTTGATATAAACAATAGATCAAACGATCGATCGATCAAAGATTCAGAGAACGATTGGCGAGATCACTATGGGATACGGCACGTGCGCGCTCTAAGCTGATCGGAGACGACACAGGATTGTCGGATATCGGCTGGTGAAGAGGCTGGACCTGATATCAAGAAGAAGGTACTCCGGGCAGGTTGTCTCGCGCAACTGCGGCCGCCGCGGCCAGCAAATTGCCTGCTTCCGGGCCTCATTACATCACTCTGTTACTCTGTTAACGCTCGCCGGAAACCCCTCTGCCTACCTCGTCTAAACTCTCTCTCGCATGTACCTACACACACTATTTAAATGTAGTGTGTCGCGGACGACGCGGCCGCGCGTACTTCCAATACGAAAGAGGGAGAAAACGATAACATCACGTCTACCTTGCTGCGTTTTCTTGTCAGATGATTCGATGATGGCCTGTTTGGTTTTGCTTGTGTGCAACAATATCTTAGGACAGATGTTGGATTCTCTGTGTTTCAGGTTGAACGTTGTTTTGATGAGGAGGGTGATTGCGTGATGATTTGTTTGATTTCTTGTTGCCACTTTGCAATGTTGACTGGATAATAGAAAAGGTAGGTATTTGTATTAATATTTGTTTGATAGTAAGGTAGGAAAAATTACATGGTAATTTCTTCTTGTTTGCAACAGCTGTTAGACTGAAAGCGGTAAGACTGAAAGAAATTGCATAATAGTTTCTGATTGTTTATGGTGGCTCATGATTGGAAAGGTTGACTGATATTATATCGTTTGACTTTTGATTATTGAAACTCAAACTTTGAAAGAAGGAAAAAGATATTAAATTGTTCTTTTTTAGATAGAATGTTTTTTTATGGATGATGTTTTCTTGTTGCTTATGATGATTGATGGTTGATATTTTATTGATTTGATATATGATTTATGACTGTCGGATGCCGAAGTTATTTAAAAAAAAAAAAAAATTTCAAGTGAAGTATCATTTTAATAAAGAATAAATTGAAAGAGATAATTTATTGCTTGAAATAGCCAATAAAAGAAATTAGTACATGATTTCTAATTCATATATTAATCTATGTCACATGATATATGATTTGTGATTAGTAAGAAATAGAATTTAGGAAAAACAGGTTATCAGATTCTTTTGATATTATTTAACTAACATTCATTGTAATATGTTGGTTACAGATACTGAAAATGTTGCAGTTATATACTATATAATTGTTACTGGAAATTAATGGTCTTTTATTTTTGATATTATTCAAATAAAACATTCTTACGGTAATAATTTCTGTGTGTAGGTAGATTAAAAGATTGAAAGATCTATGATTTAGGTAATGATTCTTTCGTACGTAAGCTAATTTATGGATTTTTATTCTTTTACCGAAAATGAATTTTACAAAAAAAAGAAAAAAAATAAATAAATAGAATCCTGGATTTCTAAATAATGCTCCCCTTAATTATACACGTATCATTTATTATGACTACATATAATAAATATAAAGCATAATGAAAGATGATTAACAACTATCTAAAGTTGATCCTTAGAATCACTGTATAATATTAAATACAATCGCACAAAAAACCACCAATTCATTGTACAAGAACTTAATTAATATTAATATCAGAATATAGCTATGTTTCCCATTTGTTGTATTTTATCTCGGTATTTTTCCTCTAATATGTGAAACACGATGCCCAAGGGGCGATGACGTTTTTCAGATACAAAGCAGGAGTACTAGTACAATGATAAAAACCGGATCGACTTCCATAATCGCGATCTATAGTTAATGTATGACAGAGTTCATCGATAGAAAAAGAAGAAAACACGGATATTGCCTGAACGAGGTGCTCTTCCTTTAAAAACAGGAAATCCTTTAACGACAAAAATAGAATCAAACAATATACCAGTGAACACATTCCCGCAAAAAACAAAAATCATCTACGTATGCTTAACGAGACGCGAGTAAATTTTAAATTCCTCTTACATAGTATAATAACAAAGTATCATCAAAAAAATTAACGATTAAACAGCAGAAAGAAAAGAAAAACAAAAGACAAAAATAGATTTATCTTATTGCAAGTACTAGTTTCATATAATATCATAATGTTATAAATTCAGCGATTCTAGCGAATCTAGATGAAAGAATGAAAAAAAATATCGAATCAATCTTTGGAATTCGTTTCAATAGCTACAATATTAACTTCTTGCGCTGGAATGACATGCCACGCACGTCGAGAATATTTGGCCCAAAATTGAAATATTTTTTCAGGTTTAAGTATATTAAAATATAACCCAGACAAAACAAATAATAAATTTATTACTTTATAGTAATTTCTATCCAGTGATATACGGTTACAGTGGTATACAATTTGGTCACTCATTATGATCCGTGAACCAGTTACTAGCGCAAGAGGTTAATAAAATGTTGCATCAATTGATCATTAATGGGTTAAGGAATTTTACAAAAAAAAACTGTGCTATGCGCTATTAAAAAATATAGGAAAATACAGCAGAAATACAGGAAAATGTGTAGAATTTACGAGGCGTTAAAAAAATGAATAAGCGGTGTAAAATGCGGAGCAATGAAAGAGATGGTAGAAAAAATTGTGAACGCAGGCGGTAATTTAGCGTTGAAGATACAGCCGGAACAGTTAATACGCGAAATATGCGTACGGGCAGGTGAGACTGTATGCAGGGCGTATGCAATGTACATCATAAATGCGAACTGGGAAAATCCGTGGAAAAGAATCGGGAATAATAAACGTGCTGATCGGTAGTGAGTATCGGAAATTCGACTACAGAGTGAAATGTTCGTATAGATTCACTACTAGACACTTCGAAATCATTGTGGTCTAATTGTATAAGTGTAAAGATAGAATGTTAATCTTATGATTATTCTACTTAACTTAGGCGTAAAATTATTACATCATATACAATAATATAATAATTGTTAAGTTATAAATTTTGTTATAGATATTTATTTTGTTGTTAATAATGGAAGATCGATTGTCTAATCGATCAGGATTATTCTACAATTTTTTAAACACAATTAAATGTATTTAGTGCAATATCTTTTATTAATATTGATATGGGAAGTACGATTTCAATAATCAAAATAAACTTAATTCTGAAGTAAAGCAAATAAAACTTTGAGGTCATTAAAGTCATCGATTTCTAAGATATCTGGACTCTTACTTACGTATATTCCCTCAGGTTTTATGTGGCCTATACTATTTATTGTAATATATTTATATAATATTTATATATGTAATATATATTTATATGTAATATATTTATTATAATATTTTTATTTATTTACTTTTCTATTTACTATATTCTACAGTTATTACTTAATTTCAAAACAAAAGTTTGGAATTCTAAGTACATTACAGAATCATAGTTTCCCAAATTATTTTTGCTTTGGACGATTTACTTCTTTTTTTATTACAATATTTATTAAAACAATACAATCACGGGCAACTCGACTTTTTATCGCTACTGTCAGTCTCTTAGCTCTACAGTTATCAAAATGTTATATGAAAATCAATCCATTCAATCTAAAATGATTTCAAACTTACCGTCAATGCGGGGTCCTGCGTGTACCCTTATCCAGCACCGTCAAATCCAGTTCGCCTTTCGTTCCAGGTAGCCCAGACTGAGTCTCGAACCTTCACCTTCTCACTTGCAATTAAATCCCAACCACGCTTTAATGACAATTCACCTAATACTGAAGCCTCGTTTCTCTTTCAAATATATTCTTCAACGGCAAGAAACTTCAGAAAGAGGAGGGGACAACAAGAAGTCAGCAACATTGGATGAACACGCGGATATTCAAAGTAATATCAGATCTGATAATATACAGAATAAAATTCAAAGGAAGCCGTGTGGCTAGCACAGACAGGTAAAACGGTGACTTAACAGTCGAGCAAACCGGCGTTCGATAGCCGATAGCTAGCTATCCGAGCGAATTACAGCCCCGGAGGATGTAACGAGGCTGCGAAGAACGCGTGGACCACCGTGGCGAACTCGGTCGCGATGCGACGGACGCACATTTGGCAGCGTCGTTATCAGTCGCGGTCCGACGATTGGCTGTGTATCGGAGCCTGCGCCGGGACGCCGGGAGAGAGGGTGGAGATGGCGGTAGAAAAGGTAGGAGGGTTAGTTGCTAACCCCCTCGTGCTGGGCTCTGGCATGAAGCGGCTCCTTAGAGGCGGGATCATCCACCAGGGTGGATCTTTCCTCTCCCTTCCTGCTTGTCTTTCTCTCTCTCTTCCTCTATCCTTATCTGACGTGTTTCTACTACGACATTCCTTGTCTCTTATATTTGTTCGGTGCATATGACTGTCTCTGTTGTACTTTGTCAGGGGCTCGATTTAACTTTTTCCATCGTTTATCTACTGTTTCTTTCTGATTTCACTGAATTTAAGATCTTCCTTGGGGTGACTGGTCTCTTATGAGTTTCTTAGTACTTAGTTTTTGGATATTTTTGGATGATTCTTTTTTTAATACGAAGTTGTAACATTCATATGGTTTTCTATGTTTACAAATAAAAATAATAATAGATTGGATTTACGGACAATTGGATTATATTATAATCCCATATATTGAAAATCAGGATCTACAAATTTATAATTTAATTGATTCTTTCATAATATTATTACAAGCTCACATTATGTAACGTGATGAATCTTTTATTTTAAAAAATTGAAGTGTGTGGACAGATACATTTTTGCTTTTTTATAGACAAGGAATTAATTGACATTCGAATTTGCTGATATTAAATACGATAAAAATAAAAAATAAGGAATTTATTTAACACGAAAGTAAATAATTTCAATATCAAAATATACTATTATATTACTGACTGAATATACTTTATCTTCATATTTTAGATGCAATATGCAGTATTATAAATCTAATGAACAATGCAATTTTTCGAACGCAAAGTAGTTCTAATTGAGAGATAGAAACCGGAACGACTTTTATAATTACGTGACAAAAATCATCCAAGGAGAAAGAGGATATGTATTGAATATTCTACTGTCGTCTCTAGACGAAACTAAAATTATACATTATATAATATGTTGTTATACTTCTTTTACTTTTAGTATTATATCTATCGTATTTGTTAATTGATGATAACATTGAAGAAAATATTAATTAAGAATCCGATGATATAACTAAGAGGAAAGGAGAATTTTTAAGCAGAACAGAATGAAAATTGTTACATATGAAAGCTGAAAATTTGGCATTTTAAGTGGTAATAGAATTTTGGCGTAGGTTCAAGTTGACGAACTTACGAATGTTGTGCTTTCGATTGTACTTTGTAATTTATAATAATTTCATATTTCCTAACTAAATGTTTTCTACCTCTGATTTGCATGAATTTGTACTCAGATCCTTTCAGTACTTTAAAGTAAGCGGTAAATGTAGTAAGAACAAAGTCTACAACTTTTGTGGCTTAGGTTAATATCTACAAAAAAATTAGTTGGAAATGATATTGGATTTGAGTAGATGTTTCTTATAAAATTTTGCGTAGATTTTCCTTGTGTGGCAGATATAAAAAAGAACAATGTTCAAGAACATGTAGAGATTTCACAGAGTTAATAACATTCCCAGGATAACTAGTAGATTTGATTAATATATCAATGTTATCTGGCAATCTTTATGCAAGGTCATGGCGCGTGTTCCCGCCCGTCCACTAGATATCTGCTTGTACGAAAATTATCTGATCCACGACGTGCAATAACAACGGGGGCGCGACACGTCGGACACGTGGCCAGGGCACGATTTCGAAAGGGTGCTGGCGGCCAGCCGCCGGTATATATATTTCAACGTATCGTCGATAACTATATATCGTTATCGTTCTATTCGTTAACCATACCGATCAATGTGAATCACGTGTTATTGATATCGAGATCGCATTACCACCATACAAAATCGTGCCTCCATTGTATCTTGTAGTATCCAAACCAAATCAGATTTCAAATAAAATTTACGTTTGTATTATAGATTATGGTAACTTGTATGGTAAATCATGCACATTCTTAATAAGATATCAGATTTGAGATTAGTAAATCTAATTTAATAAAATAATATATTCAAAAAAATTTCAATTTCAATTATAAACTATTTCCATACTTGTTTTTTACATATTTTTACACATTTTTTTAGTAAACTTATAAATCTAGCGAACAATCTTTAAATTACCTCCTTTATAAATCCGCAAATCTGAAACCTAATAAAATCAAATTCAATGATGGACTTTCATTCAACCAACCACTTTCTACATTTCCAAACTTTTAAACAAAAAGATGATTTAACCAATCGTATCTTCTTTTGCCTTAAAGAATGTCAAGTATTAATCTTTCATCCATCTTCAAATCTTCTTTATTGTTTTCTTCTCTTCTTTCAAGTCACTTCTTGTGACTTTTACCCGCAGATAATTCCAATGGATCCAATAATTGGAATTAAAAGTGGAGCGAGAAACACAGCGAATGTAGTGATTATACGTGGAGGCGATTGACGATGGCCGCGACCGGAAGTAGCACGGATCCACCGTGGTTCGGACACGAAAACGCACTCATCGATCGGAACACAAAAGATTCATTTCTCGCACGATTGACACCGTTCCTTGCTCGACGATCGAATGCTTCATGCATGAACGACGAGCTACGAGCAGATATGGTTCGTGATTTCTACCGGAAACGAACTGGCCGAAGGGGATGGTCGAAGAAAAATCATTTGATCTGGGACTGATCGTTTTAATCGATTATTTATGAATTGCTAAATTAATGATGAGGAAATTTTTGTTTCTTTTTTTGGAAAATTCCAACTGATTCCACTGATTCAGAAATAGTGTATGTGTTACCGGAAATAGATAAGAAGTTCATATAGAATATGGGAATTGGTAAAAAATAATTATGATTTTTTTATCTTTTTTCATTTGTTAAATTTTATTGAAAAAAAATCATCATCATTCCAATACTTATCATTCTAAGAGTCACTCATTCAAACCAAAATGATTTGAGTAATTCATTTTTTCTACTTCTTACTAAATATTTTATTATTTAGAAAGTCAGAAATACTTTTAGAAACCATTTAATCGATCAGTGAAAGAAGGTTATATTCATCATTATCAAAAGATACTAGGTGCTTTTGATCAAATCAAATCACCGTTGAATAGAAATAGAATTCTACAAGAGCCCAAAATAGAATTTTCTCCTCTTTCAAGGTAATCCGAAGGATAATCAGTTCAAGTCGAAAATGTTCTGTCTGTCTGTCTGTCTGTCTGTCTGTCTCTCTCTCTCTCTCTCTCTCTCTCTCTCTCTCTCTGAATGAGGATGATCTGTATTGTTGTTGGCAATCACGAATAGGCCGAATAACAGTGGATAGTGGCCGAAAACGAGTCTATCGGCATTTAGCCGGGTTTCGTAAATGTAAACTAGGCGTTTCCTGCACGTATCGTACAAAGTGCTCCATTCGCTGGTCTTTTTTCACCAGGCCGATCGATAATGCCATTGCAAACACCCTATATGTGCTCGGTTAATGTTAATGGTGAGGGCTGGCTCGGGTGAACGGTGTGGGTTGCCCCTTTGCCCGTGAGTTAGAGCTTCCTGAGGCTTTCCTCGCATCCACCGTGCCACCCTTGCCGGCTCGAGGCCCGTGCCTAGCTAATGGTAAAGTCAGGAAATATCAAAAGTCGCCTTCGTTACTGCTTTTTAGTTTTCCTTCGTTTCTTCTTTTTTCCTTTGTCATACCACGCATCGAAATTCTTATATAATACTTCTTCTCACAGTTTTTCTTCTCCTCTCTACTTTCTTTTTATTGATTGATGGATAAACTCTTGTTATAAGGGTACAAATATTGGGAAAGGAATATTAAAATATCAATGTTGTTAATAACTCATTAATTTCTAATACCATTTGCATTAGAATGTTGTTGAAGAAATGTGAAAAGACCGTTTTCGCTTTTGTCATTGTCAGAGAAGATATTCAAATATTGAATAGAATTTTGAAAGCGAAAAAAAATTTAGTTTCTGTTACAATGTAGAAATGTTTAATTTTTGGTGATTTACCCCAAGAGATATAGAAAAAGTATGGGCTGTTTGAATATATTTAGTCAATAGTAATAGTCCGGTAATAGTTTAGTCCGGTAATAAAAGGAATTTTTACGAGGAAAATTAATTGCTGTAACAAATTTCCTGGTTTCGCTTTCATTGTTCTTTCTGCTCGGTTTTCATCCAGTTAGCCGCGAGACCAGAAAGTAATATATTAAAGCACCCTTGATCTACAACGATACCGAGCAGCGGTTAACGCGGTTATCATCGGTAACACGATCGTTGAAATGATAAAAAATGTATCTAACTCGAGAGAACAAATGTAATCACTGCTTGTCACGAACACAATGCATTCAACAGGTTAGTGCTGTATATTAAAAAGAGTTTATTCGCATGCTTATAAATCCACTCCGACTCGTTCTGAAGAAAGATCTCTCTTGACTGTTTTTTCGCTAAAAATTCTAACGAGAAATCTGGGAAAAGCGAGAAAACAGATGGAAATATACAATTTTTATCGTTGTTTTTAAAGTAAGATGTTTACAAATTATTGTTCTTATTAATTTTAAGAGAATATTACTCGAGACTTATCTGGATTTTAAACGGAAGTATTTTTAATCTTTGATAAAGGTAGCGGAATTTCTCGAATTTCGAACGGTACAAATTCTAAACATTATCCTTCAATACTTTATGTTATAATATAATAATTTTATAAAGCAATAATTTTCAATACTGATATAATAATTTTTTATGATATATTTGTTCATCATCTAAAATTAATATGCTTTTGTCATACTTTTCTTCACTTTCTCGCAGTTGAAACATCACTCTCTGAAGGCTCAAGTTTATACAATAAATATTTAATAACTACCATACAAAACATTTAATAAATATTGCAAGAATTATTATTGTACATTCAGGAAAATCCGAATTGCAATTCTAATTCTTTCCCAAATCTAAAGCATGCAAAGCAGAGGATTCCTTTAAAAAATTACTGATCCAAACGAACGTATGTTGCAAATTTGCATCTTATGCCAATCATGAATCCTGAAGAATGGTCCATAATCAAACGTAAATCTGAGCCCTCCTTAATTGGAAACAATGGTCCGACGAGGATAGATTACAGCATTGAAAAGGTGTGCACAATCGTGGCACGCTTCTGCCGCGCGTAGATTTCACCCGAGGGAATCGTCGATATCGCGTGATTTAATTTGTTACAATTAGGGCAAAGGGTCCCTTAGGTGGGACAGCCAGAGTGCCCGGTCAAAAGAGCGAGAGAACGTGATAAACAGAGGCAATACGAGCCAGTTCACCGCGCCCTGCTATTAATATCAGTTAACGACCTGATATGATCGCTCGTCTATACTCGCAGACAGGCTGCCATCGGTAGGTTCGAGCCGTAGGGGTCGAATTATATGCTCCAACCATGATTTCGACCACGATTCACACTGGCATCGATCACTGAGTCACTAGTTAGAATCCACCCTTAGGTTCCCGATTGACTACGATCATGGTTACCTCACCTGAAGAAGAATAAAAATACCTGGTTGGTTCGAGCTATTTATTAAACGTCGTTCATTTTCGTATAAGTTGATATATGAAGGAAGATGTTAGAACTGATCTTCTGAATGTTTGAGAATTTGGAGAATCAAACGGTAAATCAAAGTTGGTCTTGTTTTTGCGAATAAAGAATTATATAATTAAGAGGTATATAAAGGAAATAGAAAAGTAACTCCAAATATTTGTCTGATACGGTAAATCTCACACTATGTAACAATCAATCTATAATTATTACTTCCTCTCGCGATCAGTTGTATTCTCTGTCAAAGCCAAAAAATCATTCTGACCAATCCGATAATTAACAAATATTCTCTTGTATCCTAAAGCTAATCTACAAAATCTATATTTCAGACATAAGAATTGAGGAATGGTTGTCAAATCCTATGGATATAGGAAAAGCGACGTGTACGTACAGAACGACCGATAACAATAGACAGGGACCGTGGTCTATCTAGCAGGCATCCGGGCCAACGTCGAAACGAGGCTGGTGCCGCGCACGGATTACCATAAGCATTCATATATGCAGCGCCGCATTATACTTGCATACCCGGCATAAAGGTGGCCGTGTCGACGCTCGTATTGGACAGCAGTCGCAGGTATATGTATTGCACTGGCTGGCTGGTCGGCCACTTACTTACGTGTACCGGACCGCCCTCACGAGTCGCTGGCACGCGAGCCTGATTGACTTGTAGATGAGGCGACACAGTCGATATACGCTAAGAGTGTACCGTCCGACCCCCGTCATGGCTACTGATGCAATTCTGCCTCCCCTTTTGTCTCTGTATTATTGCGACCCGAAAATCTACACACGTATATACATCGATTATATATTTTACGATATTTTGGTTTGTGTTATATTTGATTAATTTATTTGATTAATTTATTATATTTGATTAATTATATTTGATTATTTCTTACAATTATCGTAATCGTGTGAGCTATATCGTAAAATTGATTATTCGACTTACTGTCAGAAAAATGAAATGGGGATGTGAAACAGTCTATTATGGATAATTGAGTTAAGTTTAGAAAAATGTACATGATATATATTGATAGTATAATTTATAACTACAACTCGATTAAACGAGATCTATGTCATGAGGCGTCTTAGTGCCGTCGGTAGTTACGGGATTTCTGGATGGCCACGCACCCCCACGAGGTGATCCCGTTATTCTCTTTCACTCTTCCTCGTTGAACCTTCTCTTTCAACGTTCCCTCGCAGCCACCGAGCGTTATCTAGTTAATTAATCTTCGCCGACGGCGGCACCCGACTAACAGGGCGGCAAAACTCCCACCGTTTCTGCAGTCGTAACGAGCCACGACAACGAAAGTGTCGAGCGCCACCTTCTTTGTTCACCCCAGATTCGCGACTTACCCCATCATTTGAAATTGCGAAAATTTAATCACTCTTAAAGGATTAAATCACTTTATGGGATTTGTCGAAGGCGACAATTGAAAAGTAACTGAAGATGGCTGAGAAGTGATTTTGAAAATAATTTGAAGATGAAGGAATGAAGGAGGATTGAAAAAGGATTATTATTTGAATACTTGATTCCAACTGGATCCTTGTTAATTAAAAATAAGTATTATAGATCTTTTTCTTACTACATTTTTATATTTCTGTACTGTATACCACTTTATCATTAAACTATTTTAAACTAAAAATTCCAACGAGTTCAATTAATAAGTGTGTAATACAAGTTGAACCTGTAGAAATCAACCTGTAGAAAACCATGGAATGATTTGAAAGTGAGATAACGAATAATGTAAGAAACAATGAAATTATTCGAAAAATAATAAAGACACTACAGATATTATTTCTATATACATAAAGTGTGACATGTGTATATATTTTCATAGACTTTCCATTTTATTTGTTCCAACTATAACTAATTTATCTAATATAAAAATATAACTAAATCTAATATAACTAAATCATAAAAAAGGAATTAAAAATTTCTTTAACTTAATTATTCCAGTAAACATTGAAGAACTATCCGGTCATCGTTCCTCAAAATTCCGCAAAATTTCGCTTCAGGGAAAACTCTAGTCTATACCTCGACTACGGAACACCAGCGACATCCCACTCCACAAGCTACCATTCTCCACCATTCACAAAACCACCACGATAATTCAACCCTTGATAACTTGCCACTGAACCAATTTACCACGAAGCTCATCGAATCCGTGATGACACTGACTAAAGATAGGACAGACCGGACACGAATGGAACTTCATATATCAGAATCTGAAATACCGACTAAAAAAAAATCACTGGTTTTTTAGCGCACTATACGCTTTAACAACGACAAACTATACCAAATAAAATGATACAAGCACAGACGAGAAGTGTAGAAGAAACTTGTTTAATTGTTACAAACAAGCTAAATAATTGTCGAACAAACTTTAGAAATGTAGGAAATATTTAAATGTCATAAATAAATTATTGAAACAATGTTTAAAAATATAAAATAATTACTCGATTGTTATAAATACATAGTCAAAATTATTAACTAATATATAAAAATATCATAGAAATGCAAACGTTAGTTTCACTTTGCAACAAATACAAAAATTACAGTATTTATTGTTGCTTTAAATTAACAGGCTATAAAAGAAAAATCTAAAAATGATCAAATTAATTACTATAATAGGAAAACCGTATTTCGAAGTACGTATTACAGATTTTCAAGAATTAATTTTCGAATCATTAATGACCGAGAGATTAGGTTAATCTTGACCGATACCGAGGCAAAAAGTCATTACCAATTAAACTACCGCGTGCACATCGATTTTAGAAGTGAATTTTTGAATATTCTAATTATTTAAACATTACCTAATATTTCTAATAATTTATTTCTAACAATTAAACAATGAGTTCTTTTCTATAACATTTCGAAATGCTATTTAAAATTTTCAATTAAATCATTTGTAGCGATCGAGTCACTAAGAAATTTTCAAATAACGTCGATCGATTAATGATCAAAACAAAGATCGCGGTGCGAGGAGAACGAACAAATTCACCATCACTCAAAAATATGTACTTTCATGCATCCAGAAATCTCAAGCGCATCAGAGGCCAGACACTTCGGTTTCTACGCGACTGTAGAAACCGAACACTGCAACGGATATCATTTCGTATCATTTTGTATCAGTTTGAACCAAATTGTATCATTTTGTATGGTATAGTTCTCCAATTCACCGATGTTTAAGCGTACGCTAAAAAATCAGTGATTTTTTTCTTGGTTGATATTTCAGACTCTGATAAACGAAGCCCCGATCTGCCCTGTTCTTAGTCAATGGTGATAGTTACCCTTTGAAATAAATTCATCGATCGTTCCTTCGTTTCGAGCGTGAGCCAACGGCGAGCCTACCGACAGAGCGGACAGATGTCCCAGGTCGACGTTGCGACGCGTGCGGGGTAGCTCGGTGATGTGGTAGCTCGGTGGCATGGTACGGCATGCATGGTGCGCCCCCTGATGCAGGGTGGGCAAGTATTGATTGGGTCGGCGCGTTGGTCGCGTCCAGCGTGCAAGAAGAGAGGGTGGCGGAATCGGCAGGCGCCATCACGCGGGGCCACCGCGACCGTCGTCTGAAGGGCCGTCCAGCCAGTGGCCGCGATCTTGATTCACCTCAAAGATGGTCATGATGGCTAGCATGGACGACCACGAACGAAAAGTCGTCCTCGAGTTCTGCCACCTACTCGAGAAAAGCAAGCAGCTGTTCAACGGGCTACGGGATCTGCCACAATACGGGCACAAGCAGTGGCAGGGCTACTTCGGGCGCACCTTTGACATCTACACGAAGCTGTGGAAGTTTCAACAGCAGCACAGGTGAGTGAAACTTTAAAAAAAAAAAAAAAAAGAGGAACACAGACAGCAAGACAAATGAATAGACAAGGACGAACAAACGGATAATAAAAATGAAAAAAAGAGAAATGCATCGTGCAACATCGTGCGTCGCGTATATACCACACGGAGGCCACACGGTGAGTCATCGAGTCGGACGAGGGTGGTCGCTGGCGTGGCCGAAGCCATCGATCACACGCGCGCAACGTTCTCCATGCCACGAGGTCCTTCAACACGTCAGGATAACGCTGAAACAGAGCTGTGAGTTCGGTGTTTCTCTCGATCTCCTTCGGAAAGGACCGAGCCGCGGGAGCCCGTCTCGCGCGAAAAAGTACACGCGTGCACCTACACACACCTGAGAAATATAACAGACAACCGCCGCACGCACAGCGAGTAAAATGCGATTCACCGAAGGACCACGGCACGGTCCTTTTACGTGCTTATCCTACCATGTGATGTGAGCGTGAATGGAGAATCGTGCGCGCGAATGAACACGGTCACGCGTTTGTAGCTATCGTGCATCTCTGCCGCTCGCATTACGCTTTATTCAGATTTCTGCCACGATCTTCCTGTAGGAAGACGTTGTAGGTATTTTTAGTGGTTGCATCTTGCACATACACGACACGATAATCTTATGGATTTTATCGATTGCCGTTCTTTTATTTTCGTATTAATTAGACTGTAATTATTTACACAAAAGTTTCAAAATCTTAGCTGATGTCATTTAAACAGTGCGTTTATACTTAAAATACTCATATATTCATATATTGTGCAGTCTCTGCGTTTCTATAAAATGTACGGACATTCACAAGTTACTAATAATATTTTAATATCATGTCGTGTAGTCTTTTTGGGAATATAAGTAGGAAAATCAAACATAGACAGAGATTTATTTTATCTTCTACATATTACAGCAATGGACTTTGAATTGATTTTATATAATTTCACATACACTGCACTTTTGAATTTTTAAAAACCCGTAATCTAAATATTTATATTGTTTGGAATGGAAATTAGAGATACGAAGGAATATAACAGGCTATACTGTAATTAAAAAGCAAATTTTGTGTGTAATCTATCTACGTACGATTTAATTTTTCAAAATTCAGAGTATGAAAGATAAGGAGATATAATATGTACGTACAAAAGAAATTAAACAACGTTTTACAAAATGAATAGCTTCGTGTCGGGAAACTGTATCCGTATTTCAAAAATATATTAACTTTAATATTGTGTGCTTTCACGTTTCCTTTGTACATTCTCTCTCACGTGCTAAATTTTGTAGAATAAAACTTCAAATATCTTTTTAAACGATCGTTTTCGAACACGAGTACTTTTACGAAGAATTAAAAAATACATCAGTTAACATTGAGAAGCAGACATAATTTCTTTAGCACTAGATCTACCAATCTTTAACCTGCTTTTAAATATGTTATATATAAATATTAAATATATAAATGATTTTTACATATTTAATATTTTTTAATTGTAAGTACTGCCGATCATTTTACTGTTTAATTATTTATAAAATTTCAATGATTTTGACAATTCTAATGTTAAACAAGATATAGCTGCTTCCAAATAATACATATTATTATATTATTTAATTAACTGCAAAATTCAATGTCTGTGGTAGATCTGGTGTTAGAAAAAATGAAACTATTACTTAAATCTTTAAAATTTCTGATAAATTTCATTTCTGATTTGTTGTTTATTAAGAAATTGTGTTCATTTTTAAACTTAAGCACCATTTAGTTGCATTTCAGATCATATTACATAATCTTTTCTCGTAATACGATTTAGAATTCGCATGACTTTTTTATGATTTCTATAGAGATTTTTCGCACGATGGAAAACATGTGACTTGGATCCTCGTGGCTATCATATTACGTGAATGTATATATTCACGTTTAATTTTTTATATGATTTAATGCACTGATTCCTCGTTTAAAACAATTAAACATTTATAGCAATTATTAGTTACATTAAATAAGTAAAGGGAGATAAATAAAAACTAAATTAGCATCTTAATCGATTATTAATTGGTAGTGTAGGTGATGGAGGTGTAAGCGAAAATTTTGTTGCTCAACGTCACGAATCATCTACGTTAACTTTTTAAACGTTAAAACAGTTCAATGCCAATTCCGATCATCTTTCATTAAGGGATAAGTCAAGAGGAAGGTCAGAAAATGTCAGACGACAATTTTAACAGAGATTATTGGATATAATTTACAACCAACAACAAGGAAAATAATTTTAATCCTAATTCTTCGTATTAACTCTTTTTTCTTAAAAATTTCGTTATCTGTTTGATGTTCCACACGTACCTTATATGCATGCAATGAATCAGAATTTCTATTACAAATCAATCGCATCGTTTCGCGATCCCTTTCTATCTATCTCTTCGTTCATAAATTCAGTACAACTTCTGTCATGATGTTCTATTCTCTCTCACATCGGGCATCAGTCAAAGCCATCCTTGGACCGATTCACCTGGCTGACAAGTTTGCTTCGCTGGCCCACTTGGACCACGTTGCATACACGTCTTTATTTACCCTTTCGATTCTGTTGCACCAGATGCCCGGTAATCTTCGGTCCTTTGTCCCTTTCCCTTTTGATCGTAAAGTGTCATCAACTTAGGCTGGCTGGCTGATGGTGCGACTCGACAAAGAGTCAATTGTCTATCCGGCTATTCACACTGCTCGCGTTCGTGCGGCATACGACATCCAACCGCCGTGATACACTTCCTACATATATGTGTAAATATATGTACTATATATACACATACTATATATATACTATATACATACTATATACATGTACACGGTATACGTAAGTACACAAGTAACATGTGGTTGCAGGGGTATACATAGGTAGACACGCGATCATGTCACGTCGACTGTTAATAAATATCGGGAACGCTCTTTCAGAATCGGTCAAAACAATAGAGAGAAAGTTTCTCAAACGTGCCACCAGTTTCAAAAGTATCGCTGATATCTGCGCTTGTATTATGCTCCCCTGTTCTTCTGTTTCCTTTCGCTTTCTTTCTCTCTCCCCCTTTTGTTTCGATTTTTCAGTTGTTTATTGTACGAGTAGTTCTCCCGTCTTTTCTTTTTTTTTTTATAGTTAGGTATTGAAAATTTGTTACTTGTTTCTCTTTGATTTCAGTCTGGGGAGGTGCGATTCTCGAAACAAGCGCATATTGTCGAGTTTTGCAAGGATCTTTTAATAGTGATTGTTTGGAGTTAGTAGAGTTGAAAATTAATATTTTTGTAGGATGATTGGAGAAAATGTATTCGGTTTCCAGTGATTGATTTTTTAAATTGCAAACTATTAGTCTACCATCTCCGATTTTTCATGACACTTGTTAGTTTAGATTATATTGTCTAAAATGAAAAAGAATTTGTTTATAAGTATATATATCTTGCATATGCAACTTATTACAAGTTATTATCTATAAATCATTACAAATTACGTGCTAAACTCGTAATATCAAATTATTAAAATCTTTAATACTCCGTTGTACTTCCTACCAAATAACGTATCCCAAATCGCCACCTATCAGACTAATAACCATAAAAGGCGCGCGTGGGTCCACGCGCGCCTGTTTTTTGCAGGACGATACTGGACACAAAGTACGGCCTGAAGAGATGGCAAATCGGAGAGATCGCGAGCAAAATCGGCCAACTTTACTATCACTATTACCTTCGTACCAGCGAGACTTCGTACCTCCACGAAGCCTACTCGTTCTACGCGGCGATCCGCGGCCGCGCTTACTACAGCCGCGCCGCCAAGGAGGACAGGAGCGACCTGATGGTAAAGAAGCTCAGATACTACGCGCGTTTTATCGTTGTCTGTCTGTTGTTAAATCGTATGAAGCTGGTACGTGAACTGGTCCAAGAACTGGACGCCCAGATCGCTGATTATACGAGCACGTACGAGCCGGACGATCAACTCGAGTGGAATTTGGTCCTCGACGAGATCAAGGCGTTCGTGAAGGCCGAGTCGGCCGTCGGAGTAGTGCACTCGGACTCGAACCCGGTCATACTGACCCACAGGCTGGGGCCACAGACTTCACCGCCAGTCGAACGTACGCCACCCATGTGCCTATCTCTGCAGGAGATCCTGATCGTCGGCAACTGCGCCGACCAGGTGAAGTTCAGTGAATTGTCGATGGACATGTTCAGGATGCTGCAAACGCTCGAACGGGAGCCGAGGGACGACCCTAATCACCTCCACGACGCGTCGCCGGCGGGTAGAATGCCGTTTAGGCCTGGCGCGTATCCTGGTGCCGAAAACGGTGCACCGAGGCGGGACAATCCACACAAATACCTGTTGTACAAGCCCACCTATAGCCAGGTACAGGTATTCCTCGCGAGCGGCTTTAAGGAGCTACCCGCGAACGGGACGCTGTTACTCTACTTGTCCGCCGACGGCTGCTTCTCCACTGTCAAGCATCCGGAAGAAAGTGAGTGTTCCCTTTGATTGCAGCTGATCACGCTTTCGCGAGTATTTTTTTTTTTAGAATCTTGGCTGAGCTATCTCTTGTGTTTTGCTGTCCGAAAGAATTTGTACATCGGGATAGACGTAGAGGGATCACGTGGGGCTAAAAGCTGAAGAATACTCTTGACGACGAGGACAAGGATTAGATATTGTTTGGTTGTTGATAGATATTTGATATTCTTGGATACTGTTTGGGAAAAAGAAAAAGAGGATTGTGCAGTCTTAGTGTAGCTAATTGTCATTTCATAAAATGCTCAAAAGCGATCCTTGAACGACATTTAACATTGGAGGGATTCATTCCGATTTGAAATAACTTATTCCAACTGAAAGTCATCTTATACAACAACAGAGCCAACCCTAGAGTTAACATTTTCACAAAGTAAGTTTTATACTCTCCTTTACCTAAACCTAAACCTAAACCTTATACCACACAAAAAAAATCTTTGAAATTCTCCGTTCCACGACTTAACTACTCTCCCACAATTTGAAAATCACCAAGTCGAAACAGTTCGCGCGAACTAGTAGCCAGTTAATCGATCAAAGCGTGTTCGCCTCTTATCAACGAAAATAGTTTTCATTTTAAAAAAGGCGGTTGGCCTCCGGTCGATCCTGTTGATCGGCCGAAAATTACTTGTCACGGTAGAGGGCAGCTGTTGATGCACCGTTAAAGCGAATCACGCGCTCGGCGAAGCTAAAGGCGAACGCGTGTTGGCGTTTTCGGTCAGTTTCCTCGGCTAGGTAATCCGACCAGTCTCGGATTCCATGTCCTATCGGTTTATCTATTTTCCTGGCGATTATTCGAAGAAAGGATTTTCCCAAATTTATCGTTCCAATGTACTCGCATCCTGTCCAACGAGTCCGGAGAGGTGAATGAAACCTCACGACTGAAAAATGAATATACAGATGAAATAGAATTCACGATTGTAAAATAAAGTTCACTTATTCATTTTACTGAGCAGAGTAGATATACTGTGTGACTCCTTACACTGGTTCTACGCTGTGTAACGTCCGCTGGTGTGACAAGGTCGAACAACTGTCTCTTCGGCATGGAAACGGTGAAGAGATAAGCCGTGTTGCAACGACACCGCGTGCGAATCGAGTTTTAAACGCGTGCCGTCAATTGGATCATCGAATCAAATCATCGCCTTTCTTCGATTCGTTCAAGGGCTTCCGGTGAGCATACGGGGCGCGCGAATCGATTTAGTCGCTGAAACGAAGTCGCCCTTTTCGTCGGTAGCATTTGGATTATGTAAAGTCGAGCGGAGAAGACCGAGAAGTGTTTCTATGTTTGATCGAGACTGACGATAGCGATGAATTTTGGCGAACAGTCTGTTCCGGCCTTCGGTATTTTTCTACTTTTTGCAAGATGGAAGTTCGAAATTTTTTTTCTTTTATTTTTTTCAAGAATCAAATAAATTTTAGGGAATTGAATTGAAAGATTTAAAGCACTCTTTATGACATTATAGAAGGTATACCTTACTTTATGCTTGTTATTGTATTATTAGCTTTTATTAATACGTTAATTAGATGTTAATCTCGATCAATTACATGTGTTAATCTCGCATTAAAATATAATATAACTGTATTGTGATAATTTATCACACGAACAGCTATACCTATTGTGCTACAATTACAACAATTGATTGTAAAGGATTGAGAATAACTTATTGGTTGATTTTAGGAATAAGTGGTTTTAGATAGATTCACTTTAATCTTATATAAAATATAAAGAGAAGAGAATTTAGTATTAGATATTTGTGCTATATCGAGCTTAAACTACTTATTAGTTATAGCTTTAATCATTGGTTAGAATAGGAAGCTCATAGAATTAGAAGCTTATATATGTATATGTAATTATAAGTTTAGAAAATATTAAAAATTGTAGAAAGATTATTTTACTGTAGATATTAGTTTTTAGATGAAGTATTAATTCCTATATGTATATACATACGTACAACTATTTATTTTTATATAGTATAAAAGATCAATATTTAACTATCACACTTAACTACATATACAAACTTATCAAACCCATAAATTAAACATAATTTTCGAAAAACTATTAATATCTATATTTTCAATACGAAAATTGGAACTATCGATAATTCAGAAAATTTTCTGGCAGCTTCACGACAAACGAAAATTATACATATTCATTCAATTCACTGAAAATAATTCAGTTACATGTCTAAAAATAGCTCCTCTTCGTTAACAAGTTAGAAACCAAATAATTTCACAAAAAAAAGTTTCCGCAAGTTTCACAATACACAACGTTCCTTTCTATTTCAGAAATCAACGCTTTTAATTAGATTCGCGAAAATATTAGTACAAGGTGTCCACAACTCGAGAGAATCTGGAAGAACACACGCTCCCTTCTTTCTTTCTCTTTTTTTTTCTCGTCTTTAATTAGTGGCCACTCTTATGAAACTTTTATGCGGATCGAAAGAAAATAATCTCGAGAGTCAGCTCGCAAGATGTAGATGACCGTGACCCTCCATCGCGGTGCGCGTTGAATTAACTAAATAGAAAATCCAGGTCGTTTAGATGGTTTCCTAATATTCCACGTGCCTGGACGTTTCAAAACCGTTATCCGAACCGACTTTAAATAATTGTCCATCATTCGTTGCATTTCTGTTCCGGTTTAATTAGTAATTCGTGTAAAATTTAACGCCAGGATGTACAATGCTTTCGATGTCTTTTGTGATACATACAGTGATCTACGAAAGTACTTGAATACTTACCACGAATATTTACCATACTATACCTTGTAGCATGGTAAAGTATGAAATACACTTTACCATACTATAAAATATACTTTTATGTGTATTATGTAATATATTATATCTGTGTGTTATATAAAAAAAAATCTCACGTTAACACTGTAATAAAATACACTGATGATTGTGTAGGTAAAATTTGAAAATATATCTTTTTTGCTAACTAGTCTTGTTTTTAAGAAAATTAAGAAAAAATTTTAAAATTTTGAAATGTTTAATATACTTTACATTTAAAAAAGTTAGGTTTCGAGTTCTTTCTTTTTTTTTCTTTTTTTTCTGAGAAAAAATTTTAAAATTTTAATAAAGTAGATAAAGTTTAAGTGGAGATGTTGGTAAATGAATATTATAAAATATACTTACACTAAATATTTTATAGTTATATAATTATATTTTTAAAGCCGTTTTAAATATCAAGATAATCGTGATAATTGTATTTCATTGCAGTGGATGTTAATGAAATTTCAAAAATATTTCGTATAAACGCATAAAACACATAAAAAGTTTCTGTATTTAAATAGATTCATAAGCTATTGTAATTTCATGTGTCAGTGTTCGCATGTAAACAGGTATTTATCACTATGTTGATGTTTACTGTCGCGCATACCGAGTGGTAAATTGGTGGCAAAATTTTGAGAGCGTATTTAATTTTTGAATTTAGTTACACTAGAAAAATGTACACTAGATCTATTATGTATAATATTATGTATAATTAATCTTGATTAATTTTTTTTAGTCTTTAAATCATTATATTTTTATCTTTCTTTCGTTTTTATGAATAAAAAGATTTGTAATATTTTATAAAAAATCAAATTCAAACAAATTAATAATAAAATAGAAACAACAATTTCTTCCAGTTTTTGTAAATTTAAAGAGTTTTTTTTAACGATAAAAATATGCAATAGATTACAAGACATAGTGAAATAAGGAAGTGAAATAAACGTAGTTTGTTTCAAAAATTATCATTATTCTCAGTATTCTTAATTGTTGTTATATTCAGAAAATGATTAATATCAAACGAAGTAATACTTGTGTATTTTTTAGCGTAACGTGTGTCTACAACTCATGATAAAATTGTCTACGAATCCGCAATCTTCGTCAGTAGAACCGAGGAAACACGCTATAAAATTTGGTTACCTATTTCTGAAATTTTGTACATTCTATTCTATTTTTTCCGTTCTATAATATTTCCTCAATCATCAAGCAATCTCTTTCTCTCTCTTTTCTCTCCGCTATTTTCTTCAAAGTACACTTTCCACTTAGCATCCACTCATTCGTTGCCTAAATGTTACACGTGAAACGCCTCTAAAAGAGTGAAGAGAAAGTAAAAAAAAAAGAAAAAGAAGAGAAGAGAAGAGAAAGGATTGAGGAAGAGTGGAAAAAAAAAGAAAATTCGAGTCAAGACCGAAGGTCGACGATGTTGAAAAATTCAGCGAGCTGACCACCAAAGAAACGCTCGGAAGCCGCTATTCAGAACGCGGTGAGGTTACAAGCTGGTCGAGAAGGCGAAAACGGTCTTTCAACGAAAGTAGAGTAGTACATTTGTGTCAAGGTCATTCCGCGATAGAGATTCTAAGCAGCCAGCCCGGTGGATTCTAAGTTTACAATCAATATCGAAATACGCGAATGGCGTGTCGATATTGAAGAAACCATGCTGGCTACATTCCACCGACGATTCCTCTGCCTCGTTCAACCAAATCTCAGCTTTTGGCTTCCTTGGAAATCTCACTTTTTTACGGCTATAATCGGTTTTGCGAATTAAACGTTGGCGTTTCGCTACGTGTTCTGATCTCAATACGCGAAAGCAAATACGACGTACGAAGATCGTGAGATATATTTAAGTTCGTTTTGTTGATTTTTGGATTTTTGGACTGTTACTTGAACAAAACAAAGTATGTATTTTAATTCTTTGCGCTAGCAATTGGTTCGTGAAGCATAACGAGTGACCGAACCGTATGCAATAACCGCATTCATTGCTTTCTTTTTCTTTTGAATTCGTCGGTATGATATCACTGGATAGAAATGATTAAGAAGTAATAATCTTATCATTTGTTTTACTTGGGCTACATTTAAATATACTTAAAACTGAGAAAATGTTTGCATAATAATAGTATATATAATCTATAATGTAGTATATAATAGTCGAAGAAGAAAATAATTCGATGAATTTCGATGAAGATATTAAGACTCTCATGAATAATCTTTATAATAATTATGTATAATAAATAATCTTAAATACGAAATTAAATTTAATCTTTGAAATTTGGAAAGAAAACGAGCAGAGAGAATAGAAATATATATTCGTATCGCAGTTGTTTTCGTATCGAGAGTATTTAGTGGAAAGAACTAGGAATGATCAGACATGCAGCAAACTAGGTAGAGTTTAAAAGCAGAACTGGTACGTTCCAAAAAGCGCGATACAAATTACAATGTCGTGGCGCGCGATCTAGTCCGCGCGCAAATAAATCTTCCAAGGATGCAAGCAACGATTTTGGTAACGCTCCAATTTCGAATGGCGGGTCTCGAGAACCGACATGGTCCGATGAGCTTCTCTGCTCATTGTTTTGTCGAAATGAAGCTGGCGCTCTTTCGAGCCAGCCGCGCGTGAACAACCGATACAACTTGATCGTCGCTTTTATTTATAGGAACACACTCACGTGCGAAAAAATAGGTCTAAGGCGACAATGAGTTTATCCTTATTACAGAATAATAAATTGAATAATAAACTTTTTCCGTTTCGACGTTTGAACGTTCTGAATACTTTAATTCTTTTTCATTTTTTTCACTTTCAATTTTTTTTATCTAATCTCGGAGTTTTGCACTTTCATATTCTTCAATATTCGTGTATCCAATTTTTTTTTATCACTATTGCACTAATTACAAAATACAAAATTCTCGAACGTTCAAATCTCGAACTTAACTCTTTACCGTACGATTTTCTTTTCAATTTTAAGGAGCAAGCATCACTTGTTAAAACTGTAAAATTAATTCAAGGAATTCAAAGCATTGAAAAATTATATGTAATTTTTATTCATCAATGTTCAGTTTGATGAAATTAAATTTAAAATCTAATTTGAAATTTCATAGATTTTTCTTTTAAATCGAGACCTTAACTTGTATCACGACTCGATGTCACAAGTTAAGAATCAAAGTCCGTGAAACATAAGGTCGCCAAGGTAGGTGGCGTAGGGTACTGTTCGCCACGTGACATCGCGCCGCTCCACGAAACCGGAATTGCACGATGTTGATAAACTTTCCGATTTTGCAGTGGGGTACGACCTGGGTGGCGTGTCCACGTGCAGCAAGAGGGACCCGGAGCACGGGAAGAGGCCGACAGGTGGCAAAGAACCGCACTGCCTATACCCGGGTGACCTTTATCCGTTCACGAGAAAGCCACTGTTCGTGGTCGTCGACTCGGACAACAGCTTCGTGTTCCAACAGATACCCCGTTACTTCGGGCAGCCGTTGATGGTGCTGATGTCCCCTCAAGACACGCCGCCGACGTTACGTGACGTTCGACACGGTGGAAGTTTGTTCACTCTGTTTCTCCACGCCCCCCTAGCCGCGTTTTGCCTTATATGCAACATCGGCAGCCTAGCCGTGCACCACTGGGAGCGATGCCAGCATTACATCGAGCGATTCCTCATCGAGGCCTGTCAACTCGTCATGCGCTCCAGATGTGGTAAGGATCCAGGACGTTGTTTTTTATCGCCCCTGACATGGCCTGGAAGAGCTCTGTTTCTTTCTCTATCTCTCTATCCCTCTCTCTGTCTCTCTTTCTTTTCTAATTAGATAGGGAACGGGGGAGGGCGTGAATCGGTGAAACTTTCTTGGCTCTGGCTGCATTCGATCCCCGTGGACTGGGGGTGATGAGAATATTGCTTTTAGAGATTTATTAGACGGGTGATCTTAAAATATTAAACGACGGTGAAAGCTAGTCCAATAAGTTAAGTCTTGGAATGGAAACGAATCAGATATAGTATGTCTTTCTTTTTTCTTTTTTCTTTGATGTATGTTATAGATTTGAAAATTGTAAGATTCTTTTTAATAGGAAATTTTGTAATTAAAGGACTGGTGTGAATGGTGTGAAGGTCGTTTGGACATTGTATTGCTTACGCGCGGATGACTTTATTTCAATATCATCTATTTTTTTCTTCAAAGGGCAATAATCGATCCTCGTTGAAAAGAGCGCGGGCTAGGAAGGACAAAAAAAATTCGGCATCGTAGATTTTTTTTTTAAACTGTTAAAATGTTCAGTTTCGAACGATATTCAATTATACATCAAATTTATATTTTACTTTTTCTAATACAAATAATCAATGAATTTGATGGCTTTGAGTAGTATTCAGAAAGTATCATAAGTATCCAAACAAAGAAAACTTTTTTCTTAAATAATTTATGGTTCTTGAGTATCTAGTATATATTGACATAACAATCTATTTTTCTAAAAAATAAATATATGTAATTATAAAAGAGAAAACTTTTTTTATGGCAATATTTACACGCTCAATTTTATAATTTTAGAATAAGGGACTTTCATTTAATCCATTTACCAGACCTCATTACCAAATATTGATCAATACATTAACTTCAAAAATTATTATTCAATTCCTTCTGTTATCTATTTGGTCATAGAACATTTAACAATTGGAAATGTAATTTTAATAACTATAATAATTATAAAGCTCATGTCCACTATTATGTTGTTTAAAAAGTTCGAAATTTAACTATTCGGAAACTTAAATTTTCGAAATTTAGAGACTTACGAAATCCAACTTTTTCAAATTAAATGATCCAACAACTCGTTCTCAAGTAACGGCCGTAAATAAGGCTTCCGTGACGAAGAAAAGTTAGGGTGCATCGTAAGAATTCTCGATCCCAGTCCTCGAAAATCGTCCGAGTTCGATCATCGGCAGCCAGATCGCGCTAAAAAGAATTTGCGATTACGTTTCGAATGATAAACAGTCCTGGCCTAGATTCAAACCGTGTTTATCGCTGAACCGGCAATCTCGTCTCCTAGACGCGTGATCTAGGGTCGGCTACAAAGAGGCTTTCTATTGTTCCTCCCGCGACAGCGATATGTCGTGTTCGAATTTTGAACGTACGAGTGGCTTCCTTTGTCGCAGACTCTCCTCTCTTCTTCCTTTCTCTCTCTCTCTTTCTCTCTCTCTCTCTCTCTCTCTCTCTCTAATAGTCGCATTGCGTCGTAAAGCTTCGCGCGGATATATTTAATTCACTTCACCCTCAGAAAGTTTCACCGAAATCGATCGGGCCAACCAGCTGGCTATCCAGCCTGGCGATAATTCGTTCGAAAGTTCGAACAACAACAGGTTCTCGAGTAGCAGGCAACAACAGCAGCAACAGTAATATGCAAATTTGTCGGCCATATCTCTGGATCTGGAACTTTTGTTTAAAAGGAAGATTGTGGACGTCAGTTGGTGATTTTCAACACAGTGTGATAAGTCAGGGGATCGAAAGTTGCGTTAAAGCAACTTTTTTTTTTCCTTGACACGAATTGTGAATTCTATTCTTCAACACTGTGGTTCTAATGAAGAATTCTAAGAATTTGTTTGATTTCTTTTTTTTTTTTATACCATTTCATCCATTAAAATTGCTGTAACTTGTAATGCTACGATAAACTGATCCTTGCTTTTATACCGATTTCGTAGTGTAGAACGATACTTATTAATGCTGCACGAAAAATGGAATAGTAGATAAATTATTTTGTCACTTCCTTCTTCATTTTGTGTTGATGAAATGTGTTGATGAAAATAATCGCAAGTATAGTTACTTGACTTCGATTACTAAGAAGATTTTCCACTACTTGATCTTAATTTCTCCTTTATCACGATCAGACTATATAGTACAAGTTTTACGAACAAAGCAGGCTACAACCATGTGTACTATCTTCCGCTTAACTAGACAAAGTCATTAAATCTAAACCTAATCCAATCATCTATCAACTCCGTGTGATTTAGTGTGTATATGTATATACATATACTTTTTAAATCCTATTTAACTACTGAAGAACTACATTTATAATCTAATACGCATATGGTTTTATGTATAAAAGCATATTCTTCCTTGTAATACAAACTTCACATTTGAGATGATATGTAGCAAAAGAACATAATTATTATTCATTTTCTTTAAATAAAATATTAATTATTTCTTTTTCTTTTTATTTTTTTTTCTTCTTTTAAATAGAAGATTTTTTTCCCAAGAAAAATAATTCTCCTCGGACAGTGTTGAATCTCTAGAATCGAAAAAAATTCCAACCCGAAGGAAAGATTTTCCCTGCTAGGTTTTTCTATTTAGAGCAAGGGTTGTCAACGCTTACGTAATCCCAACGAGAAGTTTCTTAATCCCTCCTTTTCGAATCGGAGTCGAGACAAACTTGTCGCGAACATTCGTAAAAATCACGAAAGTTCATTCGCTCGTAACAGGGAGAAGTTCGTAAAAATTTATGAAGTGCAAAGAGATTGAGTTCTTGATAATGGAAGTCACCACACAAAACTGACGTTCCCGATCGAAAAAGTAAATCGAATTGCTCGAACGTCAAAATTTTGAAACGAAACGAACGAACGACGAGCGTGCAGTGCGTTGGAAAGGTCTCTCTACAGATTGTTTGATGTGCAGTTTAGAGGTATTCACACGATTTTCTTTTAAATATTGAGATTATATTTGCTTTTATTCCTATTCCCTCTTTTCTTTGTCAGAATTTGGAATAATAATTTGAAAATGAATTGGTGTAAAAGAACAAGATAGAATAGCAAAATTATGTGGCAAAGATCTTTTTAATTTAATATTGCCTCACAGCAATATTATAAACAATTTTCAATTATACTTATGCTTTTATCTATATTTGTTAATTCTAAATTGTTAATTAACTATACAATGTGTGTAATTTGTATTTTGAGTCCTAAAACTGATCTTAATTTTAGTCGTATCTTCTTTACTTCTTTCTTAAGAAAAATATATTCTACTATTAATGATTGATTAAAAAAAAAATCTGTCATAACATTCTTTCAAAAAAAAGAATCAATTGTTTTGAATGATAAATCAATTCATATACTCAATAGTATTGTTACTTTCGTACAATTCCCTCACAATTTTGTTATTTTCTATCCATCACCTCTTTCCAAATTACAAAAAAATCATATGCCACATATCTCAAAATTATTTTTTTAAAAAAATATTTCAAACAACTCGTAAAGATCTCCAGTTCTAGTTTCGAAAACCGTCAGTTCCACACCAGAAATTCTTTCGAAAAAAAAAGGAAAACAGAAAAAGAAAAGAAACGTCAGAAACTGCACGCCCAATTGTACGCAACCACAGAGACATCTTTGCAACCATCTGTACACGTACACATATCGAGAAAAAGAAAGACTAAAGAAAAAGGAAAAGAAAAAAAAAAGAAAAGAAACATACCAGAACCCCGAGAGAAAAAATCTTAGACCTGACCGTGCGCTTTTACCGGTCCACGCAGAGACCAGCGTGTTGCAATTCTTCGGCGACGATTTCCTACGACTGTTGCTGGTGCGCTACGTGTTCTGCGACGTGGTGTTGAATCTGCACCGGTCGTTCAGGGGTCGACAGCAGAGGCCCCGTTGTCATCCACCGTTGCCGGACGCAGAGGTCCTCGAGCATCCCACCCTTCATCATCTGGTGCTCGACTTGGCCGCCTGCCTCGACTGCCGTGACCACTTTCCGGAAAGCAATGAGCTCGCCTGACCCAGGCATCTTCCCTGCCCGGCCCCACACGAGTCCACGTCCCTGTTGCCGGCGTACAGCCACGACTACGATTACGATTATTGTAACTACAATTGCAACAATAAAATTGTTACGCTGAGACCTCATTAAACCGCGTCTGAACGAAAACCAAAAAGATGAAAAAGAAGAGAAAGATTTTACCAAAAAAAAAAAAAAAAACCAGAAGAGAAAGGAAATGGACGAGGATCGAAGGAAGGAATTCGAGGCAAAGAAAAGTACGCACGTGTGTATAGGAAAGGAAGATAAAGATAAATGATATAAGAGAAATGAAGAAATCCACGTGTGTGTGTGTGTCCATGTGCACGTGCATCAACGTCGCTCGATAAATCACGCTCGCGTTGGATATCGTCAACGCCGTCTCAGGGTAACCCGGTGTCGTGCTTCTCGTTCGTCATCCTCGATCGTCTCGTTTGTCGATAATGATTCGTCGATGATTTCTTTATTCTCTTTGGATGGTCATTGTCGATCAACTTACGTTGAGAAAGACAACGCGACGCCGGGTAACGACGCGGTTTCTTTTTTTTCTCTCTCTCTCTCCCGGTTGCACACGACGAAACGCGTGGCGTCACGCGGGAGAGGAAAATGTTAAAATACTGAAAAAGAAGCAGGAGCAGGAGAACGAACGAAGAGATAACCCGCGGCTTCGCGTTCTCCTTCTATGAGGACTCGTTCTATGTTAATCGCGACACACCGCTGCCAGTTTTTTTGCTACGGACTAGTAAACGAAACACAAAACAGAGAAAAAAAGTCTATATATATGAAATATATAATATATTCTGTCACTGCGTCGATGGTAAAAAGAAATAAAAAAGAAAAAAAAAGAAATTTGAACAGAAAGAATGAATAATTATAATACGTATGAAAGGGGAAGACGTTTGTGATTCTCAAGTTGTATGTATAGACGAAAGGAAGAGTGAATTTGTACGCACTGGTGCTTTATACGATTTTAAAAAGCTTTTAGCGTGTCGTCGAATGACTCGGTTCGGTCTTTTGTTTCTTTTTTTTTCCGCGTTTTACAATTTTCCGTTCGGTTCTCGGTTATCGATTTGGATCGCAGGCCACGCACCCTTCCAGTCCCTTCGCTGTCACCTAAAACGGCAAAAGAAGAAGACAAAGGAGATTGGAAAGAAAAGAAAACTCGTTTCGTGAATTCACGGTAATCAATCGATTTATAGAGAAATAAAGAAAATTTCGTTACTTGAATATTGAATACTACGACGTTCATTTCACAGTTTATGGGCATCAAATTAGGACCTCTTACGCAGGAACGTAATTGTAAGTCTGTAGATAATCAGGTATATATAGCAATTAATTTATTTAATTTATTTAATTAATTAGTAGTTTTTATCGAAGATATCTTCGTACTTCCATGATCAAGTAATTCGTATAACTTACATAAATCTCACGTGACTCACCTCTCTATTTAACGTTGTCCATTATACGTATCACGTAACTTGGCAATTTTAAGTGATTCTAGTTTGATGACCGAAGATTGTAGAACCATTCGAATTGCGAATTGTGGCGCACTCAAATCTGTATTCAACACCTATCACAAAAATATACACATATACGTACATAGACATATACATACAGTGGCTCACAAAAATACTTGAACGTTTATAGCATAGTATCGTAATGAGACAAATTCGAAATTGGTGCGATTTAAATGAAATCAATCTGTAAATGTAATATAGATAGAAGTTACAAAACATTTATTACAAACATATATTTAGTATATATCGTGGATCATCATCCCCAACATAAATAATAAATGTTGAAGGTGGTTCCATATAAATATTGAGGCTTATTAATAATATAACGAATAGTTCTACTTTTATATATTTGCATCGAATGTCTTGCAGCTTTTACGTACAATTTCAGATTTGTCTTTTTGAACTTGAAATAGCTAAGCCTTGTTACAGGTGCTAACGAAATTTCAAAATGTTTCGTACAACACGTACCAAATATATTCGTAAAAACGTTTCTATAAATATTTGAGTATTTTTTTTCGAGCTACTATGTACTATATACATACATAATATATACGCGTGTTTTATTGTAGAAACGCGAGTCTGAGACTTGGCGATTCTATTTTCGTTGGATGTGTCCGCGAAGTGCAGGTTTCCGGCGCACTCTTTGTCTCTCTCTCTCTCTCTCTCTCTTTCTATTTGTTCTCATCTCGTAATCGTCACCACGCAGACGTCTTTCTACGGTTCTCCGCCTCTTTACCTTCCTATCTCTCTGTTTGTTTCTCTCATTGTTATATAATTCCCTCTTGTGCGAGATGTTTCCGGTTTTCCCCAACGAACCACAGGCAAATAATCCAGCAATGAAAACACAAAAAGATTCATCATTTTCAGAAAATGATATATTTTGCGTATGTCAAATTCGCAAACATAACGTAAATATTTTATCACGATCAATTTTTTACTTTTTTTTATCATATACACTACCAGCCAAAATACTGGAATCACTTTTCTAATTGTAGCTAACTTGGATTGTTACTAATTTAAAAAAAAAAATGAACGATATAAATATGTTATATTTCTGAAGTGAATACAAGTAAAGAAACTTATTTATTATTTATTTAAACGCCGAATTCATTCTGAAATTGACAACAATATTTCGATGAATTAAATCAATAGAAATCAAGAGTTAATATCCGGGAAATCAACGTTGAAGACGATACTGGAAAAAATTTTTTTATCACTATCAGATGACATTAAATATTTTTTTGTGTCATGCAAATACAGTTCTATTGGCAAGATCTCATAGACAAAATAATTTAATCATTATAATATTATGTATTATAATACAATTATAACTAAATTGTTTTGATAACTGGGAGATTTCGTCAACAAAAAGATATTTGTATGATACAAGATATTTTAATGAGAAATAACTTACGTCGACTACCTTTTAAATCTTCTAATTAATCGTTTTTACTTTTTTTTTAATACTAATGAAATATTACTATTGGATTGACGAAATGTTACTTTCTAAAATCTAAGTCAGTATGCATAAATAATGCATGTTCAATTTGAAGAACCACGAGATTTTATTATTGTAACATTAAATTGTGATTTTTTTTACATGAGATTAAATTTAGAAAAAATATCCGACATGAATTCGACCATTTGTAAAAGCGTAAAGCGATCTTTTACTCCACTCGAGTAATTCTTTAATGCCTGAACCACTTCGAGAAGATTGAAAAATGTAGACAGTTTCATTCCACGATCTTTTAAAATTTTAAAACTGATAATTCCTACTAATCTGGAAGTAAAACTGAGGCAAGAAAGTCCATTGAGTTTTATATATTGTATGTGATTACAGTTTCATTGGACAAAACGACATTTAATACGCATCAACTTAATATATTTCTCACTTTGGTTGTCACCCGTTTTCTTTTTCTCTGTTAACTTTCCAATTTCATCCTGACCATTTCACACTTCTTATCGCCCTTCTCCATTCGTTTCAATTTTCCCGTTCACAGCAAAGCTGTGAACGGGAATCACGACGACGGTGTGGTCCGTCGACGTCACACAGTACCAATCGCAAGACTCGTTTATTTGTAAGCAAAAAGTAGAACGACCAGAGCGCGAGAAAGAGTAGCTCCTATTGAGTTTCTGAGATGAAGATTCGCCGAATTGAACTTGCTTTATCCTGTACGACGAATAATTTAGTTTACGGAACAAGGAATGGAAGTCTAATTGTAAGAATCATAGTGGTTACAAGTCAGTTCGTTGCTATAGTTCTCATAAAATAGCGTCCTGCGTTTGTGAAAAGAAAAGTTATATTTTTCCATGTCATAAAAATGCACAGAATGCATATAATATGCAAATATATATAAAATAATTATATATACTAAAGTATAGCACAAGTTTATGCTGTTTAGTTTGTTACAGTCCTTACTTCGATTCTGTCTCTTTTCTTATTTCTATGAAATATGAATTTGCAATTGTGACTTAACCGAAACACACGATTGAATTTAAATCATTGAAATGTTGACTTACATCACTATGATACCGGTAGAAAGAGACGAAAATGTGAAGGTAATATCAAAAAACAAAGATGATAAAGAAAGGTGAAAAGCAAAACAGGTCCAACTGTATTCGTGTGTATATAGGAAATACTATATAAAAGTTTTTGCGAGAAAACAAGAGGGAACGGTGGAAAATAGAGGAGAAAGGAAGGTGAACGAAGGAAAACGGAGAGAGACAATGACTCGAGAGCAGAATAACAACGGTGTTCTCAGACAAACGTTCGTCCACCATTGTTACGTTTCAGAATATAGTATGTCACAGACTTTTTCCACAAAACGAAAAAATTTCATGAATAAAAGAAACAAAAAATATCACATAAACATAGATTATTTGAAACTACGTTAAAAAATTCTAATAAAAATATGAAATACATACATACGAAAGGAACTGACTTACGGTTACTATACTGTAAGACAAAAATAGGTTTACAATCAACATGATCATTAGTTATTAACACTTCGTTGCAAAATGTTCACTATTTTCGTCAACAGAAAAGTCACAGTGATCAAAAATTGAATTAATTATAAAGCTCATTGAACCAATGAAGCAATCAACTTTTTGTTTACAACACGTATTAATACCTATTTGACATATCTTTCTTTTCTCCAAGTTATTCGTATACGAAAGTTAAAAACGATATTGTGAACCTGAAGTATCATCTTCCTTGCAATTTTGTACTACAATTTTTCAATGAAATCTTAAGTGACTTACGTTCTTTTATTAACTTTTTATTCGTAGAATACGGTAATTTGATTTTGTGAAAGAAACCTGAGACACTATATACACGATTCGTGATGCACTGTATTATAACACACATGCATACACACACACACACACACACACACACAGAAACACACGTCTGTACATTCTCTATGTTTTATAAGAAACAAAAAGGAAATAAGAAAAAAGAAAGAAAGCGAGATCCAGAAGAACGTACCAAAAACGTGCGTGCCCTAACATCGCGAATACAACGATTAGTAGGGGAGATCCTATATTTACCGTTTATAATGTCCAGCGAGATTAAACGAGCAATTTATCCGATCTCATATACCTGATATCAGAGACTATACGATTATCGATTTCTACGATAATCCTTTGGTTCCTGGGTGTTCGTCCTGTCCTTTAATGGCAGAATTTATTCCTTTGGTTTTTCATATCTCGCTGTTAATTCCACGATTAACTTTTTTACTTATTACACACTATATTATATTCTTGAACATGTTTCATTCTTTGTTTGATTATCAAAGAGAGATATAAAAAAAATTGAGAAAAGTTTTGAAAAAAGGGTTTATAAACCTATAGTAAATATTAAATATACTATATACTACCGGCTGCATGTACATATTAGGATACCTACTTGTTACATTTATTGAAAAACTCTGGAAAATTCTGGAATTTATTTTACATTACAAGACAACTATAATATAATAATAGACTTATAACAAAATAATTAGTAAATAAAAACAAGAAACATTCAATCATGTACTAAATATCAGGAATTCTAATATTTATAACTGGTAGTATATACAAGTTTTCTTTTAAATATAAAAAAAGAATAATGTTTTAAATTATTAATATAATTCTCCTTAGTATAAATGTTAACTTAAACGTAGCTGATATTAAAAGGCCGGTTTGTTTCAAACTCAGTTCAATTATCTTGTCTTATAGACCCTTTTTCCAGAGAACTTCTTAATTGTAGAACATTTAAAGATATTTAAAATTAATATATAAAGAAATTACAAAAATAGTAGTTAAGTGAGAAAGCATATTCGATGGATTCATATCGCAAATATTTTTGCATACAATTGGCGAATACACGTCTCAAATAGAAAATTCCTAAAATCTTCTCACAATATTATAAAAATGATATTTTGTAAATTAACGAGTAAAATTTTTATGCCTTTCTACATAAGGTGTTTTATAATATAGAGAACTTTAGTGGTAGGTAGAAAGCACGAAGAAATGAGAAAAGTTTGTATTAATACATGTTCTGTTTGACCTTCTTCTCAAGTCATAATTATTTTCATACACCAATAACGTGCAGCCATGTAGAAAATGCTTGAAACGGCCACTTTAGGCCTAAATTCAAGTCTAGGCTACGGTTGTCCTGTTATAGCGTCGTTATACTGGATTGTGTAATTAGTGCTCAAAAAACAAAATACGATTTATTTCCTCTTAAATATAACTTACGATTGTGGTCAGATCTTTGGGTGTATTGCTAATTTTCACTTCATATTGAAATACATCGAAAATTTTACTATACGTTGAAAATTTTTCAATGTTTCATATATTAGATTTTATATATCTTTATTACAAATATCTTTAACAGAATTAATTGTGCTTTTTCTAAATACTTTACTGAAATCAAATTTGTTATTAGATTGCAAATATTTGGTATACAAAATTTTCCGGAATCAATTAGTGTTGTACTATTAATTTTTTTTTATAATAATAAAAATACAAATTTCTACGAATGTTTATAACTTGCTCATAAGCAATTTAATATAAAAATGGCTAGAACTTGAGAACAAGGTCGAACAGTATTCACGATTAAGTCAATTTTTTCTCATTGTTTTCACGACCCACGTCCACTGTTGAACAAGGTTTCACGTGTTGCAAAACACCCTTGTATCATTGTAAATTATAGTACGGGAACGATAAATATTTTTCTCACTTGACATTCTATGATAAACCAAAATAGCAGTAGACTTCCGAAAATGTTTAGAACTTGCTATTCACTCGAATAATTATTATTTACGTTACTCCAGGACACTGTTTCTTTCTTTTTTTTAATTTTTAGTTATTTTTTTACGATGTTCACACGTTTCTTTCACTGAAAAAATTGATTACAGTTAATTATATTTCACCACTACTCTTCCAACAACTACACTAGCATTGTACCAAAGAATTGTTAAACAAATTGGCTGTAAAATTATATCAAGAGGCGACGTTTATACCCGTAAGCCAAGACTATCCGTAGAAAGAACCAAACCAGAGCCAAGAGAACCACGTTAGACCTAGATAGATCATCGTATTCACACTTGATTTTGCCCATTGACGGAAACACGAGAAGGAAACGACGTGGCCATATGGTCGAGTGCCAAGTCGTGATATAATCGACGAATCTGCTCGCTCGATCACTCTACTCGACGCTTCTCTTCCTTCTTTCCGCGAGAAAATTATGAGTTACAGTTTTCATCTTCAACGACCCTCAACTTTCAATTCCTGACGAAATAAAATTTTACCCGAGTTGTAATATATTGTGGAACATTCGATTATCTCGTCAGTTTTCTTACTTATTTGTCTTTTAAGAACATTATTTGCTTTTTTAAATTTCAAGAAACGCATATGTTTGAAATTTAAAAAAGTCTGTCTTATCGTTAGCTTTGAGTGGACAGTAGTAAATTGAATGTTTCTCTTCTTAAAAGTATCTATTTTCTCGCCAATTTTCCTTATTTAGCTGAAGTGAGTTCGAAAAACACTTTAATCATTCTATTCCTGTGAATTTCATGCGTAGTAAATAACTTTCTTCTTGAATTTATTATCAAGTATTTTTTAATTAACCTTTTCGAGTAGTTTTTCTATGATAAATCACATTTTGCTTGATGGAATTAGACTTGAAATTTCTATTTTCCTTTAGAATTCAGTTCTAAAATAGTCTAAAATAATTCACCAGAAGATGTTAAATCATTAATGGATCTAAAAAAGAAAAAAGAAAATAATGTTGAAAAAAGATGATGATTCAGCTAATAATAAACTAGACAGAGAAATATCATTCGATTTAATTTTCAATTTACCAATTTGGTCCTTATAGTTAGAATATTTTGTTTTCCACGAATCTGTCAAATTTTCTGTTCCCATAATTACAACACAATTTTTATGAATTTCTACGTTTCTTTCATGAATTTGTCATAATACGCGTTACTAGTCGTAAATAGCATTTGTTCGTTTGGCGAACACCGATTATGCTTCATAAAAGATTCTGGATCGCTGTTTCGTTCGATTAAATGTTCGTTCACTTTACGCGCCGGGTGGTTCTATTGGGTCTCGTGTTCGTTCACGCCGATCGTTTCGTTTGAGTTTCATCGGATCGAACTGTTTGATAGATGCATTAGTGGATGAATCCGTGTTTCGATGATTTTTAAAAGAAAAAGCGAGAATGCGAATGGGATATTGTAAATGTAAACGAGGAAGTGCTTTGTCAAATACGTTAAGGATCTATTGTAAAATATTATGGATAAAGTGCGTTTTAATAATTCTGAAAGGGAAAAAAAAACTGTAAAATATGCGAGTTTTTGAATGATTTCATTAAAAAAAAAAAAAAAAAAAGAAACAACGGAACCCTCCGACACACAGTTCGAGAAACCGTCAATTCAAGAAGTTCGAGATTGAAATGAATGAAACGGACAAGAAATAGAAACAAGGTATTGGTATCCTTTCTTTAACGATCGGCGATTAAATTGACCTGACCTTCGATCGTCGTTTTTTAACCCTTTATAATCGGAATCGTTCTCAATTGTTGGAAAAAGAAAAATATCACAGTAATATTAAGATTTTCATCCTAATGACAAATAAAGAAGATATCTTTCAAAAATTATACGTATACGAATTTTGTGTTCTATAACATTATAGAGGGTTAAAAAGTCAGCCATCTTTTTATCATTCTTTTCCACGAAAGAAATGAAACGTTAAAACTATATGTATGTATATAAAAAGCTTAAAATGCATCCTAAAAATTCATCTTTTTAATGGCCAAACGGACATCTCTTCAACACCTTGAGATTCACGATTAAATACAAAGAGTTAATATTTTTGACATTTTCTTGGAATTTTTCATTCCTCAGAAAATCTTTAACGAATCTTAAAAAATAAAATAAAACAAGATGAAAAAAGAAAAGAATTAAAATATACGTACATAAGTCAAAAGATAATTTCAAACATTTTTTAACTTCAGTAACTGCAGCCAATTCTTCATCCTAACCGTTGTCAAGTCTAAAAATAAATTAAAAATTCGGTATTCGGTATGCCGTATAGGGAGTTCGAATTCCCGCTTACCGAAAGTTTGCTGATGTCGCGCACGCGTGGCACCAGTGCAATCACCGCCAGGTGGTACATTGATACGCGCGTGCAGGTGAATTCCGGCCGGCCAGAATTAATAGACATCCAACACGAAATGTTTCTATAAATAATCCCGATGTCGTGTTGCGTAGATGAGCCACAGAAGGTACAGAGTCGCCTAGAAGCCGCTGTAGTGGCGAGCTGCTCTGGGTGAACCAACTCTCCTCTCTCTCTCTCTCTCTCTCTCTCTCTCTCTTTCTTTCTCTTTCTCTTTTTTACAATTTCCGCCCCTCTGTCGGTCCTTCCCTTCCGTATAACGCACGGGGTGATGTGGCGACGTCGTGTAACATCGTCACCTATAATCTTGCTGAAAAAATCTTCACCGAGAATCTCAAAGCGACTACGTGAACCCGCGAACCCGAAGCTACACCTGCAAAAGAGACAGAGACGAGTATACTGAGAAACGCAGTGGTGGAGGAAAAGGCGCTATCGTGAATAGACCAGACGCGCTACTTTGAATCGGCGATCAGGTAGGTAGAGAGGAAGAAGAGACTGGAGGTGGACAAGTGGAATCTCAGAGGGTGGGGATGGAGCCGGAGCAACGTGGACGCGCCTTACGAGCGTCGTCGACGTCGAGCCTCGGCCGTGAGGTCCGTTGTGGCTGTCAGTACTACCAGAGCGACTCGCTTCTGCCGGAACGACGTGCTCTCCTCGGTAGACCGCCGTCCAGAACGATGCAGCAGCCACTTGCGGTCCGCTGCAGGTCAGTAACAAGTCATCAGGCCAAACACCATTTTATTTTCACTACCGACTAACTGGCGAGATCTTGGAGTTCATATTAGAACACAATTCGAAGTTCATACTTGGAACACAATTCGAAATTCATCTGTGGTATTGATAGTATTTCTATATTAGTATACATACATACATACGTCTATGTTAAGTACACACACGCGCGCGCGCGTACGATATATATATACATATATGTCTGGTTAGGTTATATCTAGCTCTCCGCGTATATATGCACACGGTTTGGAACAAATGCCAGTAATTCGGTATCCAGGCCAGTTCATTCCTTTTCCAATCCGAGAATAAGTGAATATCTCTTCTGATGCATTCCTCATGCATGGATAGCAATCGATGTTGTACAGCTTACGCGTCTCGATTATGCCCGCGTACCGCCACAGCTATTTAAGGTTTGCCCGGCTGGCTATAGATAGAATCCTCGGTCAGCTCGGTTCCGTGTCCAAACTCCTCTCGCCATCCCTCTCTCTATCTTTTCAACAGTGGTGGATTGAAAATGTAATTGTATGTTTGTGCATGAATATACATTGCAGGTATTGAAAGTCTACATGTATATACGCACATGTGAATGTAAATAACAACATGTGGTTGAATGAGATGATTGCAGGTGCATGCATTTTCGGCGAAAAATCATACGATAAAATGAGACTAATGTTTGAAATTAATCCTCAAAATTCTTATCACAAACAAAACTTGTATTGAACCTTTTTTTGAATTATTCTCTTTTTCCACAGTTATTGAAGGAAAATAAAATTATATATATACGTATATGTATGTATATGTGCATAGGATAGTTTGAGGGATGGTAGCGAGCGAACGACCGCGATTCTAACCTACAAGTTTGAACTCGATGGAAGGGATGAATAGACACGACGCGATTAAGTGGGCATCGAGTTATTGTATCGCGATAATAGGAGCACTAGTATCGATGATCGGTTCGTGGAAAATTGCGATAACGCTGGACCAATCGGGACGAAGATTCTGTGTCGAGGATTCTTCAAAAGATGATAGGGGGTAACACTTGCGCCGAGTGATTTTTCGATAGGCTGCTGAGCGTACCCAGAAAAAGAGAATAACTGTGGAAGAAGAAAATAATTATCAATTGGAGGAAAATAGAATTTTATTAAACAATTAATTAAATTAAACAATTTTCTAAAGTAAACGATTTAACAAATTTAATTTAGATGAGTATAAACATATCAAATAGCTCACTTGAACTTTTGAGGCATTTTAAGGTTTTTGAAAATTATTGGGTCTGTGGAAAATTATTGTAAATATTCAATTTAATATAAAGGATTTATAGCCAAATTTTGTCATCATTTTTATACTTCTGTTTTATAACATAGTAATTATAACAAAGTTTTAAATGATCTGTGTTTATATAACATTTATTATATCCATATATTAATAAATATAATATATTAACAAAGTTTGGCTGTTTATTCATTGTTCTAAAGCATGATTAAACTCAAATTGATTATTCAGAAATTTAAAAAATTATTCAGTAGAATTTAAGAATTAATTAATTTTGTTACTCTAACAGTATTCCTGTCGTCCTCTGAGGAATCGTATCTGAATAAGGATGTATCTTCCTTTAACATTACCCTCCTGAATAAATCGTCTGCAAATTATCTTGTGATCGAAACATGAAACGCTGTAACTCACCGCTGGAAGTCTGCCGTGTGTCCGACCAGTGCCTACTTTTTCCACTGTGACATTCTCTTCCAGTGAAACAAGGATGGACTAATCAAATCTCATTTCCCGACGTTTGCTCAATAACAAGACTGACTGTAAAGCTAACAGTATTCATACTAATGGTACAAACGTAGTCATGCTCAAGATGAAACGGATAATGTTAATTTAATGTAAATGCGTAGTCTAGTTGATAAGACTTTTCTATCGATACTCAAGCACTTAATACCCGTACAGAGATCGTAGCGATACGATAACTGTAAAAGAGTTGATACGTTAGTTAGACTGATAATTAAATCCAAAGAATTAAATATATACCAAGTATATAGAATTAAAACCTTAAAATGACTAGTTACAAGAATCATTGCACAAGTCAAACTATCACAAATTATTAACAAATATTTCTGCGAAGATCAAGAAAATCTAACACAAGAAACAACTAAAACGGCTACTATGATATACAAGGATTAACAAAACTGGAACCATTCGTTACTCCCTACAAAATTTACTCCCTCAGAAGCTAACAAAATCAAATTCTAAAAGTGGATCACAATTCTAAAAGTTAACAACATCCAATCTGTCAATTAACCATTTGTGCGAGACTAATCTCGAAGGAAAGAAAGAAAGAAAAGAAAGGGAGAAATGCCGATTAGAGCGAAAAGAAAACGAGTAACTTTTCGTAACAGCGAGCACGAGTACGAACCGATCGCAGCGCCGTCGCCATCGCCGAAACCGGAGACGGCACCGATCGTGCAAATCACCGATACGGATGTGGTGCCCGTCGCTGATAGCGACGCTGATAGCGACGACAGCATTGACGACCGCACACGGCTACCGCCGGAGCTGACACGGGCGGGTGACGTGGTCCTCCCGTTGGATGGCAAAATCGAAGACACCGCGATGGAGGGTCATGAACTTGTGGAAACCGGCGACACCTCCGAAGAATTGGAGACACCGCAGCAATTGCAGGAGCGACTCGAAGAACGGTTCCTGAACGCTTCTACACCGGGCACTGAGTCCAGGACTGATGGCGAAGTCAACACTAGTCAAGTGAGTCATTTTCTAATCATTTTTATATGATCCTTTATTTTATATAATTTTTATATATTCTATAATTTATATATTATATAAATTATTTAATATATATATTTAATTATATATTACATAAATTATTTATTTATATTTTATAATTTTTATATTATATTTCTTTCTTTTTAAATGTTATATAATTTTTATATTATATTCCTTTCTTTTCAAATATTTTTAAATGAATTATTATTAACTTAGAAGATATATAACATATTGAGGATTTTTAGATACCGAAAAGGCAATATTATTATAGTAACTTCTGAGCTTTGTTTTACCATTCAAAATATTCTCGAGTAACATTAATCATGATCAACTTTCTAGAAATACCGAACAGTATTTGAATTTATATTATCCAGTATCTTTTAGTTAGTGTCGTTAAGTATTGCCAACTTTTCACTATTAGGAATTGATTGTTTTTATATTGTTGACTATTTTTAAACTAGCAGTATTGACTATTAATAAATACCTTTATCGAATCATTATTATTGAATTAGCATTCTTGAATATTGTTGAATATTATTAACCTAATACACTCATTTTTTTAATTACTGGTTTCATTTGGTAATTACTACCGAAATTATAAATAATATCTAAGAATAAAATACGCCGCGTCAGGTGTAATTAATCACTTCCAATGATACTGATGACGCAGTGACAGTAGGTCACTAGAACTGGAAGACTCGAGTAGACACAGTTTCTGAGTATTTCATACATGAACAAGGATGAGTCAGCAAGGCGTGGAAATTATTTTGACACGATGAATTCATATTTTTGAAACTACACTCTTTAATATTAAAAATATCAGCTATCCTGAAAAATTTATTCTTTTTCAATGTACTTATGAAAAGTTCAACTTTGTCTAAAAAGAATCGCTTCTCTTTTCCAAACTATTCGATCTACTTGAAATATTTTCCATTTAGAAAATATAATATATGTGGCACAAAAATTTTTTGAATATATATATCTACATATATAACGAGCTTTCATTTAGTAAGAATACTTTCTTAACCTTCTTGCCTTAGGTCAAAGTAGCAAACACTTTTAAGCCAAACTTTAAAATCAATAATTTTCTTGGTCTAGACTCAAATTTACCAACTGATACTTTATCCAAAATAGTTAAATAAATAAATTAGTAAACAATAACAATTATCTTGATTCGGAATCTTTCTCCTTTATTTTTTTTTCTTTTTTTAAGGAAGTAATTCGATGCATATCGATCGAAAGAAGAATTTTCCAAAACGAGCACAAATCGACGAATGTCGCGCTATTCATTCGTTTGTTCCGCACACTAGGGCGCTATATTTAGCGAAAACACGCGTATAAAAAGCATGAAGCCAACGTGTCATTGTCCGAGAACCATTATGCAAATTTCGCAAACGTTCCAGAAAACTTAGGCTTTCCATATTCGTTGTACAATCTTCTCTCGATCTTTCTTGTGGATTCCTGAAAAATATTCGTAATAATAATCGTGAAGTCTTTAAGTGGATTGCCTCGGTTTTGTTTAGTTATAACTTTGTAGAAAATTTCGCAGAATGTCTTCGTTATTAATTTTTGACATTTACTTATGCGTATGAAATAAGTAGAGAAAATATATGAAAGACATTAAGGGCCTTTGCTTTTAAAGAACGTCATTCTAAATTCTAGATTCCGAAATTTAGAGAAACTACGAAACTTATCTTCACGTAACGTGAATTCATCATCGACGAATTTCGACGTGCATCTGATCAATTACGCAACATACTCGAAGCTCTGGTTTACGAAAAAGTAATAATTGACAGATAAGGATAGACAAGGTCTATTTCGAGATAGAATAATTTCCGCTCCACGAACTCGAAAGTTTTTTTAGTTAATTAACGTTACAGAATGTCAAAGAAAGAAGGAAGAATGTATTCGGGAAAAAATAGTTTCTTAATATTTCCATTTCTGACTTGACTACGATCGTACTTTTTTTTGGAAATTAAAGGAACATCGATGAAATGCGAATTAATACGAAAAAAGGAAACTGATGAAGTTTATTAACTTACTCACTTGTCAAGTTGTATGAATAAAAAATATTGTTATATTTGATAAAAATGACATTGCAGAAAATACTAAAATATGAATATTATTTAATTATACAGTTAGATATTAAAGTCGATCGTGTAAATGATTTTAATTCGTCAGATCCTATTTTTATCATTATATCTCACTTCTGCAATAGAAGATTTTTCTCCGTTTTTCGCTTTTTCTCCTATTTTCACTCATTCAGTAGGTACTATTTTTAATTCTATCTCCTACCTTGCAAACCGACTTCTCCAAATTCTTTTTCTTCCTGATCATTCCTACAACCTATCACGCGACGTTTCTCGCTGCACAAAAAGAGAATTCTATTGAGTCATATTCAATGAAACTCAATCCACTATCGACATGATAGCTCACGATGAACCTCAAGCATCTCTGCAACGTTATCCGCATCTATTTTCAATGCCCACGTGAAGGAAAGTCCATTCCATCGTTCGACGAATCAATCATGCCAAACTTTTTATTTCAGGTAGACTCATTGGCATTGGAGGAGCTTCCTCTTCGTCGCAGTGCCCGCGACCTACCCCAACGGCTAAAAACACAGGCTGGCAAACTACGTTCGCGTCTAAGGAACATCCAACGATCCACGTTTGCCTTCGCTGAGCGACGAAAGCCAGAGAAAGCCAGGTCAACAAGCAGCGGCCGCTCGGATAAGTCCAGATCCGAAAAGAGACCGAGTCGAATGGACAGGATACGATTCTCCCTATCAGAGAGACCCAGGTTCAGTTTACCCAATCGTCCAAGGTTCTCCTTGCCAGATAAATCGAAGTTTCACTTGCCCGAACGGCCGAAGTTCAACTTTACTGAGAAAGCGAAGTTCAGCATTAAGAAGCCTAACATTCGATTGCCTAACGCTCTGACTCGCAAGAAATCCCCCGTACACGTGCAACGGTCTACAGACTCCACAGTCGGCTCCAAGAGGAATATCTTCGACTTCTCCACTTACCCGCGAATGTTCGATAAAAAGTCGAAGAGCAGGGGCGAATACGCGACCTCGACGCCGAAAGATTCAAGAGCACAGTCAGCGGAAAGCGCTACTTTCCCGCGAGCCAGTAAGAAAGCCGACAGATGGACACAGAGGTTTCACAGGACCAGTGCTTTCGGCGACGAAAATCAATCGAACGGAGAAACCGCGGCAGAACGGTTTCAACCTTGGCAGCATCCATCCATGGAGGAACCTAGATTATCTATTAGCGAGGTTGGAGCAATCGCGATACCCTGGGAGGAGGGACGCAAGGAGGAGGGGCTTCAGTACATGGACTACGAACAGGAATCACCAGAGATTTCTGATCGTCAACCACATCCGAAGTTGGGAGCTTCTAGAACGGAAGAAGAATTGTATGACAAGGATAAAGAAGAGTCGAATCTCAGATTGTATCCAACCAAGGAAAAGGACGAGAAAATGGATCAGGAAGAATGGAGGCCAGAGGAAGAGATACCCAGAGAAGAATTCAGATCCATCCCGAGGTCCAGATCACTAGAGGAAGTTCTTCGAGCCAGACAAGAAGAGAGATACGAAGAATCTTTCGCAATGATGGATCCAAGAAGATACGGAGTGCACAAGACACCGTCTGAAGAAGAAGAATACGAAGAGGAGATGGATGAGGACGAGGAAGCGGAGCCATCATCCGCACAATCGGACAGAGAACAACAACACTCGAGTACCAGCTCCTGTGATCGACGTCGACGTGGAGTTATCGAAGAAATTGACTCTGACGAATTCTTCCTGCGAGAAGGTGGACTCAGCCAGGGTGACATGAATCTTGGCAAATACTTGACCAGCGAAATCAGAGACGCTTTAAGATCAGAAGGGAATGCTTTAGCTGACGACGAAATGGTGCCGATCCCTCCGCAACGTCCCATGAGAAAAAGATCGATAAGAAAGCAAAAGGAAGGTTCCGTGGAATCGTACGATGCGATACTACCAGTTAGGCCGAAAAGGGATCCGAACAGAGCTCGTCGAAGCGAGTCTGCGGATGAACAGTTTCGTGAGCGAACTAGAAGCGACTCTAGGCACAGAGTAGTTTACCAAACAGAAGGAGAACCCGCGGAATTTCCAACAGAACCACTGGACGATATTGTAGTAGTGAAACCTATGCGTAGAAAATCAAAATCCTTGCAACATAGCCAGTCGCAGCTGTCTGCGGATAGCTCTCGTCCACCGTCACCGCCGCCTGTGGTACCGACTCGTCGGAAACGATTGCGTAAGGAACCTGAGCGCAGGAACGGCGAAATGGCAGCTATCTGCAACGGGCACACCGAATGGGCTGGTGATTCTATTCCTGAAAAACCTCTTCTATTGCCACCTACAAAGACCACGGATCAATTGGAAAAACAAGAAATATACGGAGTTGAAGAAATCATGGCAACAAGTGAGGAGAATATTCAGAAACTTGCAACGAGACTTCAAAATGAATACATGGATCAAGCACCAATACCGCCAAAAAGAAGATCCAGGTCTAGAGGAACTTCTGTAGCGCTGGATGAAGATAGGACATCTCACGGTGCGGAATCGTTGCCGGAAGCTGGTTACGTAGAGGAGGATATTCCCCGGGATGATGTCGACCTAGGAAGGGAATTGATAGATTATGCCATCATAGAGAAACGAGAAAAGCCACCTAGACCTCCTCCTCCGAGAAAAAAAAGAGACAAGTTTGCTACTACTCCAAGACCCATTCTTCCAAAACGTCCCCAAAGAGCGTACAGTACTCTCGGTCCAGTTAGATCCAAAGAGCCTAGTATACTAACTGATGATACTTACGATCTGACGTTGCAAGCGTCTGCTCCTTACATAGAAATCGATTCTGACGACGGAGAACAGAAAGATCTCAGGAGCAGTGAAGTTTTAAGTAAGATGCAGGGGCGACCGCTGCCGGCTCCGCCCAGACCGCCAAGATCTAGAAAAGATAGGTCCACGGAAAGGTCCACGCACGGGGCACAAGAAATTGCTATGGAAACGACCATTGCCACACAGACAGACCCTTTGCCTGATGACATGGTGATAGAGGAAGAAGTAACACAAGCAAAACTGGTTGTAGCGCCATCCAGCTCCGGCTCTCAGATTATGATATCCACAGAGAGAATACCCAGTCCATCGATTACGAGCACACCGCCCGTTCCTCCACTACCAATGTCTCAAAGATTACGCAAAGATGAACAGCCGGAACCGTCTTACGACACCGTCTCATTAAAGTCTCCATCGCCAACCAGAGAAATGAAAGCTTTCGAAGATAGACATTTGTCCGCGCCACATTTAGGCGAACCAATTCATAGTGACGGAGACACGCATTTAAAATCAATTAGATCAGCCCTCTTTTCAGATGAGTCTGTACGAATCAGTAATTTAGAAGTTGGCGATTTGAGAGTGGATCGCTTGAGCGTTTCTCAAATTGATGCTAGTAAGATCGTTACATCTGAAATGGATGCGTTAGTCATTACTGCATCCGAGTTGAAGGACATAGGTGGCAGCATGGCGGAGAGTCTGTCTCCTTCTATCATTAGAGAATTGATGGCTATAAGGAGCCATTTGGAGACTGTGGCTGCGTCCAGGATTGAAAGTCAGAGAGAGGAGAACAAGACAATTGAGAGGAAGACAGACATTTCCGTTGCGGAAAGGCAAAGCGTTGACGGGAAGTCTGACGAAGAGTTAATCCGTCGTGACGCAGATGAGGAGAAACTAAGAAACGAGGAACAAAAGGTTGTTAAAAAAGAAACAAAGGATATATCAAGCACACACACACTATCGATCGCGCAGGTAGAGGACAAAGAATCGACACACACATTAGCAATTTCACAAATAGTACCGAACGACAAAAATACTCCTAGCACACAAACATTATTAGTCGTCCAGGGTACTGAAGATAAGTCCTTACAAATTCTAGATACAGAAACCTCCTTTTCATTGAGCCCGGATGCTACTGAGGAACTGGAAGAATCCCCCGTATCCTCCCCCTCGGTTGTAACGACTGAAGAAAGCACAAAATTCAGGCTGTTTCCGGATCGTCTGACCGGAACTGGAAGCGAACCAGCGGTTACCACTACCAACTTTAAACTGCCAGAGCCCCAAGAATCTTCAACGTTAGACCAAAAGGGCAAAAAGACTTTGCCAGAAATTAGAGAAAGGAAGACACGAAAATCAAGGTCCAGGTCACCGTCGCCCATTGGTATCCCTAGAACACGACAAACTGCCTCTCCAGTTAGATCATTACCGCCTGTCATCTCTGTGACTCCGGATACACCAGACAGTGTCGCAAGTCACGGCAGTACCAGCGAAATACAGCCGCAACGTGCCGTGATCTCCTACATTTCATATACTGACCAGTCAGACAGAGAGAGCCAAAGAGAATCATCCCAATCGCCAATATCCTCCTTTCCTATCGGAGGCACTCATCTCATAGCATTTCCAGTTTCACAAGTTCCGTCGCAGTTTTTATCCCTGGCCAACCTTCATCCTGACACAGAGCCAAGCATCACAGACAGTACTAGACAATTGATCAGAGTTCTTCAATTAGCTGGTTTAAAAGTTATGAGACATTTTGTGGGATATATGTCGTCCATGATAGGCCAGGAATCAAGGGAGAAGATCAGAGAAGTGGAATTAACGCTGTGTGCACTGTTACTTCTGGTTGCCGGCTTGCTGATATTTTTCTTCAGTAATTCTCGAACAGTTACACATCATCATCATTGGGATTATTTTAACCCGCCGAAATAATAAGCTAAAAAAGAAAATTGGGAGAGAATCATAGCAGAATCCGTGCTGTTATATCCATTTCAATTGACGGTTGTCGTGAAGTGATTTTGTACACGCATAAGGGCCATTTTATTTTTACGAACGATGAGTAACAAGAATATGGACCTAATACCTGCACTAGAGCAATAAATAAATATATATATATATATATATATATATATTTATTTATTTATCAAATTCATATATATATAAATTTGATCAGTTAAATGATTGGGTCTGTTCTCTGATAAAATTAATTATTAAACGTTTGTTATGTTTTGAACAAATATGTGTGAATTACAGACAATCGATTGACAAATGAATAACTTTTGTCAGGTGAATATTTATTGTATTGACTGATAAATGTGAAGGAAACAATACCTGCACATAATTTGCTATGAAAATACTTGTATTTAGTTATTTAGTGATGAATATGTATAAAAACAATGTGTGTGTATATATATATATGTATGTACATATATATGTATATATATAATTCAATTATAAATATCTATTACCAAAAACAAGTTTTCCAACAACTATTTTTTATCAACACGGAAACTTCGTAGAAAAAAGTTGAAATACGATGTGTTATCCATCGATGAATGATCAACAAGAAATAACACGCGAAAAAACAATGTTAAATAAGACAATGTTTTGTATCTCGCGTGGCCATTTGACTAGTAACGAATATAGCGGCGGCATCGTAACAATTAAGGTGCACAATTCGAAAAAAATATTTTTTGATACCTTGCAAAGATTAAAGTCTATGTACAATTTTATTTTGAACGAAATTTAACAATATACCCCAAAAAAACGTATAAAAGCATTAAAAAATACTGCATTCACATAAAAAGATCTTCCTCGTACACTTTCAGGTCTCTCCTATCTTTATGTGCACTTTTTTGTGAATAATTCGCTGCGATCGGCGACCACATAGAACTGGATGTGGCGTCAGTCATAGATTCTATAATGGGTTGCCTTCGTGCCAGCGATACTTTCAACTGAATGGAAGATACCATACTGCCATCCATCTCGCTAATTGCTCTTTCAGCAGCTTCTGTTTTGTCAAACGTAACGAATCCACGGCTAAAAGAAATGAAATAAACAATGCAAATCTAAACCTTTGAATACAATGAAATGTTTGAAATTAACGGTAACAACTACTTTTTCTCTGCTTCCATTGAAATATTTATAATATTTCCAAATGTTTGAAAATGCTTCTTTAGAAAATCCTCTGATATCTTGTAGCCACACACGAATATTGTATTTCCAGCTCTTGGCTTTATTTCTTGCTTAGATGGTGATTGAACATCTCTACTGGTGCGATCCTCTGTGTCTTGAGCACTTACAAAACTATCATACAAATCTTTAACTCTTGGCCTTACTGTCTCTGTTTCTTCTTCTTCCATTTGTGTGGCTGAGAATGGCTGATAGGAGCTTATTGTCTTTTCTGTACTGTTCAACTTTCTTACTAACCCACGCGGTCTTTTAAATGACTGTTCTGGCCGTTTAGGAGTTTTCGGAGCTGTAATCACTCCAGACTTTATCAATTTCTTAGCAACTTCTCTAGCATCTCTAGCTTCTGTCGGTCGTTTCGGTGCTTGCGGTATTCGTTCAACTTCTTGCTTTGGTGCTTTTAAGTCTTGAAGTGCCTTTTTCTATTAAAAATACACAAAGTTATATTAAATATAATACACAAAATTATACAAGAATTAACAAAACTCAGAAAAATAATGTCAATACGTTTTATTGTAGTATACTGAAGGATTTAAAACAAACGTTCAACTAATTTTAATATAATTCTACAAACACATAAATAATTTACAGCAAAAAATCTTACAAACTTACTATGTATGTATTAAAATGTATAAACATAACCTATCGTATACCTTTCTTTTAAGTTTATTATACTTCGCTTGCAACATCAATTCTTCTTCAGTTAAATTCGATGGAAAATGTAGGTATACCATATTTTGCATATAATATAGAAACAAGTAGAAATTTCTCTTGATCCGCGCAAAGATTTTAAAGAAACATTCAGAGTCAATGTTTACACTTCACTTCGTTGGTTCAATGTATCTAAAATTTTGCCGCGTACGTTGGCAAGCATGAAAATAAAAATGAGTGGCTCATTGCTCTGTGGATTTTGAACTTATTTTTCTTTATAGTAATACTATGAAACAAACAATGCATACTTCTCGAGAATAAGTTTTTCTCGAACCTAGAAGAGTTTTTAAATTAACGTTAGTTGTAACGTAAATGTAAAAATATTTAAATTTTTGTCGTATATCTTTACATTATTTTTGTAACATATTTGAGTTTTTGTGATGTAAATGTTGGAATATAAATATCTCCTTCAAATGAAATTAAACAATGCATTACAAAATTGTTACAAAACAAACAAATTCGTGTACAAACACTCGATATATTTGTAAAAACATTCCTACGTTGTATTGTACATAAGTCGCTTTACAGAAGAGGGAACTGCGACCATTTTTTATCAAAATGATCGATGATCTATATCTTCTATAAAGCGCTAAATGTTACATAGAACAAGTAAAGCTGAATCAAAAAAAATAGCTAGTTTCAACTTTCAATATTTATTCAGTCCATTGCAAACGATTCACGCAGAAAATCATATTAAAAATTAACGAGCGCAACAATCGGCTAAGACAAAAGAGGAGAAAAATATCGGTAAATTTAAACAACAAAATTCAGTCACTTCAGTATTCAATTATTAATAATTATATAAACATAATTTGATTCGTAATTGTAGTGTATAATACATAAGGACAACACTTGTATCGTCGGTGGTGAAGAATCCGATAGAAACTACAATCATAACCGTAACACTTCATAAAGTTCGCGGTGATTTAGGGCGTTGGACTTATCCGCAAAAAGGATATAAATATAATCTTTTTCAACGTCGTTTGTATTCCTCTGTTATAACATAAATACACGTAAATATTTTCAAAACAATAGTCGAAAAGACAGAAAAATACTCACGTTCATTTTTAAATATTTAAGAAATACTTAAGATAGTAGTAGGTACAGGCAAATATCGAATGAAAGTTAGTGAAATGTTAAACCTTGTACAGGGAGTCCCGCGACTCGTGGTCAACAGACTAGGTGATTCTACGTGTAAAAGTATCGAAAAGAAAGAATAAAATTTGTACATTAAAACCTTCGTTTTTTAAGAAAATCAAGTTTAAAAATTTATCAATTACCCTTGAATTTGACTAGTTCGATACTGGACAAGCACGAAGATATTCTACACGCAAAAGTAAAGGAAAAAACGAAGAATAAAATTTTTTTCGTTTAAGACGTGTTAAAGAAAATAAACTTTGAATATGTTTCGTCAAAAATTACCGTGTACAGGTGTATTTGATAAATTTTTCCGATCGGTCGATCACGAGTCGCGGGACACCCTGTAGATCTTACAATGACAAAGATATCTTTTGATTGAGACAATTTTAAAAGTAACAATTAAACAATGTTTGCTATCTAAACGAAAAGAAAACTCCAGTTGAAATGTTATAAAATATTTGCAGTCTTATGAACTATTAATTTAAATTACTACAAGTAAATATAAAAAATATCAATTTAAAGTATTCTTTTCTTGTGTAAGTATTCTTTTCTTTTCTTTCAAATTTCCTAAAAATTTTATGAATTTCAAAATTTATTATTCGCGCATACCCACTATTATGCACAAAGGACATTGTTCCAATATTTGGTAATTACAAAAACAATCATTAAACAGTATTGAAGCCTAGTTCATTTAAATTACAAATTACAAACAAGATGTAAGATAATATAAAGAGAAACCCAAGTAATCAATTATTGAACAAGAAACTACGAAACTACCGAGAATAATTTTTCAAGTTAATTAATTTCCACGTTTTAAATTCGTTTTCGTGATAAAACATTGGAAAAGATAAATTTCATCATTTCTCTTCATTTTTCTCTGAATATTGTTATACACAATTAAATCACTCACGCAATTTGGCAATAAAATGATGAACTTTGATGAATTTAATAAGTCAAAATGTAATCGATAAGAATTAATTTCTTCATTGTTATTAATGATATGCATTAACAAGATTTTTACAGTTTTTCTTTATTCTATAAACATCTAGATTGTCATGTTTATAACAAGTCATCGCATAATCGTACACGAACAATTTGAACTAGGCTTTCACGTAACAAATATACCATAAATATAAATTACAACTATATATTGAAAATTTGTGAGAGCATTATTGAATTGTCATGCAACAATCGATATCAGTATCTCAAAAGCTAACATTCATATATATTATGTATCATAAATTTCTCCCTTTTTTTTCTTAATCTAATGAATTTTCAATATCTCTATCGATTGTTGATTAATTAATTCAATGCACTCATCGCGAGTGATGAAACAATTGCAAAGAAATAATATAGGTAAGTCTTGAACAGTCTATCAAAACGTTCCAATAGTGACAGAGATTAACAACTTCGTATTTAACCCTTTCAGCACCAAAAATTTTCTAACAGCGTGGAATTAACAAAAAAAAAATGCTGTCTTAACTGCTGATAAATGCAAAAAGGATGATGGTGCTACGTGCATGCATTGCATTATCGTACATTTTAATATAAAACATATTTTTATATGTATATATATATATATTTCTGTTATTACGGTGATATTGATATGAAGAAAGATATCAATATTTAATTCATAAGTTTTATTATTTACAAGCATTGATCTACAAAATGTAAATTTCGTGGACCTCTTTCCAAGAATCTCTTATTTTCATTGAAAACTTGATTTGTAGGAAATAGCAGCAATGCCAAAAAATGGCTAAATGTATATTTTGGTTTCTGTTTTCTAGTGGCACAGATTTTTACATGTTCATAATATGCAATGAATAATAAACATAGATAATTAAATAAATTAAAACAGACTGTATAGGATACATGCCTGGTCATGATGAATCTTTATGTTCATATCGATAAATATTTTTTTTTTAACTTGATAGTAATGACACCAAGTTTATATGTGAACAAGTATTATGAAATGTAAAATTATATGATACAAAATATAAAAAATTATCAATAAACTTGGTAAAATATATATTTAATATATTCGAAATTATAACAAGCACTTGTTTTTAAGTAGTAATTTCCAAATAAATAGAGACGCTACTACTATCAAATTATTGAACTCAAGACATGATATTACATATTATACTGTAAAATATAATTTAACCTATACTGGCATTAAAAGGGTTAATTATTGTTGTGTCAGATAAATGTTTCTTTTCTCTTCTTTCTTTCTTTTTTTCTCTCTCTCTTTTTTTTAATCAACAAATGAATATACTCTGTGCTGCATTTCGACATTAAAATTTTTTAACATTTTAAACAAGACGATTGGCAAAAACGTTTGATACAGAGATATGTGAAAATATCAAAATTTTTAGGGTTAAGAAATATATCAAGCAGTTTATGAAAATAATGTAGCTGCAGGAGCTCTAAATATATATATATATATAAGTTACACACACGTATCGTAAGTTCATAGTTTAAATTCGGATTATCACCAAGCAATTCAATTTCTTTCCCTTCTTCTCTTTTGTAATTTACCCCTGTTTAGCACTTTCATTATTTTCACCAGTATTTGTGCTTTTGAATGAGAGTCTATAACTCAATAATTCATACGTTATTGGGAGTTTTATGATCCTTATAGTCTCGAAACACATCAAAATAAAGCGAGATAATCGAGGTTTAAAATCTCTCGGTAACGTGTAATATTTCACAAATTCGAGGAATTTTACGAATCTGATCGGTTCCAAGAACCAAAAAGCTTTAAAGATAAGGAAGCTTTGAAATATTGAAGACTTACTGAAGCACAGAATATTTTGTAATTGTTGACTTGATTCCACAAATACCTGACACGATGTAATCACTTTGTACGCAAACGTTTCATGTTCCCACACATACCTATTTAACAATTGTTTTTTAGAGTACTTATGTTCAATAGAGGATCATTCACCATCCAAATATATTCTAAGCGCTTTCTCTTTACGTGCATTGTAACGAGACGCAGAGGAAAGTGGTAAAAAAGGTGATACTTCTCGAATTGCGATATCATTGTACTCTTCTTGGGATGATGGTTGCGAAGTTTCCCTGCTATCTCTGTTAAACGTATCAATTATTTTTATATCTCATTATGATATCTTTTAATTGGTAATTATGATATCTATTAATATATATCTGTGTAATAATTATTGAATACGTACCTATATAAAAACAGAGCACCATCCTCAGGATTAAATTCCGCTCCAACAGTTAATCCAATCCAGTCTTGATCATTCTCAATTCGTATAATAGGCATATGTACTGAACCTTTTCCTCTTATAATATTTATATATTTTTCAGGTATATCCGATATTAAAGACAACTAAATTGAAATTGTTGATTTAGTTTTTTGTAAGAAATGTACAATAGTCCCAATTCACTTACCTTTTTCATCATTTCTTCTATAGTTGTTTCATCTAATACGATTTCTTGAGGTGGTCCAAGATGAATTTTTGAGATAAAATTTGTCCAACGTCGAACAAATATAATGACTTGATTGCTATTGGTAACTGGATCCTTATCAGGTAACTCTTGTACAATCATTTCGAATTGCGAATAATATTGAAAATCCTTAAACTTTTGATGATCTAAAAGTACTTTTGAAGGTGACACGAAGCACTTTTCCCTTAATCGACATCGTTCGTACGGTATTTCTATGTTATATCTTCTTTTCATTTCTGCAAGAATTTCTTTCTTCGCCTGTCCGACAGTCATATCTTCTGAAACGATCCATTCGAACAAAAATTTGCCCTATAAAAAATGCAAAATAAAAGCACTATTATTTAAGAAAAGAGAAAAAAATGTTCATAAAAATGTCTCAATAATTTGGGTGTTCATACCTCGGCCGAGTCAAGGGAAAACTGATGTAATTTTACTGTAAATTCACCATTACGTAAAGCTCGTCCTATTTCTATCCAAAGTTTTTCTCCATCCTCATAAGAAACAAGTTGACTAAGTAAACAGCTACACTCTGATTCACTACATTCATCAAAGTAACGACAAATTTTAAAATATTCTGCGGGTACACCAACGTATGGCTCTAAGTTTTTCTTCAAAGTATTGAATATCATTCTTTTATCCACTAATACTTTCAAAACTATGACCAAAGTAATCATCATTAAATATCTTTGCAATTTCGAATATTTCATAAAACAAATTGAAAATACATACATTTCTCATTATGATTAGTACATGGAGTGGCTTTAAAATAATACTCTGAATCGTCGATAATATTGTCCCAGTTTTCGAGTCCAACCTGATTCAACATTTTAATAGCTCGATTACTTGTACTCGATGAAAGATATGGTAATTGAAAGTCTTCGTCTCCTGGAGCATCTCCAACTAAAGTTTTGTCACTATCGCTGAGACTACTGTCTTCGCTGTTACTTTGTTCAGGAGTATGCCACTCTTCACCCTCTCCTAACTGTGGACTTGCATTTTTTATTGGAGCATCTTCAACAAATTTTCCGCTTTTTAAAGTTTCGTTACATTTTGTACCATTATCTCGATGCGTTTCAGTAATGCTCGCTTTGGATGGGCTATCAGTCATAGGTTTTTCTTTATCTTTGTTTGCTTCTTCTAACATTGGAATATTTAATTCTTCCAACATTTCTATATTCGGCAAAATGTAACATCATGCAATTATAATTTTAGTAAATATCATATCAATTTTAACATAATTAAGATTATTGCTTACCTTTACTTGGATTAGGAGGTAACTTTATACGTAATGTTATAATGTTTTCTAACTGTTCAGCAATGCCAGATATTGTTGTTTCGAAGTAGGATTTATTACACTCAGCATCATACAAAGTACATACGAAAACTTTAATCAAGTTATAAAAGTCTGCAACCGCTAATATAGCATCATCGTTCTGTACAAGTATCGCATCTGTTCCGTGTTTTCGTATAACTAGCTTCATGTCATCTGGATCTATATTAAACATTGTTCCTACTACTTGCTTATATTCTTTCACTGTTTGTGTAAACGAACCTCGTACAGTTTGTGGCCCTTCAATAAGCTTCTTCCTAGCTACATCGACGACGTACACTTTAGTTACAATACCTACCAAATAACAAGGAAATATTATTTTTCATCTTATTGATAGCATGTAAGTGCATACGTAAAATTAAATACATACCACCTCGTAGATGTGGCTCGAATTTTTGATCTTTATCACGTATTTCTAATAGTAAACTATAGCGAGTCACTCGATTACCCCAAATACTTGCAAATGTTTCATGTTCTCTACCTTCGTAACTAGTCATAATTAAGTCATTGTTGTAGTCGTAAGCAACTAAACGACACTGATTTAAGCTCACCATTCTTTCTAAGCAAAAGTTCTCATAAACATACTTCGTCGTTTCGGCCCAAGTGGCATTAGGCGAAAAGGAAAGTCTACAATGTAATTTTTTATCTTCGTTAGGATGCTGACAATATACTTTTACTCTGGCCAAATCTCTTTCACGACTCTTTCTATCATTATCTTCATTCTCCTTCATTTTTTTCAACAATTCCTAAAGTGGAATAGTACGTGGAATATTAGAAAAGCACGATATGAATATTACATTTTACATTATACTTTTCCTTACCTGTATATGTTTTGGAAAATCTTGCACTTGCATGGGCAAAGTATTACGAATAGGATCAATTTGTCTATACATGAGCATGTACGCATTAGTACTGCTATAAGCTCCACTAAAATATGACCTAGTTGAACCACCACCATACGTTTTCTGAATATCATCGTGAGTTATCTGTAATATAACTATATGTACAAATACTATTTTTTTAAAAGCATTTTATAACGTTCTCAAATACCTGGGTTACATTCTGATCATTAAAACAGAACCATTCATTCGTTCTAAAATCTTTTATATAAGCATAATAATGACCACCGCTAGCACTACCGCTATGAATCATAATTGAGAACAACTCATAATTATAAGGTCCTTTTACATTATTGCTACGATCTTTTTCATTTTCATGATTATGCACAGTGCAATTCGATGTTGAAGGTCCATTACTCATATCTATGCCTAAAAATAATCTATGCTTAAAAATAAACTACTTAAATATGTTAATCATAACATGCACATAATGTGTGGAATTAATATACCTTCATCATCATCCTGGTCGTGATTTGTTGAATGATTACTGTTAGGAAGACTGTTTTCACACGGAGGACAATCATCATCTAATGTACCACTATCTGTTATAGAATTATCGTCGCATTTCGCTAAACCAATATTTTCATCAATACTCGGAGATTCTTGATTTGGCATAGAAGCAATAAAAGAATTTAAATTTAATATATCTGGAAAAGTAACCCTAAAATTAAAAGTTTAGTATGAAAGTATAAGACTAATAAAGAACTGTAAACAACAATTTACAATACACTCACTTATCATTAAGTTTAATTCTATGGAAGGTTTTGAAATCAAAATCGAATCGTTTAAGATGAAGCGTCAGAAGATAGGGAAATTTTGTGAACTTTAATCCTTTATGAGCATCGCATTTTTTATTACATTTTTCGCAATGATATTGATTACTTCCTTCTAAAATTTCATGTTGGACAAATGCTCTTAAAGCTTCTTCCTATTATGAATGTACACATTTAAATTTACATACATATAAATTTAATTCAGATATTAAAATATAAAATTATACAGAGTGATTGTAAAAATTGGTAATAAACTTCAGGAGTGTATAGTACTCGTCAAAAGAAGTTCTAATAAACTTAAGCTCAAAAATCATATTTACTGAGAATTTTCTACTGATGATGAGCACTATATGTTTCTAAAGTTTGGCATCAACTTTTACAAATATCCTGTACAAACTTACCACGCTTGTATATGCCACATTACTTCCAAAAGGTCTTACTGGTAATGGTATATCAAGAAAAGTATCTTCCCTTGATTTTTCAGTACTACACTCAAGACATTTAACATAATCAATCATCTTTCCTAACAATATGAAAATTAAATTAGAAACTCTTTTTTAATGTACTTAAATATTTTAGATATATATACCTTCATAAAGTCTATTTATCAAATCAGCTTGTTCTGTATTTTTAAACTTTTGTTCTAATGCATCGAACATAACTCTACAAAGTTCTTGAATATCATGTTGTTGCCAGGCTTCTGTAGAATCCCAACCAAAACTCTTTGTTAGTGCTGTTGTTTCTACTGCCGATTTTGTCGATGTCTATAAATTCAAAAATTTATTTTTTTATTAAATATTTTTAGACAATCATGCTGTCATTAATCATAAAAATAGTGTTTATACTTGTAAATTTAAAAATAACTTCTGTAATTGATATGGGATACTATTAGCTTCATCTTTTTCTGATCCTTCTACATATTCCCAATTATACAATGCATTTCGAAATTCAGGAGTCATATATAATGCTTGTAATAAACTATTTAAGTAACATGTCATTGCTTGATTGACTAAGCCAACATAGCCTTAAAAAAATATATAAATATTTAATAGTAATACGTATTTTATCATAAAAACATAAGGTAAATATTACTTACATGTTTCAGACTTAATGAGGCTTTTAAAATCAACATTATTATCTTCACCCCATACTGATGAATGATTGGGAGATGGTGGCGGAGGATTATATGCAGTCTGACGGCGCCATTGCTTCTGCAAAATATCTGTTGGATCCATAACTAAAAGTGTGTGCTTGTGTTCAGTTGATGATTCTCGATCGAAAGAAAAATCCACACCAATTTCTGACATTGTTTTATCTTTCACTTCAGATAAATCGATCTAACAGTAACAAAACAACTTTAATTTCTACGTGAACAAAACAGTAAACCTGATGAATGATTGCATTAACAATAGGACAAAAAGGGATGTAATTACTAACCAATTTTCTGCTTGATAATAAATACAACTTAAAACTGTCTGGTTGTATTTGACAATGCTCTTCAATATGAACATAAAGATCCTCACCACGGGTAGATTCATGAAGCAGAAGTCTGTCAGCAGTAAAGATCTTATTTTTAACTCCAGATAAATTGCACTGAATGAAACATATTTGACCTGCTCTACAAACCATGATCTGTAAAAAAAATTAAACAGAGTATGTAACATTTGAATCAAATTTCTGTTTAAAAAGAACATACACTAAATATTAATGAAAGTGCAATATAGTATCCTATATACATTCTAATGAAATTATATAATTCAGTCGTTCCAGCTTACACAGCATCAATTGCTATTTGGTTCCTTAAAAAAGGAATATGTTATTTTTAAACAAATATATATTAATTAGAACGTATTCAAAGGTGTATTTGATATACATCAAAATTATAAATCAACAAAAAAAAGACTAAAGTATTATCATAAATGCATGAAAAAGTAATTACAACATTACTTTCAATTATCAAACATAATATTTAAAGATAACGTTACAAACAGGATCAGTAATTTTCAGACAATTGGCATTACGCCACACTAAAGGTAGAAAATGAGCAAGATCTACGCAACACATTGAGATACTACTCTGCTCAGTATGACACAGTAAAGAAAGCCTATAGAGCCTCCAGTTATATTTAGAATGTCTAAACGAAGACTTGGAAAATGGCTCTCTTCTCCGACATCAGTATTCCCCCTTCTTTTCCTCTTTCTTCGTCGCTCTATTGCTACTTCCTTATTCTACTAACTTCTCTTTCTTTTTTTTTCTTTTTTTCCCGTTTCATATGACTGCCAAATAAATGAAAGCGAGTCATATTAACTTAGAAAAAACTACGCTTAATGAAAAGTTAAAAGAAGCAAATATTACTTTGCTACATATCAAATAATATTTCATGAATATAGTGCAATGTTATAATCTTTTGTTAAACAAAATTGTAGTCACTTTTAATACTTACTGGCAATATATATATGTTAGAGTACAGCCCACATATACCTCTTTATTATTTCAATCTAAAAAGATTACAAAAACAACATAAAATTACAATTAATATTCCTTTGAGTCCAACATTTAAGAAAACTTTTAAAACTAACATTTTAACTTGTAACTTGTTGTATCAAGTTACATATATATATGTAATAAATATGTTCAAAATATCATATGATATATACATATATGTGTGTATATATATATATATATATAATATATATATATCATATGCATACATGCACATACACATATTTATATACATGTATACACGTATACACACACACATATATATATACATAACACATACATGCGTGCGGACACACAAATATGTATATAGTATTGAATTATTACGTATTAAATTACATTTCACCAATAACTTCATTCATCAAGTTATTTGAGTATTATTACAGCCGCTGAAAATAGCGATAAAAGTCAACATCTTACATTACTTTTAAACACAAACAAAACGACTATTCGTTCTTTTCATATACAAAAAAAAAAGAACTACGGTTTTCGTACGAATGGAATCGAACTTAACCATTCCAATCGTTCCGTGGGCTAATTTCGCACCGAGCAATTTAGTTTTAAATGTCGTCGCGTAACAACTTTTTTTTTTCTTCTTTTTCCCCGCCCAATTGAAACAACACATACTATAAACAAGTCACAAAACGGAGAATCCACGAAACGCCAAAGCAATGAAAATATACGTATTTTTCTTTTTTTTTTAATTCTCACGGTTTTGTCACCAGTTGCGCGTTCGCGTTGCGATGACCAACAGGCGAAAAGCGGACTGCGTTAGCGCGGTCGTGGACAGACGTGTTTACGCGATGAAGAAGGCGACTGGCCAGACGAGCGAAAATCAGGCGCGCAATAACTCAGGAGATAGGAATGCGCTCTCGTGCCAGTGGTGCCGAGTTAGAACGGGCTTTTTTCCCATTTCAACGACGACCGTAACGAGAGACCGTTGCCCACCACTCGGGGACGATATCGGGCGGCCTAATGGAAACGGAAACATTCAATTGATGCCCAGTCATGTTAACTGATTCGGCATTAACGGGAACAAACGTAACAAGAACGTTTCGTGAAATGGCCGGCCAAATATTTCTCTGTTCCTATTTCAATCTCAAACTATCAAAGCGGCTTGTACCTGAACAACTTGCGTTTCGAATTCTGTGTTAGTCATTCTCAGATCTGTTTCAATCACGTGACGGGCGAGCCAATGTACTTCTCTCTCGTACGTCGGATATAGAAATTCCCGATACGACACTTGATCCCTTACCGATATCACTGAGAGACATGTGCGACGTTCACTTTACGCCATATTTTCTACATAACACAGTTTAGCACTGCCGTGTAAAAATGCCAGTAAAAAGGCATGGGGCATAGAATAGACATAACCTAGATGGAAGAGCCGATACGTTTTCTTAGCGTTCGGCTTCACTTGTCAGTCTTCACCCAGTATACTTTTCACCTCTAGCATCATTAGCAGCGTGATTTCCAATTGCAATAAATCTCATAATTTTAAAATCAAAAAGATAAAAATACAGAATCTAATAAGTGGCAGCACGTTGTCTTGTTCAGCGAAATGGTTCTAGATAAATCCGACAAATGCCCCCCTCCCCACCCCGATGAGAAAGGCAATAGTGTGCAATGGATATGCGCGTCGCGTGTCTGACAAGGATGGCGATAGCGGTTAATTCCATCGTTTCACCGTTGCGCGGAGCTACTATTTCCCAGCGTCCGTAAATCGATCAATTTTTATTTACGAAAAAAAAAGTAAATGACAGAATTAATTTCTTTCTTTTCTTTACAATCACATTTTCTTAATTGCCGACAGTCAGTAATTCTGTCTGAGCTTTCTTCTTATATTCGTATATTTGTCGAACATGCGAAATGCATGTGCACGAACGGATGAATGAATTATCGATAGATCGAAACGTTTGTTCGATTGAAGTTTACTTTGTAATCGTACGGAGAGCCTGAATTGAAAATGAATGAATTAAAAGTAATAAAAAATAATCGGCTCTAAAATATACTATGAAATATTCTAAAATATAATATGTTGTGGAAACATTTTACTATATTATAAAACACAGCGAAGAGAAGGCTGGAGGTGATAGTTCGAGCTGCTTTCGGAACGGAAATAGAATTGTTGAGCGATTGTAGCGCTGTTCGTATTGTAGTAATATCAATGCGTACCAGTCTATGATATATCTGCGATGGTGTATCAGTCGCCATAGAGCTCATAAAATTACTCGAGGTACTCGATGAATTTCGGGTGAGTTGGCTCGATAATTTTCGTCGATACGACAACCACGAAAATCGGAATTCGACGTTCCATTCAGAAGTCGGAATGATATTTATAAAAAATATTTCTTTCTTGCAGACACCGCTCGCGAATGACCTTTTTCTGAATATTATAGGACTGAATCGACTAATTCTTTTTTTTTACACACACAGAATGAAACATAGATTAACGATAGACGAATACTCTACGTAAAACTTTTCTCCCCTCGGCGATCAGAGAATTTGTATCGTTAAAGGCTCATTTCACACTTTCAGGATTATAACATTGGAAATTAACATGTCGATTTATATATGAAATTGACAGCTCGTGATTGTTTGAAATCAAAAGATCTTTGCTCCTTTTGTGTGCAGTCGATGAGTGAGACCTGTCACTGTTGTATCACTTTTGTTACAGGTATTCCAAAATCCTTCTCGCTTCCAATGAAGCTCATTTTACGTAACAAATGACAAATGGATGAAATTCAGTTTTGCAAAACCACTTTTACTTCCATTGTATGATCAGACGGTCACAAAAGAATCTTGTTTATCAGTAATAGAACACCAACAGCCATCAAGATGAACATCAGCTCAATAAGCATAGGTGATCTCTTCAATTTATTGGAATCCAACAAACTTACGGAGGTAGAAGAAATAAAAAAGATATTTCATGATTTTTTTTTATCTAGTAAGTAAAGTCACGAATTTGAAAGTACTTGGAAGTGATTCTTTCTTTCAAGTCAATGATCTCTTAAATTTTTCAGCAAAAGACAATTGGCTGGTAAACGGTCTTTTCGATTACTATTTGTCCACAAATTCTCTGAGAGCTGTTGAAATATTAGCTGGCATTCGTGATCCACACGACAAGCATCTCTTAGACCGTTTGTCCGAAGCCCTTTCCAAATCTGGGAGTAGCAGCCAAAGAATTCAAACCCTCACTTTGTTGGGTCATATTGCCCGTCGTCAGCCAACTTGGTTATACAAGCTTGCCAGTCATACTTTATTTCGGGATTTACTTAAATTACTAAAGGTAAAGTTCAGTTTTTAGCAAAGTAACAGGAGAATACATTGCATGAACAATGAACTTTTTAATTGATCTGTTTTTTTAGATGGAAGCAGATATGTTATCTCTCATGAGTGCGCTTCTACTTTTGGTGATGTTATTACCGATGTTACCTGCTGCTTTAGGGCCGTACCTCTCAGAAATTTTTGAAGTATTTGGTCGATTAGTCTCTTATTATTATCATCATCAATCGTCATCGGTGTTTTCATCTCCTATGCATTTTACTTCAGCAACAGGGACAATAGATAAAAATCACTTATATTTATTACATCTGCAAGTAAGTATCATTATTTTTTTTTTGGTGCAAAGGTGAAAAAAGGTAATTGATATTTCTTGAATTTCTTGTAGATAGGCCTGTATAGTTTATTTCACAGATTGTATGCCATGTATCCTTGCAACTTCATTTCATATTTGAAACAACAACAACGAGATCAACCGGCTACTTTTATCCATACAATTAGACCAATGTTAGATTCAGTGCGTATGCATCCTTTACTTGTTACTGCATCTAAAGACACCGAGATCTCTGCTGCTAGGTACAGTTCATATCGCGAAAAGTAATGATGATTTAGAGGAAATATTTTGTATTTATTATTTATCGTTTATCCGTTATTTTTTAGATGGAAAAAAATGGAGCATCATGATGTTATGGCTGAATGCGATCGTTTTACATTGGATAAATATCGAGAAGAAGTATTTCGTACTGCAAACTCACGTTCTACGCCACCCTTAGGTTTGCAGGTTTTGTTAAAATATATATGTATAATTATAAATATACAAATAGTTATGCAGCTAGTATATTTTCTAGATTACTCTTCTGTGTGTACTCCAATAAATATCAGTGGAGGAATAACGTCATCAGAAATCAGCAATGGTGAAGATGATACGTTCTGGTCACCAAGTATGTCAGTACCACCACATAGTCCTCAGTTTCCAGTTACATCTCATGAACAACGATCTGCTCCTTCAACACCTAATAATAATAAAAGCGGCACATCTCCACCGGAAGCCGCAGTCGAAGCCACTCCAGAAACAACTCCTGTTAAGGTATACCTAAAAGCTTTCAAGAATGAAAAAAATATATCGATACAATGTTTAAAATTCTATGTACAGGATCTACGAAAAATGTCAACGAGGCAAGTACCTACTGGTTCTTGCGCAGTACGTGCTCTTACTGCATTTGGTAATGGCACAGTAGGACCAAATTCACGACCATCTACACCAATCTCTTTAAATCCATCTGGTTCCGTAATTGGAAGTGGAGATACAAATAATGCACATGGATTTATTCCGCACAAGTTAAGTAAACTTATCGCAGATAGACAAACGATCAATCAACAAAGATCGTCCATCAACGTTGATGAAGATGGAAGATTTTCGGAAATGAATACACATCAAAATGGGAAAAATGATTCTTGGCAAGAAGATCAAGAGGTTCTGTATTTTGTATATTTTTATATGTAAGGATATTGTGTATTAACAAATATTGGTAGACATGTTTCTACAACGTTGCATTGTGCAGGTTTTAGAAATTGTAAGCTCTCAAACTACTGGAAAATTCGAAAATTCGAAATATGTCGAACAACAAGAACATCATAATGAAAAAATGCAAAATGCTTTTGCAGATTTGTCACAAAAGATTTATCAGCTACGTTTGTATTCTCAAAGTCAAGCTTCGACACAACATTTAAATTTGAATTCTCTTTGCAAAGTAAGACATCTTCATAGTGATTGTATGTGATATGTTTAATATTTGTTATGAGAAAAAAAAAAGAAACCTTAGCATGATAAAAATATGTATTTACAGATTCGAAAAAGCAAATCTTGTCCAGATATCAAAATTCAGAGACAAATTAGTAATAATAAAACAGACTCGGTAAAAATAAGGAGGAAAAAATTAGAAGATACGGGAACTCAAACGTTCGATTTACTTCCATACGAAGATTTATTGCTAGGAATTCTGGAACAAAAGACGCAAATCAATTTACAAAAACGTTCTCTGCAAGATACCGAATTTAGATTATCACCAACTGCAATGCTTGATCGTTATGTCGAAGCTTGCACGCATGGTAATAATTATTTATACAAAATAATTTAATTCAAAAGCTCAGTAACAAATCTTGTTGTAAACCAACAGAAATTTGAATTAAGTATTTCTCTTCGAAGGAACTAACAGAATTAAGCAGAAACAAAAAAAAGAGAATGGTGGAGAAGACGAACCAGCAGAAGAAGATACTTTCGACGTCGAATGTACGACTCGGTTATTACAACTTATGCAAATGCAATTGCAGTTCGAACGGCACCGTAGAGAGGTTCATGCTGAACGGAATCGACGACTACTTGGCAAACTGAGAGATTCTCGTGCGTTAGAAGAACATAATTATGCTTTGGTCAGTTGATATTATTTGTTTGTTAACATTTTTAATTCTTACCGTTGTTAAATACGAATTTTCTTATCACGTAGACTGATCGTTTAAAAATAATGGAGAAAGAAGTGGAGAGCTTAAAAACTGAATTAGAGCGTAAAAAGAAAGAAACTTGCCAAACTGAAGACAAATACAAAGATGCATTGCATCACTGGCAAACAAAGGTAATACCTATAAATTCTATTGACTTTATTACTAATAGAAATTCATATAATAATATGGTTATAACAACGTCAGTGTATAGAAGAACAACGACAGAATCAGATATTGAAAGAACGCCTCGAATCTGTCGAAGTTAAATTGAAGAATAAGCAAAAAAAGGTAGCAGACTGTGAACAACGAATTCAGTCCACAGAAGCTTCTCTATTCGACGCAGGCCATCAATTAAGAGTAGCCTTAAAAGCTGCAAATCGTAGCAAAGAACTAGAGCGCACTCTCGATTCTGTACAGAAGAAATTTCTTCTACTTGGAGAGGTATTATTTTAAATTATGTATGTGTATCTTTGCACGAGATATATTGAATTTATTTTTATACATTTAGGCACAATCGAAATTACAAGAAAGTACATCTGGTCTTTCACCAATGACAAAGCAAGAAGTAACACAAATACAAAAGTCATATGCAGAGGAATTAACAAGTGAGTGAATCTTATTATTTATTTACAAATAATTATGAGAATATGTTAAAAATAATGTATATTAATATTTGCGTAGATTTACGGCGACAATTAGAGTCACGAATATCTCTTGTGGAAGCTTTAAAAATACGTTTAACTGAATTAGAGAACAAAGAAGCACGAAAAGAAGCGCAACTCGTAGAACTGCAACGGCTTTTACAAGAAACAAAAGATCAACATGAAGCTGAATTGGAAGCCGTCGTATCAAAATACAAAGCACAAGCTGAGATAAATCTTCTTCTTGAAGGCCGTATACTTGAACTTCATGGAATATTAGAGGCAGCGACTTGTAGTAATAATACTACTGTAAACAATCTAACTTCTTCAGCATCGCCTAAAGAAAGATCACCTCCATTGTCGGCTAGTTTAGCCTCTTCTAGTGAGGGAAGCCTTGCCTTTATTCATTCAGGTACTGGAATTATAATGAATGACTGCTGTGATACCGCAGGCGAAATTTCTAATCTTCAAGCTATCGTCGAACCTGTATCAAGCCAGGCTATTTCACCATCTCGTCAAAATCAACAAAGACGAATTCCTAAACAAGACTAACGCTACGCAAATCTGACCATCGAGTCTTTTCGCATGCAGCTATTCCGTTTTGCACACGTGCAACTGTTATCCAGTGATGTGGTATTAAATCAGAAGAAAGTTATTTGTAGCTTTTTATCGACATATTATGCGGAATTCATAAAAATATTATCGCGTGATTTCGATAAATAATTAAAAATATACTGGTAATTAATAAAATTACTAGCATGGAATGATTTCACTCTTAAGAAATGAATTCACAATGAATAAATGGTTGAGATATTTTGTGAGCAATTTTATATGTCTCAACTAAACACATCCTTGCATTACTTCCCTTCAATATTTACGGATGATAAACGTTTTACTTTCATTTATAAATTCTATCAGTGAATTTAAAAAGAAATTACTTCAATATAAGAAAAATGAATATATTACAGAGCATAATAAATTTTTAATACAATAATTATATAATACTGAATAATCAATTTATCTATAAGAACGAATCAAATTTTTTAACAATTAAAGTGCCTAATAATATTATACGAAAAATATATATATTTTACTACATTCAATTAAAATCGTCATACTTAAGTAAACAATGAATATATCAAATTTCTAAAAAAAAAAAACGCTGTCGTTTTTATTTTATTAATAAGTTTGTAATTCACGACTCATAGTCATAAGAATAGCATCATCTGGATTAGAGTAATTTGCCAAATCTGAAAAAAAATCAAAGAGAACGCTTTTCTTCAATTGAAACAAACGCTGATAAGTACCTAAAATTATTTTGATCATTATTTATGTATCCACATAATCGTTACTCACGATTGTGGCCCATGAACATCGGCGATGTTTTAAATTTTCTTAGAAACAATTGAATGAACCAGAAGCAAGTAAGCCACAATAATGCTCCTACTGAAAATGCTCTTAACGCTACAACACTACCATACTTGTTTATTAACCATCCACATATTAAACTACCACTTGATACTCCTGAAAATAATTATCAGCACCAAAATTTATTTAAAATAGTTAAATAATTAATTCACAGTTAATTGACCATTACTGACCAATTCCTTCGAATATTGCACCAATGAATCCTTGCATAGTAGCTTTGGTACCAGGTGGTGTTACTTTATCACCATATGATACCATTGTAGGCCAACAAAGTCCTAAAGTAGGTCCATGAAGTATTTCAATAACTAAAAACCACCATAGATTCGATACAGTACTGTATGCCATAAATCTGAAAAAAATAGTGTAATTATTAGTACAAAGTTAAACTACACAATTAGGAAAAAATTTTGTTATTTACCTGATTGCGTATATCAATAAAACTAAACTCATAACATTCACATGACCCAACTTTTGTAAAACAGTTCCCGAGATAAAATTAAATGGTAGTTCTCCTAGGAAACACTGTACGCCTGTCATAAGACCTTGTAAAGTTTTCAGCCATGTTATTTGTGAATTACTTGCTAAATCTTCAGTATACCAAAATAGAAAATTCCACACTACGCTAGTACACATTCCAGCACCTATGCACCACCATCCAAATGCCAACACATTACCCTCTTTAAGGATAGTGAATAGTTCCCATAATATTGAAGGTTCATCCTCAGAGTATTCTGGATTTTTCTGTAATGATACTGCTTTCTCCCATTACCTGGCAATTTTTTTTATTCTCTTGATAAGTAAGAAGTATGAAACTTCTGTACTATCTAAACATTCCTCTACATATAAGATTATACATAATAAAAGTTTTACCTTCCTTAAAGTTGTGGACACAATGATATCGAGAACCATAATGACCAACATAATATAAAATATACAACTGTAATCTTTTTGTAATTTTCCTTTACTAAATAAATCTACCAAATATCCTGCACTTATTCCAAATATACCAAAACCAATACTGCCCCACATCTTTTGTTTTCCATATTCTTTTCTTCTCTCGTTTCCTATGATATATATAAACATGAAAAACATACTAAATATTTAATTAACGTATATGATACTAACCAAGGAGATTAAAACATATAGCATCAGCTATGCTGACAACAACTGCCATTCCAATCCAACTAATTATAGTTACCAACAGAAATGAATAAAACTGATATGTTGTATTTTCTGCAGAATTTTGAGCAACATTAACATCATGTAACAACTGATTAAAGGTGACATTATTATGACACATAATTAAACATGACGTTTTCACATAATTTTTACACATTGGTTTATATGGTATATTATCTAAGAATTTGACAGTAAAACTACGTATGTATATGCAGTTGTTTATCTGCAAAATAAAAGATTTAACTATCTTTCTCTTTACAAAAAAATACATGAAATTATACGTAAAATATCTTACACAAAGATCATGAAATATATCAAATATTATGGTAAAATTAAAATCATTATTTAAAATAGAGGTTGAATTTATTAATTCACAAAACTGAGGTACTTTCCAATATAAGCACATTTCGTTATAAAGTTCTTTTGAGGCTTTACATGATGCCTAGAAAAAATACATAAAATATAAATTAATCATATCTAATGTACTAAAAATAAAATAAAATATGAAAATGTCATACTTGACACGATACATTCAAGTGAACAGTGTCTGTTATCACTTTATTTACAATTTTGTCAGGGAATCTGTTTTTTGAACATATTTCTATAGATGCATCACCATTACAAGTAAGTTGAACATTTGCACTATTCTCTATTTCCGGTATAAAATATATGGAAAATATAGCTATTGCCATAACAGCTTGAAAGATTAAAAAAATCATTTTGTGAATTTTAAATTTGTCAGCTAATGCTCCGAACAAAGGTTTTGCTACTAAACCAGAAATTGGTAATATTGTGTATATAGTACCAGTTAAGAAAGCAGTGAAGCCTAACTGTTTTGCTATTGTTGGCAAAAATGGTACTATTGGTCCAGTAGCTGAAAAACAAAAGATACAGTTATATGTAATATTTTGCAAAATATATTTAAAATATATAATTACCTGCATTAAATAAAAAATAATGTGTTTTTATTGGTAACAATTCCTTATTTATATTTCTCAACATTTTAGAAGTACTTGCGCTGTGCAATAAGTTAAAAATATAAATTATAATTTGCAAATAATAGAAATTTCTAAAGAATTGTTTCAGTAACGTGTAAAATATAAATATATGTTAATTAACGTTGACTTTATCAAAATTTTTCATTACTATACTACAATTTTGTACTAATTTGAATATTTAATTTTAATAGATTAATAGATTAATTATTTCATATATACAATTGAGACGTACACTGATACTAAACTTCAATGTTACGTAATATATTTATTAGCAATAACTTTTTACATTATCTATTACAAACTATCTAAATTTTTTTCCTACATGTGCACTTCGTTCTGAAGCTCTTCACTGTCTAAGAGACACTAATTTTATTTGCTGTATCTGCAATTTTCGTCATCTAAATCATAAAATGTTGATATCAGAGAAACAGAACTCGCAGATATCATATTCACATTCTTTTTGAACTATTATGTTTCATTATGCGTATATGGATTTCTAGAGGTTAAATTTTCTGCAATTATGATACTAGTTACCAACTGTATACATATTATAACATATAGATCACACCTCGTCTTTTATGTGTTGTAAGATTGCTCATGCTTTTAATTGAGATTTTTCAAACATCTCTGCAAATTTGTAAATTTGTTGTAAATTTTCTGTTAATAATAATAAGAAAAAACTTATCGTAAATAATACGATAATAACGCATGTATTGCAGTCATAATATAAATGGATCGCACCAGACCATTGTCGTGCTGGAATTATATTGAAATCAAGAGTTTAAGTCTACTTAATAAAAATGATTAATCAGATGCTGTTAATGCTGTTAATATAATCGATTGGGAGACATAATATTAACATGTATTTTTATTCGATAGAAACTGTTGCATTATAAGTTTAAAAAAAATGTAACACAATATTCGATATAGAATTGTGAATCGAATAGATCACATTTATATACAATACATATTATATTGTTTGAAAAGTTTGTAGCAAAACTTAAGGAAGATTTAACAAAAATTAAACTTTTCATCATGTAACTTCGCACGAGTCTTCTCGTGAAAAATTTTTCAATTTTATTTGGTAACGAGTCTCTTCAAATATTTAATTGCTTGACTGTTTAATTTATAATAAAATTTATAATAAATGCTACGAACTTTTTAAACAACTCGAATATATCACGACCTTTTAAAAATAAATACAACAAAGAATAGGGAGAACTACGGTAATATCACATTAAATGGCCAAGATCTTCGGTAACTGATCACTATGTATGTATCTCTTAGATATCTGTAACTATAAAATCACAATCCGTAGCCAATTAATGAAATACTTTTACACTTTTACGAAAATACAAATAAGACAAATTTGTAACAAACTGTGCTTTAATCTGTCAGATACATTTACAATATACATTTACAATATATATATGTATATATTTATAAGATTTTAATATACCGCTTCCTTCCGTTTTCTTTTAGCAATAAGGTGGGTTAATGTATGATTGCGGTGTATTACACTTTGTTTCGTCTTCGTTCATAAGATACAACACATATTCATGCTCGTTCGCGCATACACACAATATGTGCATACGTCTTTCATTCTTCATTATGTCTCTACGATTTTCCGTTGTTTTTATTTTTCTTCTTTTTTCTTTTTTTTTTTCTGCTTTAATCTACCAGACGACTCTAGAAGATCTTCAACTTTGCAGATCTTTCTTTACATCGAGCACATCGTCTATGAAGGATATGTATTTTATATACAAAGAAACAAATGTTCTAACTTACGCGCTAACGACTCTATATATTCTACATAAGATACACCAGCAACAGTGCACTCGATATTGTACAGAAATCTTTTAAAAAATCAGACGCCACATACGTATACACTCTAGGTTTCTTGCATGTCAGTAAATTTCTTCACCTTTCCATTTTACTCGATTACCTAACACAACATATTTTCCACAGCGAGATGAACACGGTTATAAACGCGGGCCATCGTAATCTTTTTTTCTTTCTTTTCACGCGAAAAAATCGACTATCGAGTAATTTGTATCTCAGAGCAGATCGAGAAAGAAAAAAAGAGGGACACCATCGAGAGCGCAATAAATAGAGGAACTTTTGATAGAAGGTTACTTCCGGCACTAGCGACTCAACTTACGTCTAAGCTGTCGACTAGTCATTAGAAAAAAAACTATCAAAAATTCCTACAATAAAGTAGGCTTATCCTTTATATACATATGACTACATAATAAATTACCCATTTTAAAGGTAAATTCTTTTGTTTCTGTTACACCGTGTAAAAGTGTCAAAGATCCGTACAGTATTTATAAAAAAAAAAGAAAAAGAAAACAAATGCGAAAAATAAGGAAGACAAGCCGGTGGTAAGGCCAATCTGTTATTGATTTTGAAAAGTATTAAAAAAATCCGTTATTTGCTAGTCAATCGTTAAAACAATATTCATAAAAGGAGAGTTGTTTTTTTACTATTTGTTTTCCAGTTTATAATGTATCGATGATTTTAGAGGATACAATAATCAAAACGTTCTTCGATCCTTATCATCACAGTACCGAGATTTTCCTTTGAAAAAACGATAAAAAAAAATTGTCTCGTTAAAAAATAAAACAAATAATCGAAAATAATATATCCACTGACAAAAAATAAATAAATTCCTTCGATCAAAAAAAGTTAAAAAAAAAAATCTTCACAATTCTATTATACACCCTAATTCCTAGTCACATCGATTAAAGGAAAGAAACATCGGTGTCGTTTCTTTTTTCCCCTTAGAAAGAAGAAAGTTTTGATTATAGTGTTGCAGACGAAACGATATTTACAATCGCGATAAAAACCTTTCTTATCGCGTTTCACCTGATAGCGAACGAAACGCCAATTCGACCGGCAAAACAAAAATCTATCGTCGTTGTCATCTCTCTGGCCAGAAATATCATTTCCTCGCGAGGACAGGGACGGTACATCCACTAACGAAATGTCGTGTATAAACTTTCGAAAATGCTCGTTACAAAGATTTTAACGGCTAAAGCCAGGACGGTCGATGATGATGGGGTGGTGGTTGAAGTGCATACAGGGAGTGAATATACTGTTGATAAGCGGTCGGGTCCATCGTCAAATTCGGCCCATGAGGCGTCACGTATGCCGGCACCGGTGGCCCGTAAGCTGCTGACCTTTGAGCGGAGTGAAGGAAAGGATGAGGCGGATAATTTCTCGGCGGTTGGTTATTAAGCTTGTTGCAGGCTTGCTGCGTGGCATCGGTCACCGGCGGGACTTGTTGCTGCTGTTGTTGCTGCTGCTGCCTGAGCGCCATACTATAGTAACTATTCGGATTTCGAAACTCGTCGAGGAACGCAAACGCCGCCGCCGCGGCCGACGCGTCCTTATCGTAGAAAGGTGAACTGGTCGTAGTGCTGGTCGACGCAGCGAAGTTAAAGGCACTCCCAGTTGGTGGGACCATGGTGGTGTTCTTGAGACCGATCGTGTCCGCCGACGTTCCCGTGTATTGGGGAAAACCAGGTATACCCGCGCTAGATTGTGGCTCCGTGCTGACAGCCGATGAGACGCTCATCACATTCTGTTGCTCTTGCTGCTGTTGTTTGCTCTTTCTGCTCTTCTTCGTTTTCGCAGGGGCCGACGTTGAACCACCGGATGTTTCCCCGCTCCTGCGAGATGACGACGACATCGACAGTATACTCTGCGTGTTTTTTGCAGCTGCCGTCTGCAAACTTTGAAGTAAATTCAGGTCAAGTTCCGGGGCACCGGAAGCCGGACTACGGGCGTACGCTAGGTGTTCCGGTTTCGTCGGCGGTGGCCGAGGAATCGTCAACAATTGTTGCTGTTCCTTACTCGTACGACCCACCAGACCTAGACCCAAACGAGCGTACGCTGGATTCGTTGCCACGGAATCGGCCAGGTTCCCAACGAACGCTGCATCAAATTGACTACCAGAAACTGTCTCCGGCTGCGGCAACGCCATTATGGAATCAAAGCCGAATTGCTCCTGGCCTGTTCTCGCTGCTGTTTCCTGCGTCAAGCTACGCGACGCTTCTACGGACGATTCATTGTAAATACGTTTCTTCATCGGTGGCAAGTTACTCGTCGAACTGTTCGCTGCTCCGCTGTTGGTTGCGCTCTTCGAACCGGCATCGAAATAATGCGGGCTGGGATATACCGGCCGGGAGTTTGGCATCGGATAACCGGACGATTGAAAACCACCAGGATAAAGAGACTCGTGCGCTGTCAGGTTCTGTTGAAACGCAAGAATCTGCGATTGATCCTGCGTCGACAATTGCTCGCTCGTGTTCGATGATTTGCCAAGGAACGACCGCTGCTGAGCGTATTTCTGAGCGTTCAGAGAATTGCTAAGGTCCGTGAAACTAGGCCTCTCCTGAGACGATTGTTGTTGTTGCTGTTGCTGTTGTTGTTGCTGCTGCTGTTGTTGCTGTTGCTGCTGCTGCTGTGGCGCCTGTTCCTGACCGCCATGTCTCGAAACAGACCTCTGGAGATCGACATTGGCGTAATTGTTGCCAAATGTCGGTGGATATTGGTTCGGTGACTGATAAATCTGATGATTCGCGTTTAGGTTCAACGACGCTGCCTCCGACGGTGTAGAGAAATTCCTTTGTTGCTCTGCGCTCGAGGGCTTCTCCGTGTTGCTGGACTTCAAATAATCCGCCCGGTGTTGTTCCGTATCATTCAACGTTGACGACGCTGGCGACTGAATGTACGAGTGATTCTGTTTGTATCCGTGAGAGTAATTCAATGATGTCGACGTAGCCTGTGGATATTCCTCCGAGACCTTTTGCGATTGCGATTGCGATTGCGATTGCGATTGTTGTAGACTATAATTTGTACTTTGTTGAGGAGACGGCTGCGAGTAACTCGAAGGCTGTTGCGAGGACTGTGACGCTTGCTGCGTCTTTTGTTGAGGCGAGAGTTGGGAATACGTGCGAGTTTGCTGAGGCGATGGCGCTGGTTGGGTGTAAGTGTGCGATTGCTGAGAAGATGGTGATGGTTGGGAATAGTTGCGGGACTGTTGGGGTGACGGAGACGGTTGAGGATAGCTTCGAGATTGCGAAGGCGATGGCGACGGTTGAGAGTAATTGCTTGGTGGTGCTTGCTGAGGTGACATTTGCGAGTAATTTTGTGGCGTTTGAGGCGAGTGAATTGAATGTGAGTAATTCGCAGATTGTTGCGGAGAAGGCTGGGAATACTTGACTGGTTGTTGCGGCGACAGCTGAGAATACGGTGCATTCTGAGGTGAAGGTTGAGAATACGATGGCGGTGGTGGTTGTGGAGAATGTTGAGGAAAGGTGTGAATTTGCTGAGGCGAAGATTGGGAATAGTTTCGAGGTTGAGGCGACGGCTGGGAGTAGCTTGTGGTGAGAGGCTGAGGCGAGGACGACGTATAACCGGTTGAATGTGTCTGGGGCGATGGATGTGAGAAATTTGAAGGCTGAGATTGCTGAGGGTACACTGCAGGAGGTTGAGGCGATGGTTGAGAGTAATTGGAAGGTGGCTGCGGTGACGGCTGAGAATAATTCGCAGCTGGCTGCTGCGAAGGTTGAGAATAATTAGAAGGTGGTTGTGGCGATGGTTGAGAATAACTGGAAGGTGGTTGAGGTGATGGCTGAGAGTAATTAGAAGGTGGCTGAGATGATGATTGAGAATAATTAGTAGGTGGTTGAGGTGATGGCTGAGAATAATTAGAAGGTGGTTGAGGTGATGGCTGAGAATAATTAGAAGGTGGTTGAGGCGATGGCTGAGAATAATTAGAAGGTGGTTGAGGCGATGGCTGAGAGTAATTAGAAGATGGTTGAGGCGATGGCTGAGAGTAATTAGAAGGTGGTTGAGGCGATGGCTGAGAGTAATTAGAAGATGGTTGAGGCGATGGCTGAGAGTAATTAGAAGGTGGTTGAGGTGATGGCTGAGAGTAATTAGAAGGTGGTTGAGGTGATGGCTGAGAGTAATTAGAAGGTGGTTGAGGTGATGGCTGAGAGTAATTAGAAGGTGGTTGAGGTGATGGCTGAGAGTAATTTGATGGTGGTGGTTGAGGAGACATCTGGGAATATCCCGACGATTGCTGTGGAGATTGTGCATACGGCGAGTGTTGTTGTTGTGGTGATGGTTGAGAATAATTTGGTTGTGCTTGAGGAGAGACCTGGGAATAGGATGAATGCGTTTGCTGAGGCGAAGGCTGAGAGTAATTGGCAGCGTTTTGTTGCGGAGAGAGTTGCGAATATTTGGGAGTAGGTGGTTGCTGAGGAGACGGTTGAGAATAATTCGACGGCGGTGGTTGTGGCGAAGATTGAGGATATACCTGTTGTATGGGTTGCGGTGAATGCTGTGAATAAACGGGAGATTGATTCTGAGAAGATTGCAACTGCTGATTATACGATTCGTTTTGCGTTGAATTTTGAGGAAAATTAGTTTGCGGAGATCGCTGAGGAAATTTCGGCGACAATTGATGATACATCTCCCCAGAACTTTCCTGAGGTGATTTCTGAAACGTTTGATGCGTTTGTTGGGCCGATATTTGGGAATAGAGAGGTGCCTGTTCGTACGACGATGGATAGGCTGGAGATAGAGGATGGTTTTGTGGTGATGGTGTAGGAGGTAATTGAGCGCTGTATCTTGGAGGTGTAGCATAATAGGGGCTATTGTAAGGACTACTTCCTGTCGATAAAGCATCCTGATAAAATCCGGCTCCTCTAATCTGTGGCTCAACCGAAGCCATTATCGGTTGCCCTTGTGGAGATCGACCCGAGCGTCCAGGTGGTGATTCTTGGGAGAAACTCGAAACAGATTCACTTACACTACTACCACCAGTACTCATTCTTCTTTGTCTACCACAAAACACTTCCTGCAATTCAGTATCCTTCTTCGCTGTACCGTCCTCCGAGTCCTCGTCTTTCTTTTTCGACTTCGGTGCTCCGAACGCTTTGAACCAAGCACTCAAATTTGGCGTCGCTGCTTTGGGCTTCTGCGTGTCTTTCGCGCTAGACTGACTATCTTTAGACTCTTCTACAACCGCAGGTGTTTGCGTTGTAGTTACCCCGGACGTTTTCTCCTCCTTCTGATTAGACACCGAAACTGCAGGAAGAGTGTTGTGGTCTTCTTCTTCGTCGTCGTTTGAAAAATTAGGATTGGGCGAGGAAACTAAACTTTTACAAATTAACTGTATGGAATCTACGTTTTTCAAAACAGTTCCCAAGCTCAATTTTGGTTCTTCGTCCATATTCTTGTTCGTTTGATCATTGTCGTTGATCAATTGCACCGTCGTTTCAGCGGTATTAACGTTAGGCAAGTTCAATGGTTTCTTTAGAAGTAAATTTCCCTTACTTTTACCAGGTTGCAAACGATCTATTGTACGCTGAATCTTTTTTGGTCTACTGTGTCCGTGAGGACCGAAGATTTTAATAGAACTTGGTCGTTTCCTCGGTGCTTCTATTTTCGGACCTGATCGGCTAGATTCGACGGACGATGAATGAAATATCGGTGAATCACTTCCTGAAGAAAATTCAGATAGTCTTGGTGCGTCATCTAACCATTTGTTGATGTCCTATTCGGAGATAAGAAAAACAAAGTGCGGTTATATATAAGATATTACGCCTATTTACATTACGTAAACGTAAACACGTGAAACATAAAATATTCTTACATGAAGTGTTTGCTCTGTCGCTTGATTCAATGCTTGCATGGAGCTTTCTTCTTTTCCGAATCCTTTGGTATGCTTCGACTGAACTGCTTTTACTTTTTTAGTCTCAGCGACTTCTTGGTCTTGAGTTTTGACAAGATCTTCCGTGATAGGAACTTTATCTTCTTTTATTCCCTTTTTTAACTTTGGTCGTTTTGCGCTGGGTTTATCGCTGTCGTGAAAGGTACTACCATTTGAAGGCACTTTTTTTGAATACATGTGAAAGTCGTTCTTCCCAGTTCTCTTCTGTTTTTCCTTCTCGTTTTTCAACTTTTCCTCCCGTCGTCTTTCGCTTATTTTATCCTTTAAACCATCCAACGACTCTATATCTTTATCACCTATAAATGCAGAAATTTTCTTAGACGTATGTGTTTCTTTTGAATCTATATCGCTTTCTAGATTTAAATCTTTGGAATTCATTTCACTCGATATCTCTCCATTTTTGAGTTCATCGCTTTTCTGTTTTAATTTTTTCTCCTTGTCCTTGGTACGACTCTTTTCAGGCTTCTCGTCAGATTTCAAAACCTTTAATCCCATCTTTTCCCTCTTTCGATTTTTCTTAACTTTGATATGCTGAGTTTTCTCTTTATTCTCTGGCACTGGTTCACTTTCGTGAGATTCGGTTTTCTTCACTTTATTCTTCTTCGCGTTATCTGTAAATATTTCCGGCTCCTCAAGTTCTTTTTTCTCAATTTTTTTATTTTTACTCTTTACGACGACTAGAGGCTCATATCCTTCCTCGAAATCCTCTTTTCGCTTTTTATTCTCCTTCGATTCTTTTACCTGCCGTACATTTTCTGTATCTTTTTTCTGTTGATGACGTTCTTTACTAACTTTTCTATCTACTTTTTTAAACTCTTCTGATTCTTTGGATGTTAGCTTTTTGGTTTTCAATAATAAATTATTTCCGTCAATATATTTCCTTCTTTTCGACGTTATGATACTCGATTCAGACATTGTTTCCTCGCTCTCTTGTTCTTCCTGCTCTTCCTCGTTTACAAATTCTTCGTCCTTTGTTCTTTTATTTTTCTTTTTGCCTCTTTTTTTCTTTGGAAGTTTGTAATTTTTCCCTCGTTTCTCTTCCTCATCGTTTTTATCATTTGCTTTAGCCTTTCCTTTACTTTCAGATTTGTATGACTTCGACTTTTTCGTAGATTTTTTCGAACGTTTTCTATTCTGATGAGGAGACGAAACGCGAGAAGGACACAATGGAGATGCGGGAGTAGCAAGAAATGACTTCGGTGATGAAGGATCCTCATCACTGGATGTTTCCGATTCCAAATAACGTCCCACTGCTTTATCAAACGCTTCCTTAAGGTTGAATGCCATCTCTGTATATTCTATAATAATAACAAATAAAGATAAGATTTAAGCTTGAAAAATAACTATTGGCATTATAAAATATATAACGCCAAAAATGAAAAGATACTAACCATTATCAGAACCATTATATTGCCTACAATTATCTACTATGAGTCGAAAATCACGTTTGAATTCACTTAAACTTTTATATAAACCATTTTCAAGTTTTTCTTCCATTGTACTAAGATCCATCGGTTTTCGTACCACGCTATAGTATCTATGTGAAACAATGACAATAATAATAACATCTGCACCTTGAGAAAGATTTTAAATCGCATGTAGAATTTTAATACTATACCTTGGAGCATATTCTTCATCCACAGGATCAATGAATGGCCAGGCATCCACATGATCTTTAAGACTTTCAAGAACTTTGTGCATTCCAACACGACGTTCTTCCTCCTCAATTCCAAACGAATAACCGTATTTATATCCATAATTAGAAGACACGTAATTCCCATCGCTGTTACTCCCAATGCCTTTCTTTTTCTCTAATCCCTCAACTTCATCCCTAGTATGAATCACAATTTGACCAACAGCTGAAGCCAACGAATTATTAGTTTGCCGTCCTTTTTTTTGAACCGGCGGTGAAGGTAAAGGTGGAGGTGTCTCCTCTTTAACATAAACATTCTTTGAATTCTGAGTCCCTTTTTTACTCCCTTTGTTTGTTTTAGTTTTGATCTTCGATCTAACCATGACTGTTTCCATCTGGGTCGTGAGTTCGTGACTTCGAAGTACACGCGAACTATTACGTTGTAACAATTTGCGTCTTTGTTGTTTTTCTTTTAAATCAAAAAGTTTCGGGATTTCTGGCATGAAATTCTCGGACAGAGTACGGTAAAGTTTACGTTCGGTATCGTACTCCTAAGATATTATAATAATATCATTAGCAGAATCTAAAGAATGAAACAATTAACTCGTTTAATAGGACAATTACCGAATCACGAAATTTCTCAACTAGACGACTCCAATCCTGCTGAGTAAAGCAGACAACCTGCCAAACACTTCCTTTCCCTTCCTCTTGTATTAAACTGTCTTCCTTCTTCTCCTCCTCTTCCTCTTCCTCCTTCGCCACTCTGTTTCGTCGTCTTTTACGTTTTTTATCCCTAGGCTTACTTTTCTGTTTGTGTGAGATGCTGTTAGAAGTATCAATGTAGTCCTCCCTATATAATCGAGTGCCGTAAAAGTACCAATAGGCAGAATTCTTACGATCATGTCCTAAAGGTTCGACTCGCAGGCTATCCGAGTCCAAATTACTTAATGATTGCTCCTAAAAAAAATTACAAATATGTAAATATACTTGCGACAATTTTTATAAATTGAATACCTTTTCTTAAATGTTTTTTCTAAACACGTACCACGTCTTCAGCGTCAAGCCTGAAGTCGCAGAGAGCACGTAAGATTTCTACTTTTTGACGAAGTGGCAATAACTCAAAATCTACATCTGTGTTAAAAGGATTTTCACACTTGTATTCCTGAAGACAAAATGAAGGATGAGTTAATTTCAATGAAATACATAAATATGTCATGTACATAAAATATAAGAAACAATTTACCTGACATTTCTTTCGAAAAAGTCTGCGAAGAAACATTTGATAATTAAAGGTTGAGATGTCATTGCGAGTGTCATTTGGTAAACAACCTTCAAGCAGTCTGACTATTAGCTCTTGTACTAAATGTCCCTCAGTTCCACCATCCGTTAACAAAGCTTCTTCTAAATCCTAAAATAATGCACAATTAATACGTATACATATGTTATAAAAAAAAAAAAAAATAAAAGAACTGATGCAACTATGACAACAAAACTTATAAGTCTTTAAGAACGTAAAGCTGAAGCGTGGTCTATTAAACTTCCTGGAAGCTAAAGCGATACTAACAAGTCTCATATACAATGCCTACTCGTACAAGTTGGCACTTAGGTAGGTACCTCAATATCAAAGTCCAGAAGATTGAAGGCAGCCCTAAATAATGAGCAGAAGTGTGCTATACTTGGCACCTCCCACCACGATTGTATGTCTAAAAAAATAAAGGAACAATTGAGAGTTCCTTCATATTGTATTTCTTTAATCTCTTGAATGCGATCTCTTTTCTTGCATGTATCAATATGCTTTAAAAATCATCAACTCCAGAACATTATCGATGAAACTAAATGCATATAAATATATAATGTAACTAAGAATTAGCTTCTATTTTAGCATCTATATTGTATATGTTTATATAGATCTTAAAATTACACATGTCTATAAAAATACATTTGTGTATATTACTTTCTAGATAGTTTTGATGAAATGGTTGTGTATATTACTTTCTAATGGCTTTTTTCAAAATAGCTTCAAAATTTATGACATGTTCTTTCATTTATTACAATGTGTCTGCAAATCATATATTTTTCTAAAATATTAATTTTTATTTTATATTATACTTGCATCGTTATTTTCAAACAATGTAAACATAGTACTAAGTACCCAATATTTTGATATGTGTGATGTTTTAACAGTAAATTAATTGACAAGAAACAAAAAAATAATAACAGATTCCTCAATGTGATAGCATAATTTCTAACAAAGCTGTGAAAACTGTAAGAATTTACAAAAGATAAAGTTTCAAACATCGTCATTTATTCACACCAGTGACAATTATCTATTCAACATAATTGATTTTTTTAATTCAAGAATAAAAATTTTCAATAAACAAGAAACCAATTAGTCTTAATAAGAAAAACTACATTTCCAACAGAGGGAACAGAAGACTCTGAAGTATATGACAGAGCAAGACTAGTGACTTAAAACAACAATACCAAAGTACAAACACAAAGGCAGTTGTGCACAGGTAACTTAGACAGAACGTAACACAGTAAGAAAAAGAGAAAGGAAGAAAAAAATGAAACCAAATGAAAATGATTCTGTTGCTAAACTTGGTCATTGACAAGGGCTATCCAATCGTGAGGCATCGATCTTCCTGACAGTGTATAATAACTGCTATGTAACAATTAAGAGCAAACGTAAAATCCATGAGACATTTCATAATAACATGACGAGTTACGCTTTCATGTGCGGGCTGGCTTACCTAGAATTCCGATGAAAGTGGGAAACATAACCCGTCCTGTGGCGGGCAAACCGGGCGAATCACGTCAGGGTGGATAAAAGTTGTTGAAAACAAGTGCGACGAATTATGTGTTGCCTCGACGAATTTTTCCCCTCCCCGGCGAGACCTCTTTTTTTCGTTTCCCTTTTTCTCTCGCACGGAGCAGACCGCGATCCGAACCGAGTGTCACAGGGGAAGATGTAAACGCCAGAAGGTGAACGAACAGCCAAGCAAAACAGTCTTGTCTCGGAGCCGAATCCGATTTTTTAAAATACCGAGATACACACGTTCAGAAAGCTGTAACACCCATTGTCCTCGGCGAAACGGCGGTCAATCACAATTCCACATAACTTATCCCGCCACGGTTAAACGACGGACCCCTGACGTACGTTCGTCACACTGGTGGTCATCCAAGGTATAGCCACCGCCGACTTTATTTTGGCTGCGCGACGACAACACTGTACGGGCTGCCAGCAATGCGCGCGACACTCACGACCATTCTAATCGGGGTAACACTTCAGCCGTCTGAAAACAACCACTGGAAGCCTTCTCGCTGATGAACCAGCGCACTAGTTCGAACTCGCGGCCACATCAACGCGAAGGCGAAACGCGTCCACCGTGCGCGTATGTTCCACCGCCGTAATAATTTTAATTTTCTACTGGTTTTGAAATTCGATTTCGTGCATGCGTATGTGTGTGTGTACATGCATGTACGTGTCGTGTGTGTTCTGTCGACAAAACGAACAGTTTCCTAAGACGTACTACACGACACACGGGTGCGGACTGTGCAGTGGCAACTGCATACTGCGGGTGTATGCCTGAGAGCATGGAATATATAGATCGTTCAGGACATTTGGCGGGAAACTCGCTTGATCAAATTGTTGATGTTACCGTGGATGGTTTGTCGATCATCAAATAAACGATCTTGACTGTTTGATTTTAATTTGTTCGACGCAACGTTCGTTCAGTCGAATTAATTTAATTAATATTATCGCGTGGACTTTCTTTGAATGAAGAAGAAATATCTTCAAGTTTGGAACTTAATCTCTTCAATTTGGAAACTCGAATCTGTTGCAAGGAATATTAATTGATTTAATACATTATTTAAAAAAATTTCCCAATAGACGAAATAGGGAATAGTCGTATTTAATAAAAATATTAAAGTAGATTCTCAGCGTAGACTGCAAGGCGAACACGCATGTGCATTAATTAATAAAACGAACCTTTTATAAATAAAAATATATGAATAAATTATAATTGGTAATGAACAATATCAATTACCTTGTAATATTATGATAAAGTTACACATACGTTCTTACATGTATTAATTGGATCACAGTTTCTCCATTTATGTTTCTTTTATATTCCTATATCTTAGAAGTAGTAAATATTTACATAATGTAACTATGCTAAATAACTAGATTTCATTACGGTGTTTTTTGCTTTTCGTTGTAACATATGCATACGTAAATATATACATACATACGATACATAACACGATAAATTATATTTTTAACAGTTGGTATGTGTCTCCCGCGTTTACTAACGCACAGTGACGCGTTTCGTTTGTATCTATACTATGAATAGACGCCGAAATTAAGTGTTGAGAATTAGTTTATTTGACACTTAAAAAACGAATAAAAAAACATTTAAACATTTATAATCACGTGAAGTGTGATTAGATTTGAATAACGAACAATGTCGTCGTTTGATCTGAATGATCTTGGAGCACAATTAGAAGACGTTGCTCAAAGTAATGCCAGTATTGGTGTATCTTTCGCGAAGCAATCGCTCAAACTTGACACTGAAGAAGATGGTAAATTACATATTAAACAATTACATATTTTAAATATCTTTTAAAAAAAACCATAGTTATATAAACACTTTGAAGGTTATGCAAGCTTAATCCTTCAATTTTCTGTTTGATCAGCATTGGAGATAGTCAAAGCAATAAGAGCGTGTACAAATTTGGAATATTTAGACTTGGAAGGCAACACTTTAGGACCGCTTGCTGCCAAAGCTGTGGCACAAGCATTACAAGAAAATGGTTCGTTAATGAGACGAGCCCTTTGGAAAGATATGTTCACTGGCCGCGTAAAGACTGAGATACCAAAAGCTCTTGAATATCTTGGCACTGCATTATGTACTGCTGGTACACGTCTCTTTGAGCTTGATTTGAGTGATAATGCTTTTGGCCCAATTGGTATTAAAGGACTAGCTAATTTTTTGACTTCCAGTTCTTGTTATACTCTTCGTGTATTGAGACTAAATAACAATGGACTCGGAATATCTGGTGGTAAAATGTTGGCAAAAGCATTATTAGATTGTTATGATAATAGTACTCGAGGAGGTAAGATTTACTACTTTTAGTGTTGTTGATTGAAGTATAAATTAATGTGTAAGAACTTTCTTTTAGGATCACCTCCCTTAGCACTGCAAGTATTTGTAGCTGGAAGAAATAGATTGGAAAATGAGGGTGCAAAGGCACTTGCATCTGTTTTTCAAAATTTAACCAGTTTAGAGGAAGTTGTTATGCCTCAAAATGGTATATATCATGAGGGTATAACAGCAATAGCCAATGGATTGTCTTCTAATCTTAAATTACGAATTCTAAATCTCAATGATAATACTGTTGGACTAAAGGGAGCTCGGGCAATTGCCAAGGCATTGCCAAATTTCCAAAATTTAGAACAACTTAATCTTGGCGATTGTTTACTCAAAACCCAAGGTGGTGTAGTTTTGGCAGAAGCACTAAGAGTTAAAGGAGGTTATCCATTACTTACAGAACTTAATTTAAGTTACAATGAAATTGGAACTAAGGGTGCTAATCCTTTAGCTCTTGCCGTGGCAGACAAAGAACATCTTGTAATCTTACAGCTGGATGGAAATTTGTTTGGTCAAACTGGTCGTACCATTTTGCGCGATTCACTCACAGTTTCTGAAAGAATTGGATCATTAAGTATGTTGAGTGATAATAGTGACGAAGAAGACGATAAAGACTCTAATGATGAAGATGAAGAAAGTGAAGAAAATGAGGAGGAAAATGAAGGAAGTGGCGAAAAAGACGATGAAACTGAGGATGAAAGTAAAAAAAATGAGGACAATAATGAACATGCATTTATAAGTGACACTGCATTATTAAAAGTAACAGTCGCAGAGTTTCTAAAATCACCAACAGGAGAAAAATTATTATTATTACAAGGTGACATAGTACAAGATTTTGTAAGTTATGCCAAAGTGAGTAAATAACATTACATTTCTATTTACATTGTCAATATTGTAAATATTATGTTTAATATTCTTTCTTTTTTCTTTATTTTAGAAAGTATCAAAACATAGTAAGAATACATCTTCACAATTGAAATTCATTGAAGAGTTCACAAGAATAATTATGAAAGTATCAGCATTCAGTACAAGTGGTTATATTGATGTGAGATTAAAATCTCAAAATCTTACAGATGCTTTGTACTCCAAGCTATGCTTCTTTGCAATGCAAAGTAATCAGATTCCTACTTGGAATAATGCATTATTAGTCAATTTAGGTTTAATAAAAGTAAGTATTTTAAAATATGTGATATACATATGTTTTAAAAAGTTCTAATATTTTCTTATATCTTTTTTCTCAGGCTGAAGATAAAAGTAATGGAAAAATTGATTGGAATTTGGAGGGATGTTTCAAATCTTTAGAAATAGTTAGTCAAAAAGATTACTTTCTACAAGAAATACGAACTACATTAATTTTCTTCTTACAAAAGCCAATAACAATGAACAGAATGAAAGTTGTGGATTCGTTTCAACATTCGAAAGACTCTCTTAAAGCTGTTTTATGTCGTATCCAAAATACATAATAATTATCAATTTTTTATATAATTGGTTTTAATTTATATAATTGATTTATAGAAAATCGATATATGAGATATATATAAATTTATTTTTAAATTATAAGTTGCTTTGCAACTTGTAAAAATACAAATTATAAATTTGTGAAAAATAAAAATGTTGCATTAAATTTTTATAAGTTTTTTTTATATATAAATAATTACATTATTGTGCATATTGTGATTTTCTTTTTTGTCATTGAAAATACAATTATCGAGATTTTATTAGAGACTAGAGCTTTAGTAATGAACATAAAAATTTTAGTTAAAGATAAGAATATAATATTCTTATCAATTTGGAATACGAAAACTGAAATTCGTATAGAATAAATAACTTATCGATACAACTTAACATCAAATGTATCGAATATGACCAACTGTCAAGAGTTCCTATTATCATAAGAATAAGAATTTTGAATAAAGCTCCTAGTAATTAGTCAATTATATCACGAAATTTTCATTCTGTTATGGACAATGTGGACGCTGGATCCCAACCAGGTTGAAATAAATCCACTGCTAACGGTGTACAATGCGACGACGACTGATCCTTCATATACATTGTTGCCTAAAATGATACAAATACAAATACAAATTAGCAGATGTTTATTTTATATATTTTTTAATTATATTTACATACAAGAAATAGGATAAATTGTTGTTTTGTCTTAGAATCATAGTCTTCTCCAAGCGTGCTAGGATACTGTACTGTACCACCATTCTTCTCTATATCTGCTGCAATAAGTTCCAAACATTGTTTTTCATCAACCTCTACTGTCTCGATTATTGATTCTATAAAAAATATTAACATATGTCATTGGGTTGTAATATTAGAGAATCAGCTTAAAACCCACAATGATTTCTTACTTCTATTAGATATATCTGCAGACAAAAATTTCACTAAAAGTACAGCACATTCTGAGTTCTCCATAAAGAGATGTGGATAACGTCGCATTAAAAGTTTTGCAAGCAACATGTTACCTCGGTTTCCTGATAAACTATTACCACTAGGGGTACATACTACTTCATCTTCTGTTCTTCGTATAAGCAACACTGTACCATTGTATCTTGAAAAAGAAGCAAAAATTATATATTTGTTTATATATGTATAATACTTCAATAAAATGTTATAGTACCTATTCAATTGCTCAGCAATATTCAAATTGAAATAGTCCCTAATAATGTTTCGTACCAAACCTTCTAATGACGAGAACATCATAATAGCTAATGGAAGTACATCATCAAATGTAGCATCTAATACCTATAAAGTATATTACTATAATTTTTTTTTTATACATTTTTTTCAAATACTAAAAATATGTAAACTTATTTGAACTAAATTGAAATATAAAATGTGAGATGTCGCGACCTTACCAAACTTTGAATAGAAAGATAGTTCATAGCAGCCCATGTTGCAGTGTATCCACCAATACTCCAACCATAAAGAATTATTTGTTCCTCAGGGAATTTTAAGTGATCAATTGCGAAGCGCATTACACAATCGATAGCATTCTCTTCTTGAAGAGGATACGGCGCACCCTTTGTAGTCATTTTCATGTCTTACTGTTACCATTTTTTAATCATAGTTTGACTGAAGGAGAAGTCTTGCCATTACTTCAATAACATTTAATTTACATACATGATTGATATTAACTGCAACATTGCCAAAATTTCATCTTTGCATTCGAAATGATATAATAAAGTAACAGCAATTCTTCTCATCAAAATAGTGTAAAAAAAAATTATGAACTTTAGTATAAAAAGAATACTTACAGTACTGCTACCAAAACCTGGGTGATTCCAACCCAATATTGAATATCCTTTGCTCATTGGCGTTGATATAATACCAGTTTCATAAAATCCACAATTCCCTTCGCAAGTGATAACTAGTACATGACCATTTGTTTTTCTGTAAAATCAATATATAAAGTAGATAAAAATAATATATCATGAAATAATACATTTAGAATAAAACATTATTAGTGTTTACATTACTTGTTACGTCGGTCAATGAATATAGCATCAATTTCATTATTATCTGCAGCTAATAATTTGTACCTTTCGCCACCATGTTTTATTAAATGTATTCTTCCTTTCAGAAGTGTTGATCCTACATGATAGATTATGTTAATCTAAATGTAAATAAAAAATAATATCCTTCATGGTGATCTATTCAACTTACGGAATGCCCAGTTAAGAATTGTTACACTTCCAGGATACATCATTTTAATAGCAAAAGTGTGAGCTACAATATATGATAAAAACTTACAAGGCAATGTACATATAAATTCTTTACCAGTTTGCCTTTTTATGCGACCACTGGAGGCTGCAATTTTATCTAAAGTTAATTTCTCTCTAGCTGAATCCCTGTAAATACATAAGGTTATTAAAAATCAGATACATACTACTTATCGATTAGTTAGTTTAGTAAAAAAGGACGCATACTTTTCTACATCTTTGATATTAAAATCTACAGGTCTTGCCCAGAATTCAAATTCATACTTGTCAAGTTCTTGTTTTGTTTCTGCTGAATAATGTGCATTCGCTTCGTTAAGAGTTTTCAAGAATTTTAAATATACTGGATTAGTGGCTCTAGAACAACTTCGAGCAACTAACGATGCAACGAAAATCACGCTAGCACTGGCTGCTAATTTACTCAGAGAAAAAATATTCTCGGTTATGGAACTGCTATGTTCGTAAAAAAAGATAGCCACTAATGGAATTGTATATAAACTTATGGACCAAATTGCTGCAAACTGAAATGAATTTGTTAACATTTTACAAACAACTTTCATTCTTACCAATTAATTTTATAATAAACATTAATTATAATAATGACGACACAGTTAAAAATTTCTAATGTGATTTGTCTCTTAATAAAATACTCACGCAGATTACGATTTGATCACCCCATCGTTCTAGGCTATTAGGCTCGTATGATTTCTGTAATAAATTGAATTAATACAAACATAACCTAAAAATACATTAATCTAATGGATTTCGTGTAATGATTAATAAATACCTCTACTAGTCGGCCGATCCATGTTATTTCGTAAACTTTGAAAAGTCGAGGGCCAAAGTTACACTTCCAAAGTGTCCGAATGAAAGACATTTCTCATTTGTTTCAAATATTTTCAAATAAATCAGCGTTACGGATTATCAGTGTAAAACACGGGATACGCAACTTAGCAAATCATGCACATGACATAACAAAACAAACTTTTATGATTGGTAATGCATTTCTTGAATATATGTGTGCATTCTGGAGTTAAAAGAAAAAAAACACTATCATATTACTCACGATGTATTCATCTTATACTTTTTCTTTTATAATAGTGATAATAGTTCAGATATAATTGTATTGTCAAACATTGTAAAATTTGTATGAACTTCTAGAACTGACTTAACAAAAATATATATTTCCGGCGAGAGTTTTTTTTAAAATTTAGTTATTTTATTATGGTGTAGAGAAAATTGATATTTTGATCAGTAATTAATTTTTTGTTCAAAATTATTACTAGACCTTGAAAATAATAATAAAAATTGAGTATTTACTCAATTTTTATTATTATTTTTAGAAACTTAATTAAAGAAATAGGATTTAAGTAGAAACTTAAATAGAGATTTGTCTTATTGGTTAAAAAGCTACTGTAACTTTACTTTCGATATTTCATAAATATGGCACATTACAAAAGTTTTATACATTTTCGTACGAATATGGAGATTCGCAGTTCATTTATTGCACATTTCTTAATTTATTTGATATATTTTTTGTCAAGAAAATTTATATCTCTATTGGATAGATACGAAAATCAATAGAACAAGAAACATTCATACAATTAGTTATCTATATGAAACTGTTGCAACTTTAAATGATATATTCACAAGTTATTTAAACATCGCGGTCATTCGATTGCATACGTACAACACATATGATTTTACATAACAAACAGATATGCTCTGGTTGCAGGAATTAATACCTAGTAAATTTCAAGTAAAAAACTTCAATAGTTTGAGTGAATGAAAATTGAAATTGATATTCTGAACCTGCATTTGAAACAAACTGCAGGAAATTACACAATTTGGATGTCGGTCGATTCTGGCATCGTACATTAAATCGTGGTTTTTGGAACGTGTAGAGAAGTTACTGGAAGATTCAGAACAAGCACGATATAGGATACGGATATATTGCGTACGACGTTGATAATACAATTTTCCGTTTTTATCGGCATATTCAACTTTTTTCAATATGTCAGACTGGGACACAACTCCGATTACTCTACGGAAACGTCCCCCGAAAGCTTCGGTACTTAAATCGGAACAGGTAACTTCATGACAAACATTTTTCATTTATTTATTTCGTTCGAAACGATTCCCATAATATAACATATAACATGTAAGTTGTATTTATTTATTTACAGGCAGTGAATGCTGCGCGTCGTCAAGGATTCGTGGTTGAGACACAAGCAAAATGTACGTGGGTTTGATTTATGCCCTGAGATTTAAATCGTTAATTCCTTAATCTCTTTCTGTTTCATGATTTCTGTTTGGTCGATGCATTTGATACATTTCATACGTTAAAATATCACGAGAATCATTGAATAACATATTGTGATGTAATACAAGACGCTGTTTACAATTTTTTTTGACGCAACGTTACAAAATCAACAAACAGATTGTTTCTGTTCTTGAATTGTAAGGATAAATAGTTTCTTTATATATATATATATATGAATATTTTTCTTGTTAGGGGGTGGAGGTACAAACAAACAACATGTGGCAACTAAAAACACTGCTAAATTAGACAGAGAAACAGAAGAACTAAAACATGATAAGATTCCACTCGATCTTGGTAAATTAATTCAACAAGGAAGACAAAGTAAAGGATTATCACAGAAAGATCTTGCGACAGTATGTTATTTATATAAATGATATAAATAGTTGCGTGATTATGTAATGTATATTTACACATATTTGTTTCCTTTGTGAGTAGAAAGTAAATGAAAAAGCACAAGTCATCAATGATTATGAAGCAGGTCGTGGAATTCCAAATCAAATGGTGATTGGCAAAATCGAAAAAGTGTTGGGAATCAAATTGCGTGGTAAAGATCGTGGTAAACCATTATCACTTCCTGGGAATAAAAAGTGAATCTTGGGAGAAAGGATCTGTACTTCTTACCGTTATATATTGTTCCCTACACAGAACTACAAGTTAAATTGTAGGATTGAGAACAAATTTAACTCTCTTCACTTTGATTCTTTTATTATATACTTTAAAATAAAATATTATTTTATTAAGTATACTACTGTGTATTATAAAGTAGGTTATTGCAGTATGCCTTTGTGTACAAAGTATAAGAAGCACACTTTTGTTTAATTTTAAAGTGTTATATGTGTTCAAGTTTGCAAATATTAATTTATAAATTATAATTTTGTGTATCGTTTCGTTGTATTTTCAAAGTACATCCGACTATTGTTATTGTGATATACATTTATGGATAATGTTTTACAACTTGGTTAATGTAGGCTAAATAAAATAGTATTAATGCAACTAGAAGTAAAAGGTCTATATGTGTATGCATATGAATCATTGGTTTGATAGCATTTATATACATACATACACACTCATTTCAATGTATAATATAATACAAATCACAATAGTTGTATATAAAAGATAAGAAATTATTAAATAAATATTAATTGTACTTTTTTAGTGTTAATTTTATTCATATTAAAATTTGATAATACATAAATTTTACCTTGATTCATTAATCTTTTCTTAATTCAAAGGTTGAATCCTGTACACCATCTTTTGTTATAATTTTGATATTTATAGAATCACCAGTGTAAATATCTCTTTCTGCTGCTGATGTGAAAACATCCTTTATAATTGCAACAGCTTTTTCTTGAGTTAAAGGAACAGGCTCAACACCTTCTTGATTTTTGTATCCAATCTAAATAAATTACTGTAGTAAGTAGCTACAATTTAACTTAATATTACTGAAATAAAACTATTGTTTCTTAATACCTGATTGTCCAGCAGAGGTTGTAAAAGGGCTCCGGCAGAACCACCCGCTCTATACTTTGTTACTTCACAATGTCCAATGGGATCATAACTATATACGCAACCTTTACCATCCTCATCTAATCCACCAAGAATGTTGCTCACATAATAAGGAAAGAAACGTTTGTAATACAACATTGTTGATAGCATTTGTGCAACTGCTAATGTTGGCATTTCCTTTTGGTGCTCATGTTCATACATCTATCGTAAGAAAGAGATTAGCATGACAATTACCTTAAATGATAAATTTTAGTAATCAAAGATGAAATCTTTGAACTACATCGAACTTTACCTGCATTCTTGCAATTAAAAGTCGGGTCAAAGTAAGCGTGTCACACCAACAACCCGAGCAACCCAAAATAGTTTTGGACGACAAAGGGAAGAGCTTTTGTTGTTCACGCGTATAAATGGAAAATCCAGTACTAAGGCGTGTGTCCGCTGCTATCACACAAAAGTTATCTCCTGCGAGAGCTATAACACTCCTATAATTATAATACATACAGTAAACTTATATATGTGACACAATAATTTAATAATCGCATATAAACAATTATTTGTAATACAATTTAATAATTGCAAATAATTTAATAATTGAATGATTACACCATTTTAAAAGTAAAAATATATATTTATGACAAAAATATATAAATATATAAACATTTTGATTCATTGATATTAAGAAGATATAGGTTATGTACAGCTTACCCTCCATTGTCAGCGTACGGACTGAAACTTTTCATTTTTGTTGCTTGTGTCTCGTAATCAGGTAAGGATCTTCCCGAATTTTCATTCAAAAGTACCATTTTCTTTATTACTGTCTCGTTAACGAAATCGTCGACACTTTCCTTCTGAATGACAATTCACTTTGCGGCAAATATGGCAAACTGTACCTTTCTCACGCATGACATGCAAATTGCCATACTTGCGAGTGGCTAGTTCATGTTCGCTGTGTGAGAACACACCAATAGCAAAAAAATTCAATTTTGAATTTTTCAAAGCGTGCAACAAATGGAGACGGTTACAAGAGAAATATAAAATATATAATCTCTAAATTATACTTCATTAATTGACTGATGCCAATCCCGCCATTTTTGAAAATACTATTTTATAACACGCATTATGCATTTTGGATTATTCGGGAATGTTTGAACGTTTTCGAACGAACAATTGAATATCAAAGTTAGTATATTGAGAAGAAACATCGAAAATTCATTAACAAATTTTCTTTTTTTCAGTGGAGCTGAACGATTAAATCAAGAAATTTAATATCGTAATTTGAACGTTTATTTTATTTTATTCATTTATTGGACATATTTATATATTAGTTATATTACTTATAGTATTATATATTATAGTGTTTATATTATTTATATAGTATATATATTTATATTACAGTATATATCTTAATATCTTATCATTATTTACATTTTACGAAACTTATTCAAAAAATGTGGTCGAGAATCAATATTTCAGAAGCTTGTAAAAAGAAATTTGCTACTAAAAAAACGAGTAATTTCTCAAGAAAAAATTGATTGAATTGAAAAGACATAATAATTATTTCATTTCGCTTCTTTCAAGTATTGATATTCAGTTGTCTTTACATGAATTACTAATTTTCAGAATTTCCGTATCTTTGCTTCACACGAAGGTAAAATTTTTGGTATAAGTTCTTCTGTTAAGTGACCTGTAAGTCGCTAATTAGTAAACAGTAATACAGTTTAAATCAGAGTAAATAAAAGACACATATAGGATGTCCCGTAACTGGTGATACAACCGAGTAGGATATGATTCTACGTGAAGAAACGAGTCGAAAAGAAAGAATAAAATGTGTTCATTAAAGCCTTTGTTTTCAAGAAAATCAAGTTCGAAGATTTATCAAGTATTATGAATTAAATTTAGTTAATAAGTTCCGTACTAGACAGGCACGAGTAATTAACACGAGGATATTCCATGTGCAAAAATAAGCATAGAAGATTTTTTCATTTAAGGTATTGTTTTCAAAAAAAATGAATTTTGAATATGTTTCGTTAAAAGTTATGTTGAGTACCTGATTAATTTTTAAACTCGATTTTCACGAAATTTTATTCCACATTTTGTACTTTCACACGTAGAATACATCTATTAATTATTCTTCTTTATTGCGTTTAGGATTGATTGAATTCAAGTATACTATAAATAAACATTCAAATTTAATTTTCACGAAAACGAAGGTTTTAATAAACAAATTTTATTCTTTCTTTTTGACTCATTTTTTTCTTCACGTAGAAAAAACCTTCACCTGTTACTCGGTTGTACCACTTAGTTATAGAACATTCTGTACAATCGTCAGATCAAATAATAAAATGATCAAGTCGAAGTAGTTCGATGTAAATTCTAAATTAAATGTTAATACATTTGTGCAAACCAAAAATTAGAATAAACAGAATGTAGAATTTCTATTGGTTATCGTGTCTAGTCTAATTGTATATATTGAAGTTTCAAGCTGGCAGTCGAATGTATCACATACGAATGAATGTAACAAATTATCTTATCGGGATTGATAACGTTCGGACTAGTTGGCAAAATTCGGCCGGATTCCGAGAGGATAAGACAATTTTTTGATATCAAAATGGCAACTGATGGCAAAAGACACGTTGCACTAATTACTGGCATTACCGGACAAGTAAGGTTGACATTTCGTATTTTGTCGACAAACATCGACTTATGAATGCATTCGAATACTTATTGCAAGGAACTTTTATTTACGTACTATATTTGTCTCATAGAATATTTTCAAATTTCCTTAACACTGTAACCTATTGTCCTCAGCATGCTGAACAATAATTGTATTGTAAAATACATTAAAATAAATCTGAAAAAAAACATATATATGTTAGTTACAAAATATTACAAAATATTTATTGACAATAATATATATGTATAAAAAGCTCATTATGCTTATAGAGTATAAATTGCCATCTTAAAAATGTAATAAACGTCAAGTACAGAGGCTTGTTAATATTTAATTCATATATTTCATATATTTAATTCAAATATTTAAATATTTTTATGATCTATTTGTAACTTTTATGTACTAATATAATTATAATAATCAAGTTTTGTTATATTATTAATAAAATTTGAAATTGTTTTATACAAAACATTCCTGTAAGTGTTTTAATACTTTTACAAACAGCTATAATTATTTTAATGTACATGTTTCAAGTATATAATTTTTCCAGAATATATATTAATTATTTATATGTTATATAAATATATATTAGAAATTAATATAAAATAAATTATTAATATTATATTGTTATGTTTTATTTCTAGGATGGTTCCTATTTAGCTGAATTTTTATTGGAAAAAGGATATGACGTGCATGGTATAATCAGAAGAGCTAGTTCTTTTAATACTGCTAGGATTCAACATCTATATGCAGATCCAAAATGTCATCGCCAAGGCAAAATGAAGCTTCACTATGGTGATATGACAGATTCCAGTAGCTTAATTAAAGTAATTAGTTCTGTACAGCCGACGGAAATTTACAACCTCGCTGCTCAAAGTCATGTTATGGTATCTATTGTAATTATTTTATTTTATGATTATTTGAAAGAATTCTTTTGTTAATGTTAATTATTACAATCTTGTAGGTAAGTTTCGAAGTAAGTGAATACACTGCTGAAGTAGATGCAGTAGGAACAGTTAGATTATTAGATGCAATACGTACCTGTGGTCTTGAAAAATCTGTAAAATTTTACCATGCATCAACATCTGAGCTTTATGGCAGGGTGACTGAAGTACCTCAAAATGAAAAAACTCCATTTTATCCTCGTTCACCATATGGTGATTATGTTACATATCTTACATTTGATTTCATAAATCTCGAAGTGATATTAAGTTGTGTATGTATTATAATTTCAGCTTGTGCAAAATTATATAGCTTCTGGATTGTGGTAAACTATAGAGAAGCATATAATATGTTTGCATGTAATGGTATATTATTCAATCACGAAAGCCCCCGTAGAGGAGAAAATTTTGTTACAAGAAAAGTGACTAGATCTATAGCAAAAATACACTTAGGTTTGCAAGATGTTCTTGAATTAGGAAATTTAGATGCTAAACGAGATTGGGGACACGCAAAAGATTATGTTGAAGTAAGAGACATATATTATTCTTAATAATGGGTACACTTAGAAAATCTATTAAAATTTGTATACTCAACAGGCGATGTGGTTGATGTTACAACAGCCAATTCCGGATGATTATGTTATAGCAACAGGAGAAACACATAGTGTCAGAGAGTTTGTGGAAGCAGCATTCCAATATGTAGGTCGCACTATTAAATGGGAAGGTGAAGGTGTAAATGAAATAGGGCAGGATGCACAAACAGGACAATTATTGGTTAAAATAAATCCTAAATATTTTCGTCCGACGGAAGTAGTAAGCATTAATTATTAAACAGTAATTACATCATAATAGTAGACAAGTAAAAAATATTTATTTTTACTCCTATAGGACGTACTCCTGGGTGATGCTAGCAAAGCAAAAGAAAAAATTGGTTGGAAACCTACTGTTACGTTTGAGGTATTTATAAAAATTAATATATAATTACTGGCCATGAATTGTGTCTAATAAGAAGCATTGTTTTAGGCTCTTGTAAAGGACATGATGGATTCTGATTTGGAATTAATGACGAAAAATCCAAATGCTTAAAATCATTTCTTATCAGTGATAGAAGTGCATTTTCAAAATACTTATGTCTCTGTGAGACAGTAATATTAAGTGATATATTTATTATACATACTGTAAGAAATTCTAGATGTCATTTTGTAATATTAAGATATTCCTAGATAGACAAGCTTTTTACTACTTTCTATCATTTAAGATACTAAAGAAATATCTTTATATATTATCTGAACTAGGATATGTAATTACATACACTATACATAATATGTAATATATGTGGATACTAAATGTTATTTAATTTCATTAAATATAATCTACATATATCATATATTTTGTAAAACATTATAAATTTGTTATTCCTTGTTTATTAATGTATATTGGAGAGTACATTCTGGATATTATAATTCTCTGGTGTCAGTAATTAAAACTTAAAAATAGTTTTAATTACTGACAAATGGCACAAAGTTATTGAGATAATTTTTATATACAACAAGTCTTCCTTGTACATACGTTTTAATTTTATACATAAATGTACTATATTTTAAATTAATCGTAAAATATTTTTAACCTTTATACGCAATATGTGCGATATATAATTAAAAATGTAAGCACATTTTTGTAGCATTCATTCGTTTTCATATTGCACTCAAATATTATCAATAATTTTGATTCAGTGTATCGGAGAAATTATTTATTTTCATATTAAAATACATACAGTTGCCAGATATTCAAATAGAAGATTCATTTGTAGACTTTCGCAAAATATTCTCGATCGTAAACATCATCGACTTTACACAATGTCCCTGAGCTGTATATTTTATTTTCTCATTTCGTGCATTTCCTTCAGTGCTTTTCTCCATTGTGTCATATTTCTGTTCTTTGTGTTTCGAATTAGACAATATCTCCGGCGAAATCTAAAATGACAATGTATAAATTTATTTAAGAACATATAATCATCTTTCACATCTGAAAAGTACAGTTAACATAAAATTTTTTAAGGAAGTGATTAGTCGGTTTAATTTCGCATACCGAAATCACCGTATGATCGTGTTCTTGCTTATCTTGCGATAATCCTCGTCTCCTCATTCTTCTTCTCCTATAATTACCGTGCTCGAACATTTCGCTTGCAGAAGGATCTAAAGTCCAATAACTTCCTTTCCCGATTTGATCCTCTTCATTATTATTTCCAATTATTTTATCTCTTGGTATCTTCACGAAACAATCGTTCAAACTCAGATTATGTCTTATACTATTCTGCCATCCTTGCCGATTTTCCCTATAGTAAGGAAATCTATCCATAATAAATCTATAGATCCCTGAAAGTGTGAGTCTTTGTTTAGGCGAAGAATTGATTGCCATGGCTATTAAGGCAATGTACGAGTATGGCGGTTTCTCATAGCGTGGCTGTGGTTTGTATCCTATCAGAGGGAGATCCCACGAAAGAGGAACACTCCTCGAAGTCAGTATATCCGGGACCAAGCTGTAGTAATTTGGCAAAGGGCACATTGTTGGAAATGCTTCTTCTGTATTCCAAATTTCATAACTCCTGCGTAAATCGCAGTTGTAAATCTTTGACACAGAGCAGGGATGGTTTTGATAGCTGTTGGATTCCATTGGAAGATACGATCAGAAGATTCGACGTTATTGCGCTTGCTATAAATATTTTTTTCACTTTACGAGGAATTGAAATTTAGTATTTGATTTTTCAACTAATTATTATTTGGATTAGTGAATTTTTCGAGAAAACTATCATAAAATCGAAATCTTCAAAGTTTTACAAAAATGTACTATCTTCTTCCTCATGCTTTTTCATGTTCTTAGAAATTATCCTCGTTTGTCTTTATTTTTATTGTCATCATTTCAAGCCTTTGACAATCTATGCTTCAAAAGTATGTTGCAGTTTCAAAACTATGTTTCATACAAATACAATTTCACAAGTAAATATTCTAAATTGCAAGCGTTTCATAGAGTTTCTTCTTCAAATTCTTTCACAGTCGAACTATGCAATTCTTTCGGATTGAATAATACCTAGTGCACTTCACAATCGTTCACAATCAATTTCGTTAACGAGAATTTACGAAATTCGACTTGATTTAACACTAAAAATCGTAGTTCAATTGTTTCGTATCAAAAACAAATTGAATCAATTAATAAAATTAAATTTGTATAAGGAAAAAAATCTACATAATTATTTTCTTAATATTTAATAAAAACACACTTGTCTCTATTACTGAAATCATCAATTACGTTCTTTAACAAAAGCAGTAATTTTTTGATTACTTGATTACTTTACTTAATTGATTACTTAATACGTTCAAATAACACAACCGGCTTTTCTATTACAAGAGTTTTACAGAACTTTTGACTAAACTCCCTGTAATATTGGAGACACTCGATTGCCTCGAACTGATCTGAATTCGTATGCGTCGGGGACTGACTGCGATTTGTAGCTGGTTAGACCAATTCTCTAACGAAGGGTGTTTAATTTGACATGGGAATCCAGAGGATGGATCAGCTCCGCCCATCGTGGCTTCCCAGTGATACGTCGTTCGCGCGTTTCCAATGCGAGGGAGGCGTTGCGTTACCTATCCGGGACTCGTGGGTACATGTTTTATTGCTGTTTACACATATGCTGTCCTAACACCCACGCCAGCAGTAAACGAGCCGATACGTAAACAAAGTTGCGGTAATTATATCGAAACCGTGCTGTTTCTTGGAACCGTTCTTGTCTTCCTCTTCTGTGCTCACCACCCTCTCGTCTACATTCGCGGTGACTTTGACTAGGGGGGAAAACCGTCGGGAGAGTCACTCCTTTTCTAACGAAAGTTTCGCGACTCACTTCCTGCTGAGTTGGAAATTCTTTCTTCTTTTACCAGTTTTGTTTTCACTTTCTTCTTGCTACTTTTATTACATTCCTGGTTATAATATCACGTTTTTATTACTAAAATGAATCAACATCAAGATCAGCCACTACGAATAACCAGGGGACAGACATCCCGGATAAATCGAGCGAATAATCGAAATCCGGAGAGAAATAACTAAGAACGTGTTCTTCTATATAAAATAATCGAGGTTCCACTGTGTATTCAATATTTTCTTAAATTTTACGAAATTTCGATCCCTGAAAAATAAGGTAAAATATGATTTTAAAATAATTCCGATCCATTAATTTCAAAATATTCCTTTCAATCCATTCCTGACGAGACGAAGTCACAGCTATAGATGCAACCAATGAAGAGAGGAAAGAAACGTTATTATTTGTTTATTCGCCGTTTCTGGTGCCGTCCTTCGAGTTTCGTTCCATCTTGAAATATTAAGAAACAAATCACTGTGGATTTGACAGCAGGAGGAACCGGCGGATTAGCGTATTTAAAGCTCCAAGTACTCCTTGGTTTCGTGTCTCAGGCATCTCTGGAATGTTCTACGAAAACAGCCAAAATTGTCTTCGTCGCGTTAATCCTACGTCCCTATTTTCCGTTCCTTAATCATCCCGATCGTATAAGTAAAGAAAAATATTTACTGAAGTTGCGGCAGATGGTAAAAATAATTTTCGTCTGGAAGAAAGTAGATACATTCCCATTTTTTGTATTTAATACTGTTGTAGCTTTTTATAATTTGTAATTTTCAGTTTTATCGAAGAATGCTTTTAATTTTTAATTTAGTATCTATTAGAATGTCAATACATAGTCAATCAGTATAATTGTTGTTATATGTAGTTGTATAATTATATTATAAATAATGTTTATAATGATAGTATATGAAACTTTTTGTTTCAAAATCTTTACTTAATTTCAAGTCACATTTTACCTAAAATAAAAATATTGTATTAAAATAATTACGAGTAGTAATTTCTTTATATATACATAATATTTGTAAGAATAAAAAAATATAAAAATTTCTTTCGGTATAAAGGATCTTTCGGTGATCGGGTCAGGAGAAAAGATTTTTGTCTATGTTTTATTTGTAAGATCGAGCAACCGCAGAAGTCTTTCCTCTTCGTTGGCGAAACTGGCCCGCAGACGGTCTTGTTTGCAGATCGTTTCATTTTACTACCCAGTATCCGCTTGAATCTAAACAAAGTTCCTTATTGACAAAATCGGCGGGCGTCTGTGGGTTAGCCAGTTTCGGATTGTTGCTTCTGCGACGTTTTACGAGTGTGGGAAAATTCACAGCGCGAACCAGAACCACATCGTTTCGGTAAACCGTTTCGCCTTGGGGCCCCAGCTAAATCGCAAACAATAAACAAATCGCTCCTCATGACGGCGAATTTTCTTGGAAATAGCGAGCACCGTTATTTAACTGTCGTTGTATCAGATCCTAAAAGTGCATAACACGAAAGGTTTGATGATGGAACCTTTTTTCTTTTCTTGGTTTAATGGTTTGTTCATAATTAACATATTAAAGATTGTGGACTTGAATTTCAATTGGAACAGTAAGGTACGTGACGAACTGCTTTTTAAAATTATTTATTCTCTTCTAATTTCCATTTATTGTGTCCATTTCATGTGCTTCACTTCTTAAAATGACTCTCTTGTTAGCTGGTAAACTTAGTTAGTATCCACGCCATTGCTGCTGGATTATCTTTTGGTACCTTTACGACGAAATGATTCTTAAATAACACGACTTCTAAACCAAATATTAAATAATTGCATCCATATAGAATATTCAGTTAAGAAGGATGTTTCATAATATGTGAGGTCAATTTCAAAAGAAACGAATAACAGATTGCAAGACATCATATATGGTTAAACAAATTATTTACCATGTGTCCGGCTCTGTTGATCCAATACATAGAGAAATTGCCATAAGATTTTATGTAGCCTTCAATGATGCCCTTCACTACTAAGGCAGTTCTGGCAGAGCGGTACCAGGAATTAGCGTTTTTCCATTGCATCTTCTCAACCCAGTGTAGAGTGCCTGCATCGCGTTATACTTTAGTAGTTATCGGAAGATTATAGTTCCCCGAAAACAATGTAAAACGATTGTAAAGGTAAACGATTGTAAAGGTAAAGGTACCAAAACAAGTTTCATAGTATTTCTTATAAACAGTTTTTACGTGAAATGTTTTTTACAATTTTTTTAGCATTTTATCATTTTCATTCTTTCACTATTGAATCAAAGAAGAAATATTAAAGTGATTATTTTAGGAATAAAATAAAGAAGAAACATACCCGGAGTATCGACGATGAGATCCATATGACCACTGATCACCGCAATCTTTAGATTAGTTTCATTCAACAAACTCTCCACTAGAAAAAATAAATACAATATTAATCTTAAAATATGCAAATGTTGCAATTTAGACAATACCTATATTGACAACAGGTTTCATGAAGTCTCCTGTTAATTTGCTGAATACAAGATTAGATTGGGCGCCGTGACGAGAAGATAGTTGGAGAGCTTCTTTCACAGGACCGTTCATCAACTTCTCTAAAGATGCGTCGCTGAAGACGGAGTATTCTAAAATAATCGAATAATCCTGAAAAATTGTTATCTCGAATAATCGTTATCTGTATCAATACTATTAGTATATATCATTATTATTAATTATATTATATAAGAAAATATAAATTTACCTTGAGCAAACGTTGGTTCCGATTTAAGTCTTTTCATGAGGGAAACCTTGTTACCAGGTTCCATTTTCGTTAAAATATTATAGAAATCGATATTATTAGTAACTTGAGCAATGATTCCTTCAGTATAGCTCCACAGTCTCGTTGCTGTTGTCCACTGCTTAGTATCTACGGCATTTTTCGTTTTTAGAGCTGCTTCGTTGATCTTCTCATAACCAGCAGTGTCCACCATACCCTATAAAAATATTTAACAAAAAAAATAGATATATGAATAATACGAGGGCCGAAGATATAACTAATAAAATTAAAAGTTGATATCGTACCGTAGCAAGTAAAAAGGGCGCCCAAGTCATCACCGAATCAATGGGGGAGATCCAGGCGTCACCAAGAGCAACACCTTTCAAGTTGCTTTTGATAGTTCCCTTCTGTTGTGCCTGTAAAAAAAATAAGGCATTAATAAAAAAAATATATATATATATATTTGATTAAAATATATATTTATATATTTGATTAAAATATATATTTATATATTTTAATCAAATTTTTTGTTATATTATATATGTTATATTATTATATTTAATTATACATATATTATATATATAATATATAATGTAATATAATATAGGAAAAAATTTGATTAAAATATGTTGGCTTACCCTGTACCACGAAAGGGCAAATTCTGCACCCATTTTTCCTCCATAAGATTCAGTGGTGATATATGTGGGTACGTTAGAGAATACCGGTAGCTGTTTTAAGAAACCTTTTATACATTCCAAGAGATCATGTGCGATCTCTGTATTCGTCGTAGTGTATCCTGCTTGTGTAGTGATATAACTGAAACCGGTACCGACTGGGTTGTCAATGAAAAGAATGTTGTAATCTTTCACCTGTGAATGTTTTAATATTTATTTATAATATTTGCATGCACATATTTCATTACTGTTTTATGGAATTGTTTGAGATGTACGTGTTAATGATCTTTTTATAACTTTTTAATTATAACTTTATAACTTTCTAGTTTCTGTCTTCGTGAAAAAAATATTGATCTTTAATAAACTTTGATCAAGATTACTATGATTTTCCAAATTTAAAAATATAAAGAAAGTATGCATATATGTACTTATATTAATTAGTTTCAATATTTAATTAAAACATTTCGACAAAATAAAACAAACTGTGATCAATTTCTTTTCACTCACAATTACATTGGGAAACCGAACATTTATGTTATCTATATCTAATTTCAGTTGATGAACTTCGAATTAGTATCTTATCTACACTAAAACATTTGTTTAGAAACACGTGAAATTGATTTCAGATACAAGGAAAAGAGATTCTTATCAATAAGATTCAAGTCATGTTAAATTGAGTTGATATTGTATCATACCCAAGTGAAATTCCTTGGGTTCAAGTCAACGTCCAAAGGTCCAAGTTCCTCAAAGTTTCCATAGGAAGTGGAGGATGCTCCGGGTCCACCTTGCAGCCAAATGACCAATGGTTTTTCATAATAAGAAGACACGTTCGCGGTGGTATAATAAAGCCACCAGAACATATGTGCAGTTGACCGTACTTTCACGTATCCCCATTCTTGTTCTCCAGGACCAAATCCTTTTTTTGCTGCCAAGTAGAAATACTGTTCGATAAGTGTGATCTTTCGAGAGTTTGCATGACTTTTTCTGTCACTTTTAGCGACTTTATAATTTTCACTTAAAATTCGATTGTATTAATAAACTGACGTTACTAAAATTGCTGAAAGTGGTCATGCTTCAAATAGAAATGCCATATTACAAGATGGTATATGGAATGTAATGTTAATTCTTTTCTTTTTTTTTTTCTCCATTATTGAAGAACATTTTATTACAATTTTATTACAATGGCTGAAGAATTTATGGCGCAAGGAGATGCAAAGACGAGCAGCTTAAGCAATGCGGGTTTAAGTTGATTATTGATATATTCGTAGAGATTCTTCCGCAAAGCAAACGAATTAGTCATTTTTCGAATAATTATTCACACTTCCTCTTTTTTTTATCCATTGGCAAGTAAAAGATTAATAGTGTTTAATTATTCAAAAAAGTATTTGAAACAAATAGTGTCTTATTAGGTTTATAATTAGAGAAGATCAAGTTTGAAAATGATAATTTCATAAAACAAGAATTTAAGATATAGAATCGTATTGTTGAAGAAATCTGGCAAATAAGATATATTTATATTTATACATATAACAATATATCTAGCACTTATTTGTATTATGAATACTTACCAAGGGCTTCAGAAGCGAAGCACAGTGCTACTAACAGGAGTATCGAGAATTTTGTCATTGTTGCTTGAATAACAGACAACTAAACATTCTGCACGTATATAAATCTAGACAGGATAGTCTTATCTGTCATTAGCGGTCGATTGATTAGATATACGGGAAACGATTAATTCTATCGTTCGAGGTTTCGCCATATTTCGTTCTATCAATCAGCTGCAATTAAACAATGGATGATTTCTTATTAATGGTCTTTTATTAATTCCTTCCACTTGAAGGATTTTGTAAAATGATTACCGTCCTCCTCAGATGATCGCACTAAACTCATCAGCAACTCACATGCGTATAAATACCTTGTCTTACGTGTCATTAGTTAGACGATCCCGTCGAATTGTCCATACGCAACTCTTCAGTTATTATTCAGAATTTCAAGCTGGTTTCCAGAAATGACTTAAAAATGATGATAAAAAAGAAAAGAAAATATGGACGAGCACCGCTTTCACAAATGAAATGTAAATAACAGTTATTCTGTACGTACCAGTATAACAGGTTTTACATTTTTCTGACTTTTTAAAGTAATTTTTTTTTTTAACAGCTCTTACATTTCTCCTCGATATTTTTTAAAACGTAGTTTTATGTTATATTTATAAAATATTTCAGCTGAGTTATTTCTTCGTTAAGAAATCGATCAATTTTATCAATTGATCTGATAATTTATATCTAATTTCTTTTCGATTTCTTTTTATCAACGTGTCAAGACAGATTAAGAAATTGTTAATCTTCTATTTTCGTCGATGGTTAAGTTTGCAGAGAATTTACAAAAAAAAAAAAACAACTTGAAAAACTGGTCTGTTCCTCAGTTTCAATGGTATTGATGTAACTTGTAACACTTGTAGCTATGTATTGGAGATATATGGAACAGGAACTACGGCTGGTTTCTGTGCCAACGCTCCAGAATGTGGACCTAGACACGAAATCCTATGAAAACATTTATCGATGTGAGCTATCAGATAATTCATTAGCTGTTAAAAATCTTGCATTATTTATGAAATTTGTTCTCTCTTCGGACGATGCTTTCGGTATAAATACGATGGAATTCTTGAAATTTCTCTAGGCATATTGGGATTATTTTTATGTGTGTTTATCTACGATAAAATTGCATCTTTATTATTGCATTATTATTTTACTAAATATATCATTATTTGCTGGTATTTAATTGTGTATTATAGTATCAAGATTTTTCTTAAGAATTGCTTTAGTCTTTAGTCTTTATTATTAAGGTGTTTCCATATTCAAATTGTGTTTTTTTTTTCAAGTAAAAAAAATATTGCTGTTGTTTTACATCTAAAAAAAAAAGTCAAAGATGAAGAAAATTTCTTATAGATGAAAAGAAGAAAGACAAGATTGTACATAAAAAATAACATGTAAATTAAGAGATAAATATAATCCATAATCAATGTATATCTTGTAACTTAATGACAAACAAATTATTCTATTTTCTTCATTTACATATTCACTTTCAACGATTTCAACGTCGCGAAATATTTTCACTTTATCGTAATCTCGACAGCCTTTCTCACAAAACTTTTTTTAAAGTTGACGAATAAAAGTCACAACCAGACAAGCCGGGAAAGTAAACCAGATAAACCAATTAACACGTTCATCTCGGCTGCAGTGAAATTTCTTTTTCGTCTTCGAAATATTTTTTCCTTATTCTTTTTATGCTCGGACTACAACTTTTTATTCACCTTTGTTGCTAGGACTGGATCTTATCTGCATAACATGGAAAAGAAACGTACTAAGAAATTAGAAGAAGAATGGAGATAAACAGCGAAGCTTAATTAATAAAATAATACTTAATGTGAGTTCTGCTTCCAATATCAATAAAATTTACATAATCTTCTTTCTCTGATCGCTTCATTCTCCGGTATGTGTATAATATATACGAATGTACATATATAACACATATGAATAAGGAAAAAGAAAATACTGTAGAGACTTTCAGCGAGTGGAAGTGAATATGCAGGTAATAAAATAGCGAACAGTAAGTTTGAGTAAGACAGAGATTAATGAACGCAGCTTAGTTAAACAAACCTTATTTCTACGAATAAAGAAACAAAACGATAAGATGGGAATAGCTACCGTAAAACATTAAATACACGTGTGATTATTATTTCCTATCGATGATCGTTACCTTCGGTTATCCTTGATCCCTCTTAAAAAGAGAAATCGTGGTTGACCGCTCGCAGAAAGAAGTCCACAATTGCAGGTTTTATGCAAAATTTCGCAAAATTTTTCGATGACCACTGCCATTTTCTGTGTCCTTGATGCACCTGTAACATGGAAAATTGTTGTCGAAAGTATTGCAAACATACTTCACTATTTCACTCCTTACCTATTAGAGATTTTCTTATTTCTTTTTTTTTTGTTTAAATATTTACCTGGCATCTTGTGGCTTCTGTTGGAATGTAAGGGTCTTGAGATGTACATGCAGGTATCTACTGTTTTACATCACGGACAATATGTGCATATGTAACGTGTTACACAATTTGTTGTGTTACGAAGTCAAAGAAATGAGGCACGTTGCATTGTCATTACAGAAATCCTAGTCACGAACTAGGTGTCAAACCGTTTCGGAATCTTCCTTCTTTATTTCGTTAATCGTGAGAGTTTAATCGGATGGATGGTAAATCTGAGATTTCGAAGAGTTCTTCTTTGTCTTGAATGCTTTTAGTCATTATCATTTTCTGATCTTCTGATAATTTAACAAGATATAATTCATACAATTATCGATAAAAATAAAATTATATGTCGTAAAGTATAATATATGTATTTTTTTTATTTCTTCGTAATGAAGCGATCAAAAACGATAAGGTTTCAGGTCGATAAAGAGTGCAAGAGAGGTAAACAAAACAAATTACATTTCCATTTATTGCGTTTCACTTGGTCCTTCTTGAGGCTAGCATAGAGAAACATTTCTTAATCGCAATAACGCATGCTCAAGTGATGACGCTGTCACTTTCTCCCTCGTAACTATTTTTCACTTTCGGAGTGCGTACGCACTTGATAGGGAGCATTTCTCCGACGTTAAACATCAATTTACTTCAATTTGTTCGAAGCAACAGTTACGCGATCGATTATAATTAATCCAGCTCGTTATGATCGATTCTTTTCAAGAGAAAATCATCAACGTTGCACTTTATCGTAGCACTCGAACCTCTTCACACTTCGATGACATTTAATTTGTTTGATCAACTTCATCAAGAGATAATGATTAATGTTATAATTGAATTGAGTTGTTTCGATTTCATCGATTCTAGATACAGATTGATTATCGCCTATTAACTTGAATTATTTTTATTAGAAAATGTGATTGTCGATTATCTGTAACCTATAGTGCATGTCTTTTTAATTGAAAACAATTCGCAGACCTTACAATCTGAAAAAAATAATTATTATGAGAAAAAAAGAATGTACAGTATAAATAATGTTTTCATATAATTAAATTAGTTTCATTTTTATGAAATAGTATAAAATTAATTCCATTTCCATATATGAAATAGTAATATAATAGTGTATTTTATATATGAAATAGTATATTAGTAATTAAATCGACATAATTTTTTAAAAATATCATATTTTGATGGAATGCCGTTTTTATGTCTAATCACCGTTGCGGTCAAATAGGAACTCTCACAAATATAGATGATTAACTTTTACCTGGAGAAGACAAGTATGATAAATTGTTCTGTTGCGACGCGCAATCTTATTAAAAATACTGTTGTTTTTATTTAAAGTTTATTTAAATTTTATTTAAAATGTTGCACTCTATTCTCGATGTATTAATTTCATATTATCTAATTTTATCAGATTGTTACCCAATTTATTATCTACAAATAATAAAAAAGAGAATAAGTTAAAGAAGTGAACCATCAATTGACAATAATATATAATAAATAATGTATAAATAGTATTTTCAATAAAGAGGACGTGCACGTATTATTCAAATCATGATTATGGCTGCGCTTCCAAATTGAAAGTAATTATCATTATATAAGCCTCTTCCGGATTCTCTTCAGGAAGACGCAGTTTCATGGAGTTTTATGTCGATGTTGAACAAAAAATCGGTAGCTTACATAATCCCTATCATTGCTTATTATATCGTGAAAGTTCCTCGGACAATTTAAAAAAGAAGAAGAAAGTGAAGAAATGGCCTGTATAATAAAAGTTGCATTTGTAAAAGTTTCTCTTGCTCACGTTCCTAAAAATTGAAGTCATGTTTTGAATTCTATTAATTTTTAAGAAATAGAAAAAAGTTATGGGAAATAATAATTGATTGAATGAATTATAATATGGCAAATAAAGGGTTTACAATTTTTAGACATCTAGTATTATCTATTTCAATTCGTACCATCAGTTTTGAATGTCCGAATAGGAAAAATCAACAAATCCAATTACATATTAACGCTGGTATACAGTTAAAAAATCAATTAAATTATAAATATTCCATTTGGATAAGTTCAGGTAATAAAAATAATGGAAAATAAAAATAATGAAAATAATAGCCGGCAGGATATGACGATCATGATAGCGAGAAAAAAAGCGATAATGAGGGACGAGTGTCGATTGACGAGAATATTCTGCATTTTCCTGAATAGTAGTCTCTTAGCGTAAATGTCGATTCTTTCAGATGTGAATTAAGGGTGAGAGCAAGGGCAATTGATGATATTGTATGTATATGCAGAAGAAAATTAATTGTACAATCGCAAGGTATGTGAAGATGTTTCTAATTGTTTCGTCGATGAGAGATTTATCGCTTTAGATTATTTTTCATTTTCATTTTTAACGCATCTGTGGTTGATCCATTGGAGTCTGAAATTGAATTAATTGTAACTATAATTTTAGTGATGACATTTGAGAAATATTATTTAATTTCAATATTTATATATATTTATTTTTTAAAATATCGTTATGACTGGATTGAAATACCAAAATTAAGAAAATACGATCGCTAAAGAAGATATCGAAATCTTGCACTTGGATATTTTTTCGGAATGCAGTTCATATACGAGTTCTTCACTATGAGGTTTCGAAAAATATTCCACGTATTCTTGCGTAATATTCGAGAGAGAATTCGTCTTTTCTTTATTCTACACAACAAGTGTATTTGTCAAATGTTTGTCTTCCCTTTGGTTTTAAACCCCGGAGGACTTATTTATCTACTTCAGGATGAAAGTGTACAATATACGTACATTCTTTAAAAATTCGTTTAGAAAATTGCAGCAATTTTCTAAAATAGAAAAATTAAAATTTAAGTCTTTAATTTTAAACAAAAATCTATATTTGAAATAAAACTTTTCAAATTAAAATGTATATTTTCAAATCAAAGTTCTTAAATTTTCATACGTCATATTTGCTTCAATCGCCAACTTTAAATATCGAATTCATAATTTAAGGAAAATCAGCTCAGAAAAATTGTCTTGCAGCTCACGTGAACGCTTATGTATTCGAATAAATTTAAAATCACAATACGTGCGACTTGTATGTATTTGTTGCGTGCAAAATAGCACCGTGAGTTTCTAACATGGTTTTCGGCCATTGAATTCCCAGATATTTGTAACAATTATATAACATATTGCGAATGTAACTTTCTTTTTTCAATTGTAATAAAGCGTATTCTTTGACCAAACTATTGCTGTTCAGAATATTAAAATCTAATTAAGATATTGTCACATTTTTATATTTAAATATATTTTGCAATTCATAGGTTTTAAAATTTGATATTCCTTAAATTAGAATAAATAGATGTTAGTTGATTAAATAGAAGTATTTATTTCATAAAATTTACTTGAAGTCAAATGCATAATAACATAATAACATGCATAATTTAATAACATTTAAATTAATTTTCAATTCCAAATTCAGTGCTAAACATGGATTATGTATGGGATTTGTAAACTTTGACAAACTTGTAAAGAGGGTACATCAACAGTTCAATCGAATTCTCGAAAACATGAAACAGCGTCGGTCATGTATTTTCGGCGAATTTTAATGACTTGTTAGTTTATTCTCGCAGACGAATGGCGTGAAACAGATTGGTACCTTTTATTTTCACAGACACGCCTCTAAAGAAATAAAAGTTTTCACTGGCTTCTGATCCTATCGTTTTGTTATGTGTAACAAACAATACACCGTCTATGTTAAAACGTGACGAAAGTATTTTTACAAATAGTGTTTACTGAATATACAATAATAATGACGCAAAAACGTTACGTTTGCAAATACATTGCTATTAAAATTCGTAAGTATAATAATTTACATAGCAATTATATTTAATTGTGTTATATTCAAGACTATCATTAGCAAAAACGAGCATTGTTAGATGCGTCAAAAGTGGTATAAATCGGAAGATGTGTCATCTTTTTCTTGTTAATAACCACTTTAATATCTATTTAGCTAGAATACCTGGCTTGACCGTTGTAGCTCGTTTTATCAATATAGAAATCATACAACAAAACTTGATGTGATTCATCTTACCGGAAGATAATTGAGTCTTTCACGTCTCGCATTAATGAGACATATCTAAACAGCTAGAGAAGAACATTACTTTCATTTGCACACGTCTTCACACGTTCTGCAAATTAATCTGAGATCAGCAAATTTTCTCTCGTATTCAAGTTATTCATTCCTTTGTATTTAATCTTTTTAGCCATTAAAAATTAAACAACTTTCTCTCGTATCTTTCCGTCCAGATTAAGATTAATTTCCATGTAAAAATCAAATCCATCGTTACATTGAAAATCAATTAAAAACATATAATAATAATTAATGCGAAATTTTTGCTATATTGCTAATTAATGAAAATCCCATTATTATTGTCAGTAATCAAAAAATGTTTTCATTTACTGCCGATAATATTTCCAACAAAAAACAATTTTCGTCGTTACTAACAATTAAAAAAATTATTACTAATAATGATTTAAGTATATTAATATATATATTAATTATAATTAATCCAACTCAGACTGTGAATTTTTGTATATTTATACGAAACTTAAACATATTTGTATATTTATACGAAATTTAAACATGCAAAAAAATCTTTTTCATTAGAAATCGTGTTTATAAAAATATAAATTCACGTACATAGAAATCCGCAGTCTAGTTAGAAGTACCTACGATTGTACAGGGTGGTCACCTGTATTACAATTATTAATTGTACTATGATTTCTATGTGAAAAAACTATGAGAGACGAAGACCAACCTCTTACACATGGAAACGTCAAAATTATTCTTATGAATAACAACAAAGGATTCATGAAATGTAATTTAGAAGAGCAAAGGCAGTCAAGAAAAGACAGAAAGCAGAGGAGTCATGCAATCAGCGATACCCGTACAGTGGTTGGCGCACAGTGATACAAATGTGACAAACCACACACGCGTATGCAACTAGCTGATTGATTGCACAAGCCACCAGCAGAATCGCCCGCAGAAACTGTTGATACACAGGACACAGGAAATCGTGTAATCGTTTTAATCTTACTCATTGAAAGACTTCCTGGTTATACTTCCTCTTTACCGGGAAGGTAGCTTTTCCTGATGCATTGTTCTGATGCTGTAAATGACGTTTAAATCATTACTTCTCTGCGTTATTGTGAAGTACATTTAAATTCTAGAGGTTTATTATTCTAACCTAATTCGCAACAGACGGTGCCCTTGTGAATGCTAATGAAATTAATCTTCCTCGGCGCTTGAATCGCATAATTGTCGCTACACAAGGAAGGAAAGTATCACCCTGTGCCAGTAACCGTTAAAAATTTTTCTCTTACCTGACGTGATACGCGCATGCGCAGAAAATGCTGCAATGTAATTTTGAAATGTTTAAAATTTGGTGAGTATCGTAATAGATAAATTTACTTTCTTATAATATACATAACTCTTAAATGTTTTAAATTCAATGAACTATTAATAATATTACCCGCGGATTCTTTTTTTTTTACAAGCATATATGTTAACTAAAAATATGATAAGTAAGAAGAGCGTTCGAAACCAAGATCTTCAATACTACATTTTTTTTTCTAGCATCGAATGACGTTACGCGATTATTAAAAATAGGATTAGCTAAAGTCACTTTCTTCATCTTCTTGAAATTTTCGATACCGTTTAAGGATCTCCCGCAGAAGAATTCGTGAATAATACGATGGGTCTGCGCATTATTCCATTGAAGATGCGCTTTGATCAACGAAAATTTATTAAATGTATGAAATATTTATGAAGCTTTTTTTGTTATTATATACTAAAACTTGATAGTAATCCATGATATAAAAGAAATATAAATTTCACTGAAAAATATTTTAATTTTTCTTTTTTTCAGACAAACAACTAAGTAAACGCAGTATTGTGGAACACAAAGTTTAAAATTGACGTTTAGTCACGTTTCTCTCAATTGGAAAATGATCACGCGGAAAGCAATCTTTTCATTTTCGTAACAATTGACGGGACAAGAATTTCTATAGGACGAAGGATACATGTAAATAACGTACTTACGTTTTATCACTGTCAATTACTTTCAACAACTATGTATCTTGGTATGACTCAAGAATTTCTCTTTTTTTATCACGTCGGTGATTATCACGGGTGATAAGTGAATTGCACGTACGAATACTAAGAACGTGCAGTGGCTGATAAAAATATATATTTGAACATCTATCACACAAAACTTTTACGTATGTTGTATGTGACAAGTCATTTTACAAAATATTTTAAAATTTCATTAGCACTTGCTGCATGCAGCGTCTTGCTATAATAACAGTATATAACGTAAATAGTTTCAAAAGTAATAAATATATATAAATATATATTAAAATAGAAGTCTTAGGATACTTGAAATTATATAATATAACTTAAGTAATTAATTTGTAATAAAAGTAATTTCACTTAATAGATATATTTAATTTTTTCAAGATACAATAATAAAAGAAGTGAAATTTATTTTATGATAGTTCTCACATCTTTCAAGCACGTTTGGTGTGTAACCCTTCGAAACAGTTCGAAAGTAGGACAGCAATAACTTTTTTCTACTTGTAGATTATTATACATTTCATAATCGTTATGTCAATTTTAATTCAAGCTAACGTTCTACACTAACCAATCACGCCAACAAATCATATACCTATATTTCGACACAATGTCGAATGTATAGAAACAAAATGAGAGACGATGTAACGGTTCCTCTCCTGTTAAAACGAACTCTTATACAAAGAACAATGATAAACAGTTTCATAAAATGATTCGAACCTACACTGTCAATCGTATTCGCTCCAGGCACAGTGAAAGTAACCAAGCATCACTATCCTTTGGAACATAAAAGTGAAGAAGACAGCTGCAACCCTAAATCGAAAGAAAGTCAAAGTGACCCGATCGTGAGTATAATGACGACTTTCAGCAACCGGCTGGTATCCTTCACACATGTACTTACAAATCTTCACTACTGGAACATTACAGTTTTAATAGACCTACAAAAATATATTATAATAATATACTATTTGATTTTTAACATTGCAACTTCTAATCAGAAAAACATAATAATGATTATTCAGAAGCAAAAAAATGGAAGATCTTTGAAAACAGAATAATGAAAAATAGCAGTAGATTGTTAAACAAACTGGACAATGCATTGTTTATTAATTGGTTTATTAAATGTTTGGATCAGAGATGATCATGGTGATTTCAAATAGATTACTTATTTGAAAACAAAATATTCAATTTTAATATGAAATATTTAATTTTACGCGATGAAAGTTATGAATAATATTTATTGCATATAATAAAGAATGAAAAATAAAATTAAATATCCTAAAATTAAAGAACATTTAACGGTTGAAAAGTTTAAATTGCTATATTAAGTATTATATTAAATTATATAATAATTAGATCCTTTAGTCAATTCTATATTCTAAATATTATATGAAAATTATTTTCTAAATTATATGGAAACAACAATTAAAAGAAAATTCTTCCAAAAAAAATGAGGAATCTCGTTTTGTGCATTTTGCTTCAACTATCACTCGAAAATGCCAAGTATATCTCATGATCTATATTTGAAAGACGAAGATGAAACAGCAGAAAGATAAACGATATCTTTATTGAAAGCGAGAAATTCGCGATATTCCATGCTATTTTCTCTACATCAGGATTAAGAAGGTAATTTACGCTTGAAGCAATTTTTGGCTGTGACTTAATATTAAAGAATTTTCTTTAAGAAACATTTTTATTTCGTGTAAGGTTTGCTTTCGTTTCCTCCGGAAGTTATACCTTCTTTGCAAAATATTATTTTGTGCATCTGTTTTAAATTCATAAGATTCTTAATATATGATTTTAGCAATATTCATATCTCCAAAATGAACATTTCTTCGATCTCTATATTTCAACTTTTTTCTAAAAAAACAGAGATGCTTTGTGGACTTTTATAGCTAATCTCGCATATATATATCCTTTAATAAATACTTTAATACTGTTCATATAATAGCAAGATATCTTGCTTTTTTGTCTACTATAATTATTCATTAGTACAAAAATATCAGAAGTTAGTATTTCATTGTAATGTTTTATGTATTGCAAAGATCCGTGTTACTTCCGTGTCGTTCTGACGTTGTCACGGAAGCAGAGGATGACACGGTGAAAGGTATCAAATCGATAGGAAACCGCGAGGAGAATCTAAAGAAAGTCAAAGTGACTCTTTAAGAGGTAAAATCGAGTCGATGTAGTTTCTTAGCAGTAAAACCTTTATTGTGTGCGCTTCGTTTGTGAGCTCCTTCTCACGTTCGGTTTCCCGATGCGTTTCTCTGGTTCGTTGCATCCTTACTCACATTCCAAAGTAATTTAATGTACTTCCAGGTTGGAGCATGTTCCAGCATGCTTGTTTTTGAAACCTTTCTATTTTAGATGATTTGCTTCTAAAGCAAATAATAAATATTTTATTCTTCCTTTTATTAGAAGAAAATTTGTTAATGTCAAATTTCATTGTCAATTTTTATTATTATTGTTAACATTATTAAATGTAACTATGGACATGAAAGATAATTATTTATTTGATGTAGAAAATTAAGTAGTAATAGAAATGCGAGAAAAAATTTAAAAAATTAATTAAAAGAAATTAAAAGAAATTAAAAGAAATAGCGCCCTTACAGAGATTTAGACAAAGAAATAAATTACCATTGTTAGAACATACATAGCTAGGTTTTTATTCTGTTCATGATGTAGATAAAACCGGATTTAGAATTATTGAGAGATGTGAGAAATAGTAAAACATGTCTATACCTATGTCTGACAAGAATGTAAGAATTTACATAAAGAATTGTAGAATGTAGAAAAATTTATGTCACGTATTGTTCATTAAAGACAGTAAACGTAATTTCACTAAAAGAAAAGAATAAAAGAAAACGAACTTTTTTAAAAATGTGTATTGGGTTCTTAAGATCATTTTTAAAAATTCCAAGTTGTAAAATAATTATTCACAGAGAAAGAACTATAAAGCAATCCACTAATAGGTTGGAGCATGCTCGTAAATTAGCCGATTGCTTTCATCGAACATTTCCGCAGGTTTTTCGAATACGATACTAATTTTGTACAAACAACAGTTAAGATAACAATCTTAGATATATCTATTCGATTTTCATAAATTTCAATTAATTATTCTTTATTCCCTTTTAATTTAATGATTCGATTGTAATTCCTATTTTAAGAACCGTTGAAATGTTGATCTTGATGAAGAAACTGGAAAGAATCTAAAATTTACATAAGTCAAGCGTAAAAAACCACAAAAGTTCTCAAAAGGTTAAAAATCTCAAGAATTTAAGAAAACTCAAAATACTAATTAGGCCAGAAAACTAAAAATGTCAAAAAGATTGACAAGATCAGTAGGATCGAACAGATCAGAGTTGAAAAATCATGTTGAAGGTTAAAAATAACATAAAGATCAAAGGTCAACTACGACAATTTTTCTTCATATTTGATTTTCTATATTTTACAAAAATATTGCATTTATCTGCGTCTTTTTTCTTGTTTTTTTTTTAGATATGTTCTTGTCTTCTTCACTTTGTCGAATCAATTGAAACAAAAGTTTCACCGCGAGTCGATGATCGAATTGTGTTTCTGTGGTAAGCGAAACAAGCGAAATTAATATTTTATGCGAAGCATGACCGATAATTTCGTTTCTATTTCTGATTTACAACTCTCACATTCTAATCTCCGCAGACAGATTGCATAATCGGAAGTCTGTAGCCCCAAATCGATTCGATTGGGCAACAAGGTCTCTAACAAACAGGTAGACCTAGATCTCTCCTCATTCTCTGCCGGACAGGTATAGGAAAATTAATCAGTCGCATGTGTTACTAAATTACCTGATTCCTAAAATAAGATTAAAACTGGAAATTAACATTAATTCAATAGTCGGAAATAAACGAATCTTTATGATGACAATCAAACGATTTAAATTGATAAAGAGGAACTCGTAGAAATTTTTAGAAACTTTGAATTGTAAATTATTGTGTAAAGAAACATGTTAGACTAATCTACAAAATATTGGACATTTCAAATGCCTGATTAAACATTTTTCATGGAGATAAAAGGAATGGTGGAAGGAATATTAGTTAACATGTGGAACATAGTTAGTATATAAAAACTTTTCAAACAAGTTGTTAATTATCTACATTGGATTCTTTATAAAGTTTAAATTTTATAAAAGACAATATATTTTTATGAAACTAACATTTTGTTAAACATGCGTTCTTTTTTTTCAATGTACAATTATTTTACCACGAGTTTTATAATCATTCTTCGAAAAATTCTATCTTTTTCAATAATTAATTCTTCAGCACAATATTTACGAGCTTAACATTTAATTGAAGGCAATAATATGTTCGGAACCATTATTTTATTACTTGACAAATAATTCTGTCCTAAGCTTCTATTATGATCAAATATATACAATATGACATAATGTCAATTATCTGAAATCTTGCACTTCGAAAACAATTCAACATTACATAATTCATCTCATTATAAGCAATTATAAATAGTTCAAAGCTGCATATTCATATGCGTAGCAAGTATCGTGCTGTTAAAAAAATTACGATGGAATGATCAATGGAAATGACATTGGAAAATAACGATTGATTGTCGTTTATATGATTTTTGTAATATTTAATACATTAAGCACTTTCTCACAGGGTTACACATGCACGAATCGAAGGTCTAACGGGTATAGCAACGATTGCATAAAATGCTTTAACTGTCGTATCAGTGAAAACAAACAAATCTTCAATGTTCTTTCCTGTGCATGCTTGAATACCAATATTCAGGAGACTGGTTTATCTCGGAAAAGTCAACTATACAATATTTTGTAAAATATTTTATTTGCGCATGTATATAGAATCTTTGTACTTTTGTATCTCTTCGTAAAACAAATTCTATTAATGAGAACGAATTTAAACATTGTCAAAAACTTTTTCTAGGAACATGTGCGTGATAAATTTTATTTTGTTATTTTTGTAAGGGAAAATGAGAGGAAATCACGAACGTTATGTATACAGTTTAATATTATAAACAGAAAGCTATCAAAAGAATATCATGGATGAATTTTTTGATTAAAATATTTATTAAAAATTCGAATCTACATAGTCGAGATTTGATCACATTTGAAAGTGTTATATAAAGAGTACAAATATTTATCATAATAATTGCATTTAAAAATACTATTTAAAAAAAGAGAAATAATTTATGAGTATTTCATAAATATGTATAAATGTCTCTCTAAGTAAGTAGAGAGATCAGGCTATTCGAAACTTTTACAGTTACTTCTACAGTTCTATCTACTCGATTTATTCTATCTATCAGAATCAACTTGTAATATACTCGATTTCATCATTAAACATATTATATTTGGTTAAGCATATTACATTTTTAGTTATGAGGGCAAAATGCACGATCTTGCACAATTTGTTAATATTTTTCAATGCAAAGACAAGCTGTTTGCCTTCACTAATGTTAATCAAATAAGAAAAGCCTTCAGCCAACGAATCTGACTCGAAAGTCTTCACTTGGGTAAACGAGTCGAGTGAGCAGCATACGACGTTTTGACAAAATTTCACAACTCGCGTCTAGCTACTGATGGCACCCAAATGCTCCTTTTACCTTCGACGGGTGATAACGCGTTGTAAATCCCCTCCAGAGGTGAGTTCAGGATGTAAGCGCAAGCACAAAGACCCCCGTATAGCATCGTGAACGCACTCATGGATATACCCCTCCTCGTAATGTCTCTATGCTTAGGGCGACTAGCTGCTTAGGCGGAGGAAACATCCGCTATAAAAGGCACTGTAGACACGAAGAATTCGTCAGAGGAGTGACGAACCGTAACTAAAAGAAAAAAAAAAAATTTTTTTAAAACGCGGCGGCCTTTGCCGTTTTTTCCTCGTCGTCGTGTGGTGAACAACAACCCCTCCCCCAGTTTGTGAAGATGAAGTCTAGCCTGGTCAGTGCCCAATTTTTGTCATCATTGTAGCTATTGCTACTATGATTCGGATTCGTGTCGTACAAGTGTATCTGTGAAAAAAAATTGTGTTATCTTATTATTACAAATCACGGGGGAGTGACGAGAAAGTTATTGGAACCGAGCTTTGGTGATTAACACGTTCACTGCGAATCCCGTATTGGATCGTACGGACTGAATTGAATGTGGAACATGAAAGAAATTGTGGAAAAATAATAATTGATGTAACATTTTATAATGTAAAGACAATTGAAAGTATAAGGTTCAATGCAGACGAGCAGTCTGCGGCAAATCATCGCACAAAATTTTGTGGCGGAATTTTCCGCAAACAGCTTGTCTGTGTCGGACGTAAGAATTGTTTAAGGAATTTAGAGAGAAAGTGATGTAAATAATAAAATCTTTAATTTGCTTAAAATGAAACTAGAGAAATTTGCATGATTTTAAATATTGAAATACTATATTACTACGTGTATTCACATGGAAATTTATAACAAAATTTCGCAGATAGATATAGATATTATGTATCGCTTTGTATACTTAGATTAAATGCACCTGTACCATTTTCTTTTTTTTTGTAGTTTATAGTACTGTAGGGGTAATAAAATTTAATTATTGCGATTCGCAGTGGACGTGTTGTTCCTCAGTTTTGTTCCTCAAAATTTCAAGTAGAGTAGTAGGTTGACTGTTAAAGTCAAACTGACAGTGGATCTTATGATTAAACGTGTCATAGATTGGTTATATATTAATTCTTGAATAATTCGAAGACTAATCAACTTGTTGAAATATTGAAGTTATATAATATAATAAAACTGGTATAGTTATATAGTGTAATAAAACTGGAGAATTTTGCTCATCAAACATTTCTGGATTCCTTGATACTCGAATTTGTAAATATCTCAGATTTGATATCACATTGTCAGATTGAAAAATCTCTCGAAAAGTTTAAACTGAAATTTTATTATAAATATTTTATTTCAGGTTTCTATTGAAATTGAAGAATTTTCGAACACTCTCTCCTGCTTATTTCTTCCACAAGTAAATCCATAGTTGGTGAAAGTTAATACTCGTTCGAGTCACCGGTGTTATTTTCTAGGAGCTGTTCTAAGAACGTATTCTCATCGTTTCACGTTGTGCAGAATGGAAAGTCGAGCGTTGTGCTCGTGCCTCGAATGATCATCTCTCGTGAAACTGCACCAAAGATATCCGAAACTCGTTCACGTTCCACGTTTAACCCAGTTAGGAAAATCCATTTCCGCAGAAGAATTCCAATTCTGTAAAATCATTGACTTGAACATTTTCATTCTTGAGTGCTATTTCTTCGAAATTCTGTACATTTTTCACATCAGTTTCTTTTGGTTGCTGAGCGCCATTTGTTTCTTACATATAGATATATAAAAAAATATATAGAGGACCGTTGTCAACTTTTTCCCTTTCTATCGTTAAGTTAATATCATCTTCGACAACTTTCTATCGGTCTCCAACACTTTCATAAATCATCGATGTTGTCACGGGTTCGATCAATTGCTCGATCATCGACCTCGATACAACTTAATTTAATTAATATTTATTCATAGAGTAGTTAATTTATTTTTTCACTATTTATAGGTTTTTTAATTCAATCTAAAAATTATAAATAATCAGGCTTAACTTTTTAACTCAGTATTTAAAATTCTAAAATGTCTAAAAAATTTTTAATAAAAAAAAAGTAACATTAATCGAACAATCGTCGGGTTATTATTCTCTTGGATCGAATTGGGCCTTGATCTTGACAGAGCAGCCGTGACTTTGATATCAACGTAACAGGAACGCCAGTGTCCAGCCGGTTCGCCAAAATGATCGCCGATGGAAATAAAAAAGCGAACACGAGGTCGCGCGTATTTCAGAGGTTGGGAAACGAAATTGAGAGGCCCACTTTCCCTACGGTCCTCCCCCCCAATTAACGGCGTTAATAAACAGCCACGAGTTTTATGATCGGCCTCCTGTTTCCACGTTGGTAAAGGAAACGAAGAGAAAAAAGGGGACCATCGTTGACCTCATTCCCGGTCTTGTTCATGCCCATTCGTTAGTTCGCACGCCGACACTTTCATTTTTGAGAGACACGCTTGTAAACCAGCCAGCAAGATATATTATTCATAACTTTTCGAATGTGCCTTTGGAAAAAGCGGTTGGGATAGCATCTGTGCTAAAATTCCTCTTTTTGTAATTTTAAAAATTCAATTTCAGCGTTAGATGTAAAATTGCGTGATCGATGGGCAAGATATAAAGACCGATAACGACGTGAAGGTCGAGCGGAATATAGATTGAAATCAGCCTGCAATTATAAATATAATGCTTGTGTACGGAGGTGCTATTTCAGGTAGAACACACAGGAGATTGTATCTGCAGCCGGTTGACTGTCTGGAGGTTGTTACTGGTGTTACTGGGTATATAATTATATAGTCACTAGAGTCACCTAGATGACTAACGTGCCATGATTGGTTCATTTGCATTTCTACTTGGATGATGCGTGTGCTTTCTTCCAATAGATAGATGATGCTAGCTTGATTTCATTTACATTTCCGTAAATATCGTATCTTTCACGGTTCTACTTCTCTTCATCATTATTCACATACTTATCTATCTCGTACATCTAATAACAAATAAAAATGTGAAATAAATGAATAAATTACAGATTACGAGAGGGAAAGATTTTTAAATAATTGGTAATGAAAAAATCATTTTTGCAGTTATTGCTGTGTGGTTTCCTTTTCGTCTCCAGTCTTGGGGACCCAATAAGGACCAAAAAAGAGTGAGTAAATGACCTTGTGACTAATTAGCAAAATAAATAATTACGAAGTCCAAAGTCCATGAATTCAGATATATGTGAATAAAACTCGTATTTATGATTTTTTACATATTTAGGAAAAATTTAAACGTGCAAAAATGCACAGAATGTTCAATTGCAACATAATGTGCAATTGCAACCACTTCCAGTTCTATGTGCAATTTTTACTTAGATTCTAAAAATATTAACTAATTAACGAAATATTAATTATGAAAGATATAAATTTGAGTAAATATCTACAACCTGATGATGAATTTAAAGTGAAAGAGTAAAATATAAGTAAAATCTAAGAAATATCTAATATAATAACAACATATATTATATATTATATTGTATATAATAATAACAGTACCATATAAAACACTACAAATAAACAATACACAAATAAATGATTTCAGAGCACCTTTAAGTCTACCTTCAAATCAGTATGGTCCACCAGCAACTTCCTATGGAGTTCCAAACGTAGGAAACTCTTATAATGCACCGTCCGATTCCTACGGTGCTCCATCACCATCTTCTTCCTATGGTGCTCCATCAGGGCCGTCCTCTTCTTACAACGCACTGTCGTCCAGTTATGGTGCTCCATCAGGACCGTCTTCTTCCTACAATCCACCTTCGTCTAGCTATGGTGCTCCATCGGGACCATCTTCTTCTTACCACCCACCATCAGGTCCATCCTCTTCCTATCATGCACCATCATCCACCAATTACGGTGCTCCATCTTCTTCTTACGGTGCACCATCGTCTAGTTATGGCGCTCCAGCAGGTCCACTTTCTTCCTATGGTGCACCAATTGATCACGGTAGTAATCACGGCAACCAAGGATACAGCAGTGGTGGATCTTTTAATGATGATCACGGAGGTGGGGGTGGACATGGAGGCGACCACGGTTCCTTTGGAGGAGACCACTTTGGTGGAGGAGGAGGAGGAGGTGGAGGAGGAGGTGGAGGAGTATCAATTTCCTATGGCCCTCCATCGCAATCATATGGACCTCCAGTGCAATCATATGGACCGCCAGCTCAACCTCAAGGAAGGTGGGAGAAGAAATTAACGTGGAAACCAGAATGGAAACAGATTTGGAAAACAGAGCAAAAATTAACCTGGAAACAGGAATGGAAAAAGATTCAAGTGCCTATTTGGAAAGAAGTCCAGGTTCCAGCGTGGAAAGAAGTTAAGGTACCAGCATGGAAAAAGGTCCAGAAGCCTGTTTGGAAGGAGATCCAAGTTCCAGCGTGGAAGGAGGTCCAAGTGCCAGCCTGGAAAAAAGTTTGGAAGCCAGTGTGGAAAGAAGTACAGGTCCCCATATGGAAAGAGGTTCAAGTACCTGATTGGAAGAAGATTTGGGTCCCTGAATGGGTTAAAATAGGTATTCCCGGTGAGCAATACGTTGGTAAAGATCAGCATGGATGGCAGTATACCAGTCATGATCTTTGGAAAAAGAAACTGATCTGGAAACCTGTGTGGAAGAAAGTCTGGAAAACAGAGAAGAAGCAGGTTTGGGTTAGCGAGAAGAAACTAGAATGGAAGGCTGAATGGAAACAGATCTGGAAGACTGAGAAGAAACAGATCTGGGTGAGCGACAAGAAATTAGTTTGGAAAGAAGAATCGGTTCAGGTTTGGGTGCCTGAGAAGAAGCAAATTTGGGTGACGCAGAAGAAGCAGGTATGGAAAGACGAATGGAAGAGCAAGTGGGTGCCAGTGTGGAAGGATGTGCAGGTACCAGCGTGGAAGAAGATATGGAAGCCCGTCTGGGAGAAAGTTTGGGTACAGGCCGAACCCCACCACGATGAACACCACGGATACAAGTAAAATTCCTCCCGAAATTCTTCGTTCAATCCTCACCCATCTGGATGATAAAACGTCCGTCGTTGTTAAAGTTTTTTTTGCTAGTGTAGTCGTAGCCGGAGGATCAAAGGTCCGTGTGTCGCGAAAGTCGTCATCGGTACGCTCTTTTTTTGCTCTCTTTTTGGAGGAAAAATGAGGACTCGGCTGTTGTATGTGATTACGATAATGGAGTCCAAAGTTTTTTTTAAATCAATGGGAACGTAAAACTACGTTCGAAAATCAAGAGACTTTATTCTTGGTAATGAAAAACGTTTTCACAGTAGAAAATTTTGAAATTATTGACATTTAATGATCTATTAATAGAGAAAATATTTTCTTATTGTCTATATACTTTACTTTTTCTTCTAGGTAAGATTTTGTGGCTAAATGTTTTTTAATCAAAAAAGTTAGTTAGGAAGAGTTGTTGTTGAAAAATTATATATTATTCATATATAAAACAAATTTTTCAAACAATTAAATACTTCTTTTCTAGTTGAAATTTTACATTTTAATTAAATTCTTAAAAAAATAATAGTAGATAGGAAGTTTTATACGATTTTATACTGCATATTAGAATAAGAATTGTCATTCGTGTTGGATAAATAGTATATGACAAATCGAATGTAATTAATTTTTTTTTTATTTGTAAATAACGATTCTTCATATATTTTTGTGCTATATTTGTGTATGTTACCGTAATAAAGTACATTTTCTTAAATTACGAGTTCATTTAGTTGCAGCTAAAATATAACGTATGAATATTTCAATTGGAATATGTATTTATAAATTTTGTATTATATTGGGTAAATTGCAATTAGAAAAAGATTCAATTTGTAAAAGAAATAGTAATTAAAAATATTAAAAACATATAATTAGTTAATTTGACAGTTTCTTTAATGTGAATACATAGAACAATCTGTAGCATTTAATAACTATAATGCAAAATAAATTATTTTCTGTTTGATAAGAAATATTCTGAATGAAAATGAATTAAAATTAACTAAAATCGTAACTACCACATATGTAAAAAAATTTATCTCGATTCTCATATACAATTTATCGTAGTAGATTCTATTTATTGTTATTAAAGAAAGATGTTTAATAACATTTCTGTAATTATCCATTCGATAAATTGAAATAATTTAACAGACTGCAATTATCTAATTTACTAGACTTAACTTCTTCAGTCTTAATTTTAATTAATTCTTCCATTCGTTCAATGCACTACAAATTTTTATTTCATGAGATTAAACTTGTATAAGATATAATATATAAGATTTTTTTTTAATTAAACATAATTTAGCGTTTTCTACAAAAAGAGATTGTCAAGATGTGTATCACTTCCTTTACTGACTAAATATCATTGTTTTATCAATTTAGTTTTCTATAAATTTGATTAAAATAATCTTTAATAATCCCTTTGCTAATATTTTGATATTTTTATATCAATTATAATAAAAAAATTATTTTGTAATTGCAAAAAATACTTTTCATTTTTTATGTATTTTGATTATCTAAATGGGAATTTTTATTAACTCACTCCATATACTATCCTCTCTAATTGTAAGATTTACTTTTCACGTAAGTAAAAACCATATCCACACGGTTAGACATTAATTTCCGCTAGATGAAAGCGCTTAGTTTCTACGGAAGAAGAAGAAGCGACAGGAAGAGAGATGAGAGATGCTTTCTAAGGATAAGATGAAATTCAAGGGAACCAGCGCATCCCAGGGTCCTCAGGGTCGCGATTCACCGCTCACGACCTTTACTTTCTCCAAATGCCATGCGCGTGACAAGTTATACAGGATGAGAAGCGTGAAAAAGACGAGGAAGACAGACAAGAAAATAAGAAGACATCGGAAGTGGTCTGAAACTTTAAGATGACAATATAAGGTGAAGTAATTTTCAGAGTTCAAAAATAAGTTTCACTAACTGCATTGTCATCGAGAAAACTTTTAGATCGTTAAGATTAGTCCATATAATATGATCATTCATATTATATATTGTTATAAACGTTATAGTGCAAAATCAGTACCATATTAGTAGTTAAAATTTTTCTGTTGTATTAAATATTGAAAAACCAAATTATCAATTTTACTTTTTGAAAATCAAAATATATTTTTTATATTTAATATTAATTTGATGTAGTATTTATTACAGTATTTAGTTTAGAAGATATTTCATCTTTTTGAGTTAACAGACTCAAGTTTTGATTGAAAGTATAGTATAAATTAAATCATATCTATTGAAGAGGAAGAAGTTCGATCAAGAAAACCGAGATGTTCCGCGACATTTGATAAATATTATCAATCAATCAGGGAAGATCGCGTAATGACAAGAAATTATAATCAAAATTAAATATAATCAAAATAACTTAGTATGAAAATTTTGTTACAAATATGTTTTTATGCGCATCTCTAACTTATGTGATGTTATGGATTGAAAGATAGCAATTAAAAAATATCAGAAATCAATCATGTAGATGACAATCTTCTGTCTTTCTCATTACGCTTCAACTTTAATAGCGAGCATCAGTTCTTTACTTTTTTCGTCGTAATCTCACGGTGTATAGCTTTAATTCACGATACATACCTCCTATCGCGCGTGCTTATACATCTCTCGCTCTGAAGATAAAGGAAGTCGCTAACATCCTGCAAGTAGAAGCATTTCGATATGAAGCAGGCGCAAGTAAATGCAATTAACATATAACGACCGCGATACGAGCTGGAAGAAAAGCTCCAATCAACGTGCCGCTGGCTTCTACGGACAGTGAAAGTTCCGAGGTAGGCATTGAGTATATATCCTAACCGCGTGTTCAAGAAGCTTCAGAATTCTCGCGTTCACGAAGAAGTTTAGATCGAGCATAGAGATTTCATTTAAGAATAAGAATTTTGCAAAAGATGGATGAAAATTGGATGATGTAATAAACTGATCCTTGAAGAACATTTGGAAAGAGATGAATCTAGATAAAATTTTAGAAAAACATGCATTTGCGGTCGATTTAAGAAGAGATGAACCATAACTAACGTAGGAAAGATATAGATCTGGAAATATGTACTTAAAAAAATCTACCCTAAAAACGTAATACAGATTCCAATACATTTTAACTGAAATTTGATTTAACATCGTTTAATGTCTTTAATGACTGTTATAAGAAATATGATATTACCTTCTTTTCTTGCACCTGCTGTTGTTAGGCATGTTTCATTATGTAAATTATAGATAACGTAATTGCCAAGTTGTTAAATTAATATGGAGTTGCTTGGATATTTTTTACGTTTCTACAAAAAGAAAAACACGATGAAATTCAATTCTTTTAATTATATTTAAATATAATATATTTGAAAAAAGTAGTGTATGAAATTTTTAGAATTATAATATTTCAATTATTTATACCGAAATACGCAGTCTTCTCAGTAAATCTGGAAAAGCAACACTAGATAGAGTTACTTGTAGGTTCGTAGAAATTTCCCCTACGTTTTATACCGTCGCTTTATCGGCGTAATTGTTATTTCCAACGGTAGGAACTAGTTGATTTTCTATAAAAACAAACCAACATTATTATATCTAGTTCAGTTTAATCAAATTAATAAAATAAAAAAAGTGCTCCTTTTTATTCTCATGTATTAATTATTAAATAAAGAAATTATAAACGTCTAATGTGTTTAATCAAATTTTTAACTGTAAATGTATATACAAATATTTTTATGTTAATAAATATTTCAAAATCTAATAGCCGGATTTTTACAAAATAATGCTTCTGATATATTTGCGCAACGATCAACTATCCTTGCGCTCATATTCTATTTATGATAAACCAAAGTATTGAAAGTTGTTCATGCTTTATGTATGGCGCGACACAAGGGCATATACGATCACATGTATTACCTAATAGAAAGCGAATCGTTCATACGTTGAATTTGTGGTAACTGCAATCCATCAACAGTTTCATTCTAGGATTAATGATTGGTTTAAGAAAATGATAAACATAATTTCTAATTAATAATTCAATTATTGCAATGCAGATTTTCTCATCATAAAAAAAACTAAAAGGAATGTTATAAGAGAAATAAGATAATAATATCTTAATACTGCTGAATAACAAAAATAACTATAGAACTTAATAATTAATAATTAATAACTGTAAATAATATTTATGTAGTATTTGGTTTATAAATTTTTTATTTTATCTTAATTTAATCTTATATTTTAAATATTTTTTGCAATAATGTATTTCAATAAAGCATCACGTCATTCCATTCATAAAGCACCCAAAACTTTCTGTTATAATTACCAAAATAATTGTTTCAGCCTCGTGTATGCACAGAATTACAATAATATGCGGTTCCTTTGTATTTTTTCCTCGTGTCAATGCAAAGAATTCGAGTGCTTTTTCCAAATACATCGGATTTTTAACCATTGATCAATTTTTCGTACGCTACGCAGAATACGAAAAGACGAAAAATACCGTGTCATGATCTCGACAAGATCACTTTCATATGATTTGAAGCCATGCGGACAGGCTCGTGTACTTACATATATATATATATATATATATATATATTTATTCTTCCTTTGTCCATATCTGCACTTGGATCTTTTATTAATGATTCTTTTTTTTTTTAATGTACTTATTTCCGCGGGGAAAATATAATTTATAAATTAACATACAAGTATAAATGTCTTCTTGAATTTTTTCAATTATATAACGTGAGAACTATACAATTTCCACAATGCCAGTCATAAATTTAGAATTCATACATTCTGCAACTCGCGTATTTATACTGTGAAAATCAGGTAGTTATACATTTGTAATCTTTAAAAGTTAGATATTTTGACGTTCAGGAAACATTTTTAAAAACATTTTAATACTTACGAATTGAAACGTGTAAGTTTTATTCCACGAAGATTTCGATATTTCGTAGTTATAGTGTTTGAGAACTCAAATGCCTTCAAATAGCTAGAAATTTTTAGAATTTTTAGATAAATTGCTACATTATTATGTGCAAATTTTTACAAATATAATAACTTATTTAAATATAGTCCAGTATAGCACAATAAAGTGGATACGAAGAGAATATCGATAAAATGGTTACGTGAGCCGTACCGTAAGTGGATAACTAGTTTATTTGTTTTTGCATCGCATGTAACATGGAATCATTTTGTAATGTGAATGAAACATACAGGTCAATGGTAATGATAGCTTACTCCGCTACCCATTAGAAACGTAATTTCACCTATATAACGCGCATCGCTAACTACGAATTGAAGCAAATTTCACTTTCGAATTGGGACTAAATGCATCTTGCCGTACGATTCATGTATCGTAATGTAATTGTCTTATTTTACGAACTTTGCCTAGCATTGATTTTCATTTGAATATTTATATATTTATAAAATACGGTATTTGTAATAATATAACATACAGTACACACACACATACACACACACACACACACAGAATATCCCGAACTTAAACTGCAAAGATTTGATTTACACTTAAAAAGAAGAAAAGATGTTGAAAGACATACTTAACGACGTAGTAATGAAAAATACTTCTTACATATTTTGTATATACAATATTTATTCACAACTATGTAACAAAATATGTTGTCGAATTTTATATAGCATTTCTTTCTCCCTTTTGTGTAGATTAAACTCGGTGCAGTTAGCCAATCCAGACCGTTGTCTGGAACACATGTACATGTATATATGTACATATTATATAATATATTGATTATGAGTACATGATAAATAGTAATATATTGTGCTAATACGTAAGTTATTGAATTTAATTATTTAATTTAATTTGTAATTATCACAATTGCAATATAAATAGATTCTTTGAAACATATACTTACTTTTATTTGTCTTTTTATTAATATAATGCAATGCTAACCATAACCTAATTTTGACGATCAAGCAGAATTTCTAAATCAAAACCACTCGATCGATAAACGTTCCATGACATTCAATTGTACAACCAATTAAACATCAAGATTTCACTTGTTCAAGGCGCATCATTGATTACAGAAATTGGGTTTCACTTTCGAACTAGAATCGTCTCGAATGCATCGAGACACTGTGGGTCTGCACGCAGCTCTCTACCCGTATACGTGAATATCCCGGAAGTTTGCCTTTTGACAACTTGAAAATTGATTAGAGTAGCGAGAAAATTCATAAACATTTCGGGGAATATTTCCGGCTAATTTCCATCAGAAATTGTATGAAATTATATAAGTAATTTCCCGGATTTATAATATCACATAGACGTGTAAAAAGATTAGCGTCTGCTTGTATACAAACAATGCACTCTTATGCATTATTAATAAGCCTTTTTTTAGGGGAAGCGATTTTTCTTTCTCCCTCGGAAACAAATTTCTTTTCAAGGAATGGTGCTCATAAAAATTGCAGTTGATTTTAGTACAATTAGTATTAATATATTGAAATTATAGAAATAATAAAAAAAACGATTGTATAAATTGCATTGGACATTACATCAAGTATAGGAAGTATTACTATTTTCTACTCTTCTTAGGTTAAATCAAACTTCAGTTACATCAATGTTTATACGATTAACAAAGCTAAAATATGGTGAAAAATTAATAAATGGGTATTTAATAAATGTTTTCCAGACTTCCTACAAACAATTCCAACTTCGCGTTGCACAAAAACCATGCTATTCACTTTTTTGTGGAACCGTACATCTCTATACACACAGAAGATCAAAGGCTTACGATTCCATGCTTATGACTCTTAATTGGCTCGATCACATTGCCACGCTGAGATGTATGTATGCGAATTTCACTTTCGACCCAACTTCCATCGTCTTTAGATGCATCTTCAGCTCTCTACTGATTTATTTACAGCGGAAGTATACGCTTTCGTTTATAAGTCGAAAATCGAAGGCTGACGTGCGGTTGGTTTCTTCCTTGCTTGTTTCGTGCTAAGGATGTTCCACCACTGTTAACTCTCTCGCTGTGGAAATCGTTTGCTCTCGGGCCGGGGAGTAGAAAAGAAAAGATCGAGTGAGAAAAAGGTAACTGTTTGACTTCTAGGATAGGAAGCGCTTCCTTTTCATTCCGCTATTTCTAGTGATAATATTTTCAGTGATACCAGATACGCGCAGGATTTAAGTATTATAATTTTAATATATTAGTATTATAATTTTAATATACTAGTATTATAATTTTAATATAATATTATAATATAATTCTGGTATTTTATAATATTATACAATATTATATTTGATGTGTTTCTTTTTCTATTTTTACTTTCATATTGTCTTCATTTTTGACAGAATGTACAAAATTTCGCGATACTTCGTACTTTACTCCTACACTAACGTTAAGTCGATGATGTCATAAAGTGGAATATCGGTAGATTGGAAAGCGGATGCTCCTCAAGAATTGCTCGTACAGCTTCACTTCCACCATGTCAAATGTCAAGGTGCACTATTGAAATTTACTGATTGTGAGCGAAAAAATTTATGTTTGTCACTGACTAGTGGTCTCCTGTAAAGCATTCACCGTGCAGTCTCGGTTTCTCCGTGATTAACGATATTGCAGGGAATTGGTGAAAAATGCATCGAAGGAAGAAGCTAAAGCTTCAATGAACTGAACCATGAACTTTACCTTGAATAGGTGAAGTGAAATCCAACATGTTCAACGTGCAGCACCTCATTGGCCACTTCGCTTGTACTTTTAATAAAGTATAAAAAATGTATAATGTATCAAGATACAGAAGCGATTTATCTGTACGTTAAATATAGACATCTTAATATCATTCGTGAAAATTAACGACAGAAGAAAATTCCACGAAATCAAAGTTTATTCAAGCGTGCTTGGGTAACCGGCCGTGATCTTAATAACGCTTCCTGTTCGTTGAGAACATTCCAGCGTTTGAAAAGTTGTTACAACGTGTGAAAGTTAATCTCGGTGATTAGCGCATTCTGACACTCCATCAGTTCCAGCAATTACATTTTACGCTTGTCCACTTCCTACGCTTCTTTCTTCACCCTCGCATTCCAACGTCATTCAAAGAGAAAAATCTTCAGGCCAGTTTCCTAAAATGTCGCCAGATTTTTGGCGAGAGAGCGGAACATCCGGTTTGTAATATGCGCTGCACGAAGATGAAGGTATTTATCGAGTTGTACGCAACTGCGTGCCAGGAAATCGAAAAGGACGCGGTACGCAATCCGCGTTCCGAAGAAAATCCACGCAATTCACTTTCAAATGAAGATGTGACAATACTTAACGCTTTCTAACGAACGGAATCGATCGCTTGTGTCAATTAAATGCTTATTGTTTATAAGTACTAGTTTATTATTAAATTTAAGTACTTATAGATTTGGAAACTTATTAATTCGACCATTTTAGAACTCAAGTACATATGTACTTCGAAATCCAGACTCTGGGAATTTGTCTGTTGAAAATTCAAGCACTCTTGGATTTAAGTATTTTAAAATCTAGGTTCATCAAAATTTCAACAACTCTAGGAAAACTGGTATTTCGAATTTCAAATATATACTCGAGTAAATTCATTTGTAGTATATGTAGAAGTATAAACGTGAAAATGTTCGGAAGAAGAAGACAGAAAGTGTAATCAATCTGTTAATCAATCAGTTAAGAGTTACAATAATATAAGTTTTAAATTCTTCCTTTCATAATTTTCTCACGTATAAATAATAAATCTTGCAATTGGTTCAGGCTAATTATTACCAAGATACCGACCACGAACGATGAAACACCTTTCACTGACTTACCTACTTATTAACAGATAATCCATCGTAATTTCAGAAGCTATTACGATTCGTAATAGAATGACGAGATAGAGCGAAGTTCAGAGCAAGGCTGTTACATCAAGCCCAGCCGTATTTGTTACTTTCACTGAACTTCCACACGCCAGAACTGATCGATGTTCGAAGAACTTAACGTAAGCCGTACAACGAACGAAAGTATACATTGGATTCTAATTGAACGCCAAATATTGCTTTGGTTAAATAATTCTTGGCGAATGTTCGATTTAAAAAATGATACTACGAAGTGCATAGCAAAATCTTTCAAAGTGCTTCTAAAGGTTTATTAAAGTTTTCTCTGCGAAATAAATTGTTAAAAATAGGCAAGTCAATTTTGGCTGGAATAAAATCTTAACCAGTATACTCCACGTTTACTCGCTTTCTAACACGTTTCGATGTCTTTACGCATTTTCTTCTCAAATCGTACTGATAATGCACGTACTATTATACTTATTTGACATACGTTGAAAATATCAGAAACTTGAATGGAAAGTTCAACGTGCATTGATGATGCATGTGAAATGCGAAACGTGTTAAAGATCATTCTGAGCATTACACAAAAATTTAGAACTTTTAGTATGTAAAACATACCTGATAGAACTTCTGAATTAATAATTAATAATTAAAAAATTTCTCCGTTAACAGGTAGTTCAAGATTGCAAAAATGATTTTGATGAAACAGATTTGCTTTAATTAACACTTTAATTGGTGAAGATCATGACGGATCATTAATTGATAATGGATGGTAAGTAGATAAGGATTAGGTAACGCGATAATGTTTGTTTATATGGACATGCGAACGTGCGTAAATGCGCGTACGTATATATGTGACCATGTAATATGAAATCACCACGAACACCTTTCACTCCTGAGAAATTACACGAACGAAAAATCGAAGACAAATGAGAGATTTTGAAGTTAGAAGAATGTAATTCTTGAAAGTTATGCAGCAAACATTTGATTTTACAGATTAAAAAAAGTTAGGATCGTATACGAGACATTGGAAATGTGTTTCTAGATGACTAACACGTGTTCTGGATAAAGTAACATGCCTTATTCAATGTTCCTGAGTTTCATGTTTCCGCTTTTTTAGGAATTTTAGTTTTTTAAAAATTTGATTTTTTTCGTCCTTTTTCCTTAAAAATAGATGTTTTAACAATCCTTATCTCTTTACTTTACAAAATTATTTCTATTCTTCCGAATGATTAACAATAAAATTCGTTACTTTTTTAAAGAAAATTTGTGTTGTTCCTTCCATTAGTAAAACAGCAACAAAATTGTGAAACTAAAAGATATCATAAACTCGAAAGATATCGTGCGCAAACTAAGAAGGATAAACTTTCATCTTGTATACCTGGTTGCCGTTTATGTATATTTTGCTTATTGTTGACTACAATTTAAGATAGAGGCACGGTAAGTAAGAAGAAGAGATTACCAATGGAGAAATTCATAGAAAGATTTAAACCAATTACCCAATACTTCAGACAGCAGGTGTAAATATCGCTTTGAATAAATTGATGCTTGAGAAAAATAGGATGAAATAACAATGCGATACACTTATTTTAGGTAAAAGAAATATCATAAATACTCACATTACGCCTTATTATCTATAAATGTAAATTTAAAAGAAAATATTTGTGTTTTTATCTTTGATAAAATTTCTATTAGTTTTCTGTATTAAAAATAATTAAACATAAATATGAATATCACGTTTAATTGTAGATTAAATTTTTAATGTCGAACATCAATTTTCATACCCTTTTTATTCTTTGAGGAAGTAAATAAGAAAAAGGTTTAGTTCTACTTCTAATAGAGACATTGTTTCTAAGAACGTGGAGCAATCGTTTGTTTTTCGTAAAGCATGTAATCCAAATATCGAAAAAGAAACGTTTTTAGGAGCGAGGTATCGGCTATCTCGAAGGACGAGACGTTTAATAAGTCGACCATCTAGTGTGCAAATACGAATTTCTAAAATACTTCGATCCTTTATTTACCGTTACGTCTTTGGAACGTTTAAAACATCCTTTTTCTGCTTCTACCAAACGTGATATTTATCGCGTTTACATTGATACATAATTGCGTATATATTGATACTTTCTTTCTAAAACATAGGAAACAAATTGGTGAAACTTTACTGTGATTATCCGTACAAATATGAAAAACAGAAAGTTCGAAGAACGATGACTTTCAGTTTCAAATGTTTCAAGTTTGGTTTTTTTCTCAAAGCTGGAAGGAAGTGCTGACATCAAACGGAAACTAATATCCCGGACGCGGAGGAATATGGTGAAACGCCGATCTGGATTGTTCTTGCGTACGAACTTGAAAATCTGGAGCAACCACACGACTGAATGATTTACGAGTCGGAATTGTTGGAACGTGTCTTAACAGTTTCGTACGCTACGAAGTCTGGCTCTTCGTAGGCTAAAAAATTCACTTTCATCGCGCGAATACATATAACTATCGTTACGTATTTCGCGCGAAGTTAGACAGTTATCACTTCCAGTTTGGTTACAAATATAGTACAACTATGTAATACAACCCATTATCGTACAAGATAACTTGGAAATTATTTCTTTAAAATATATTCGATTAGATACATCAGTAGAATTATTAATACAAATTTCATCACTGCCAGTAGTTAAAATTTCAAAAAGACAACGCTACTCGTTACTTTTACATTGTAATGTTTCTTCTCGCTTTAGCGTTGTTACTTTCACCGGTGCAGGCGTCTGTGATTATGAGCTTTTTAAATAAAACGCAACGCCGCAATAAAATTGCGAACGTTGTTTCGTTTCAGATGATTAAGTTTTGCAAAAGTGTGTAATACGCAGGAATAAGTAAATTCCTTGTTTACCTTTCTTTTTTTTGTTTTTTTTTTTAACAGTAAAATTCGCATGACATATTTCAACGACCTTGAAATGAATGTTAGATTGAATAAGAGATTACTGTTTGTCGCGTGGCTGAATAACTTATGGGGCAATAAAATTATGTAAACGAAATAGCGCGTATCTCATTTGGAAATTGATCTACGGGAGCCTAACTGTATGCGTAATTAACATATTAGAAATCATTAATGAATGAGGACGCATCAGGAAATTTATTTTCATTTGATGCAAAGAAGAAACGATTGTGCGTCATAACAACAATTAATTTTTCATCTAATTTATAAAGATGTTTCTTTGTTAAAAAAAAAATGTATAAATTATAAATCAACTACGACATTGGTTCACTTTCGTTAGTTAATAGCTAGATTATTTAATTTTTAGATACTCATAGAAATATTTAAACTAAATATCCTGATCTAAATTATAATCGATCATCTACCAAAAGTTGTAAAGAATCTATAATTTATGATGCATCTTTTCAGAGTTCGAATTTTAAATTTCTATTATTTTCGATACTCAAGAATTAGGTGTGTATCTCCTCCCCTTCGAACATTAAAAATTCAATTCCTTTTGCAGCTGGAGGAACTGTTTTCTACTTGACGATTAAATAGTAAATTTCGACATGGCGTCGATCGGACGCTTCCCAGCGCTCATCAATGATGATAGAACACGTGAAAGGAAAAATGATGCTGGTCCAGCCCTGGGGCCTTCCGGGAGAGAAACCGGCGTGGATGTGAAATTGATGGACGTCGCGAAACCGATCGAATCATTCGAAGGAAAAAAATTTGCGTGAAACATGAGGTGACACCGGTCGGTCTTCTTTTGCCACTACTTTTCCGTCCTCTGATTATCTAGAGCACCAGATATAACCTTGCTACATAACCTTGCCTCTCCGTGAACTTCGCCTTCGTTGGACAGAGTAAATACATACATATATACCAAGAGAACGAAAGTGCCAGGTTCGCCCGAGATCGCATTCCCGATCACTTTCTCCGGAACGATGGCTCATCGTGGTATAAAATAAGATCGCCAGTCTGGACGTGGGAGGTGGACAGCGACAAGAAGGAGAGTGAATGTAGCGATGGAATTAAGTCCCTTTTGAACTCTGCAAATTATGTTACGAATGTCTTTTATTAGCATTATTACGAAATATGGAACGCATGGTTATAATATATAATTCTAATTACAAGAAGTAGAAAATAGGCAGAATTTTATAATGGAATTAATTGTGTAGGTTCTTCTTAAATTTTACAAATGATATTTTGGATAAAATATATATTTTGTTTACGACATGGTATCAATTATAGTAATAATCAGATTAAAAGAATTTATAAAATTTATAGCGACATTTTAATCTTCCTAAATAATGCAGTCAGCGTCTTTGTATTAAGTTCAGACTTAATAAATATTTTTATTCCTAGACGTAATAAATATATTTTTATTCCTAGAGAAATTGGAAATATTTAATATCTGTGGCAATATTAAAAAAATATTAAATAGTTATAGTTTAATTAATCAATAAACACATCATTAAAAATAAAAAATCTCTTAAGAACTATTTTTATTCTAATTCGATTTTAAGTTCAATCACTGCAATATTTTTTTACTGAACTATTCTGTTGATTTTCAAAATGATAAATTATTTTAAGAAAATTTGAAATATTCATAATTTTGAAATTTGAAATATTATAAGTCTAAACCCAAAAAAGAGGAACAAATAGACCTTACGAAGACATGATGGTAGATCTTCATTCAACAACAAACTTTATGAAAAGGAATAAGATCAGTTCCATCGCTAGCTAGCCGAGTTACAGGCTTTCCGTAACGCCGTCCCGTCGAAATCCACCACCATTGCGTCTCGATTTCCTCCGACTATGTGGACTACCTCCTCCACCAGGACGATTTTACCACCACCTTTACCACCTGGCCCAGACACACTACGAGCCACCTTCGGACGATAGCACTGGGGGAGAATACGCGCCTATATAACTACGGCGTTCCGCTGATTGGACGAAGTAACTTACGTTTTCCTGCACTTAGGGAACAAGAGTACGCGGCCCGAGCCCGACGGGCGGCATTGCGAGAAATATGAGGATTCGCCCGGGATGCGTGGTCAGTTTTTTTTCTTCAACATATTCGTTTCGATTCAGTTTCTCCATATAATCCATAAACCGTGAATCTTTTAACCATCAGTTAATTATCCTTTGACTATCGCAAGGTGGATGTTTTCATACAATTTCATCGTAGCAAAAGCGTAAGCGAAATAGTCAAGTGATGTCTTTAAATTCATCGTATCTAGAGTAACGTATTTTACGATCGAAAAATTGATGATCGGTTTGTTGAAATCATCGTGTTTAAAGATCTTAGTAATGTCGATTATCATTTAACAATTGGACCAACGTCAAATCCAGTATGATAATACATAGATTATTTTTAATCATTTTGTTGTTCATTTTCAGAGAAAATGTGGATACCGATTTATAGCATATGATTCGTAAATAATTTTAAATTTATGAATCCATATCTACAGATTTTTATTTTAATTTCAAAACGTTTGATATATTATATATTAAATTAGATATTTCTGTAATGTTCTACAATCTTAAACATTTCTGTTTTGTTCAATAGTCATAATATTTCTCTTCAACTACTGTGTATAATAGTTTGAGAACAACAGTGAACAGAACCGGAACTGTAGGACGACAGTCACTATTTGTCGACAAACATGTTACTTGATTATCGATCAGCGACGAGTTTCGAAAGTGATGTTCCATAAAGAAATAACCAATAAAAGTCATGTTTGGAGCATCACCGTAAAAAAATCGAGATTTCTCCGTGTCTTGTATTAAACATTTACATTTTGGTTTTCTTATTAAGATCTAAATGCTGATTAAATCTGAAACTCAAAGACAGCAAAGGCAGACAACGTTAAGTAGTGGTGGCATACTACTTGTAGTGAAATTCCGTAATATCCGTATAATTATGTTGTTCACAGGTTGCACTAGTAGTGCTACTGCAAGTTGCACTTGTGGCGAGCAAGGCAGTGAATCAGAATCAACTGCAGCAACAGAAGTTTCAGCAACAAATTCCGTATGTACACATTTTATTATTTTTGCTAAAAATGAAAATAACATTTTATTATATATTTATCTTTCATGCTAAAATATTTTTGTTCTTTTTAAATAGTTTAAACTTTAGTAATACTGTACCAGATATTCTCTATAACAATTATTTTTGCTAATAAATTTAAATCATTATTACGAATTATAATTCTGTAAATAATTTTTATATATAGATATGGCACAGCGGCACAAAAAAGATGGGGTGGTGACTTGAGAGACCATGGTGGCGATTCCAGTGGCTATAGTGGAGATCTAAGTAGCCACGGTAGTGATCTTAGCGGCCACGGTGGTGACTTAGGAGGTCATTCTGGCAGTGGTGACACTGGCGGTGATGACACTGGTTTTAGTCATTCCGGAAGTGGTGACGCCGGTGGTGGCTTTGGTCATTCTGGAGGTGATCATTTCAGTGGCGGTGACGCTGGTGGTAGCTTTGGTCATTCCGGAGGAGGTGCAGCTCTTGAAGAACACTATGATGATCATCACGACCATCACGATCACGATCACGGTTATTGGAAGAAAAAGCTGATCTGGAAACCAGGATGGAAAAAAATTTGGAAACCAGCGAAGAAACAAATTTGGAAACCCGCGTGGAAGAAAATTTGGAAGCCCGTGTGGGTACCAACGCAAAAAGCAGTATGGAAAGAAATTCAGGTACCAATTTGGAAAAAGATTTGGAAGCCCGTGTGGAAGGAAATACAGGTTCCGGTGTGGAAAGAGATTCAGGTACCAGCTTGGAAAAAGATCTGGAAACCAGTTTGGAAACCTATAAAGGTCCCAGCCTGGAAAGAAATTCAGGTGCCCGCGTGGAAAAAAATCTGGAAACCGGTTTGGAAGGAAATTCAAGTACCAGTGTGGAAGGAGATTCAGGTACCAGCCTGGAAAAAGATCTGGATCCCTGAATGGGTGAAAATCGGCATTCCTGGCGAACACTATCACGGCACCGATCACCATGGATGGCAGTACACCAGTCACGATTTGTGGAAGAAGAAACTGATCTGGAAACCATTATGGAAAAAGTATTGGAAACCAGCAAAAAAACAGATCTGGGTACCTGACAAGAAGTTGGAGTGGGTCGAAGCCTGGAAACAGATCTGGAAGCCAGCCAAAAAGCAAATTTGGGTGGATGACAAGAAGCTCGTCTGGAAGGAAGAATGGAAACAGATTTGGAAACCTTCCAAAAAACTCATTTGGGTACCTGATAAGAAGTTGGAATGGAAAGAGGCTTGGAAACAAATCTGGAAGACTGATAAAAAGCTTGAATGGGTACCTGATAAGAAGTTAGCCTGGAAAGAAGCTTGGAAACAGATTTGGGTACCAGCTTGGAAAGAAATTTGGGTTCCAGCATGGAAGAAGATTTGGAAGCCAGTCTGGATATCGGAATGGTTCCCTGCAGAGGACCATCATCCTCATCACAAAGGTTGGGAGGACCGGAAAGATACTCAGACTCAAGATTCTCAGGTAGTTCCTTACAGTTCTGACGCTGCCTCGAAGCAGAATGCTCAAGGTCAGCAGCAGCAAATCGGCGAGAATAAAGTCAGATGGGACAGATCGTCAAAGGCTGAAGCTGCGTCGATCAGCCAAGATCTAGTGCCGCCACCGGAGAATCAAAGCAGCTTGGTAGCCAACTTTGCGTTTCCCAATCACTGATCGAGCAGTATGCTTGTATAAAAAAATCTAAAATACTGTAACATAAGCCGCTGTATATATTATCTTAGTCATATGATAGGTCGTAGAGAGTTAAGTTTCCGGAGGATCAATTGACTGACAAGGTCCTGACTCTAACGCGTTCTGTCTTTTTGTGTATGTACATTTCTTTCCTTTTCCCTCTTTTTTATACAGTGTTGTTGTTACCTTTGTTAACCGACAGCGTTACAAATAAAGTTGATTAATATTTTGTTAAAACAATTCTGTTATTATTTTACCTTTTCATCATATTTTTTATGTATATTACGACTGAAAATTGTAGAAAATTACAGTAAATCTATATGCATAATAATTCTAGTAAGGAAAAGATTACTATTATTGTAAAGCCTTGCATTATATTACTCCAGTATCTTAGTCACTAAGTAATATAAATTCTGATAAAACGAAATGTTATCACGAAATATAAGATTGTCATCTCCATTAATACGCCAGTATTACAAGCACAGTTTGTTAATACCTTATTAACACCTCCGCATTATTGTTTTACTTCGTCATCTTAGGATCTACATTCGACATGACGCAACGTGGCCATGTGATCGTAGCCGTAGCCGCTGCTGCGAAACCGGAGAAAGTTCGAATCTGTTATGGAAGGAAGTCGAGTCGCGTTGTATATGGGGAGACTTCGACCGTGGAGAAAGTATCCATACACTTACACATGTAAAAGTGGTACGGCTCACATGTACTTACACAACGACATAAATTAATCTATAGCATTGTGATATACTACTATATTCATGTCGGGTTATCCAATTGCGCTATAAAGCCGAGTCTACACCTGACGAAATAAATTGAATTTTCTTATTTAATAGACAATCGCTATCGTCTAGCAATTCCTCAATAAATTTCTGACATTATTAAATTAAACTAATCAGATATTTGTACATTGTATGCGTTTGATATAGAAGAAACTCAGTCTCATGGAAGTATTTGAACACTTAATATACTTATAAATGTATAATATACTTTATGTATATATATATGCATGTGTTATATCAATATATTACATTAACTAATTTGAAATTCCACGAATAATTCAATATATTGTGTATATTAACTAATTTGAAATTCCATGAACAATATAATAAAAAACAATTTTATCATAATCACATCGGTAAAATATGAAATTAATCTATAGCTGCAAGGCTCTATCTATAAACGCGTATTTACATTACATTAAGTTAGCACATGAATAATCATTTTTATGAATATGTATCATTCGCATTAATATGTATGTACATAATACATACAAAGATGGTATCAATGACTATTAAAACTTATCAACAATAATCTACAAATGACGTATAAATATTTCTATGATCTTTACACCAAATATTTTGTAATTTCTATATATTCTTGTTCCAAAATTTGTAAATAAATCATGTTCATCGTATCATATTACAGTATCTATGAGATTTTAAAGTATTTTCCATAATACATGTGATATTCATAGAAGATTTCTATAAGTGTTCAATTACTTTTGCGAGCCGCTATGTACTATATGTGTGTATATACATATACATATATATATATAGGTGTATATTCTAAACTGCATCTCCGTCCTTCGTTAAGGTCAACATAACCTAATCTATACCCAATGGAAGCTTCACTGTGATTTAAATGATACTTGATACATCAATTTACCACTTTGATGAATTATGTTTGACAATGTTTGTTCATTTGTTGATGTTGTTAATACTCGTTTGCGACTGTTTATCAAGTATAAACTCGGCTTAATTGTATGTGAGTATGTTGCGCGGTGGAATCGGCCTCGATGCTTGCCGAGAGAAACTCTTGCTTTAATCCGACTGTACCACAGGGTCAAACTTTTCATCACATGTACCGGGGAAGAAAACGGAATCAGAGAAATGTCGTACGCGTATATTTTCTAATCGATCTCCTCGGTCGGCCACGATTTTCACTTTCCTCTGGGCTTCTTTCTTGTCGTTTCATTTGATCATAATTTACGTTAACATCTCGCCAGTTGACGTTCGCAGATTCAACGTACCAGATAAAATTTTATCGAGAAGTACTTTATTTTATTAGAAGTATTTATCAGAGAAATTTGATTAAGATTTAGAACATACCTGCGAGGATATTTTTAATCGTGTTCGATGCACTACTGAGAGAAAGATTTAACGAGAATTCAACTTTTTGTTTTCTCGGTATTTTTCCTTAATTTCGCATCCTACTGGAAGCAGCATTTGTTCATTATTGATACGTGTTTCGTTGTTTCGAAACTTTCGAACGTACCAGAATAATAATCAATTTTAGAACTTCAACAAAGAGCTACTTGAATAAGTTTCGCGCGCAAAGAACAATGTTTCATTAAGGCCTTCGAGTAGTTTCTAACGTAAATTATGATTGGTTTGAATTGACGCGAATTTAATGGCAACGAAAGAAAAGTGATAGTAATTCATTTTTTCCTAACAGCTGTACAACATTTTACTTCGTTAGAAAGCGATAGTAACGAAAATATAGGGTTACTGTAATCATTAATCGTATAATTATAAAAAGTATAAAAATATAAATTTGTGTAAAGTGTGTAAATTTTTTTCAGAGTAGGAAAACGATAAAAATGAAGATTGGAAACTTTTGTAGAAGACTTTTAAGAAAAAGTGTTTATTGCTGCTACTCTCTTCATCGACTTGTATCCGCAAACATTGCTCACAAAATATACGTGTGTAAGCATACAACGTCGATGATTGTTTTAAAATATTTAAACACACGAATATACGAACGATTGTCCAGAAAGAAGAAACGACAATATAAAATCTAATTAACGTCTAATTAACGTCTAATTAACGTCACGTTAAATAATCATATGTATAAAATAATTAGTATATTCTTATAATATACTATTATGAATAGTAATATATCAAACAATATAAGAATTGATCATCTTATAGCGTTAATAATTTTGTTAGTAATATTTTTAATGATTATTTTTCAAAATTTTTCAAGGAAGACGATGATGACATGATGATGATGACTATTTCATGTTACTATATTTTATGTTACGAAAGTACAACAACAACGCAAAAATACGCAACGGATACAATAGTTAACGGAGACCTGTAAATTACAATTGAAAAACCCGTTAGATCAGTTTAGCTTCAATTAGTCTGTTTAACCAGGAAATAATTCAGCAGCTACTTACTTTGAAAGTTCAGTTTCTACGACGCATTTTACAAGGTGTAATTAAAACAAACAAGTAACTCTTATAACTCTTTTTATTTCGATACGTTTCACTGACCTTAGTGAGTTGAGTATAAGCTGATGAAATAATTATTGTTTCAATTGTTCATAACTTTTTCTGAATTCGTATTTGAAGAATAAAAACAATATCTTTTATTTGTAATATTTCTAAAGAAGATGATCATACTTTCTCTTATCTCAAGAAATATTTACTTTCGCATAATTCAATATTTCAAACGTTCTTCATGAGTAAGTTGCTTATAAATGAACAAATAGAAACCACTGATCATTAATAACATTTACATGTAGGGACGAACTATAATTTTCAATTTTTTTTTTTTAAATAACATTTCAAGTTGTAAATCATTGTTCTTCTTAAATAAATAATTCGCAATACTTTTCTTGCAGTCGAAAGCGTGAAGACTTTTGCTGAAGAATTTCTTCTACAATATTACGTAAACGATGATGATTGTTTAGTTTAACTAAACGGTTCATCTTGTGTCAAGTTTTTGTATCGTAATCTAAAAAAGGAAAAGAAAAAGAAGAAAGAACAGATAACATTTCTAAAAACGAAATATAGAGGTAGGAGAGCACCATGAATGCCTCAGACAAAAAGATATTTTTGTCAGAGGTCATGAATGTCACTTCGATAATATCACAGAGTACGGCCAGAATCGTTTTTGTTACCATATGCTTTGTATATATGCTTGGTATATTAACTGCATTCGAAGTCCCTAAGGTATCAGTACACTTCAAGATGCTCTACGTGATCATCTCTTTTCTTTTTGTACTTTTTTCCATCTTTTGTATCTATGATTGCATTAAACCGCACAATTTTCCTCCTGGTTAGTAAACAAAAAATTCGTAATTAATAGTGCACATTGATTTTTTAATTTTTGTTCAGAAGAAAACTAAACAAAACTCTGTCTATGAATTTATTAATTTCTACCCTAGTAAATTAATTTATTTGTTGGAATATATTCAATTCAGTTTTATTCAATGTTCGAGCAGGTCCAAAATGGCTGCCAGTGATTGGTTGCTTCCTCACGTTTTGGCGATTGAAACTGAAACACAAATACGCTTACTTGGCTTTCCAAAATCTGACGAAAACTTACGGGCCAATTTTGGGCCTGAAATTAGGAAACCAGAAAGTTGTTATGATTTCGACGCACGATCTAGTAAAGAATGTTCTTCTTCAGCAAGAGTTTAACGGAAGACCGGACGGATTCTTCTTCAGAGTCCGCGCGTTTGGGAAAAGGAAAGGTATTTACGTAACATTCTTTTCTCCACTTGCAATAAAATCATTGCGATTATATTTGGAAATTTCTCATTTCTCAGTAAATTAATATATTCTCATTAATAAATTTGAATAGGAATTTTATTCACGGATGGATTAACGTGGTCTCAGTGTCGCCGTTTCACAATGCGCCACCTCAGAAACTTTGGGCTAGGTCAATCAATTATGGAAAAACAGCTGATTGTCGAAGCTGAAAATCTCACGAATTATCTTCGTCATATCAGTGCCAAAGGTCCAGTATCAATGCATACAGTTTTTGACATTGCAGTTCTGAATTCTCTTTGGTGTATGTTCGCTGGCCACAGGTTTAACTATGGAAACGAGAAATTGGTAGAAATTCTCGGAACTGTTCACGATGCCTTCAGGTAATTTTAAAAAGTTTTTTTTTTAATATCATCGCAACTCAATTAACAATGCATAAAGTGCATGGATGCAATTTGCATCTTTATGCGAATCATATTCTTTCCCATAGATTGATGGACACAATGGGCGGCATTGTTTCACAAATGCCATTCCTACGCTTCATAATACCAGAATTATCTGGTTACAATGATTTAATGAGAATACTTCAGAAGCTTTGGAGTTTTCTAGACGAAGAGATTAACATCCATGAAAAACAATTGCCCGAGAATCAGCCACAGGATTTGATCGATGCTTTTCTTTTAGAGATTAAAAATACGGAACGAAGTGATTCCATTTTTGATCGTGAGTAGCTTTTTATACTTGTAGAATTAATAAATAATACACCGTTTGTTGTCAAACAGCAATTTAATTGTTTAAAAGGAGAAAACTTGTTGATTCTGTGCTTGGACCTCTTCTTAGCTGGATCGAAGACTACAACAGATACTTTAACTACTACTTTTCTATTTTTATCTTTACACTCTGAATGGATCAAAGTGCTCCAGGAAGAACTGGATAATGTCGTAGGCAGATCACGATCTCCTATTTTAGAAGATTATTCATCACTACCTTTGATGGAATCGTTTCTTGCGGAAGTAATTGATGACTGACATTAATTGTACTATAACTACAACATTCTGTAGTTTTTATTATCGTATAATAAATATAATAATTTTTTTTTCAATTACATTAGGTACAGAGATTTTTGATCTTGGCACCACTTGGAGTCCCTCATAAGACTACGAAAAACGTAACTTTGGGAGGATATAATATACCTAAAGCAAGTACCGCAAATATAAGTATTCCGAATAAAGACATTAGTTGATACATTTTTATAATTTTAGGATACTATAATTCTTTTGGATTTCCATAGTGTATTAAATGATCCAGCTTATTGGGATCATCCAGAAAAATTTCAACCTCAACGATTTCTTGATGCAAATGGTCGATTCTGCCAAAATAATGCCAGCATACCATTCGGCTTAGGTCAGTCATCGTACGCAAATCTTTTTCGCTATAAATTAGGATTTATATAAACCACATATTTTATAAGAATTAGTATGTATTCCATCGCGATAAATTTAATTCATTTCTTTTCGCTTGAAACATTTTCGAATTACATATATACACACATACGTGCACACAGTTCATTCATCCAGAAATAATTCATCAGATAAAATCAAATTTTTTAAGCTCACGTAGTTCCCTTTGCCAATCAGATGATCATTTAAATAGAAATTTAATGCATAATGTTGTAAATGTAAATATTTGAAGTTTTTGCATATTTTGAGGTAAAATGTTCTGGAATTAACGATGATGTTTTGCCTTTTAGGTAAAAGACGTTGTCCGGGTGAAATGTTGGCCCGGACATCCTTATTTTTATTCTTCGCCTATGTTATACATTACTTCGACATTGAAATTTCATCGGAGCATGGCGAGCCGGATCCAAATGGACACGATGGTTTCACTATATCACCAAAACCTTATTATCTAAAGCTTACGGCAAGATCTGATATTATAAACTGTACTGCAACGTAAATATTATAATAAAATTTTAAACGTTATTTTAAATGCAAACATAAAAACAGAAAATTATATAACTAACAATTACGAGTACATTCTTCAGTATCTCTAAGAATAAATTTGCTGTTCTATACGTGATAATTAAAATATTATGTTCTTAGACGATGGCAATTCAGTAATTAAGCATTAAAGTCGAGAAACATGTGTATTTAATAGAAAAATATTCTCATTGAAAATTTTCTATTTATCAAGTAATAGTTGAGTGTATTTTCTAGTTATTACAAATATATGATAAAAAAAAATTTGAAAGAAAGATATTCTCAATATTTTATACTATAAACTGCGTCATCTTTATGAACTTTACAGAATCTATTTTTCAGCTATAAGGAAACATTTGACAGACACGTTGAGGCCTAATATAAAAGGATCGAATCGCCACGTGGCGCGCGAACGAAGGTACATTTGGACTTCTGCGAAAGCTGATTTCGTCGAACACGTAAAACGATACGTAAAGCGACTTTCACGAGGCAGAAACAATAAACAATATTCGAGAGAAAAATTTGTTGAAGTCAAACAAACTCGGCTTCTATCTAGAGATGAAATTACTTTAAACCGAGATTTCGACGGGCATCGGCAACATATTGATCATTAGAACAACAACAACCGAACAAATAAAAATACATGTACGCAGTTATTGAAATAGATACATGAAATTATATACATATATACTTGATCTTGACGTTCATCCTTCGTACGAATCAATTAACCATGATTTACCATGAATGTGGGACATTTTAGTAAAATATCAATTTCGGCAAAAATGAACATGTTTTTTTATTAATTATATAAAATATACGAAGCTCCATTTATTGACAGCTTCAACGAAAATGTAAATCGTAAACAAGGTACATATATATCATCGTGGCGTGGCGAGTGCTTCATAAGGTTTTGGTGATGATGTCAAGCCATAGTTAATTTCAACGGAGTACGGTCCTTTACCGGGAATTGGAAACAAACTATACTTCTGCATTACGCCCGCAAATAATATAAATATTGCGGATTTTGCTAGTACCTCGCCTGGACATCGTCTTTTTCCTGTAATAAAAATTATAAAAAATGTCAGTGCATAAAATCATCTTTTTAATGATCATAGTAAAAGCAGTGTCACTAGTTCGCAATGACTGTATTAATGAACTTTGTAAAAAGTATTCTTAACTTCCATAAAAATAATGAATAATACCCTACTATTTACGTATTATTAAAAAAATTAATAGACTGTATGTTTTGTAAAATTTTCATGACGTTACAACAGCAGAAAATTAAATTAAATTTAATTTTAATTAAAATAAGATACATTCTGTAAAATTTAATCTGTGTTATACCTTTTCCAAATTGTAAAACACATGCGTTTGGTTCATAGGTGCCGTTCTTCATAAATCTTTCAGGCATAAACTTCTCTGGTTCCGGAAAGATGTTAGGATCACTACTGATAGAGTACAGGTTGAGTAAAACAGTGGCATCCTTTGGTATCGTGTATTTATCGAGAACCGTATTATGAAGGACTCGTCGCGGCCCAATTATAGGGAATACTGGCCATAGCCGGTATACTTCATTTATTACAGCCTCCACATATGGGAGCCTGTAACGATAAAAAATTTCGATTTTCTCGGATACTCTATTTCTCTGATCTCTTCACTGAACATTCGCTTTTACTCTCTCATGAGAGAATTCCGATGAAAAATTATACAGAACGTACGATATAGAAGATTCTGTAGAAGAATCAATGATTTAACAATTTCAACTAAATTTAAATTAAAATTTTTACACAGATAAGAGCGAACATTTAAGAGAAAATTTTTTTTATTACTTCGCTTTATCCTCTATTTGAGGAAGTCTGTCACGTGGTATCACCGAGTCGATTTCCTCTTGTACTTTACGCTGCACATCCTGATACACTATCATACACGATAACAGGAAGTCCAAGGCTGTGCTCGTAGTTGTAAAACCAGCAAGCAAAACATCAACCAACAACATCACCAATTGTTCGTCTAAAAAGTATGTTACGTAAAAAAGAAAAAAACGAACTTATACGTTTGATGTCGTACGCAAAAACTTTTAGTGAAAACACTTTCTCTTAACATGTAATGTTATAGGTGTTTCTATTAACATTGATGCTCTAAGAACTAAACGGATATATAAAATTTTCTATTTCTTAATTCAATGAAAAATATTAATGTTCTTTTTTTACAGCACATGAGTTTCGGGAGAGAATTAAAAAGAGAACGTGTTCACGAATAAAACAATTTATAATTTGATCATACCTGTAAAAACGTTAGATTCTTCATTGTTCTTAATTTCATTAAGGAACATGTCAATTACATCTGTCTCACTTCCTGGCTTGTAGTTCTTCTTGTGTTCAATGATAGTTTTCTGCGCAAAAAAAAAAATCCACGTAACAGATAGATTGTCGAACAACGTGTTTAACAAATGTAAAATCATAATTGATTTACATAATAGACACACCATCAAGAAATCCTTGAGCTCATTGTTCAGCGTACATAGAAGATTGTATCCTGAGAGCTCAGGTGCAATGTAACGAATCCAAGGGAAAGCGTTGAGAAACCCGCCCGTCATATCGAAGACTTGCGCCCGACGTTCCAACAAGTCCACAAAATAATTTACGCTACATTGGAACGAGCAAATAATCACTCAAATAATGTGCTTCAAACTTATGGCTTACTTTAAATTCTTATGAATCGTTACTTTAATTTCTGATTTAATTTTATTACAGATAGTGAAAAGACACGAAAAGATGACAGTTGTTTATAAACGAAATGAATTTCGTACATCTTACATTTTTTTAAAACAAATGCAACATGTTCCTACGTATGATAATAAAGAAAAAAAGAAGAAATTCAAGCAGACGTGTGAACGATTCAGTTGCTTATACACATGGGAAACCAAATGTGGAAACGGTGCTCCACAAAGTAGAGAAATCCAATAGAACACGTGTATTTATATACCTTGCGTTCGTGCTAAATGCCTGTCCCGACACCAAAAACCAGAGTACATTCAGCACAGACCGTGTAATTAATATTTTAAATCGAAGTGGACCCTTTTTATTCATGCTATCCAGAAGTATGATCAATTCATTTCTAATCATTTCAATCATTTCGCGTTTTCCGAAACCGAAATTTTTCATGGTTTGCATCATCCAGCTCCGTAATATCTTCCACTCTGTTCCGTCGTTCATTGAAATGCCTATTGATAGTATTAGAAAATGATAACATCGCTAATATTCAAATGCACATCTGCCATATAGTGAAATATAATATAATATAATATAATATAATATAATATAATATAATATAATATAATATAAATACAATACAATATAAATACAATAAAACATCGATTATTCAAATTAATAGGAAGACAAATCCATTTCAATAAGGAATTGTTTCATATATGATAATACGACTAGAAAATAATTTTTAAAAAAGGATATTTATGAAAAATTAATTTTTTTAAATTAATTTATATGATTTCTGTATTTCTTCTTTTGTTTTTATTTATTTTAATATGACATCCAATGCGTTTTCAATTTTCATTATAATGAGATAATAGATTTTTACATAATCATACTATATCTTCAGAAAAAATGAATAAGATAATAGTATAGTATTATTATTCATGATAATTTTGTAAATATTATAACTTAATTCAAACATTTATAAATATGAAATATATCAAAATATAAACAAAATATAAATATTATAAATATTATAAACAGAATAACTAATAACGAAATAAATTTAGTAACAGTTAGCAACAAATAATCGATATTTTCGCTCACAGAATTGCTATTTATAATGTAAATTACGAAATTATCATTACTGAAGAAAATATAATGACGAATAAATATTTATATTCATACTTAAAATATTCATATTTTATAAGAGAAAATTATAATCATAGAATCAATATTTAAAATGTACTTCAGAGATTAAATTTCTATACCTTGCTTTTTGCCCATGTTTCGAATTTTAATAAATTCATTCCAGGGACGTCCATCAAATTCAGCGCCCTTCAATACTGTATCACACAACTTGAATCCAGAAACAACAAATACTTTCTCATTACCAATGGTCAATGTTATCACATCGCTGGCATACTGTTTCGAAAGCTCCAAGAACGCTTTGGGCTGTCCTCCAAGTTCACGAGTCAAACGTTTCAATAGAAACTGGTTGCCGAAAAACGGCCATGAGACTGGTCCTGAAAAATAATAAAAATTTAGAAAAAATTAAAAAAAGAAAAGAGAAATTCATTTCACAGCTTTGTATATAATGATCGACGTTCTGTTATCTATTGTATCTTACAGAGAGAAATTAATTTGGAGATTAAAGCATTCGACGAATTTATTTTAAATTCAAAATAGTTGTAATGAATGAAATAAATATATACATAATAATTGAAGATAAGTACAGATAATAATATATTTACTAACAATTTATTTAATAATAATAAAAAGTATTATAGTATTATAAATATCGATGGACATTTTGAAGATTTTGTAACCAATGTTGAAAGGAAGAGTTCAAAATCCATATTATTAGATCATTATTATTTGTTATTTATTATTTATATATTTATTATTTGATCATTATTATTAATTATTTATTCACTTATTTAATTATCATATTACATATATGTACACAGATTTCTTATGTACATATATATAACGTGTGAATATATTACTGTCTATATTTTTCTGTGATAAACAAGAATTTCTAAGAATAATTGATATGAAATGGAAGAAACAATAAAAGCTCTAATTTAAACTAGTTCAGTGACCTGGTTCATAGTTAAGCCAACTAGAGTAGGATATACGTCCGCACGATTTTATTCATTGTTAATAGCTCTATTCTTCCATTTCATTCATCTTAATTTGGCTTAATTTTTAAATTAATAATTCAAAATTTGAATAAATAATTGGAAAATCTTATATATAATTAATAATGACCTAATATTTATAGTCACTATAACGTGTTACATTAATTGTTAATTATTATGCTTAATTCCTAATAAAATTTCTAAATTAATTCCTAATAAAATTAGGAAAGTAAAATTATTAACTCAATATCTGCGGTAAAGATACTTCAATATTATTCGAAAAAAAAAAACAAAAAGAAAATACTGATTTGATCGACAATGATCAGGCTAATTCTAGTAAATGTGATCGAGTAACGTTACTTGATATAGCTAATAGAAAATAACTCTAGTTACCTGGTGGAGCTTTTCTTGTATTTTGTCCGACTACTAAATAAATAATTAATATCAGTGTCACTATTGCTAGTAATACGGTGGCGAACATTTTTACTTCGTCTCGTCCAAGTGAATTTACGAACGATCAATGAAAACGTTCGAACTAAAATTGGTCCTACCGTAGACGATTGACCGATTGGTTGAAATTCTTCTTACTAAACTAATATGTCAATTCTCATGTTTCAATTCTGACTTTTTATATGGAACCACCACCGATAACGCGAGTTCTCCCCGATAAGCATGGATAGTACTAAGCAGTAATTAGTTTCTTGCTTATATGTAATTAAGAATAAAGAAACTCCGAGTTGGCGATACTTCAATAAAGTATAGTTAGACAAATTTGTCTAGCATGCTGAATAGTACGTGTCCTGTATCAGATTCTTTATCGCTTCTCATTATATTTGAGTGACATTTTAATTCTTTCAGAGTCAAATATTGCGATATATTTATAAATAAATCACATTAAAATAATCTTTTTGACTATCTAATAAGTAAATAATTGAATCTAATGACTAAATAATCTTTTTGACTATTTTTGAAGTTATTAAAAACTGATAATATTCTCATTGTAATAAATTAAATTTATGACTTGCAAATAAGTAGTGTTGATTGCAAAAAAGTTTAGTGTTGATTGTATTTTTTAAATCGTCTTTTATCTTACAATAAATATTCATTTATTATTGAGAAATAAGACATATGTACATATTTATTACATAAAATTAAAATAAAAGTCATAAAATATTGCATATTGGTTATGTATGTCATATTTGCAATTATTATAAAAATACTTCATTTGTCATTCTTAACAAAGTTTTATTTTATTTTTATGTAATTTACATAATATCGAAATTGACTTCTTTTTTAATACGTTTGTTCGGTCTTTCCTTTCCTCTCACTGTGTCTAATTTTCTTTTTTTAGCTTCTTTTTTTCTCTGCTGCCTTGTAATTTTACGTCTGGCAGCTAATTCTGGATTCGTTACAAACTGTAACAAAAAAAAATTTTGGTATTTAATAATTTACTTACTTATCTTATAGAAAAGTTAAAAATATAAAAAAAACCATACCTGCTGTGTACGTATTTTTCTTCTTTTTGCTTTTTTAATATCCAAGTTTTGTTGTATTTGACTCAATAGTCTTGTGTATTCTTCGTTACCTAAACGTTTTTTAATCATCACAGCCGCTTCCTTAGCTAACCGTTTTAAAGTGGTATTCTTTTCTTCTACGGCAGATATTTCGCGAACAATTGGTGACATGATATTAACAAGTATTACATTTAAGTATTCCATGGGTATTGTAGCCAGTATACCAGCAACCCATTTAAAAAAAGCAGATCGCTGAAAAAAAAAGAATGTAACTTATAATCTAATTAATCATTTAACCGTATAAGAATCATATAAAGATAACAATAGATACTATACCAGTGTTATTGACTTAGGAGCTTGAGCTATTTCTATATTTACAGACTTTCTCAATCTCCTAACAAGCCAAAGAAGAGATAACTTTTTCTTATCTTTATCTTCCGTTTCATCGACTCGATCTGTCGCAGTTATATTAATCTGTTCTACAGATTTCAAAATTCTCGCAATGAAAATTAAATTTTTAACAGTCTGATCAGCTAATTCTTCTAACATCATATCAGGCTGCAGTTGTGCAATTAAATCTAAACTTAAACTTTTTATAATGGCAGTTGGATCAGAATACATGTAACTCGTTTCCGCTTCACACTTTTCAGGATTTTCTAAAAGGTCTACAATTTTGTCGATATCGAGAACAGCTAAGATAAATCCAATCTGTTGAGACGCTGCTAAACGCACCCACATATGAGGATGTGCTAACAAAGATTGAGTATACTCTGAAATCCATCAAATTTTGTCAATATTGAATTTATTGTATTATATTGAACAATCTATGAATTAGATAGCATAAACCTACCAGCAAATGAATGAACAGCATCTTTATATTCTTCACTTTTAAGAAATGCCGTACAATTTGCAGATATCTTCAGTAATAATTGTAGCACTTGAAACATATGATGATCTTTCACTTTCTCTGTATCCTTGATATTACGCTCCGTTTTTAATTGAATTTCTTTTTCAGTGTGTAATTTCACAAAACGATCAGGCTCATCGTTATCATTGAAGTCTGCATGAAATTGTTTCAAAAGGAGGGGTAATATTTCTTTTAAACGAGACTCGAAAGTGTCTTTTTCTACTATTACAAATATACCGCATAATTGTGCAGCCAATGTTCGATGCATTACCTAAAATAACAAAATAATTTTATACCATTGAATATGTTATACACTTTTTAAAATCATTTTTGAATAATTACCTTAGGATCTTTCAACCACGTTACAACTATATCAAAAAGTTTACTTCTTTCATTATAAGATATACGTCTAATCATTTCTTTAATACATTTAGCGCACAACTTACGACATGTTGGATCATCGTCATTTACTAATCTTGCACCCACCATTATAAAGATAATACCTGACTTCAAGTTTAATGTTTTCTAAAATTACAATTATTATAAAGTTATGCGATTGATTCATTTGCATTAATCAGCAGAAAAAAAGAAAAGGAAAACTAAAAGAATTAAATGTACTTACTAGTGGAAACCCCGTAACAATACTATAAATCATTTCTAAAGCACTAAGACGACCTGGTTGCATTTCATAGCTAATTTGTGTTAAGTAAAATGCTATGTGTTTTTGCAGATATTTGCCAAGTGGATATTCGATCAAATAAGAATAGAAAACGGAGCGGGATTGTACTTTAACATGTTCTAGTTCTGAGGTAATGCTTAAAGCAGCAACTTTCTCCATAACAGCATGCATTTCAGGAAGAATCATTTTTCGAGCGATTATCGCTTTGAGCAAACCAAACGCTGTTGCCTGTTTTTCAGTATTGTGCATATCTTGTTCAGCATACATGATCAAGGCCTTCAATTGATCAGTACTAATTACATAATGTTTCACATCACGAACAATTACGGACATACATTTAAAACCAGCCATCACCAAATCAAAATTATCACCTTTACTTAAGCCGGCCGCAGCATATTTATGCAAGATATTAAAAATAGATAAACAAATGTCAGAGATTGTTTCTTGTATTAAAGCTAAATCCATTTTGAGCAACCAATTTAAGCACTGTAGAGCCAAAGTACTTAGCTGAAAAAATATGATACAACATATTAATATTAATAATCAATTACAAATGTTATTTACGACAAGAAAAAAATTAATTTACCTTAACATGTTGAGATTTTATGCACTCACTTATAAATGGTACAAACGGATCTATCAGAGGCTTGAAGTCTGCATTAGATATTTTGTCTCTTTTTAATAGAATATGGAAAAATTTCAAACCAAATTCTATAATAACGTGAACATTGGTGTTTTTTGATGTTTTTGAAGTAGTTTTTATGCCCATTTTATTTTTTGGTTCTGGAGGTATGATAAAGCAATCTGGTTTCTGTCTAGTGAGTATTTTTATTTCTTTTTCTGTTAATTCTTTAAAATTCTTCTCAGGCTTAAGCTCGGGAATACTTTGAGAAACTACACCATAAAGAAATATTAACATTTGTTCTAATGGTATAAATGTATTATCAGCTAAACCTAATATTATATTCCTAAAACATTCCACAACTTTTTGTATAGTTTTATGCGAATGACTTCTCATAAGCACTTCTTTCAATGGCAAAATTAAATCTATTAAACATGATTCAGTAATATATTGTGCTAATATATGAAATATATCAAAACTTTTTGTAGATTTCGCTTCTGATACATGTTTTACTATTTCTATTACTTCTTTCTCTTCTGCTGTTAACCCAAATAAATCCACTTTACATACCTTAAAGTTAAAAATACAACATTAAAAATATTAATTTATTAGTAAATAAAATATAAAATTGAGATATTAATATATATTTATGATATTACTCACAGACAAAATACTTTGAAGATTCTCATTGATATCAAATTTCTGAAAATGTGGTTTCAGAGCAACTAACACTGATTGTACCGTAAATGCAAGGACATGAACTTGAAAACCTTTTGTTAATAAAGTATTCATTTCTTTTAGAAGATGATGAAGATACTTCGGACCCAAAGTTATCATAATTTTTTGTAATATTTCTCGAGTGATGCGTCGTACAGATTCCAAGCGAGATTTCAAGAATGTACATAACTTCATAAAGATTCTGAAACAATTATTTACAATACTTTAATGATTTATTTTTATTTCACATGAAAGTATATGTATTACATACTTACCCTGGTAAATAAATATCTAAAATATGTTCAGGTAATTTTTGTAATAATTTAACAAAAGCAAGAGCGATGGGAACTCGCATTAACTCTTCTTCCTCATTATCCATTGCAACTCTTTTCTTATTAATCTTGTGACTATTTTCGCGACTTGTTCTCGCTATAATAGAACGATGAAGTTGTGGTAACAATTCCTTGGATATACTAAATATAACTCGTTGTGCTCCGTTCTGTGAAAGAATGATCTGTTTTTTCATCACAAGTACTTCTTTCTGAGTTTCATTTTGTATTTTTTCTATAGTTTCTTCCACGGTATCTATATTTTCAGAATTCAAAGCTTCGTCTAGTTTTTCTTCTACTTCTATTTCATTGGTCTTATCATCACCTTTTTCGTCACTTTCTTTGTCAACATTTTCATCTTCTTTGGTACTGGAAATCATTTTCTTTTCAGAAATTTCTTTGATCTCTTTTGATACTGAAAATTCCTCTGCAGGTTTATATTTTGACAAATCAAAGTGAAAGGAATCTAAAATGCTAACAATGATTCTAACAAGCTGTTTTTGAAATTCAATGGAATGTCTTAACTTTTCTAAGTAATGTTTCAGAATAATCTCATATTGATGCCATGGTAAAAGTCTACATACAGTTCCAACTGTTTCTATTGCAGCATCAATAAGACTGTTCTTGTGCATAAAAGTTTCATTGCACAAATATGAAGAAGCGAAAGGAAGGATAAACTGTGTTAATGTTCTTGGATTGAATGGCTTTTTCAGTGTTTTTGCTATATTACAAAATTTAAGAAATGCTCGACCTCTTCTGTGTAGTTGCAAATGCTGTATGTTCTCGAAGAAATCTACTTCAGGATCGGCTTTGTTAGTTAACACCGATAAATCTCGTAAAACAGAATGGGTGTCTGAACATTCCATAGCTAAATGTCCCAAAAAAGATATTGATTGAAGCCTCGCAACTTCAACTTTGCTAGTAATTCCTTTTCTTATAAGTGGCAATATTGTATGATCCATTAGATAACGTCTATCTGCGGTGTTTTCTTTATGTTCATGTGCCAGTTTAGAACCTAGAAACTTAAGGCATTGTCCTGCATTATCTCTCAATGATAAATCTGCTTCATTTTTAAGAATGTAATAACAATTATGAATGATGCCTATCCCAAACTCTAATGTAATCTCATTCTTCTCTGTTGCATTATTAATTTCAGAAAACGCATCCAATCTTCTCTGAAAATCTGGCTGATCAAGCCATCTACGATCCCACGCATTAAGCGCACTTATTAATTCATAATTTTTCATCAGTATCTCACGACAATTGTCAGTAGACTTTTCCGCAATAGTTTTATAAAGTTCTAACAAAAGTTTACGAGCAGGAATTGCAAACACTGTACCTAACAAAGGTAGAATTGTACGTATATGTGTTGTTGGTTTCTTCACTTGTTTTACAAGATTTATCACAGTAGTAATTAATTCAATAATCGTTTCTTCTCCTTCTTCGGCTGTAGCTTTTTTAGCTAATATCGGTAAAGTAAGAGTAAGAAGCATGTCGCATGCATCTGCATCTTTTACAAATTCTGATATACGTGATAAAATCACAAGTTCTAACTTACTTATTCCTCTGTTTGACTTTTCCAGTTTACTTTTAATATACTGTAAAATACTAAACACATGAGGAAGAAAGATGGTAGATCCATAATTAACACCGTTAGATAATGCTTCATCACTTATTTCAAGTAAATTATTGGGTGTTAAAGGAACGAAAGGTGTATCAACTTCCATGCCACTTTCATTTGCCTGTCCATAATCCTGTAGTGTTACCATTTTCTCAATCATCTCTACAATAGCGTTAATAACGCATGATTCAGTTTTTGGGCCCAATAGAAGTTTCATTATATATGGAAGTGGAGTAAGAAATCTATTATCTTCGTGATATTTTATAAATAAGGAATAATAACGTGAATTCTGGCTCCATGCCATAAATAGCTTTAGTAACGGAGTGGGACTGTGAATACCGTCCATGGGTAACTGTTCCAGCCATGGGAATACAGCTACATTAAACAAGCTATCTATTTCATGTTCATTCCACTCATAATTTTCATAGTGACCGAAAAACCTTGCTAATATTAAGATGCAACTTGACCTTACGTTTTTGATAGATCGTAAATAACCAGTATGGACTTTGTCCGATTTCTGTAAAATTCCAGTTATTTCTGCTAGAATGCATATTACCAAACTAAGTAAATAAGGTAACAATTTCTTTTTCATCTTGCTGCCAAATTGGTCTATCAAAATTGCAAGTAAATTCGTCGCACTCTGCAAACGTTTAGGTGGAATAACGTTACTCAAATCTACGGTATTAATAATATTTTGTGTAAATTGTTTTAAATTAATTTGTTGATCGTTCATTTTATCCAATTCAAACATATATTTTTTGAAAGGTTTAAACGCCATATGAATAAATATAATCATTTCATTCTCTTCAATCCCAGATAGAAAACGTAAGATTATTTTACGTTTTAAAGTACCTCTAGCTTTACCGCCAGTTCTCATTCCTGTTTTTGCAATCATTTTAGCGTAAATTATTCGCATCAATATAGGTATAAATTCAGCGCGATGTTCTTCCGCAATAGTATTACTTTCTTTATCGATCTTAAAACGTATCAATTCATTTTTCAGATTTTTTTCGTTAATTATACTAAGTAAATTATCCTTGTAAAGTAGTAAATATTTATATTTATATGTTAGAAGACAATTTAAAGCGCCCTTTTGAATGTCAGGAACTTTTGATGACAACAAGTCCAAATAAATTTTTTGCATCTCTAATTCCCTGTATAATGTTCTTGGATTTGTCATCTTTTCAAATACCTCAAGTTGAGCAAGTAAAAGTTTCACTTTATAAATCTTACTCATAACACTTTTACTCATCTCTGTGTCCATTTCGTATCTCGTAAAAATAGTAACTTCTTTATTTTTCTCTTCTTCTTTTTCACTTTCTTCTGATTCGTTATCACTTTCGTTTTCTATATCAATTTCCATGTTGTCATTAGAAAGAATTGGCTCTTGTGCTTTCAAAATGTTGCAACATTTCGCGTCTTCGGAATTGGTTTTAAAAAAGTTATGATTTACAAAGTCAATAAATAAACCTGTTACATCTCTGTTCTTCATCTCACAAAAATGTGAGAAATTTGTCATACATTTCCACAATAGAATTTTATGATTTTCATAGTCTGGTTTATCACTACATATTTGTATTCCATTTTCTATTTCAGAAATAACTTTACATTCAAACAATGGTTTATAGTCTATAGTTACTTCACGATTAGATTTTAATTCAGTTAAGAATATAGGCCAAAATTGCTCGTATTCTCTGATTGCAAAAGTAACTATAATCTTACTTACAGGTTCCCATAACAAAGAGAAATTTATATATAGATTTCCTAGTAAATATCGTAATGGAAGTTCATAATATTTCGAATCTAAATTTATCATTGCATCACTCTCATGTGACAATGCTTGTAAATGCAACAGTTTACTTCGATAACTCTGTACAGTTATAGGTTCACATTCTGCCAAATACATATGTTCCATAGCATTTGTTTCCTTCTTCTCATTCGTAGTATGCGATTTCACTTCAGCAATATTGGAGAATAAATAATACAAATGAGTTACTATTAAACGTATTTCACTGAATGGTGAACTTAATTTTTGTGCAATATTGCTACTTAATTTATCAAATACAGTTCGATTTATGTACACTTCTCTGTATTGCGATGTACTAAAATACGTTATACATAGATCTGTTGCATTCAGAATGAATTTATTATCAGGATATTTAGTAATTAAATTTAATATTTTTAAATCATTCTTCTCCATAAATTCGTGCAGAGTTTCTAATTCCAATATATGAATTGCAGATTCCAAAGCTATTAGAAATGTCAAACATAATTTGATTATTTCAATTTCTGTGTTGGTATTATTTAATATCCGTTTATATAAAGACAATATTCCTTTTTTTAAAATATCCTTAAATTCTTTCGATATAGGCTTCAGATGTGGTAAAATAATTAACGTTTTTAATGCATTTGTTGATATATCGTTATCTAATAAACTTTCTAACTGCTTTTGGAAATAGTTAATACTATCAGACGTTATACCTCGTATATCTAAGATGTATTTCGTCCATTTGTTTAAATTGATACCATTAAGACATAAAGGGACTTTCGCTTTAATTATCTTAATAAATAATTGTAAAACATTATCATTGAAACCGATGGAAATGCTATGTCGTATTATATGTGGCAGTATCAAAGTTTCGAATGACGAATAATGAATTAAACTTTCAACAGCACCATATAACAATTCAATATCTTTCACTGATATAACTTTAAATAATATTTGGCTAGATGTTTCCTGCATTAAACTAACATTAGCTGCCAAAAGAATAGCAATTGATACATTTATAACTTTTTCTAACACATCATTCTCATTTTCGAACATATCTAAAACATGTACCAACTTCTTAATCAAAGGTATAGGATCTACAACTATTTTTCCATTTCTGTGACTGACAATTGTATTCAACAATTGCATTAAAAGAATTAGACTTTTCTTTCTCCCAGTTGTTGGTTGAAATTGCTTGGTTTTCTCAATAGATTTGTCGATGGCATTTAAAAATGCAGACCAAAGTATCTGACATTTTTGCAGATGTATATTTTGCAGTATACAATTAAGAATTTCTTCCAATAATTGAAACATTAAACTTTGATTTAACGATTCGTTGTTCAATGCATTGAAGTACAATAAAAGCACTTGCTCTGCACATGAATGAAATTGTCCTGGTATACCAGATATTACTTCGAATAGTAATTTACCACATCCTGGTATTATATCTGGATTACTTTTCAATATATGCAACACTGTATTTAAGAAAGAATCTTTGTCCTTTATCTTGCGTACCACGAACGCAAAACTTTCAGCAGCAAAACTGTTTATATACACTGGCTGCGTGTCCGCTAACAATGGTAATAACAGATCAAACACAGTTTTCACATTTTTAACCAAGTATCTCCATAAAAATTTAAATAAATAAGCTAACGACATAAATGTGTATTCTATTTGTTCTGTATCCTTCGTTTGCAGTAAGTCAATGATAATTGTTAGAAATCTAGGAAAATACTCATAAAAGTCTTTCTGTAAATCTTTAGACATAGCTACTACTAGCCTACAATGAAAAATTGATATAAATATTTGTCAAAAATTACTTAAATCTATGCGTACTGTAACTTAATACTCACTCTAAAATTGGTTGCAGAAACAGAACATCCTTTTTCTGTAAATATTCTATCAACGTGTCTACCACGAATTGCTTTTGATTTACCAATTGTGGAAGCGTTACGATATCGCGAACTTTCCTCTTAAAGCTGCAATAACCTTCGGTGAGGTTAAGAAAATTCCATTTCTGAAGTGTTTGATGGAAATATGTTTCAATCTCTTCCTCGTTCTCTTCATTTCGGTGTGCGACACGATGAAAGACATCGACGTCAATTTCACTAACTCTTTCATTAAATGTTTTAAACTGCAATAAAAAAAATATAGCGTATGTAAAATAGACAAAACAATTATTCACATACACTGCATACCTGAAATGTATTTAATTCTTTATGTCGAATTGACTTATTTTTCATGTTGAAATTTAAGAAATTCTTAAGTTTATATTAAATTCAATTTTTCACGTTTAAGAAAACTTTTATAAAATAATTTAAATTGACAGTAACAACATGTGTATGTATTCATTCGTTCTTCACGTGTAATCTAAATATGGGAAAGCTACATTCTAGATAGGAAACTTATAGATCTAGAAAGGAACCATAAAATACTTTCTAACACATTTGTAATCTATGAAATACAGATGCTGAACGAGATGTACACAACGCTTATATTTTATAAATTATACAAAACTTTATAACGTGTGTTATTTTCCTGTATTTGTTAACTTACAATTCTTTTCATCTTTGTCTGAATTCATTCACCGTTTATTTGTAAACCAATTGTTTTTAGTAAAAATTGTTTGTAGTAAAAATTGTGTATATATGACGTAAGACACAAGTTACATATGCAAATAAAATGTAAACTAGTATATCTCTTGTTTAATTATTTGTTTCAAAATAGATGACCAGCACGGAAGAAAAGAAAATAGAATTTAAAAAGAAATCGAGAAAACCAATAAGGAAACGACAGGTTTCATCAGATGAAGATGACAACGAAAATGAAGAGTTTGTCAGGTAAATAACAAATTCAAATACAAATATAAAATATAATGATTATGCAGTTTAATAAAACAGTAATAAAATCATTCAGAAATCATTGATTATATATAGATATTTATTTAGGGAAAAAGTTGAAGAGATGAAAGTTATACAAAAACTTCGCGAACGACCAAAAGGTATAAATGTTATTGGACTAGCTCTTGGAGAAAATGTAACACCTGATGTAATGACAGTGAGCAATGATGCTACAATTAATAAATAAAGTATAGCTATCAATTTTCCTTTTAAAAGATTTTCTTTTCAGTCAGATCCTTTTAATGTAAAAACTGGAGGGATGGTAAACATGACTGCGTTAAAAAACACCAAATTAAAGCAAAATGATGCGTATGAAACTGGTATTGGCACACAATTTAACGCAGAAACTAACAAGCGAGATGAAGACGAAGAGATGTAATTACACTTGTGACATTGATGTAATTCATTAAATATTTAATTAATGATTTCTTATTTCTCTAGGGTGAAATACATCGAAGAGGAATTATCAAAAAGAAAAAGCAACACTGAGGGCACAACTGAAAATGGGCAAAATAATGACAAAACATCTTATTGTTCGCCAGAAGAAGCAGCTTTGCAGGCAGTGCCTGAGCATTTAAGACAAAGCTCTGCACACAGAAGTGAAGAGATGCTTTCAAATCAAATGTTATCTGGTATTCCAGAAGTGGATCTTGGAATAGAGTACGCTATTTTATAGTATTATACTTGATTCTTTTTTGAGCAAAAATTGCATATAAAAAGATATTTCTTTTTAGAGCAAAGATTCGTAATATTGAAGCTACAGAGGAAGCTAAGTTAAAATTGCTTTGGGACAGACACAGAAAAAAGGATGGTCCCTCTCAATTTGTACCAACAAACATGGCTGTGAATTTTGTGCAACACAATAGATGTACATTATTTATATCTTGTAATATATCAAAAGCAAATTTTATAACATAATGTTTTATTTTTTTTTCAGTTAATATAGAAGATACAGATTTTCAGAAATCAAAACAAGACTCCGACGACAGAAAGAAAATAGTAGCACCGAGAGATGATTACAAAGGAAAAAGAAAAGACAATGGAGAAAAAGCAACTGATGATTATCATTATGAAAGATTTAAAAAACAGTTCAGACGCTTTTGAAACTACTTGTAACATAGAAATAAAAAGTTATAATAAAGTTTATTATTTGTATTGAATATTATGTATATGTATAATATATAAAATAAATTTTAGTTTATATTGTAAGACCTATTAATAAAAATATCTTGAAGTAGAAAATCAAACTTTATTAGATATAAAAATTTAATAGCACTAGTCTGCCTATGAGGAGTATTGTAAACTCGGCATAAGCTCCGATACGATCTCGCAGAATGACGACATCGTAACGACGTCAATTGAGTGCGAGGGGATTACACGAAAATTCGATCCCTTTAAACTTGCCGTAATTATTATTTTTCTGCACACCGCGACTATGAGTTGTGGATTTGTTACTTGCGGGCCAAACGAGGCCCTCGTAGTGTCAGGTAATTTTATTGATAATCTCTATTGCAAATTGCTTGATTTCTGGACGTTAGATTAAGCCGATATGGGAGGAGTACCTTGTTAATTAATTAAGTTAGAAAATTTAGTTCGCAATAGAGTAGAAAAATTAATTAAACGGCATATCATTAATTTTATTAATTTTGCATGTTCAATTCTAAGTCACATTATTTTATGATTTATATTGTACATCTAGCTTTTAAACGTATTTTTAAACAATACCAATATGAAATCATATAGTACATTGATATTTCTTTCCACTGATTTACGCTTCATTTTCAAGGATGTTGCTACAGCAAACCTCTATTAGTACCTGGTGGTCGGGTATTTGTTTGGCCTGTTGTCCAACAAGTACAAAAGTAAGTTGTTATAATTGTTAAAGTTAAAAGTAAAATTATATGTAATTGTATTTTTGTTTTTTGTATTATATACAAAAAAATGATATCAAGTGATAGTTCCATTATAAATGAATCTTACATTTTTCAGAATTTCATTGAATACTATGACTTTACAAGTAGAAAGTCCAACAGTGTATACATGTCAAGGTGTACCAATATCTGTAACAGGAATTGCACAGGTAACAAAAGATATTAGTTTAAAATATAATTAAGGTATTTATATATAAATAAATAATTTTATTTATTATATATCTACATATACCAAAGGTTAAAATACAAGGCCAAAATGAGGAAATGTTATCCACAGCATGTGAACAGTTTCTTGGTAAAACTGAAGAAGAAATTCATAATATTGCACTTGTAACGCTAGAAGGACATCAACGCGCAATAATGGGAAGCATGACTGTGGAGGTATAACAAATAACATTTCATTAAATTGCTGTTGTTAAATTATTAAATAAAAGTAGATGTTAATTTAATTTAATTCACTTCTGTGATATAGGAAATATATAAGGATCGTAAAAAATTCAGCAAAGAGGTCTTTGAAGTAGCAAGCAGTGATTTAGTCAATATGGGCATTACTGTTGTGTCCTACACTTTAAAAGATATTCGAGACGAAGAGGTAAGTTAATTCTTTTTTTTCCCTATTAAATAACATTTGACTGTTATTGTCGAACTCAGGAAGAATTTTTATACAAAAAGTACAAAATTAAAAATTCTAAGATATAGCTATGTATAAAGTTTTTTCGATATGAAAAGTCCCCCTTTAAGTGGTTGTATGATATTTATAAGTAATTTTTTTTTACTAATATGAGTTAATATCGTCCAATTCTTGTATGTTGTAAATTGAATACATTTTTGTTTTGCTACTTGCAGGGGGCAAAGGTACGTTCAAATTTTGTTTTATCACTACATATAATGCTACTGCACTGCTGTTCAAACAATATTAGTACAGATCGTTAGTATTTGAATAAAAAGGAACTAGAGCATATCTCAAGTGTTTGCTTCAATGGTAGCACAAATATTCTATACACATTTGCAAATTTCTGTGTTTTAAATATGTGTGATATTCTTATATTGTATGCTGCCTTTATGTAATTCAGGTTGAATTCAAAATAATTATTAAAATGAATGTTACATAAAATTTATAATGAAAATGCAATATTATTGATTATGTTATATTAAATATTCATTCATCATTTATAGGGATACCTGAAAGCTCTTGGTATGGCACGAACAGCTGAAGTGAAACGTGATGCAAGAATCGGTGAGGCAGAAGCTCGTAGAGATGCTCAAATTCGCGAAGCCATCGCTGAAGAGCAGAGAATGGCTGCCCGTTTTCTTAATGACACCGAAATTGCTAAAGCACAACGCGATTTTGAATTGAAGAAAGCCGCATATGACGTCGAAGTGCAAACGAAAGTAGGTCTCTTTATCTTTATTATTGTTCAAATTGATAGCACATTGATTTATGTCTTATTTGAAGATTATTGTTGTTTTGATTTTTGTTTGTTATTGTCTTATTGATTTGTGTCTTATTAGAAAGCAGAAGCAGAGATGGCATTTGAATTGCAAGCTGCAAAAACTAAGCAAAGAATTATGGAAGAACAAATGCAAATAAAAGTTGTTGAACGTGGACAAGAAATTGCGGTACAAGAACAAGAAATGATGAGACGTGAACGTGAGTTGGACGCAACTGTACGACGTCCAGCTGATGCAGAAAAATATAGGTAAGTTGAATGATGTTAAAAAATTGACAAGCAAGTATTGACAAACATTATCTATCTACAGATTAGAAAAAATGGCTGAAGCTAATAAATTGCGCTTAGTAATGGAAGCTGAAGCTGAAGCAGAAGCCATCAAAATTCGTGGAGAAGCAGAAGCCTTTGCTATTGAAGCAAAAGCTAAAGCGGAAGCAGAACAAATGGCAAAAAAAGCTGCTGCATGGAATGAATATAAGAATGCTGCTATGATAGATATGATGTTAGATACTCTTCCAAAGGTAATTAAACAAAAATTCTAAATTATAATATCCTAATTTTAAAGATTTTTTTTCAACTGAATAATATAAACATCTTTTGCACCTTGAATTTCACAGGTTGCAGCTGAAGTTGCAGCACCTTTATCACAAGCCAAAAAGATAACAATGGTTTCTAGTGGAAATGGAACTATTGGTGCAGAAAAACTAACTGAAGAAGTGTTTAATATAGTGACGCGCGTACCAGAATTGGTTAAAAATTTGACAGGCGTAGATATTGCAAAGGTATGTTTAATTATAGAAAATAATATTTGAAATTATTAAATTATTTTTTATTTATGAAGAAATCACAATTATAATTCTTTCAGTCTGTTCATGCGGCTTAATCAAATAGTACAAGAGTTTTAAATGTTTCCTGACCACATTCATACTCGTACTAAGTATAAAGTATAAAGTCTTTGATATACATATTTATTTTAATATGCTGTTGCATATTAGAGACAACTCATAAGTTTTAACTTTAATGATATTTTGTTAAACAAAACGTTCAATACTTTCACTGCCAATTAATTGAAGATAACAAACCACTTTCAATTAGTGCCAATTTTGAATAGATATTTTAAAAAGAAATATATTCAAATTGGTATACATTTTTGAAAATAGATTATATATTGAAAAAATGTTCGCACAACATTCGTATTTCATCACTTGAAAGGTGTACAATAGATACTAGTAAATGCCTAAGTTATACAGGCAGTGAATGTGTGTTTTATTTAATGGGTACTGAATACTCATTAGAGTACAATTTTTATTTGTATTAGATGAAATAAGTTGAAGTTATATACCAAATCTTTATTATATTTTTAATCAGTTTTTTATGCACTTAGGAGAAAAAAGAAACAAATGCAAATATATCTTTTTGAATTTCATATTGACCAAAGATGGTCCAGTTTTGTCCATACATATATAACTTTGCCACTATGTGCCGGAACATTCCTTTAAATATGCTATGTGTACCTTTCAATAGTATTAATATAATTAATGGATATGAGAATTTTAGAACTGGAAGTTCTAATATTTAACGCTTGTTCGATGTGGTTTGATGTTAAGTAATTATGTAAGTAATACTCCTTAAACTTAATTTAGTTATACTTTCTCTCCTTCTTTAAAAATACATTAATATATTTTGCGTCAATTTAGCTAGAATTTACTGTGATCTGAAACTCTTTATACGAATAAAAAATAATATAGTCATAGTTCTTGAAACGTGTTTGAGAGCTTTGATGACAAAATTTGTATGACCAATCGAACGCCTTAAATTAATGAAAAGATTCAATTTTATGTAAAGCGATTAAATGTTAAAATCAAATTTCCTGTATATTGATTTATCCAACCATTTATCCCTGACGTCATAAATCAAAAACAAAAATAAAAAACAATAGAAGTTACAAACTAATCTGTTATAAAAAAAGCTCGTGTTATTAACGTGGATTAACATTTATTGGTTTGCAGTTTCTATATGTTGAAAAAATGTTTTATCTAGAAATAAAGTTACAAAAGCAATTGATCCATGAAATTGTGTTAATGTTATGATTACTAATTTGAATCGATTTTATCACTGTAAAACCAAATTTGTTTCTGATATATACATATGTTACAAAATTTGTAGTATGGATACATATAAGTCATTTTTAATAGATTTTTTAGCTGGTGGGATATCTGCAGCAGTATCAAAAACTGCAGTTGCACCATTAGAAAGAGTAAAGTTATTACTCCAAGTTCAATATACTTCAAAACAAATAAGACCAGAAGATCGGTATAAGGGTATGTACAATTTTAGTATAAATTGAAATAATATTTTTATATTATAGCATGATTTTTATTAGGTATGATCGATGCATTTATACGCATACCAAAAGAAACTGGTTTTCTTAGTTTTTGGAGAGGGAATTTAGCTAATGTAATTCGATATTTCCCAACTCAAGCTTTAAATTTCGCATTTAAAGACAAATTCAAAACTATATTCTTGGAAGGTGTTACAAAAGATGCGTTTCTGAAACAGTTTGCCGGAAACTTGGCTTCTGGTGGAGCTGCCGGAGCCACATCTCTTTTATTTGTGTATCCACTTGATTTTGCTCGTACAAGGTAATTAGTTTTCCATAACCTTCGATAATATAATAATAATGTACTTTGCAGATTAGCTGCAGATATTGGAAAGGGAGATAAAAGAGAATTTAAAGGTCTAGCTGACTGTATAGTAAAAATTTTTAAGACAGATGGCTTTATTGGTTTGTATCGAGGTTTTAATGTGAGCGTTCAAGGAATTATTATTTATAGAGCTGCATATTTCGGTTTTTACGACACTACAAAAAACATGCTTCCTGATCCAAAAAGCATTCCTCTACACGTTACCTTTTTAATTGCTCAAGTATATTATTATTTAGTATTTTATTATTTTCAAATTTCTCAAACTTCTATGACTTCTACATGTATTATTCACAGATAGTGACAACAATGGCGGGTGTCATATCATATCCTTTTGATACAGTTAGAAGACGTATGATGATGCAATCAGGACTTAGCAAATCAGAAATCATGTATAAAAATACATTAGATTGTTGGATCAAAACAGCTAAAACAGAAGGTATTGGAGCCTTCTTTAAGGGTTCATTATCAAATATTCTCAGAGGTACTGGTGGAGCATTAGTTTTAACACTATATGATACAATTAAAGACTTTTTTGAAGATGCATTGCGTGATGATAAAGACTTATCTAAAGTGTCCAAATGATATAAAATCATTCAAAATGTTAAATGATCGTAAATTAATAATAAACAAAATTGTATTGATTTCCTATAAATTGACCTATGAAAGATAATCATTATTTCATATACTGAAATTATTTATTTATGCAATAGTTTATAAATGCCAGGCTGTAAAATAATTCAATTTATTTTTAAATAAATATTTCATAAAAATATATACACTTACCTATACAAACATATTTCAACATACTAACATATTTCAATACCTTATTGTTTGATACATTACTCAAAAAATTTAGTTATTAACTATGTATTTGATGAAATTTTAACATAATGTTCATGACCAGATTTGCTAGCATTTACAAATAGCTCAATTATTTATTTTTTATCATTTCATATTAGTATTTTACCATATGTAAAATAATCTGAAAAATATATATATAGAATTGTAAATGCCATCAAATAAATGTCACAGCCTTGTATTGTTATTTATTATATTTAATTCTTTCTATAAATTGTACACTTCAATTAAGCATGGTATGCCGATCATAAATATTACGCCTCTGCTCACGAACTTGACGTTTCCATTTATCTTGTTGATGACCAACACGATTTAGAACATTACCTCTTTCACCCATAGCATGAAATGTTCCAGGAGCTGTTGAAGAATCATCCTATCAAAACAAATATGATTTAAATAATACATGTCAAATTAAATACTTCATATTTTAATTTCAAAAGATGTTTTCAATGTCTGATATCTTAGTCTTCAGATGTATTAACTTACATCTTCATTATTATGTTCATGATAGCCAATATTTGTTGAAGCTTTATGAATTCTTTTATTCAACAATGGATCCAAACAAATCAGAAATAACATATAAATTACTAACAGTGATATAACCCAAATAACAAGTATCACCACTATCTGAAAAAGCAAATTATTCCATAAACATTCTATTTTAAGTAAAAGAATAAAAAGAGACTTACTTTAATAATGGTAGTGTTCCTATTTTCATATTTGCAATCACATCGTGAACAAAAAATTTCCTCTTTACCTTTCAACTGATCTCCCACTTTTGATAACACAACATTTTCACATTTACTGCGGATTGAAATTTACATGAAATTACATATATGTAATGCTAATACCATACACGTGTTAGATGTAAGATTATGTGTTTCTTAATTAGGTATTAAGAATATTGATTACCATTCGGATGGTGGAACATTTATGATATACGTTTTTCGTTCTGACGATGATTGCGTTGTATTTATAACGGAGAGAAGGCTAGGGCAAATGCACTTGCATCGTTTGTCATCGTATTGCGCCTGCAATTGTTCATGGGAATTATGTATTATAGCAAATGGATTTTGTTATTTTTTAAATTGATACCCTAACCTCAGATCCTGACAAACATATTAATATAATCACACTTGCAACGAAAATGTGTTTCAACATTATATTCTTAAAACTTTCGTTGAATATGTGTTTTCCTTTATTATTTCGATATATTTAACTCGCAAGTCGAACGTATTTTCAAACAGAATAATTAATAGATCGCGCAAATAAAAGTGTAAACTATCAAATGACACACAGTAAGTGATGAAGACTGACAAGTGAGGTAGTATGAACTTTATATACAATCGATAGATCGCATGCGTGTCGATATAAAACAATATGGCGCGTTTTAATTATTAAATATGTAAACTCATTCACATATATTTAATTGCAAAAATAACAGATTGAAAATTTGAATAAACTATATATTATTTTTAATATCATGCTAATCAGACATAATAAAAAACAAAAATTTCTCTTGAAATAATTTAGTAATTGTTCAATTTCGTAATAATAAAACATTTCTTTTCAAATTTGATATATATATATAGATATATATATATATATATATATAATTCATTTTACATGATTTATTACATTTTGGCTAAAATAAATCAACATTTTTAAATATAATACATTAGCTTACAATGATTTCTCATTCACGCATTCTGCTGTTTCATAATGTTCGTAGCAATATTTTTATCTTAATGTTTACAGATAAGAATAATTTTTCGTGGGACGTTCAAAACTTATACACTATACAATGATTATATCAATTCATTCACTCTGTACTGATTCATACAATTCACGCAAGATTTAGTTCTTGAAACGCATAATGTCATTTAAAATGAATCGTTAATATTCACATATTATGCTCCCTAAAATTATGTGAGATTATTAATCACGACTATACCATGAATAGATCTACATATATTTATATATATATTCATATACTTTTTTCATACGCATGTATATACGCACTAATATTAATTACACAATGAATAATGAAACGTACAAATGGACTGGGCAGTCTTAGACTGGCCGTTGCACATCTTACTCGTAAAATAGATCTTGCACCATTTATTATCACAATTATAAGAATGTTATTAATAAGATTATAGTACGATGCAAGTTCATCTTCTATTACGTTCGTTTCCATTGATAGTACTGATCTCCCTTCGTATTCGTAAAGCGACTTTAAATCAAATAAAAAGTTTTTCAAAAAATACACCATAACAACATGGTACCTTGTAATTAAGATGCAACTACGTCTTTTCTCATCATTTCGTATTATTGAATATTTTAAGACCTTTGCCAAGCAATGATTCCAATTAATATAGACAACACGACCGCTCCGATAAGAGCAAGTATGCATTTTTTCTTGCGCAATTTATTTTGATACATGCTTGCTTGTCTTACGTGTGAAGTAGCTTCATTGACAGATACTTCCGTTCTTTCAACAGAAGCCTCTATGGAATCAATAACTTCTCCTTGATCATATACCAAAGCACCAAGATCTTTGAAAATTTGATTGATATCGCTAATATTACTCTGTAAAGATAATCATCGTAAAACGACTCGAAAAGTTGATAATATATCATTAAAGTAAAAAGACGTTTACCTCCAGTTGTCTTATACTTGCTTCCTGTTCTTCCAACATTCGCAAGTTTTGTTCTTCTTTCAACTGCTGTTGCTGTATTTGTTTCTGAGTTCTGCTGTCTTGTAACTCTATCAATGTCTCTTGTTTTTTTTCGCCAAATGGTGTAATACCTGCATTTGCTTTAGCTTTTCTAACCATTTCTTTCTCTTTAGAAGCTGCAAGCCTTTGTACCGCCTACGAAATTAAATTTATATATGTAAATGAATGTGCTAGCTCACACATTCACGCTCACAAACAAGACATTTTTATAAACATACTTGAAAAGAATTTAATGCACTTGTAAATTCATCTTGTAAACGTTCTCTCTGCATTTTACGCTGTCTTTGTTCGCCAGGACTAGTAGATCCTGAATTATTAGCCAATATAGCCAAATCTCGAAGATGTACACTAGTGTCTTTTGCTAACTGTTGTGTATAATGTTGTATCTGGTGCCTAAAAATTGTATAAAACATGTAATCAGGGAACAGAATGTACACAGAATATAATTGATTCAAATTTTGTTTATAATGTCTTACAGCTGATTTCGCAGTTCTTGAGAATCTGAAGAGCTGCCCAATTGATTGACCATCTTTTGCATAGAAGACACTGTCAAATATAAACCAAGAATGATTACTGAATATATCTTCTAACTAATGTAATCCGCGTCCTACCATTTTGAGATATCTTTAAAATTGATGTGCCGATGGTCTGCGACAATCTGCCAAAATCTTGTTCTCTCGTTGGTCCACCATTGTGGTACGATGAAAATCCGATATCCATGTTGCTTTTATGTTATTCAAACAAGATTGGAAATATAAAGTACAATGTATGTATTACTTGCTACGCGTGACAGTAACCTCCTTCTTAGAGGTTATATTCTCATTGACTTATCATTTGCAATAAAGAATCACTTTCTTAATTTTTCGTACGTACACACTGAATTCGTTTTGGAGATGATAACAGTAACGTAATAAAAAAAAAAAGAAAAAGTCGTGATTGATCGTTCTCCTGTCCGCGATGCGTGGATGATAAGAACTCGCGAGTATCGCGAGAAATCACGGAACGAAACGAAAAACGCAATGACAGTTGAAATGTCAAAGCAGTAAAACGTTATTCAGTCTATCCTTGTTCCACGGCTGTCAACAAAATGACCAGCACTGGCAGAAGGATCAGTTCGCGAGGTGACTCACACGCTTCACGGATCGAATAAATTAACGATTTCTCCGTACAATAGACCAGGCACGCGTCGATCCTTTTTCTTTTGTTATCGCTCGAAATAAACCAAGTTCACTACGCGAAGCTCTAGAACTTCGTAAATCGATAACGCCTAAAGCAAGTTTGAATGAATATAGTCGTCACCGTCTGTCGCACGGTGTATACGTAGTCTCACACATGAATCGTGTCGAGATAAATGCCGCTCCTAATCGAAAGAAACGAGGCCATTACGCATGTGAAACCATTTTGCCACTTGCCGAGAAATTGGCAGATTATATTCTCAATTTTTGCAAAGAAAGAAAAAAAAGAGAAAAAATGAAGCACGCATGCATCTAATTGTTGAATATCACGCAATACCACAGAGAATACTTCATTGTTCTTTTCAACCTTTTCGTAGATCGAACGAGTAACTTTTTTTTCTATTAATTAAAATTATGCTCATAAATAATGCGAAAATATGTTGAGAATGTATTTATAGAGCGTGTTGCTACATACTAGGATGATTACCACAGAATAGTAAAAGATCAATTTTTTGTTAAATTCTAATGTGATAAAATATGTTTAACGTGTATCTGTTATACTTGTTTGTAGAAAATAATACTAAATAGAAAATAATTGTAAGACGTATATTTTCGTACTGAATGAAAAGTTTTTGTATTTATGAAAGTAACGTTAAAACTACCAGTATTTCCATTTTATTAAAAATATCTTTTATAATTATACTGTTGGAGTAATGTGTTTTTTATCTCAAGATGTTGTTTAACCGATCGATTAGACAAAATTTTGAAAGTTATTGTTCTAAGAAAATGCAATATCTTAAGAAATAAAAAGAAAAAGAAACAAAGCGTTAAGTTATAAGGTACTCTATGATTATCTATACATAAGTTAAGGTATCATAAAATTTATATAAGGCAAAAATATAAATATTTGTAATATAGAAAACACAGAGCTAAATATTACAAGACATAACATAAACATTCGTTACAATGCTTTTGTGTTTATGAACAAAATTCACTTCGTATATGTAGCAATAAATATTTTATTTAAATCACATTGGTCGTTATCTTTTAATGTTTAAAAAAAATATATATATAAATATGTACAAAGAAATAAACTGATGTTTGTCACGTTAATTATACATACAGTTCATAGAAAAATAAATTCGTACCTCTACTCATAACCAGGGTGAGAAGCTTAGTTTATAAGATGTGTGGTTTATAAATTAAGAAAGGGACGATGTATTTAAAAAATTACTGCATTTGTTCTTTCAGAACAATTTAAAAATTAAACATGACTCGGGCATAGCCTGTGGGTATTATAAATTCATTGACGTTATGCAATAAAAATTACTTTTTTACTTGTTCAATAAATACAAATCTCATATACATTTAGATTTGTGGGGCTGTTTTATACATGTTTGTATGTTGTTTGCTTACTTGTTAAGAAGAAACAATCCCTAAGCAATGAAAATCCACTCGGATTTGTTTAATTAACTATCAAAAATTTATATGAAATGAAAACTACGCCATGGAAACGAATTAATAATAAAACTGTTATTAGATATGAAATGAAAAAAAATTTAAAGTTGTCTAGGTACTAGACTGTGTTTCAAAACTTATGAGCATTTTCGATATTATGGTATCTTTTTAACTTTACAGTGAACGTCATGAAAATGTATTTGTACATCAATTTTCAAAACGTTTGCATTGTCATGAAAACTTGGAAAAACCTACGTCAATAAATATTTCGAACTAACTACATTCCTGTTAATTAAACGCGAAATATATTAATATACATTTAACATATAGCTAGGAAACATCATTATCATTTGCATCATTATCATTTGCATGCAATGATATAAATAATACGTTTCATTTCTTTTGATTATTTTTCGAATTGTCATTTGCAACGAATTATTCTTGGAAATTTTTTTTATCATCAATTACAAGATTTTCATACTTTCAATGGATTGTGCATTATTTAGGATAGTATCTTCCAAATATCACTAGATAGAAGTTCTTTGCTTATTTACAATATGAATATTTCAAATAATCGAATGAAATAATGTATAATGTTGTCTTTATATGAATAATGATCATGTAAAAAATTGTTATTAAAACTGGCATCTTCGATTTGTATATAATGTGTCAATAATCGGCTTCAAGGTATATGATTGCAAACATATTTCACATACGTTACTATATTCAACTGAATAAATTGAGGTATTCCGCATAGTGATGCAGTCGTTGACCGTGTTCTTTTTTTTCTGTCGATTCTTTGGTGTTTCAAATTTTCTTTGGTTTTTCTCTTGTGTCTCTGTGTATTCACTTCGATACTTAATATCTCACTTTTCACATCGTTATCGCAATAATTGCTTAAAAGTCGATTTAGGGTTTCAATCACAAACTAGTCTCCTCGATAGAATCTGATCTTTGAAGCTGTAGGTTATCATCGATACCAACGAAGTACGTTGTAACAAATCCTTTCGGTTTAACGTACGTTTCCCCTCGAAGATGACACTTGATACCTTGTTGTTCGAGAACAGCTGCAGTTTCTGCCGTAACCTGTGTAAATAATTGTTACTAAAAAAAAAAGTAGAAAAGATATTCTTTTAAGCCAAAATTTAGTTTTAATTGAACCTGTATTTTCCCCGGAACACCTGTCGTGTCCATTCTAGATGCCATATTCACAGCATCACCCCAAATATCATACAATGGCTTCTGAGCGCCTACTACTCCTGCTGTTATTTCGCCGTGTGATATTCCAATTCTTAGTCTGAAACAATATTTTCCTTTATGAACAATTCAAATAAAATATAAATTTGCATGATATAAGTACGCGCCTATAAGGTTTCGATGTGTAAAAAGACTTTCTTTTCAATTTATCTAGAACTGTCATCATTTCAACCGCAAATTGGGCCATAATTTTTATCATGTTATCATTGAAATTTTCCTCACTTTCTGCGCTATGCATCGAATCTCGTCGACCAGCTTCTAATCCACAAGCTGCCATATAAGTAGTACCTAAGACAATCGTAACATAACTTCTATTATGTTTCCAGGACAACATCTGGAATAGCGATTCAAAAATTCTTATTTTTGTTTAATCATTTACCAGCAATTTTGATTTTTTCAATTCGATAGACATAGTAAGGCTCAAATAATAATTTATCAAATTCACATATGATCTCATTTAGGTCTGCTAGAGTATTACTTCCATCAATAGATACATCCGTTAATGAAGCAAACATGACGGCCACATTATTATGAGCTTCGTGATAAGGTTCGTTTTCTTCTGTTCTGTTCATATTCAAGTAGAACTCCGCTATACAAAATTGATACATGATATAATTACGACTGTAATTGAATGAATTTTAATATTACTTGTATATTAACATACCAACATGTTCTGGTAAAATATTACGAAGTAGAAGTTTATTAGCGTTTCTCGTATGGAATGCTTCATCTTGTTCTTTAGTTAATTGACGTTTCCATAAATAGTCTAATCTGCTCAAGTATTCTGCCTGAATAAATTCGAATTAATACATTTGAATTAATATATATAAATAACGTATTATTAAAGAAATAATTGTTAATTAGAGTACACTCACTTGACGATCTATCAAGTGTAAAGAAAAACTAAGGAAGATTATGCTTAAAACGTGTGCCAATCTTGGTTCCAAATATGGATTCCATCTTTCGCCTGACTGTGAAAAAAATTCCAAATAAGTGCAACCGACATTCATTATAGAAAGATAGAAATTAAAAAGGTGCTGATCAAAATTACCTGAAATAAATTTGAACGATATACCCAAACATTCCACGAATAAAATACCACTATTGTGGTACCTATTATTAACTTTAAAATATAATGGAGTCTCAAAAACAAAAAACTGGTCAAAATTGCCAAAGAGCAAGTTTGCGTCATTTGCTAGAAACAATTATTAAACGAAATTAAAAACGTTATACAATATTTTGGAAAGTTAAATTAAGGAGAATCTACAACATACAAGTACCTACTAAACAATCTTACCCAAGGTGTAGCCACGCAATCAAATTTCGCGGCGTCAGGATCTATTATATTGGATGTTATATTATTGCTTTCAAGTTCACTCACATTTTTACATTCAAACTGAAATTATACAACGATTAAATACTTTAATCGATAATTTAATATTCAATATAATATTCATGTTCATTGTTAACTTACAATCATATCAAACATAGCACACGCTGCTAACATTATCGTTATCACCAAATATAAAATTGTTCTAAGGAATGCACTCCAAACAACCTAAAATATAATATAAAAACTAATTCTCAGCAGTTTACCTTCTTATAAAAATCATGTGGAAAGTTAAATATACAAGAATGTTAACCTTTATACTAGTTTGATATAGAAAACACAATAATTTATTGCGAGGATGCGGTACGTGTCCTTCTTGTTCATCATGTGGATCCTTATACCGGTTCCACGCAAAGTGCATCCAAGCTATTGGCATTAAAGCGATCAAAAATAATATTGCCGTCACATAACTAATCGCTGTGCTTAAATGCCACCTATAAATTAATTAAGTGTTAAGAACTATCCAATTTTATTTATATTGTTAATGAATATTCTTATAAAGTAAACGTACTCAGAAAGAGAAAGCGCAGGTACCAAATAAATAAACCCCATAAAAATTAGAACAAACACAGCGGAACTGATATAAAATTTAAAAAGTGGATCAGGTTCTTTCAAAAACGGTATTTCCCAATTCCACTGTTGAAATGTTAAAAATATTGGATTCATATCTTCCCATTTGCACCATTGCCTACAACATCATCAAAAAATTTATCTTTTACTTTATATAAAATATATCAAAGTGGCTAAGTAAGTTAGAGATACTTACTCCCATTTAGTGAGAGGCATTTTCTTAATAGCATTCTCCATCTCTGCATCCGCAGCTTTGAGCATCAGATGATAATCTCGCAAACAGGAGTCCATGAAGTGTGTACGGCGTCTACAAGAGCTAGTGAATACGTCAACATGATTATTTATAGTGGCGGTAAGACGTCTACTGTTTCTCGATCCAGAATTCACGCTACTGGATCGTAAGTAGAATTTCACGTAGTGTTTGTTGTATGGCGGTGGGGTACTCGGAGTCATGACTGTCAAAGTGTTCTCGCTGTTCTGCAACAAAGTTTATCTGTCAACGATACGACACATCCGACGCACGTTCGTTCAACGGTTAAGAAGATATGTCAGTGGCGTAGGAAATTTACGTTGTTAAGCGCAAACAAATTTTCCATTATTAAACAAATGTCGTTCACTACGGGCTTCCTACGCCACTGGGAAATATGCACCTGCGTAGTCGGTGAATCCGGAATCGAAGGTGTGATCAGGTAACTTCGAATTCCGTATTTTTTAAGCACTTCGTCATTCAAGGATTCCACTGGGACACAATCATACTCATTAGCGTTCACGAGGTCCAATGTTTGCTGCGTAACGTGAACTTTGCCGGGTTTTCCCGTTTGCTCCATTTTATTAGCTATAACGACATCGCGTGACCAAACATCATACTGCCACTTGTTGTTACCTAGGATCCCCGATATTATGTTGCCAGAGTGAACTCCTATTCTCATATTTACATCTACGCCACTCTCACGTCGTACTTTAGTTCTCACGTCTTTAATGATCTTTATCATATCAAGTCCTACAACACGATCCAGATTTCTAAATGAAAATATAAATAATAAATATGTACATATTTTGAAATATATTTACCTAAATCTACGCAGCTTTTCGCATGCTGGGAGTTCGGAGTTGGCACTCCACTTACACAATAGTAACAATCACCTAAAAACTTGATACGGAGAACATTATGCCTTTCGGAAGCCTCGTCGAAACTACCGAACAAGTCGTTCAATGTCTCTACCAATTTTCGTACGGGCAATGTTACTGTTAATCCGGAAAAATTCACGACATCAGCATACAAAATGCTTACGTTGTTGTGCGTTTCGACGCATAAGTCACTGAAAATCAATGAATGATATTTGTTACAATTCATGTTGTTATATGTCTTTAGAATTAAAGATATTTATTTATTATGCAAATAAATGTACTTATGTGGACTTCCTTTAGGAGGAGGTTTTTTATGTTCCTCTATAAATTTAAAAATATCTCTAAATTCCTTTTTTATTTTCGTAGCAATGTGTTGAGGTAATATACTCCGCGTAAGTTGTTCCTGAAGATTATTATTAATTTTTATGAAAACATATACAACCAGTTTAAACTGATTTATAGAAACATACTTCCTGATCTTTCTCATAATTCAACCGCAGCGTTGATTCCACACACTTGCGGTGATCCAAGAACGATCGTCTAATAACGATTTCATTCATGAATCTGAAGTATAATCCAAGACCATTTACACAAGCAAGGTATATACTTTCTGTAATGATCTGAAAGATTTATAAATCAAATTAGAATATTGCAATATAAAATCTTTTAACAGTGTAAGAGAATAATTCAATTAGAAAAATTTTAATTTTTTATTTTAATTCTATACTTTAATTCTAAACATTGCTCTGTCAAAAATATGCCTATCTTTTAAAATAAATTTAAATAAATTCGAGAACATTTTAAAATAATAAGTTTATTCGGTCAGTTTATTTAATCATTCTGAACAGTTTCTTATTTATCTTCGATAATCCTACATCAGTAAGTAACGAACTCATTTTTACCTTCGTACTATAGTCAAATGTGTTCCTGTAAGTGATTAACGAAAGAGTAGTTAAGTAACATATAGTCGCAGTGATTCCGAGTATGAAAGCATGTAGATTCTCCGTGAGAGGTAGGAAGACGTAACACGCCAAGAGCGCGTGAGTTGCATACGCTGGTCTGCAAAAAATAAATGCAATTATACATATGCGTTGAAAACGATTATAAGTTCACGGTTACACGTTCATTAGCAGAAAAGGTAAAACGACTCGCAATTAACTGATTGTTATTTAGAATCTGCTAATAACAATTATACATTAATCTAATTCTCGTTATCGGTTACCTATTACATTCACTGGATAATTCCTACATAAATACGTACACAATAAAAAAAAAATGTATTGAAATTTAGAAAAACAAAGACCAAAAAATAGACGACGGTATCAAGCCTGCAATTTCATTAACTTGGCCCTGACTAAATAATGAAACGATAACGATTTATGATACTTGCTTATCTATTCTAGAATATCTATTTTTAACAAAGTGATTTACCGGCAATTTAAAATTAAATGAGAATACGACCACCTAGCGAAATCTCTCGCGGATCATATTAGAAAATGACTCGTGCAACCGATGGTCATTAATATCCATCCTGCTAATCTTTCGTAATTACTAACAATTTCGAGAAAGCAAATCCAAACAGAAAACCAACTATACGAATGATACAAACTGATAATAATTAAAAGGTGATCTTGCCACGATTAACCAATAGCTAATTTTGTTGTTTATTACCTTATTGGTGGTATGTCATCGTTATACAAGATGGTATAGTACAAAGGAACAGCCAAATCACCGACTACCAGCAGTACCACGATCAAGCAGGACAACATGACTGGTAAATAGGTGTTCCTTGCGATGATTTTCGATTTGAACAAAAGCGCGATTATCGGGCAAAGTAACGCGCTCATGAGAGTATTCACTACATCCGGTATACAATTCTCTATGCTAACCTGCGAAAAAGTAGAACAAGTTTATGTCTTCTTTGTGTTTCTTTTATTCGCTATACCGATTAATTTCTATGTAATTTGAATGTAGACGACGTGCGACTATTAATAGGGATAAAACTTGCCAATGAAAATTCTTGTCAATGAAAATTATCGACTCACTAAAAATAACGATTGTATATACGAGTATTTAGAAATGATTATAGTATATGATATTTATAATAGTGATAGAATTTAGAGAAAAATTTAAGTTCGATAAATTGCAATTTTTATTTCTTTTTTTAGTAGGTATAAAAATAAAAAATTAAGTTCGGATATCGTTTTTTATTAGTATTATCTTTTAATAAGTGATTAATAAGTAATCATTTCTTTGTTAAAATATAATCAATTATTAGTTAGAATAATTCGTTAGATTTAAGCGAAACGACAACGTAATTAATACGATATTATACGTAGCTTTGAAACGGAGCGCTTTATTTTTTCGTATTTTGTTTCTTGCTTACCATTATGATCAGAATCAAACAATATATGATTCCAAGGGCCAATTGTAGGAGTACGAAGAGCGACAGATAACCATACTGAATTCTTCTCTGGTAAATTGTGAACAGCTTCTCTAAGCCCTTGTATTTGAACTGTTTCTGAAAGTGAAAGCTCATGTCAGATTATGTATTCAATGTGTGATCAGTGATTGTTGTTTGAACTTTCTACATATGTTAACCATTGTCATCATATACTTCATGAACGACTATTTAACGACTATTTAACATTTTTATGAAAATAGTAATAAAAGATGACAATAAATTGTCCAAATAAAAAGAATTACACAATTGCTTCTTTCGAAGGTTTATTTGTAAAGGTGACTACAAAATAATTAATATATTTAAATGAAAAATAAAAATAGAAACAGGTTCGATGATTAATAACAGAAAGAGCTAAAAATAATGCGATACACATTTTGCAACACATACACAATCTATTTCAACTTTCACCTGTGACCATTTAAATTTAACGCGTGATATAATACAGGGTTGCCTCGTTAGTTTCCCAATGACTCGGAAATTGAAGCTGCTTAAAATTTGACTAATTAGAGAAAACTCAAAATGAATATACAGAAATAGATAAAGAAACAATCTTAAATACAGAGGTACATGTTCGAAAAGGCGCAAGTTTCATTACTGTCGATCGTTTAAAATAAGGCTCGTCTGTGCACTCATGATCAAAAGGCGAAAAGAAGAAAAATACTTTAAATCGATGCGATTATTCTAGAGAGAACTTGTTTTATATGTTTCTAACTAAATTATAGATAAATATCAATAATACTCTTTCTATAGACGAGCATATTATTCATCACATCTTATTTTTATAATGTTTTTCCACAAATGAGCATATATTCGTTCAGTATTACAGTGAGGATTATTACACGTGTTCACCACATTATTCTTTCAAAGAATATAACATTTACATATGTACACGCATATCATTTAATCAACATCAAGAAAAAAAAACCTTAAACGATGCTTATTTTCCTAGTAGATGCACACCGAGACAAATAAAGAAAAACTACTGTAAAATTCCAGTCCCGGAAAAACGCAGGAAACATCCTTCAATGTTACCTACGCTCCGACCAATATGGAATCACATGCAACTGCGTCACAGAAAAACACAGTATTGCGAGATGCTAATATAAAAAAGTACTTAGAAATAAAGAACAAATCAAAGTGACAATATTACAAATTAAAGTAAATTATCAAAATTTATTAAACACGTCTAAAGTCACTATGTAAAATCATTATCTAAAATTACACCTTCCTATCGAAATAAGACCTCTTCTTCTTCCGACTCTATTAAATTCTCTCAATTTGGAATACAATAGTATACAAATAGTGATTTTAAGAGCTTAATATATACACAACATAATCAGACAATATTCTTTTCTAAAGAATCACCACTTTGATTAGAAATTATAACAGTCACAATTTCATCGATGGAGGAGTAAAAGAACTCGGTATTACCGACGTGCGCGTATTTCCGACAGTCACTGGCTGTCTGATGCAAAATCAACGACGTGCTTGGTAGCTGATGTGAATTATGCAGCTCGTAAAACACGATAAAAATCGGGCCGAGTATTGAGGAGCGCAGCCGCGCTTCCATCCGACACGCCGCGAGTCTCCCTTTTCACGGTTTCCTGCCACAGGAAAGCCACGGAACCCGGCGAAACTCTCGAGACTCTCTCCACCGGGAAACGAATGAGTTCCCGTCTGTGTTTCGCGCGTGCGTTTTCATATCCCGCGAACCTTTCGTCCGGTCCGGTGAATATTGATCTTCAATCTCTGACTCTCGGACCCGACCATCTTTTTCTCCGTCTCTTCTTCCTTTTCGACATAATACGATTACAATCGTCATAATATTTATATCTTCGTTTCTTGATCGTAATATCTAAATTGGTTGTGACTAAGTTAATACTATATCATTGATACAGTTTATAATGATTTTGAATAATTAGAATCTCTTATATATTATTTCGAAACATTTGTATTTTGTTTCTCTTGTTTCTTTCATTGCTTTTAAAATACTTAATTATTATTTAGTAATAGCGTAATGCATAATATATCTTTACCTAAAACATGAAGAACATTTAAATATTTCAATATATTTTGAAAGATGAAAAAAATACTAGAACATCTGAACTAAAGGAATGGTATGTAAAGCTAAACATAAATTGATCCGAGGTTTTTTTGATATTATTAATGAAATTTTATGAAGATATAAGCTATTAACGAATTCCTTTTCATAACAGTAATTTTGTTAATAAAAGGAATCCGAAAATGAATTTGATGAATTATGAGTAATTCTACAATCATTGTATTCTTCAATCATTTGAGTATTCTACATGATGTAAAATTGCAAAATTGTAAGAAAAAAGTTTACAATCTACGACTTGTAATTTGTCGATTCACTAATATTTGTTAATAAATTATTATGCAAGAAGATTCAGGTGACTAATGATGACTTGAAGTTTCAAAGATTGATGAATTTGAAATTTTAGAGATTAGTTGTGAATGATCTAAGAGCGTAGATCAGTCCAAGTGACACGACTACAATGATTAATGAATATTAGGTTTTAAATGTAGCTTTTGGAATTTTATGAAATAATATAAAAGATTGTTGTAAATGGATTAACAACATAAACATTGACTTATGATGATTGAATAGAGTCTTAAAAATGATTTTGATGGTAACGAAGTTATTTATCTGCTTTACAAAATTAATTAACAACGTTACGAGAAGTTTGCTGGTTTGCATGAATTAAATTTCTTGTAACAAATCAGAAAGAAAAAAAAATAGAAATAAATAGTTATTATTAAACGAAAAAAATTTTCAACGATTGGCACATAAAACCTTGGCGCCAGATCGAAGATCTATACACTTCAATTATCAATCACTTCCACGCATTATTGAATTACCGCGAAGAACACGAACAGATTTTTTTCTATTTCAATTATAGCAATGAGGCATTTATTGATATAAGTACGATAATATTGCAATAAATAAGTTATTCGAACGATCATTCACAAAAAAAAGCCTAACTTTTCCTTGTAATCGAATTATAGAATAGGGAAAAAACGGGATATAACATCGAACTAGTTTTCAATTTTTCCGCGTAAGCGATTGCATGCAACTAAAATGTTATCGAGATCTGGCTTCGATAGATAAAACCAAAGATAATCAATTGCACGGAAATCTTCACGACATTACTAGATAGTAAATTTTTGCGTACACTTTCACGGTCTTCATCTTTCATCCTAACATCGTAACATCCTTATAATTCAATTATCGTGTCGAGAATGTTTTGCAAAACGTGTGAAGCACAACTAAACGAGCGTTTATCTATGATTAGAATGATACAGAAATGGAAAAAATTATCTTTTGATCAAATGTATCGACTTTAAGAATGCTACAATGTGAATACATTAAATTCTTTGGTTTCGCTCATATCGTTCAACACGATTACGAAATAGTATTTTATAAACATCTTTTAGGCGTGAAATGTCCTTCTAAGAAATTTTAATTAATTGAATTTCAATGAAACTTCACTGGTTTAATTCTTTCCATGTATCAGGCTTGACATGTTAATCGTTAATTACTATCGTAATTATCAATATATATGAAATATTCGTGTATATTCTTTTTCTGATCAAAAAAAATTCTTCTATGTCTATGACAATCCGTTTATTATGCAAAACAAGAGCGAGTAAGCTGGATTTATTCATTCTGTTGTCTTTAATAAGTTTTGCGGCGTTCGAACGTTATCGATCATAATCACAATTGACGAAGAATTATTGCACTCACTCGCAAGCTGGACCAGGTCCATTCGTCGAAACTATTTGGCGAGACAATCCGGCTATCGTCCATGTGTAGAGAATTCAAGGATGCACGAGTGACCAGTCCCACGTCCATTTTCCTCGAGGGACTATTCTCGAGTTTTATTCTTTTTTTTCTGCCGATCAAAGAGACACAATCGACGAAGATGGCCACGACGACGGCGACGACGACGACGACGACGACAATGATGAAGATGATGATGATGATGATGATGATGATGATGATGATGATGATGATGATGATGATGATGATGATGATGATGATGATGATGATGATAATGATGATGATGATAATGATGATGATGTTGATGATGATGATGACAACAACAACGACAAGGATAGCGACGACCTCACAGTTGTTTGATCCATCGCGGCTACAATCCACGACCAGACTGATCGTATGTAAAAATGACTCACCCTGAATCGACTCTCGGCTTACTGGCCGTGTGCTTCGTGTTCTGTCGTGCCGCCTCTACAGCACTACCGTTATAGTTATATTGTATTATCGTGATAAGGGAAATGGGTCACTCTAAACGCTGTTTTCCCTTCTCTGTCTATAATATCTCTCTCTTTTCATCTTTGTGGACGTTCGTTTAACGAATATACGGTCACGCTTTTCCGAGCTTTTAGCCTTTCAGAGACGCATACGAGCACGTGATGCTCTGCTACCAAGGCGATAAGCCACTTGTCCGAAATCACACTCGTGATTTTGTTCCGTTGGTGTTCTCCTTTTAAGCTGCACGACCGATGTTCGCCGAGTTCGTCAGTCGGATTTCTTTCGATTCTACGAAACCTACGTTCGTTGCTTATAATTCACGGGTGATCATTCATCACTGAAAATAAAATGATAGATTCGTGTGAGTGTTTTATAAAAATATAAGAGCGCCTTATGAAGAAAACATTAATCATAAATATCGTGATCATACTGTGATAGAATCATATTTTTAAGTAAGCGTAAATGATTGTAGAGTATATGTGAAGAAGACTCAGAAGAATAACACGGATACGTGTTAGCTTTAATGGAATTCATTATCATGCTAGACAACTTTCTCTGTCAGATTCACGCTCGATGCATTCTCATTAGAAGCAGTTCGTAATTTGAAAAAAAATGAAGGATCCTTTTGAAATTTTACCGAGCTCGAATTTCATCGATGCTCATTCAAAATTATTATTCACCCTTAATCAATCTCTATTCTCGGTCAATCCCCTGGTAATTTCTTGGTATCATATTGCGAACCGAGAACTCATTCATCTAATCGTAACAATATAATAGTTTCTACTGTCATATACATAATAGTTTCTCTAGCGGAATATTTTAACAAATTCAATGTTTATTAATCTAAATAAAAAAAAGGAAAAATTATTTAATAATAAATTGATAAAACGAAACTCAATTGAACCGAGTTGAGATAAGTAATAATTCTGATCGAAATGAAAACAGATTTGCAAATGATTCTGTATATATATATATACACATATATAATTATTAGCTCGAAAATGATATTTACTAGCTTGGTCATTGTATCTGGTGCGTCACGCTTGAATACTTTTTTTTTTCTACGGAAGTAATGTATGCATCCATGATTTAAATCTCGATAAGTGCACGAAAATGTGTAAATAATCTTATTTCACATCAATTGCAAAAACAAATAGAAAATTAACAATAATTAACGTTAACTAGCAAATTTGGAATTTTTGATGTAAAGAGCAGTGAATAAAGATATAAAGATACTAGCAATAAAAATATTAAAAATATTATAAGATTATAAAATATTTCAAAAGTATCAACTATCATTGAAAAGCAGCAATTATCAAGTGTCAGACAGCAATTAAATTATTAAAATGATAATAATTAATGTCTGGACTTGTATAAAAAAGTCTTCAAATGCAAATATAGCAGATTTACTCATGTACGTGCGAAAAATTGCAAATCATGCATGGTGATCCAAAAAAAACGCGGCGTTCTTCCATTACGTCTACGAGTTAGACGTCTTTTAATCATTGTATTTTAATTTTAATTATATTCTACTCTCGCGCTTTCATATATGAATGGACACTTTACATGACCTTCCAGGTCATTTCAGGAACCAAAACTAATTAGTCCATTAAATAAATGGCTATCGAAAAAAGGATTGTTTGGTTTGTTGTAGGGTGTTTCTCACACTACAGATAAGCCAAGAAGAAATAAATTGATTGTTACATTATTCAAGAGAAGAGAATCATTTCTTCAAATGACTTCATTGGTTAATAATTATTCGACTATTAAAGAACTCCAATATTTTATGCAGATAATCAAATACATTTATAAAATGTTATATTAAACATATCTTTTAAAATTATTTGTAAACATTGGTATTTAATTTTGCTTTTTGAATACAATCTGCACAATGATTGTGAAAAATCGAAATTAATAATCATATATCCGTGATCTTTCATCGATTTTGACAGAAGCATCAAAAGGCAACTGATAATCATTGTTAGAGTAAGAATAATTGAGTGATCAACTGAATCGTGTAATTGATTGTTTGTAATTACTATGTTAACGAAAAGGACAGTGTCTATTTTTTTATAATTTTATAACAGGGCAGAAAGCTATTATAGTCGATCATCTTACAATTCAAGAAGATAGGCCATCGATAATTGGTGAAATTGCATCATGGAATATCCTTTATTCGCGCGTGAATGTATCAATATTACCTATGATTATCTATGATATAACATGCAATTATGCAAAATAAAATGTAGGACTCTGTAGACAAGATATAATGAAAGGAATAAGTTGAGTCATGGTGATCAAGTATAGCACCAGTGCATCCAATGAAATATTTGACATCCCCAATAAATCTTAGCTTAAATATGTATGAACTTTCAAAATGATTAGTAGATTCTTTGATTACTGCTGTCCTTTTCTATTATATTTAAATAGTAAGATTAATAATCCACGATCAATGATCCACTTACCAATACGATATCATCTCCTATGATAATTACAATAAACTATCCACTATAATAACAGACATTTCTACTTTTTGTTTGGATAATTCTTCGCTGGATAGTACGATTTAGCCACATTGAGTCGCTGCGCACAATAAGCTACTTTCGTCTGACGAAACTTTCCACTAGCGATATCTCCATGGAGCATGGTAAGGTACACAGTCGGGCCACGGACATGGGTCGTACACCTACAGCTCCTTTTCGATTCGAGTCATGGTGGAAATCCCAAGGACACTAACCAGCATCAGACACTCGATATGCGTGTATATATAGGGTGTTTAAAAATTTCAGCATTTCTGGTATCTACTTTGACGAATTTTTCTTAATTATTCTTTACAATCCTTTTTTTTTACATGAATGGAAAAAGTATATACAATTTTCTAAGAATTTTTCATTGAAATTTATATTTTAATTATTTATTACAATCGTTTTATTGTAATAAATAAATTTTGAAGTAAATAATTTGCTTCTATAAAAAGTTTAATACTAATTATGTATCCAGATCACTTACACAAAAGTGAATTAGTTTGGCTTTTGAATGGATCATATATTTATCATATATATATATATATCATATTTTATATATATATATGGTCCATTGCAGGAAAGAGAATAGTAATTCGTTCAAGATTAACAAGATTTTTTATATGAAATTTGAAGACTCGAGTATTTTGTACAAGGCATAAATTTGGTTATCTTTGATCGATTTGAATGTAATATATAATATATATATATATTTTCAGCATAAAAGAATAGAGAATGACAGAATTTTGATTAGATCGATCGGTATTTTAATTTGGAACATCCAGTTTTAAAAATTCTTCCCGCTTGTTTCGCGCTTACGCAATTTGCATACCTAGCATTCTCATGCTTTCTAAACACAAGAAATAAATCGTTGTAATAAATCTAAATTTAAGAAAAGAAGAACATTTATAGAAAATTTATTAGATTTAAAACAAAATATGTACAAATCAACAAAGCATACCAAAATTTTAATACACCTTATACGTAGGTGCGTATACCTATGGGTACGCACACATTCAATCATTGATGACTAATTCACTCGGCTCAATGGTACGAAAAGAACCTCGATAACGCTTTACGACTTCCGTCGTCTCGTTCTATGAAGGTCGTTGATCGGCAAGTTTGTGTGCCAAAACGATACATAAAAATGAGGCATCATTTGATCGTGAAAGTCGTATGACAATGCATATTTATTATATATATTATTTCTTCATTCTTTATAGGAAATATTTCATACTTTTATTACATTTTTTTATACTTACGTAATGATGCAATTCATGTAAAGTTGGTATGATTATACAAGTATTATTGAACATCAATATAGAAGCGTTATCTTCAATAAAGATCGAACAAATGTATAACTATTGAAGGATAGGATGTATATGAGAGCTGATATCTTACATTTTAAAATATCAGTCTCCAGAAAATTTAATTTATTGCGGCCGATATAGAAATTATATTCAATTCATTCGCTGAAACATTCAAAGGAATAAAATCAGTATGGTTGTACTGAACTACAAATAAAATGCAGAAACAAACCTGACCTCTTACGGGTCTTATGACACTTGCTCTGAAATACCGACTATTCAGTATCGACTATTTTATTGTTCATTCTCTGTCGCATCAGTGAATCTATCCTTCCCTTTATTAATGCTATTAGATTTCGAATGAATTTCGTTTTGTTAAATTTGTAATATTTTTTATAATAAATTAGAGTTTTTAAGGAACAAATGTCATACCTTAGGGTAGACGATTAATGAATTTCAATGATAATTTCTTTAATTTGTTTAATTTGTTTTATATCTTGTACTTTCAATAAAAGAAATAACAGTTAGTGCGACTAATAAATATAAGCAAGTAATATATAATATTGTATAAATAAATGTTCTTACGTGACAATTCTTGCGCGTTTCCGAACGCCATTAATTGCTTTAGAGCAATTTTGTTCGCTGATGCGAACCATTGTGTGCCTGTGCACGAATTTGAAAAGTTAAATTGTCCAGAATAAAAATATTCATATAAAATTCAAATCACGAATATTTAAATCATTGCGATTGCATTAATATCTAGTACTAATGTATAGTTTTATTATAATAACTTTGAAATTAAAATTAAACAAGCAAACAAAATTAACAAGAACATAATGTTTAGAAGAAATGTTTATATATATATATATATATATATAAAAATCTTTCATGTAAGTCCAAAAATTTCATAAGTAACTCTTTTATTTCCTTCTAGCAAATTAAATTACCAAAATTATAATGTCGTTGACATGTAATGCTGTCAATATTATTTATAAAAATTGATATAATGTAACAATTTTATTCTTCAAATAGTACATTTATGTTCGATGTATATACATAATGTTTTATATGCATACGCATCATTCTTGATGAAAACACGGAACATAATAACAAAACGATTTGTTTCTGACGATGAGCACAACACTCCTTTAAATCCAACTTTCAAATATATTAGACTTTATAATCATTAATTTTTTCAATTATCCTAATTTCGATTTCACGTCGAGCCAATTTGAAGAATTTAATATTTATTATTTACTAAGTCCACTCATAATGAAAAAGTTCTGTAGACTAGAATTTAATATACATTGTCTAAGATATATATTTCCATACTAAATGTACTTTAAATCATCATAAAATATTATAAAATATGAGCAACTGCATTCTGTTACAGTATCCTGTTATATTATCGATGTGATTAATTGCACTTATTGACTCCTTGATATTGTATGAAAGGAAATATGATTTCTATAATTATTATGTTTATAAATAATGAACACGTGTGTGTGTGTGCGCTCGCGCGCGCGTGTGTGTGTACACATATATATTATATATATATACATATATATTATATATATATACATATATATTATATATATATACATATATATATGTATATATATATATAATTATCAACTCGTAAAACTAATTTGAAATTTTCAATTCATTAGATATAACTTAAAAAATAACAAATATGGCGTATTTCTTTGAGATACAAATATCTTCATCTATCAATACATATGTTTCTTGTAACCAAAGATAATAATTCTCAAACTCACATTGAAATCTAAGGAAAAATATACGGAATATTTGTTGCGACTTCTATTGGAAGTTTAACATACATAGAATTCCATTCATCTAGAAAATCCCGTTGAGCAGATTTAATGAATTCCATAACAATACTTTTTGCTTCTGCATAAAAAATATAGAACATAATTTAATATGTATTATAATACAACAATCTTTTATTATGTAAAATAATAGGAAAATATCATATAACTTACCATCATCAGTAGCAGTATTTTCATGTATTATACTAACTGCAACTCCGAGTAATGTTTCCATATATGGATGTAAAATAGGATGACCAGCTTCATATAATGTTAAAATACTTTTAAAAACTGCCTTATTTTCTTCAAAATCTTCTTTCAATGGTAATTGTTTAACAAAAATTGGAAATATTTGATCAAGTGGTATGTTCAAGTAATTAACGATGATAAGTCGTGCAATTGCTCCAACTATGTTATCACGAGCTGCTATATGTGATTCTTTATAAATTGCGTTTGATAGAACGGATAAAATATCAGTATAATGCCTATTAAATTATTGTTAAGAAAAAAGGAAGACTTATGAAATTTTATATAAATAATGTTTAAATAAGATATATTAAAAAGATACATATAAACTGCATCTTTGCCATGCAATACAATTTCACCAATTCCATATATTGCATTATTTCGAATTTCACCGCTTGAATCATCTGCAAGTTTCAAAAATAAAGGAAGCAGCTGACATATGAAATTAGCTACTCTATGTTTAAGTCCTGAAAAACATTCTGAAATTGTACCAACTGCGAAAGATCTTTGACCTTCGGATTTATTCTTTTTCTGAAAAGTTTGTTTAATTGTTAGACTACAAATTAATAAATAATTAATGTATATATAATTAATGTAAATAAATAGACATATACCAATCTCTCTAAAAGCATTGGTAGTACAATTTTAAAATACAGCTCATAGTCTTCCGGTGAAATTACTTTTCCAAGATTACATAATACATCACCCGCAGATTCCACAAGTAATTCATCTTGTTCAGCTTCAATATCTAAGTTTTCTCCTTCTTCGTGATGTTGACACTGTGTTTTTCCTGTCCAAAACAATCTTTTTATAGATGATAGTTATTGAAATATTGAAAATACAGTCTATATTGAATTTTTACCTAACATAATATCAGTAATACAATTCGTAATAGCCTCTTTATGACCTTCTCCAATAACAACAATTGATCCTACTTCTTTTAGAAGTTCTGCATAAGCATCTAAACCATTAATAGCTACTGTTCGATCATCGTCTAATCTTATCAATTCAGATAATTTTGGAACAAATACAGAGAGAGCTTTTAACAATGCTTGCTCCCCTTCGTTAGTATTAATTTTAGAAAAATTGATACAAAACTGTAAGAGAGCATCAATCACAGCCTTACGAATATCTTCTTGTGGATAATTGGCTAATTTAAAAGTTTCCTCAAAAGATTTTTCGAGATATGGTAAAAATGCTTCTCTAAAATAAAAAATAGCGTTTAAATATAAAAAATATGCGATTAAATACATAAAAATATATTAAATATTTTACCCTGTATGCTCTGCAATTTCCTTTAAAGCTAGAATTGCTTCTTCCTTTTCTTCAATGTATGCATTCTCAACACTATAACCTGCTACATCGCCATCATCACCATCGTCTTCATTGTCTGTGTTTTCTATATCTTCATCTTCATTTTCATTTTCACTAACTTCTTCATAAACTGGGAAGGTAGAAATTTCATCCTGCTTAAACTGTGGCTATCAAAAACAAAACAACATAAATACAATTAACTTGTCTTTTCTCATATTTCATAATTTGTTTTACATACTATTATGCCTTCTGAACTTTGTATACTTGTAATCATGTATTCAGTAATTTCTGACAAATCATCAGCAATTTCCTTTTTCATTATTGTACTAACTGATGCAATCAATCCATAAATTGACTTTTTTAAATCCGGATCTTCTGTTTCTCTCAATAATTTCATTCCAAAATTAAGAGATTTACCAGCCAAAGGTGCAAAATTTGTATCACCTATTGTTCTCGCAATTATCCCAAGAGTATCTAGAATATTAATTTACTATCATAAAAATTATTTTTATTGATAAAAATTACATAAATTTTAAATATTTTTATTCATACCAACTGCTTGTACTTGAAGACACATAGTTTCTTCTGTTTGTTTGTCTGAAAGGTAATTATCGAGAATAGTGATAATCTTTTCAAAATATGGTAACATATACTCTTTACTCGCCATAGCTGCTGAACCTATAGCGCTTAAGGCAAGTTCTGTAATATGGACTGAAGTATCCACACTCAAGATTTCAAAAAGCCTTTCCATTAAAGTTGGTAAATACGGTAAAAAACTTTCGTTTAAATTTTCGCAAAACATTTCCAGTGCATAAAACATACGATTAACCGAAGGTGGCTCTTTCTTTTCTTGCTTAATATGAGCACATATTTGACTAAGATATTCAAATAATATTGGTAATAATTCGTGTGAGTATAGAGAAATGTTTGGCTGTAAGTGTTCAGAAAACTGCCCGAGGGCAAAGAGTGCAGCATTACGCACTACAGGGTCAGAATCACTAATTCCTTGAAAGGTATACTGTAAGAAATGTTCGAGATATTTTGTACGAATATATTCTGAACAACCTTCTGCTAGTACGGCCATTGTCAAGTATGCTGCTTTCTTTGCATATATATCTATACTTTGCAAGCTAGGTTCTATGTATTGTAACTATAAAAGTAACATAAAAATGAAATATTATGTATTTTATGAAGAAAAATATTGTTACAAATATTAAAAATCATACCAGGTGGGGAATTAGTTTCTCTGGAGGTAAATGAAGTGCAAGTAGATCTAAAGTTTGAGTAGCACATGTTATAGGAGTATTGTCTTCATTATCACTGCTAAAATAAATCTCATCATTATCATCTTGGGGTTTTGTAGACATAAGAGTAAACAACATATCTATAAAATTAAATTAAATAATTACATATCATCAAATAAAAAAGTTTAATGATAATATTAATATATCTTACCTAAAATTGGTTCAATAAGTTTATGTTTGATTACGGTTTTCTTTTTTGTTCTCGTTAACCAACCAATAAAAGTAACTGCTTTAACTCTCAGAACATCATCTAATGCTTTGTTACGAGCAATAACAAGGCACATATTGACAAGAGGATTGACATGTGGTGTTATCACAGCACTTGCATTTTCACATAAGTCATCTAATAATTCAAAACATGTAATAGCTTTATCTTCATTAGAAGTAGTAAGATACTGAATTGTGGTCATTATTTGTGGCATCATTTGATGATAAATATTTACCATCTATGGAAATTATTTATTATGAAATATAATTTTCTATATTTTTGATTAATATTCAATCATTATGTAACTCACCATTTGATTTCCATTAATCAAGGGACTAAGATTTTGCAGTATTTTTAAAGTATAATATGCTATAGGATGCCTTAAATCATGCAAATTATTTAATGTTTGTCCCAAAAGAATTGTAAGTGATACAGCACGGGTAAGATAGACATCAGGTGCAGTTTCAGTCATAATTGACAAAGTATACATCCCCAACTATAATGAAATTGCATATTACAACAAATAATGACTATAATATCAATGAAATGAAATTTTAAAGGGATTGACAGAATAGTGGGGATGGAGGAGATGGAGAGAGGATCCCTAATATAAAATTTTAACTGCAGGTTTTTATTAGTTTCTGAACTTAAATTTTCATTTCATTCTGATAGTATCATATTATATCCCAAGCAATCAAAAAAATATATAAAATAATTATTATTTTATACCTCTTTATTCGTTAAATTGTCACTGGTAATTAATTGTTGTAAAAGCTGTAACATTTCTGGCCACGCATAATTAGGTAATTCATGTTTTACAATTACACCTGTTAACTGTGCAATTGCATTCTTTACTATTTTTTCTGATTCATTAAGTAATGCCTGAAAAATTAAAAAAAAAATACATTTTTATCAAAATATATACTTTTCAAAATAATAGTTCTTTACCTGTAAAATTAGTGCCTTTAATTCAGTCCGTATATGTTGTGATAATTTTAACCAATGTTTTTCTTTAGCATAATGTTTCCTTAATAATACAGCTGCATATTGCCTTATCTAGATACATATAAATCGTTATTGCAAAAGATTCATGACATCAAGAAGACATTTATAGAAATCTAAAATAAAAACCTGCGGACTTGTTGATGATATAATAAGTTGACATAATGCTAATATATTTTCTTGTTTCTTGAAAGCTTCTTTAAGTTCCGCTGTTCCCTGTGAATATTGTATCAATACTATAAATGATTCTAAAAACTATCTTAATAAAATGTATTTGCTAGTCTTAATGCTCATCTCTATTTAATAAAGAAACTTAAGGATTGCATGACACGCATATTGAAATATCAAATATATTAAAAAAGAAAGAAGTGTACGAAACAAAATACTTAATTAATTTTGTAAAATAGTTTCTAAGTTAGAAGAAGTATTTGAAAGGATTTTGTTAAACATATGTATCAGATTAAATTAAATAAATTCGACTTTCTGTCTTTCATGGTTAGTAGACACGTGTGTTCTGTACATCACAAAATTTCTTCTTTTGTTGCATGTCACTTTACTAAATGTACCTGCTGAATAGATGTGTTATCAGCCACAAGTAACTTCGATAATATTCCTTCCATTATTAGTTTAATATTAGTAAACAAAATATATACTTAGCAGATTTCCGTACAAAGTAGCCGGCTGTCTACTATCGCTTTTCTGACCTATTGGTGACGTTTTTGTGATATTGCAATGCGCATGTGTGACATCATAATCCTAACAGAAATTTCTTATTGTCACTTATTTCTACTTAAATTAGTTTAAAATAATTGGAAAATATCATATTCTACAGCATTGATTCTTATTAAAAAATTATTTCGAGAATTCAAAGGATATTTATTTTTTAAAGTTCTATGATTCTAAGGTGAGAAATTTTTGAAATGGCTGTACGAGATTCAAGTATTACAGAGGGCACTTCAAGCGTTATGTTTTACCGTGCAAACATAAATTTGTTTTCAAAATTTTGAAAAATTTAATTTAAAACAATTGATCATTTTGTGTGTTTAATTGCAACATAGTGCACAAGTGTTTAAAGTACATAACCAATAAGAAAATTAATTTCATTACTGAAGTAAATAAAAGATAAACGAATTAAATATTGAAAAAGAAAGAAATTTAATAATTTTCACTAATTTTAGCTATTTTTTATATGATATACAAATTTTTATCATAATGATATACTAGAGGAGGATAAGAACAAAGATTATATGTATCTTTATTTATATTTATAGAAAATAATGAAAAATATGGTAAGATATTTACAACAATATAAATATTTATATTTATTTTATATAAATCATATATATAATTCATCGAAATGACCAGGGTATTCTATTAATTAATCCATCTAGAATATTCTATATTGTAAATAATTATTAAAAAATATGTATTACTCATAGAATTATTATATAATATGATAGCAATGATTTTTTTTACACATGGAAGGACAGAAAATTTAGAGGTTAACTTTTTAAATGGAATATTCAACATTTTTTATGCTCAAATTTGATAAAATAGTAAATTCTAAGTATAAACATACTAAGAACAAACTTAATAAACCAATTTAAATTGATTATACCAATATAAATTTAAGTATGCCAACATAACATAAATTTATCGTAAACAATTAAATTCTTTTTATTATTGATAATTTCAGATTGAACTTTTTATTTTTCAGTCTATATAAGTAATGTAAATCGTTGCAGTTACGTCGACTTTGTCTAGCCTTGGATCGTATCGAGCAGTTTATTATTTCAGAGCATATTCCTCTTCCTCTCGTATTCCCGTGTTTTCTCTATTCTTTACTCACCCTTCTTCCGACTCGTATCCTCTTTGTTCCTTCTTCTCTTTTCATGAATGCTTCGATACCAAAACGCTTTGAAATAATGCAATCTTTCGAATTCTTTAGCTCGTGATTTTAAAAAATTCATGTATGAACGTCTGTTCGTAGAAGAGAATCGACCATTATTGGATTTAATCAGTATCACGTAAATCATTATTTTGTACTTTTGCCATTAATTTTGAATTTAAGAAAATTCTTTAATTTCATTCTACTTTGTATAATTTTAAAAAATATAGATATATGAGATTATAAATATTTAAAATTATTTACTTTTCAGATCAAGAACTAGTCATTTTGAATGTACTTCTACTGGAGGTGAATTATCATAATTTCAATAATAATTTCTGTTTCACTAGTTTAAGTATAACTTTAAGTATTAAAAAAATTTATGGTAAGATACAGGTATTATTCTAAATAAAATAATATTCGAATTTGACGGTTAAATTATTGAACAAAAATCTCTTCATTTATTAGATAATAACTCTACCAGAAAATAGAAGGATAATCTTTTCTTGGACAAAAAGGTATTGCAGAAATGAAAATAACATAAACCACGAGGCCAGAGATGGCCTGTCAACGGCATCATTGAGTAACGTCGTTTACACCTCGTGCATATTCGTCATCTGGCTTACGTGCATTCTGGATAACGCAGTGAGAAGTTCTTTTCGTACCACTTTAGTACTTAGATCACACGTTACTGATTAAGAAAGAAATCGGCCAGCAAATGGTCGGCCGACGAAACGGAACAGAATATCATAAATCTTATTTCATAAAAAATTTGATAAGTGTGTGTGAGTAGCAATATTATATAATTAATCCATTATACTTTCTAGCAATATAGTCAGTGACTTGATAAAAGATCTAAAATTCTATATAAAGAACAGAACAAAATATTCATCATAGAATAATTTAACATTCAAAACTATTAAAAAAAATCAAGAGTCATCCTTCTACAAAATGAATCTTACGATTGAAGAAGAGAAAAATCTTAATGCGAAATTAATGTCGGTTATGAATCTGTTTCGTGTAAGCCGACACCATATGTGATCCGTTATCTCGCATAGCATTCTCTAATTTATTACATAAGCAATCTCATGCCTCTTGAGTCTCTAAGCCAATTCAAGGAAATCATCGATAGATAGCGAAGCTCGAATCGCCAAAACAAAGGGCCATCTATCTGTAAGTGATGACGCTGCAATGAAACTCGTGGCTACAATTATATTGAAGTATATCAGCACAATATATTTTACTGTAATCACGAGTACATTGTGAACATATTTACTATATATTTGTAATACAGTTTAACAACAAAACAGAAGAGAAAAAAGAAAGGAATCAGCGTATTCGAAATTAACATTCTGATTCATCTACGTTTCCCAAGCGTTTCTTTGTATTTCTTCTGTGACCGTAATAATGAGACCTGGATCAAGTGTCATCGTATTATTTTTGGACGTGACATCTAGATAATCAGGCTCGATTTTCGTAGAAAAATATAACACGTGATTTATAAGAAAGCCAATAAAAGGAACTGGGGAACTATTTGAACATGTGATGAGAAAGAACATCCGAAGAAACTCCATATTACTCAAATGCATCCTGACCGGACAGCCGAAAGGAGCCGCTATTCTCGTCATTTTTATGGTAGGGACCAGCAACAAGCTGTTCCAATAGAAATCTGCCGCATATTACTAGCAGTAGAGCACATTACTATCGTTCACGATCGTGTTATTTCTTTTTATAACTTTCCTGCGAAAGTTCTGAAACTACTGGCTTTTCTTTGAGTCCCCGAAGAAGTAAGAACAGAATCCTTCGCTATTCGGTCCTTTTTACTTTTTTTTTCAACGAAAAGATACATTTAATAAAACAAAACAAGTTTTTGAGATCATAAAATTTACTTTCCTTTTCGAGTCTTCTTTTTCTTTCTCTCAAGTAAAAAAAATCACAAAAATTATGACGAACTCAAATGAGTTTTATTTTAAATAAGGAATGATCGAAGCTATGGAAACGGAAATCGTAGAATCTTTAATAACAATCTGTCATACGAGCTAACAAGAAGCATAATATTGCTACGCGAAATGATATTAACAGCCAGAATTCGTGGGCCAGAAATAATAGGGACTAGGAAAGCGAGCATGCTATTATCAACAAATCGTCACCGCAAAACCATCATATGACATCATTAATATTTAGCTCACTCTGATACAGTATCGGCAGTTGAAAAGATTGTCTTAAGAAGAAATATTTCAAATATAATTCAATATAATACATCGTGGTTGATTCTTTAAGATTTAAGATGAGAAAGCATATAAAATGTAACTTAAGCAACTAAGAACTTTCTTCGTGGGTTTCCTCTTTCTCACAATGAAGGATAGTTTAATTAATTCTATATATTTAATTCTCGGCGAACTTAAATTAGTAACATTTATTCGTAGTTATAAATATAAATAGGACCTCAAACTACACTATTATCGTAGCAATCGTTTGAAAAACAGATTTCTTCTTTTCTTTACAAACTTGTAGAATTTGCACTCGTATAAATTTCATTGGCAATAGAGTTTCAATCGTAAATATCATTGAATATTCGTTCTACCGCACTATTTCGAAATTTCATCGGCACTAATGTTACATAATTAATAAGAAGTACATTGTATCTTTTTGTTCTAAATCGTCACATGTTTCACATGCTATATTTAATCTGATCGTAGTAAGTTGGTGGCGTCGTAGTCGTATGATGAATGTTGGACGAAACTGTGCCAGGTATGTTGAGCGAGTTTAGAGAGCTTAACGAGCTCAAGGTAAACGACCCGGCTGGATGACTAAAGTAGGGTGGTTTGCGATCGATTAACCCACCTCCGGAACTGTTCGAATTTGAGTTCGAGCATTGCATCTTTATACCTGAAACAAAAGTAAAAGCAAAAAAAAACAGCACTTAATTGTCAAATTTCAGCTATTAAGAGATATTAAAGAACTTTTATTGTTAATGAAATAGTACTTTTTATATATTTTCAACAATCAAAATTTTTAAATATTTTCCAATATTTGAAACGTAGCATTTAAATGCTGTTTTTTGAACGAATGAATTTTACAAGAATTTTAACGAAGAGAGGGAGACCACACATGAAGAGACAAGAAGGGATGAAGAAGAAAAAGCGAAAGAGCTCACGATATGAAATCAGTCCTTATATGATAAATCCGAAGCTACGGCAACTCTCAAGTAGTTCTTCAAGTACGCACTTCACTCGTGTCTCGACTCTCATCTTTGTCTTCTCATTTTCCTCTTTTACTTGTTTATTTTTTTACAAATCTTTCTGCATACATTTTACATCTTTACAAAAACTATAGAAGTCTACCTTCGTTGAGAAAGTAAAAAGAAAAAAATAAAGTAAAAAGACGTAGAAAGGTAATATCTGAAAATTGTATAAACATATTAATATCTGTAGAAATAGTTTTAGTTAAGAGAAAAGTAAAATTATCCGCCAATAAGGCGAAATAAAATCGCCAACAGATTGGTTAGATATGGTATGAATAAAAGCGAATGTTCTCGATGGTAATTGGAATTTGGTTCAATTTCAGGTCGAAGGCAAATGTAACGAGAATCTTAAAACAGCGTCGTGTGTGGTCTCAATGGCAGTGCCGTCAGTCAAAATCTCTTCCGACCTCTCCATCTCTGTTGAATCCAAGTTTCTGGCTGCTTGAGCGGATCTGTTTCTTGTGCGCGCTTGCGCGCAAATTTATCTATCCTTTTCTTTTCCTTTCGAACATGGGACACGTTCAGCAAATCAAAATACGATGGCAGTAAAAGAAGAGCACAGAAGCGGTTGCCTGAACGAATATCAGCGGTCGTCGTTGCCAACAACGATGCTATAGTCGTGAAGTAAAGAGATCGACTCCAGAAATACATCCCGAGACCAGGGTAGAAAAAAAAAGAAAGAGGAAAACTGGGGCCTACAGGCGTCTGCAGATTGATCTCGTTTACACTTTACTGACTGAACGAGAAAAGAGAAGGAGGAAGAGCGGTTGGGGGAGGAATTGTGGGTGGTACGTTTATCCCTTGTCGATCGTGTATCGAGGTAGAGAGAAAGAATAGATTATATGTACTTATAAACGAGAGTGCGCATATGAGAACGATTTGTTGATCTAGATAGCAAATATCCTTGATACTAGAGTAACTTCATCATAAATATCGGAATTTTTTAAATTCTGGAATACCTATACCTATTCATAATGCTTATAGTTAAATATTAAATATTATATGTACTGGGGAAATGTATACCCACCTCAGTTATAAAAATGAAAAAAAGTTAAAATTTCCATGTCTGGAAGGTTATTAAAACTGTAAGTGAAAATCAGAATTATAAAATGACAATCGGATAATCAAAGTTATAAGATTATATAAGTAATAAAAAATTAACATACAAATTAATTAAAATATAAAATGAATGCAATATTCTAGAGAAACTGATTTGTATGAATTTGATTTGAAAGAGATACTATATTTTATAATTTTTGAAACAAATAGCAAATTTAAATTACTATTTAGCGAAATAAATTTCATAGATGTTTATTACTTAAGAAAATTCTTAATTCATCATTATAGAAAGATATGTCTATACTGCGACTGTGGAACCGCAGAGTGAAGTTGGTTCCGTGGAAAGGTTTAATAAACGAACTGGCTAATGTTTGAGGCTGCTACATTCGATGTACTTAGATTAAAGAACATCTTGTTTACACCACTTGTAAATGTTTACACGATAAGCGATTTGAGACCTCACTTACCAGTATGCGATTAGTGGTAACTGATACAAAAAAAAATCGTGTATTTTCATCCATCACGATCATTTGTTTATCACACGATTAACGTAGTAAACTTTCACATTCACGAAATCGATTCATTCATAAACGTGTATAATCAACAATTTTAAAACATATATCGTTCAATCACAGTAAATCTTTGTAATCTAACTTGGGATACTACATACTTAACGACCAATATCAAACGTCCGCTAGAATGTGTAGGATATATACGATATTACAAAATTATGCGATATCATAAAATTTCTCATAGTTGTTATTCTAGCATGTGTTCATGATGAAACTTCTGAACCAATGGAGGTTGTAAATCTCCGACATTTATCAATATCGTGAATTACAAATTTTATTATTTTTTAAAGCTCTATTAATTCTATTAATTTTCATTAAATTATGAAATTATTATTTATGAATTATTTATGAAACAAGATAGAATATATTGGAAAACAAACTTCAAACGATAACAGTGATTGAATCGTGAATGAAAAAGATGATGCATGCACAGTTGGAGATTAAAAATTATGCTTGATACTTGAGAATTAATATCTTACACTGATTCTGAGAATAATCAAGTCTTATTTTTCCTACGTCGTTTTATATGAATTTTGTTAGCAGATATTAATCAATCAATGAAAAAAATATATCGGGATATAGACAATATAGGAGACAATGATCGGATCTTGCTGATCGAATGATCAGTATCCAAAAATAATAATAAAAACGAACTCGTAGATGAGCGACCGCAAATCGAAACATGTATGTACCTGTAATGACTTAAACGAGTCAGAATTTCTTGAAAATGTAGAAAATCTATAATAGGTAAATGCTGTATACATAAAGATACAAACAGATAAATATATAAAATAGAAAATAACGAATTTCGAAGAATTCTGTTTAAAGAAATTTTAATCCAATTCACAGTATAAGGAATAGAATGTTAAATTATTGATTATTAAACTATTATTTTGAAATAAGCGACTTAAGAAAGAACAAAGTATATTAGCGGATTGAAGTATTGTGAAACATTTATACATACTTAAAGATTTGACAAGTTTCTTCAAGCGATTTATCACTGAAAAAAATGGACGTTTAACGATCCACGATAATTGCCGCATCTATGTTACACCGGTTTGAATTTTTGCGTTAAATTAATTTAAACGGAAAATAAACCGAAATATCGTGTCGCACTACGCTACACATGTTATGCTACGAATTACGACCTCTCGTATGGGCGTGACAGGAATGTCACCCTGCCTAATAGGTGCTGTCAGTTACGATGATTTCGTGTCTGTCGGCTCCGCGTAAAGAGTATTTTCAACGGTGTTATTAAATATTAAAACTAATTTTTAAATTTACTCGTCCAGGAAGTTATTCTCTAGTATTATGTTTCATACTTTTCTATAATATGTAATAATGAAATTTATAATCAGTATAGCTATGTGTAATATTCAAAGCAATCATGAATGACGATAAAAATAATTCTCAGATCATTTTTGAGCAAATCATCCATTGGATTTCAATGTGGATTCCAATTGTGCCTGTGAAATTCATCGAAATTCTTTTTGAACGAATAGACTACAGTTTTATAGGCCGGCGCCTGTATAGTCATAAACTGTCTGCGATTTTCCACATGGCCCCTCGTCGTGAATTGCCATTGTTGTTTTGAACTCGAAAAATCTTGGCCAAAAAATCAATGTCTACTTTTTTAAGAACATATTATTTGTCAAAAGAATCAGAATTGTACTCAATCATCTCTTCTACTATTTTTTGTTATTTAAAAGTACCACCCTTTTCATTCAATATATTATAAGAAACTAATTAATAAGATGAAATGAGAGTTTCCTGAAAAAAGAGTAGTAAATACGTAACCAAGTGTATTTTTTAGTCAAATAGTTGAATTATTATGAAATTAATAAGAATAAATTATAAAAATAAATTCTAAATATAAAATAAACTTCTTTAAGAATTATTATACTTATTAAAATTTCAGTGTAATTTATTCAATTTTATCTGACAGACTTTTTTTTCAGAAAGCTCCCCCGATTCCAGTAAAATGTGTCATTTAATTCTGACAAAAGTAGCTAACAGAAAAATCAAAATCAAATATAATCTTTTAATATTTTAATATTTCTTACTATATTTCCATAAAACTGACCATTATCCGTTACAGGTGTCTGGCATCCGCTTTGCGGAGAACTGACATTTCCTACAGGGCTGGTATTGCCAGTCTGTTCTGAAATACCCTGCATAGCGACGTTCACATTGCTTCCAGTATTATTGACCCCTGCAAGTCCATAACCGACGTAATAATCTTGTCCAGATGCTTGAGTAGTTGGCACGGGATTAGACGCACACTTATAGGACATCATAGCTTCGTTCTCCTTATAAATTGTCTCTGAATGATGCTGTTGATGATCCTTCACGGAGAATCCATCTGCAGCTCTGTAAGCTAATTGGTCCTGACTCCTGGCCGCGTATCCAGGCTCGCTTTTAAACGCTACAATTTCTCCATTTCTGTACACAGACGGTTCTCCAGTTTTGTACGTGACTTCAGTCGTCTTGTATGTTACTTCAGCTATGGGCGGTGTCTTGTACGTGGCTTCAGGGTATGCCCAATCAGCGGAGACCGCTGCACCAGGTGCGTACATCGCGTATTCTTGGTAATTTTGATACTGATTCTGATAGCCATTCGCGTATTCCATGCCACCAGGCGTTAAATTTTCATATCCGGCAGTTTGGACAGTCACTGGACCACTTCCGGAAAAATATTGAGGATATTGTGGCTTCAAGGCTTGGCACTTGCGACGGAAACCTCGTGGTCGTCGACGAAAGCTTCCCTCTTCAAACATGTACTCCGTCGAGGGATCAATTGTCCAATAATGACCCTTGCCTGGTCTTCCTAAACCTTTTGGAAGTTTGATAAAACATTCGTTCAAGCTCAGATTATGGCGTACTGAGTTCTTCCAACCTTGATAAGCGCCACGGAAAAAAGGGAAGCGTTGCTGAAGAAACGAATAGATCTCTGAAAGCGTTAATCTCTTCCCCGGACTCGACTGAATCGCCATTACTATCAGCGCTATATAAGAATACGGTGGTTTCTCTTGGCGCCGCGCTCCAGGCTTTCTTGGTAACTCTGTACTAGACGGATTGTGTATCAACGGGTCTAAACTCTGATCCTGATTCAAATTGTTCGTCATCGATAAATTGGATCGAGGTATCACTGACGTGGAATTGGAATGGGCTATGGTAGACTGGTCTTGAATATGCAGACTCGAGTCAGTTTCGTTCTTCATCGTGATTCGCGCGTTGTCCACGCTTCCGCGAGCAGTCGACGGGACGATCACTGTCTGATCCATAGTTTGATTGGTCGTGACTGATCGTCACGCGGTAGTGAACATTCTAAAATTCAAGGTCAGCTCATTCACTTCACTGTTCATTCAATATTCCTCGGTATAAATTAAACAGTAGGATTGTAAGTATGTTACTTTAGACACAATAATCTCACAAATTCCAATTTCAGGTGTATCTCGACAAATGTGATCTAAGAGATTATCAAGAAAACGTCCTCAAACAGTAACCTTGTATGTATAGCGTCCTCGTCGCTCACGTCACCTGGTCGATGTCTCACTCACGATCGCAGCTCGAAATCGAATTTCGCTGTATTTATTGTTTATGTTTACTGTGTTAGTCGTCTTCACGCGCCGTGGACGAATTCGCGTGCGGCGGCCACGCGTTTCTGCGCGTAATCACAATCAGGATGAAGAGGAAAGAGGCTGTTATTTACGTGTGCCCGATGTAAATTGTTTGCACGGCGCCGAACGGTGGGGTCAATTATTTAGACTTGCCACTTGGCAGACGTTGCGCTGATGCGTCGCTAAGTGTTTTCGGATGACTGGACCTCGGAATCAACTTCGGACCTGGTGGAAGCTTAATACATCGCGGTGACGCGAGCCATGCAGTCACGGACCAGCCTCATCTCCGATAGGCGTGATGAACCGAGGGGATGTGGCTCGACTGTTCATTGGTCCACCAACAGTCTACGATACCAAAGCTCACACTCGTGACCAATAGCAACTGGTTCCTGTTACGATATCACGCCTGATAAAAATAAGCTTCAATTACTGAGAACATGCTGTGATTACTTGATGAGAGATTGTAACGAAGAAGATTGCATAATTCCTTCGTTTTTATTATTGGGGATAATTATTTAATTAGCAGAAAAATATGGATGATTCGAGAAATATGTTTAATTAATTAATATCGTATCATTGATCTCTTCTTTTTTTCTTATTAAAAAGAATTCTTAAAGGTTTCTTTTGTTATCACAGTACCATCGTGTTTTTGTTGTAATATTGTTTCCATTTGATCTGATAAGAGTATCAGTGCATATCGTGAGTTTGCCATAATTGTTATTTATTCTGCAAGTCTAATTATTATTGCAGATATACTCTGTTGAATAAAATTTTGATGATTCAGGGAAGACTGTATCTTTTATCTGTGTGCACATACGTATGATTACTTTAACTAATTAAATATAGAATCTTGTTTCTTAGTGTGATGTTTGATTTTCAGGTGAAACGGATGAAAATGGATTTTCATACAGAAATCATAATTATTTATTTCCTCAATGATTCCAGAGAATATGATATTCATGAATTGAACAGGATGACTTATTTTGTTTTCTTGTATCTTATTTGTAATAATTTTCATTTATACTTAGAAAAATGGAAAAAATATGGCATGTTACGTGTTATTAGTGAAGAAGTCACAATTTTAATGATGGAACATTAATTAATGATGGACAATCGTACTTTGATTCAGAGCTATAATTTTCTTATTTCAATAATGTCTGTATAAACGATTAATACTTGTGAGGAACGAGTTTCACGATTTCAGGATATGCGTTTGCAGACGGTACGAAAAAGCTCGAGGAAACGATTGGTCCACCTGTTGACCAACGAGATGTTAGAACTACGCTCCGCCCGACTGTAGAACCGCCCTCCATTCTCTGTCTGTTCCTTCCGGAATTTCTACATCATCGATTATCCCAAAATTTGGGCCAATTATCTGGAAATTTTGTCAGTGATGTCAGTCTCCGACAGATCTTAAACATCATCACAATCTTCTGTTCGTGGAATATAAAATACCGGATTTCCATTACAATTTTTCATCTTGAACAATAAAAAAAGAAAGATTATTTTGATGAAAACAGGAAAATCGGAAATTACCAACACGTTCGTGATTTCGAGAATTAATTATGTTTTTTCTTATGTAAAAATCGTGTAAAATTTTCTTTTTAGATTTTAAAGATGAAACTCAATAGAAAATTTTCTATGTATTTTTTAACTATTTGTATAATCTAGATTTTTACACTTACGTATGTCGTTAATGAGTTAAAATGTCTTCATCTTATCAAGTATTGTATTATTATTACATAAGAAAAAGCATTAATTTTTTTGCTAAGTTCACATTTATATGAAAATATACAAGATCTAAAACTTGGTAATATATAAGACAAACATGTAATCAGCTACACGTATATAATTTCTGAAATATATTATTTCAGTATGAATTTTTTAATAGATAATGTAAGACGTTATTTTTCTATTTACAGAGTCTTTGAACTCTCTTATCATAGTGTTCTTCACCTCATGATTAAGTGATTACGATTAAGTGATCACACAATGATCCGCCTGTCAATTAAGTCGTTGATTGAACCAAAGTGTTTATATGTCGGAATACGTGATGAGGTGTCAGATAACTGGTCTTGAAAAAATGGAGATCGATACTTATCAAGAATAATAATTTCACGTACACATACGTGCATATATATGCGTATTACAATCCGTTAAAGACTTGATTCAAGACTTTATACAAATATAAACTATAAAATATAAAAATCTTAAAATTAATTGTGAACGATTGAACGATTCCGAGACCGTCTATGGAATAACAATATTCAATAATAATAATAGTAGGTTACATACCTAACGATAAAAATTAAATGAAAATTTCTTTTTCGAATTTTTATAATTATTTTGTAATTAAGTATGCATAATACTTAGAATTGAAATTACAATTCAAAATGAAATTCCGATGTAGATTACGAAGAATGAGCCTGAATATCTATTCTCTGTGAATTGTAGAAAAAAGTATTTACATGATAAAAAAATTTCACGAAACACGAAAACTTGAAAATGAAGCACCGAAGAGGCAATTATTTAATGTCATCCGACGTTTGTCCGATATTATACGCCCCAAGCTCTCTCTACCACGAATTCTCAAAGAATTTGTTTGCCTTACAGCGAACGATCCGACGAAAGAAGCGTCACGGCCATCTTGTCTTTGCCTACTCGAAATCCTGCAACGTGCGTTTCGTAGTTCCGTTAACTCTGCTACATTGTTCTGAGTGTTCCTCGCTATTTATTTGTAGTATTATAAAAATTTTAAAAAATGTACCCCTGAAACATTTTTAACTTTTAACCATCAACAATAACTTCCTTAAATTTATCATTTATCAAACGAATTAATTACATTTTTATAGTTGTATAAATTTGGAATTTGTTCTAAGTAACGTAAATTTTCAACTTGATTGAGAGTAATGTAGTTTCCAAGACGCTTATAAAGAAATTGTTTAAAATTGTTGAATTTTAACATATTCTTTCAAATACGTATATAGAACGTTTAATAGACGATCTCGTGACTTAAGGGTTGAAAGTGAAGTACTTACCTTCTCTTGTAGAGGCCATCCTCCGAAGATAGTTGCGTTCAGAAGTGTTTACTATTTTACTGCTTCCAAGATTTCTCCGTGATGTTTTCTGCGACAGTTTCAAGTACCACTTGAGAAAAACCTAATTGAGTCTTTCGAGATATTTAAGAGAAAAAGGAAAAAGTACGTTAATACACAGAGAGTAGGCACAATCAGTTTCTGCCATGTTGCAGAAAGAAAAATTATTGTCTATGAGAAAGGATTTAATATCGTTCACCGTAAGAAAATAAGCACTTTAAATTTGCTTGCTATCTTGCTGTTCTTTGAAGGCCTTAAAACGACCTTTTCTTCCTTCTTCAATAAACAACACTCGGGCCAAATCGCGACAGCTCCGGATCAGTTTTTTTAAGATAAAACGCGATATAAGGTGCCGACAACTAAGACCACCCGAAGAAAATCCGTTTCAGTCGCACGTGTTTCCCGTAGGAAAACCGCAGACCGGAACCAGACATTACGGCTGTCTGTCTCACGTGCATGTTACGAACTCTCTCGTCTGTTTACATCCGGCGGCGTAGTCATTTTGTGACTTGCTTCAGAAGCAATGAAGCTCGAAATTTCAAGTTTGAATACATTGTACGGTAGAGTAAATATGTTCTCTTCGTGGAGCTTGCATTTCTAATGTAGATTCCAAATAGCTTCCAACAAATCATGCTGAAAACTTACATTTATAATAGATTAAACTCTTATTAGAGATTTCATGATATAATTAGTAATTTCGTCTTTTTTTTAGAAAAATATTGAGTACCTACTTAAGACTTTTTGCGAGACAAATTTTGTTTTGTTCTAGTCTTGAAGATTCCATAAGTGGAGCAGAATTATTATTATTGGTTATTGATACTCGCTAATTCATTTGTGAACTTTCATTTCATTAATTCTTTGGCAATTTACGCGATCCGGTTGCTCGACGAGGCCTAAGTTAGAGTCTCACTGCTTGTGGAGAACACGTGAGGCCCTGACGGCCACCCAAGCGGCCATCAGACACGCCGACGATATTCTCTGTTTACACAATACCGTAATTTTATACCGCTGATCATGGGTGCACGTTACGTTCCTGTCGCATGTTCAACCCTATGCTCACCAGCAGATCTACTCGCGTACACCTGTACAATCTAACATTAATGCTTTTAGAGTAGAAGCTAGAAGCTCTAATAGAATTTATTGAAATTTTACATAATTTAATTGCAAGTAGCTTGAAGATATTCTTATTTCCAATTTTTAAACATTCACTTGTTAAGCAAACGTGAGAAATAATGATGCTTGAATGAAATGAATGAAGATACTCTGCTTGAAAAGTATACATCAAGTATGATGAATGGTTGAATACATTAGTTGCACCTCGAGGTGAAAACAAACTCGGTTTCTTTTAAGGAAACGGATATCTTTTCTCTGGGGACGTGTCTCTGCTTTGATTGGGTCTTAAACTGTACCCAAAACAAACAATTCTGTCTCTTCTCTCTTTTGTTGTGCCTTGTTTCGGCCGCGATGGAACGTGACGTCCTTCCGACAAATGGAAGGGGTAAAATGGAGCAGCACGTGGTTGCCATACCCGACGCCTTACATTTGTTCAGTTCCCAATCTTCGAATTTGGTCTTTTAATCAGAACGAATAGATTCTTGTTAATTTATTACAGTTTACACTATCATAACTTTCTTCAATTAGGCTTATATTAACGGAGTATCATCTGATAAAATTATTTTATTTTTTAATATACTTTGATTAATATTTACGGACATAACAAAAGCTCTTTTTTTGTCGTTATTTCTTTAACGAAATCCTTCTAAACGATGTCACGACGTTTGAAATATTCCAAATTACTTTCATTGTCATATACACGTTAGCCATTACGTTCAGGTCGTCGAAACTCGATGACGATACGCTTTTCCCACGAAAATCTTTGCAGCGTCTCAGGTCTCAGTAGACAGTAGGTGGACCACTTCAGAAAATAGAATCGTTTTCAAGAGACACGGAGACAGGGTGAGAAATGGACAGAGACTACATCTAGATTGGAGGTCGCGAGATCACCTACGGATCGATCTATCCAGAAGCTCGTAAATTTTCGTCGAACCTCTGGTTCTCTCGAGCACCGTATAATTCTCTTGGATTTCTGCAGTCCATCCTTGGCGTACAGGGTCTGGATAGTGTTTCTTTTGCGTAAGATCAGGCTCGTCGATGAAACAGGCCGAAGAGGAACGAAGAGAGAAGACCAGCTCTCAAAATAAGACATGTTTATCCGCTGATGCTGCTATTTTGGAAAGCGCGCAAGTCTCTCTCCTGTACGTGTAAGTTTCTATCGGAGGCTCCCCTTGATTTCCTGCGATACTCCACGAAAGCTCGGGTTTCACGGTGTTCGTACGATTAAAACAATAATTTCCTGAAATTTTCCAAATTTTTTCATTAAGATTATTCTCGCAAATGTATGATCTTTTTTTTGTATTGACAATTGATTGATTTTTTTTCATAAAAATGTAAATGTATTTGATTTCATAAAAATCTTTTTTTTTACATTTCTGAATTTTTTAAAATTTCTGATTGCAGTAATATCTTCGTTGATTATTTTTATATCAAAGCTCGTTGAAGGCGAGTAGTAATAGCGTTTGTCTACGAAACCCGCCTTCCCGCTGCGTAGAAATTTTTCACTAACCAGGTCGCACCCCCGTGGAGACTGGTTGTTTATGCAACGTGTGTACCCCACTTAATCCACTGTTTTACTGTTTAGATCTTGACTACCGTAGGGGGTTGTTCTGACATGACCTCTCCGAGATTCCGTCTTGGGTCTTTGGACCCTTTTTTTCTCTTCTGTTTTTACTTTTTCTATGAAAAAAAGAGGTAAGAGAGAGAAACGGATACTTGCATACTTTATTCAATTCTGTAAATAATGTGATTGTAATACAATCAGCCAACCACCGAGGTTGTAAATCATAACAAAGTTAAAAAGATATAGGTAAATGGAAAATTAAATATTCTTATTAATCCCGTTTTGAAATTTTACCACAATAAGAAATATTCTTTAATACTTGTCAATTGGAAATTTCGCTTCGATAATAGTTGATCGTGTTCTTCTCGCTTTCTTTATTTTTTATTCTCTACAAAAAAGGAATATAGGTATCATCTAATATTTTGATGATATTAAGAATATTGTTGAATGTAAAATGCTTGATTACAACATGACATTTAGAGGAGATTTTTCATGATACAACATGATTTATTGTTCGCCACAATGTTACATTCCCTTTGTAGCAGGGCGCTTTATTTTACGTCGTTTAAAGAGTTACTATTGATATTTTTTCATAACTTCGAAATAACATCTTGACGCGATACTGGAAAACGAATAATAGATATCGCGAAATCTATGAAGCATAAATTGCTCGATATGCCCTCGTCATGCTCGTTTGAGCCAGAACGAAGAGCGTTACAGCTGCAGCCATCTTGCCGGACCGACGTTTAACGGCATCGTTAAAAATTAACGAGCGTTTGTTAAAAGACTCGACCTACCGGAATAGAAACTGAACACCGTGAACATACCGCGGCCTGTGTTACGTATCGGTAGTACGTAACTGCGCGCGATCTTTCAATTCTTCAATTACAAAAATTATCAAGATTTCGAGAATTTCAAACATTTAAATGTATCATCTCTTTTTGCACTTAATTAAATTACATATAATTTCATTCTCATTATCACGATATATTGCGTGGCTTGTAAAAACGTAACTAACTTTTAAATAATAAACGATAAAAATATACTTAACGAATTACGAAACATCATTTTATGAAAACTAATAGTGAACAAACTTACATCACTCTGAGCTTTCTAATTTTTACTACTTTCGAAAGAATAGTAAAAATATTTCTAAGCGCTGAAGGATTATTTATTTAAGCTATTAAGCAACACAAATTTTAATATCAGAAATAAGTAAAAACATGATAGATTGTATAGACATGACATAGAGTAAATGTTACATATGAGTTGAAAAATTATGAGTTTATATCATAAATAGTATTCTCTTTTGTAATAATGATTTGACTTTAAATCGATGATTTTCTGAACGCCATTTTCTACGAATCTTCTTCAATGAACCGGAAGTTATAAATCTTAACTCTTTTTTCCACCACTCGTCTTTCTTATCGATGGAAATCTTTGAGACAAAGACGCTGCCTGTACAGTAACTAAGACATCGACAATACTTTTCCTGCCTCCTGTGTGTTTACATCACAGAGTATCGTTACGAGCTTTCGAACGTGAACCATCTGTTTGGACTGTCCAGCGGGAAGATGATACTAAAAAAGTATCTTTCTTTTCTGCATCTTGCATGACTCTTCGATGAAATGAGAATAAAAAAAATAAATTTTAGACTTTTCTGGTAATCTCATTAAGTTTTTATATTATTAAAAAGAATTGTTTTCTTTGTGCGTGTAAATATTTCAATCATAACGATATAAAATGTTTCATAATAATATACATACATATTTAATAAATTATTATTAACTGGATGATGAAAGGAGTTTTGTTCCTGATAATTTGTATTTGAAGTGTTCAAAATCATATAATCTATTATCGATAATATAATTTGCAACCATCGAAATAAGTTACAATCGATAATGTAGGAAACAAACAGCGACAATATTTAAATGTTGGTAAAGTAGTTTTCGCTCTTTCTGGTTCCGTTATATTTCTCAAGGAAACCTACTTTATTGACGACGTGATATAAATTTCAATCTTTAGATGTCACTATATACATCTGTTGATAAGAAACTAATCTAATCAATAACACTAACATTTCAATGTAAATTATAAAGGTGAAAATAATGTACAAATATTGTAGTGGTTATACTACATCTATTTCGTAGAATTCAAAAAATGGAAGGAATTATTTGTGTGATTTATCAAGGAAACGCGTAATTTCTAACAAAAATTCTTTATTTATTCTTATTTCATTTATTCAAAAATTGAACGATTACGTCCGTAAAGTTATATGATACGCAAAGTTGCATTCTTAAATACTTTATCCCAGACTAAATAAAAACATCGTTCAACTGATTTCGTATATTTTCTGAATCAATATTGAACCTTCCGCGTGACCTTGGCACAACAGGTAGGTTAGTTAGACTGAACAGGTCTTGCTCGTCATCGTTTCTTCTTTTTCTTTTCACATTTTTATAAACTGAATGAATTATAGTCATTTGTTCCCGATATCAAATTTACGTCCGTCAATGTCTTTCGTCTTAATGATCGACGAGTTTTCAGTACCTGGCCAACCGTGATGCGCGATGCGATTTACATATCAATAGAAATACACGGTGAATCGACAAAAATATTTTTTCAGTTGCTGAGTTGCAAGTTCGCTTGCTAAAAGAACTCTTTGCTTGATTCTTCTTTTTTTTCTGACGAATTAAATAAATGCTATTAAAAGCTCTCTTATCATGCCAACATGTTGCAATATTTTGATAATTATATCACAATGTCTTTACTCGAGATTGAAGAATACGAATTGAGAATTTTAATTCATTAAGGTCCAATATCGTATTGCGTTGATTAAAAAATTTTTTAATCGCAATTCTTACCTTGCTACAATTACATATTTTTTTTTATAGATCATTTCATGGGTCTTAATGGATTAATATAATAACCGAAAATTGAAAAAATGTATCTTGCCTTTTAGCCAATACGGCTTTCCCAGCCGTTTTTTGTTTATTCTTGACTCTCACAAAGCGATCTTTATCAGTGCATTGCGATCTCCCAGAAAAACTCGTAAAGTTGTGGAAAGCATTGCCATTGAAAACGAAAGTGGTTCATTTAAGGACAGCTTCGAGGAAAACGTTTCAAGAGTTTTAGAGCCGAGATGCGAGAAACAAGGTGATTCCGTAGGCAAGATTGCCAGGAGGGTGGTGAAAAAATAATCGAAACGTCTTGGAAGCCGTCACAATTAACATAGCTGGCAATAAAATAGAAAACGTATGAATACACATGTCACACCGAGTTTAAATATTCGGCTTCGTTCGGTACCACTTACGAATGTTTCGAGTGTTCTCGCTTTTGAGCTGAACGTTGCCACTCGAGGGGTCAACTTGCACCAGTTTCTGCTTCAAAATACCATTTCCCTTTTATCGAATAGTATCGAATAACGATACGTTTATGCAATTCGTGAAGAGTGCGACAAATTTATTTGTCCATTTTCGTCAAGTTGTCTTCTTTGTATATAATATAGAGAATTCGTAATTCTAATGATGACTCTTTAACGTTGGAACTGTAACTCTACGCGTAGATACGTTCCAATCAGGAAGTGTGAATATCGTCCGTGCCCCTTGTGGAACAAAAGAGAATACCAATTTAGTCGTCCGAATTCGTTTTTGGTAAAACGTGTCGCCGCAAAGAACATTTGTTTCGGCTCAGAAGGGGGTGTGCACCCTGTAGGTGGCTGCCGCGAAAGAACCTCGACCCTAGGCCATCTGGAACGACTTAAAACACTGAGAAGGATGAACCGTCCGAGGTCCTTCTCGATGTCTCTTTCTTTGGCCTCGCGCCCCTTTTCTTATCCATCTTTGAAGATATGCGTACGTGCACGAAAAGGGACGAGTCGGATTTCGGAAAGAAAGGTTAGCGTTTCTCTTGTGGTTAGATTAGACTTGTAAGTTGCTGTAGATCGTAGATTAACGCATGGAATTATGGATTTCATGTGGCGAAGCAACGCCATCGGTCGCTCAACGAGAGAGAGGGGAACTATTTGAACTACTGACGATTTGAAAGGCGCCATAATTCCAGATCAATCTTTGGATTAGGACTTGTGTCAGTTGAATAACGCCACCGGTCGATCCGACGGATGATCATTTTTTATTCGCAACGACCGGCCTGATTTAAAATCCCCGAATCGTTGTTCGGCATCATTTCTGTTAAAGATAGATAAAGTAAGTATAAATATAAATTATAAAATGTAAAATACAAATGTAAATACAAATATAAGTACAAATATAAATTATAAAATTATTGAGAACGCAATTATATGTATTACTGATGATTATATACGAATTATATATGTAAATAAAAGAACACGAATCTACCTTATGTGAATAAAAGGCATTTCCTTGAAGAAAGTAAAGAGACAAAGCTGAAGATTAAAATAACTGCAAAATCTGCAAATAAAGTTTCGTACGTGTTGATTCATCGACGAACTCTATGGATTCACAATGGCATATTTGGACACATAGAATGGATAACGTACTAAATAACGGCCAAGACCTAAAAGCCCAGAATGCATTAAAATGTTTTGAGAATCATTATTAAGAAAATGGTTTGTAAGATTCAATAGCGAAAATAAAATGAATAAGAGACTAATAATAAATTACGTTGATATGTTGTAGTGTTGTTTAAGGAACAGAGGAAGGAACAGAGGAAGTCTGGAAGATCCGTCTGGAAGGCGGAAAGAGAGAGAGAGAGAGAGAGAGAGAGAAAGAGAGAGAGAGAGAGACCGGAAAGAACGTGGAGAAGGAAGAGACGAACATCAAAGCGAAGCGACAACGGATACGCGTAAACCTTGAGCTGCGAATGCCGAAAAACCGACAGAGGTTCGAAGTAACTGACGCGTTCTCGGGAAAACTCATCAAAGAGCCGTGGATGGATAAATGTAACCGGGCCGTTTAACGTGAAACCTCTCGCTAATTTTAATTGCTGCCTGATTTACGTCTCGATACGTTCTTTCCCGCTCTTCTATTTTTTCCTCCTCTTTTCTTTCCCTTCTACTTCGTGGTACGAAGATCCCCTACTCCCTAGTGCTTTTGGCACATGTGGATAGACGTTGCAGCGAGGGCTTTATTGCGTGGCCGTGAACGTGACCTCTCTTGTGGAAAAAATGATAAATACTTCGTAAAGCGGATACGTGATTACCGTGATTTGTCGGTACCGTAGGGCAACGATTTGTCACGGAATTTAATTACAGATGACGCAAGCATCTCGACTCATATATTAAATACATAAGTGTTTGTTTGCTGTACAACTTTGCAACTGTGCAACATAATCATACATTATAAAACAATTATTATTCTGTGTTGCAGGTATTTATGAACATTAAATGGTACAGGATTTAAAGTACCAGAGATGGAAACATTTATAAACTTTTCAGAGAAGCTAAATTCAAAAGCTCTGATTACTATCAATAAGTTTTTGGAAAAGATAGTATATATACATGTATGCAAAGGTAAGTATCATTAGAATAATAATTTTGGGTTTTTCATAGAGCATACGTTAGCTATTTTGTATGCATGTATATGTACATTGTTCCTTTATTGACAAATGTATCTATGCAAATGTACGTATGTTTTTGATGAGTAAAATGCACAAGTTTAATTAATAAAGAAAAAGTATCGAGTAAGTATAGAATAAAAAGCATATTAGTAAGAAAGAAATTGTTTCATACATATACATGATTTTTACTGGAAATTTTTCAATAGTCGTGAATTGTCATGTACTAAGTAAACCTTATAGAATTCAGTTTGACAAAATTTGCATTTAATACAACAAATCTAATTTTAGAAAAGAAACGAAAGGAAAAAGTAGAGAAGAAGAAAAACGAATTTGTGTTATGTACTGTTAAAAGAAGCAAGTTTCATATACCAGTTTCTATCTGGTTCAGATACACGTCGGCACAAAACTAGGTTTCATTTTCCTTGCACGGCTATTTTACTTTACATATCATATATATTCAGGGAAACACGGAAGCGACGTAAGTGCGGACGTAATATTCAGTTTGGTTTGATGCCACAGTCCGTCACCCCTGCGGCTGTTATCACACAAAACAAAGAAACCCATCCCCTCACGTCGATATTTTCTCGTTCCTGTCATCGTTGTTCTCCCTTCTCGTAGGGCGGTACTCTACCCCACCTAGACATCCTTTTCTTCGTCGACCTGCGCCTTTCTTCGATCGCGGCACGCTGAAGTTCGGGGCTGCGGATGCGGACATCAGGGGAGACAGTAACGTCATTACCATTGGCTCACTCTGCAGACGTATAATTACAACAATGGTGGAGCTCGAAGGGGATGAGAGTAAAAGTTTTACTTTTGACGGAAATGAGTATTCTGCTAGCATGGACATGTAAAAATTAGTATGTTATCGCTGCTGTTCTCTTTTGGTTTATACAACCCGAAATGATTGTTATAAATATCATTAAAATATGGTTTTTCACTATTTGGTTTTAGTATTCAATATATCATATTTTTATGCATTCTGTATTCCACGTTTTTTAAATAAACGCATTGAAAAAAAGGAGATACCTGAAATCTTTAGTGACAGAATTATTTAACCTTTTATTAGAAGATTAAAAATAATTTTTATATATGTACAAAATATATGTACAAAAATAATGTGTCCTTGAAGATGTATTTTCATACTAAAATAATTGCTTCAATATATTATTCTCTTTTTATTCAATTATTATCCTCTTTTTATTTTAATAAGACTAATAATGATAATAATAATCGAATTATCAAGAATATTTCCAGAGAAGAAAAGAAAGAAAGGACTGTACTCGCCAACATCGGAGAATGCTCTCTTTGGCAGACAGCGTGGCACCGAAGGCTCTCTATCCTCGTTTTTTTCTCGGGCGTGGCAATAAGGAAGTGGGCCCACTGCTTAAGAAAACAGAGAGCCGCCAATATCGGGTAGGCCCTGCTGACTGCCTGAGAAAACAGTAAACCGTTTTCGAAATCCTGTCGAGGATAGGGGGCGACTTAGCTTTCCATCATGAATGAAAACCTAAATGCTCACGAGTTGTCACGAAAAGTGCCGAAACGTACGCGCTATGCTCCGTACTATTAGATCTTTTGAATTAAATGTCTTAAATATAAATTGCTTCACTACTGGAGTTCTTAGAACAGAAAAATAATTTGAAAATTTCACGGATTATTAAAATGATAAAACTAAATTTTTATATATTTCTAGATATTTTGGATTATTTAATCATTTTGTTTTATTTACTCTGTTCTTATAGTTATCATCAGGTTTGATGATGAAGAAATTTATATGAAAATGAAGAAACAAGAAAGATGTAATCTAAGAAATATTAATAAGATCTAGATAAGTATGTAATGGATTTGTGTCCTTGCCACAAAAAGATGCATATAAGTGATGGTCTTTCCGGACCATCTTGTTTGCCGCAAGACAGCGTGGCACCAGTGGCCAGAAAATCCAACCCGACGTTCAGGGTAGGCGGTGACCGTTTAATTAACAGCCTGACGAAAGGGAACGACAATTAATACGATACCAGCTTCCTTCCAGAGGCAGGATCGCTTAGACCAGCTTGCACGTGTGAAATGCACCCGAAAATATTTGTCACGATTTGTTACGTGATAAATACTCCTGGTGTGATCTTCGCATCGTTGCATTGTCGTAACATGTAGAAAAATATGATAATTAGACAAACAAACAATATCAGTAGTGAACAAATCTTTATTGACCATAAAACTATCAGCCAAATGTCAGATTTTCTTCATTTTAAAACAATGTACTTTCAGAGTTTAAAAAGGATTAGCGATCACATTAATGAGAAACAAATACTTTTTAGAACAAGTTACAATCATATCTCAATGAAAATTTAGGTATTCTCTTATAAATTAGAAATTAATAATTCGAAATTTCTTCTATTTGCATTTAACCCTGCTATATTTTCTCTATCATTTTTAACTCGGCTTTTATCTGATCTCAAAAAATATATTTAATTTGAATGAAGTATGAAAGAGATTTTATTGATGTAATCACACACAGTTATATTGATTTAGAATTTTGAGTTTGAAAATGTTACCTAAATGTTACCTAAATGTTACCTAAATGTTAAATGTTATATATTATTTATATAAATTCGAAAACCGTAGCAAAGTTAAGTAGTTTAGTACCTATGCGTATCCTATCGACTGTAAAGCAAAACTTGTTATCATTCTTCGAGTGATGCCAGTCCTGTCTTTCGACTTAACGAGTTGCCCTGCGACCAACGAAAAGTTCGGTGAAGGTGCAACGCGAATACTGTGTATCTTTCGCGCTGCAAAATCCATAATGGGACTTAATGGAGCTGACTGTCAGTGCAGAGTTTCTCCTTGTCTCGGTGGCAGACTGTGACTGGACAATATGTACTCGGTAGTCATGCCGCCACCGTTATTTGACAGGACGTGTCCGCGCACACGTGGACATACGTACAAACGATTATTTTATGTATCGTAAATGCATGTGGTAGCAGAAGCATGGTCAAAGGAAGCGTATGTCAAAACGGTTGGAACTGCTCTGTCAATTGCGATAAGTAAATTGTAATTAACACAATCAAATATCTAAGAAATACACCATTCGTATTTTATTACTTATATCTTTATATTTTTTTTACAGTACTCCAAATTTATTATTATTGCACGATTGAATATTTTTTTTGCGATGACAATCGAACAATTGGCGATTTCTATTCTTTTCAACAATTCTACGGCAGCGAGTGTCAAAGTCAAGCCATTCTCAGTGGTCCGGTGTTTTGACACGATGGAACCTCCAAGGATAATCCTTTAAACGGCACTGACGGGTGGTCCTCGCGAGTCACCTTGCTTGCAGAACCTGCCTTGTCGCTTCTACTTTTAATCCTGTAGGCCAATCTGGCACACGAGCATTTCCTGCCGTTCTCTAGGCCAGGAAAGTCTGCGGTTAATCCTACGAAAGTCCGAGAGTCTTCTGGTGGTACGAGAAGTTTCTCTCTATCCTTACTAACTTAACGTACCTATCTGAATATCTGCAAATTGATTAGATGTCGTGTATCTAAAAAATATGAAAAATTATCTCATAGTAATCAATAGTTTAGCGTAAACTCAGATGATACAATTTTTCACAGAGGAATACTTGGCACGTATTCTTCTGTATCTTGGAACACAATGCCATAATTGTACATAAATAGTTGAAGTTTAGAAGTTGAGTTGTTAGAAGTTTCAGTCATATATATGTTCTATGATGAGCATCGTATAACCTGATATTCGAACAGAGATTCGGTTGTCGGACCATCGTAGAAATGTGTGAAGCTTAAATTGGACTATCAGGTTCGTGTTAGGTCCAATGATTGGAAATTTAAACCTAACAGTATATGTATTTTGAACATAATTTAAGTTGAGTACTTTGAAATTTATAAAAATTGAAATTATTAATAAAAGAAAGTTAATTTCTTAATTCATACAGTCATTTGTATTTATATAATTTAATTCCAATTAAATATTAATCTAATGAATTTTATTTTTCAACAGAACGAGAGAAATCTGTGAAAAGATAAAGAAGAGAACAAGAAGAAAATTATTATCAGCTACTCGGTCTTTCCAAGGTTCACGTTTTCCACGGATGAACCTTTGTCTTCATTTCTCGGCATCCGGTTCCGGTCCTTATCTTACGTTACACATGTAACCTTCTATACTATTTGGTCCATTGTTGGCCACATGTGCCTCGTCTCAAGAGGTTTGCTTATGTTGGCCCAACTAACATAGCAAAGCTATGCCGAGACTCGAGTGTAAACTTCGCCGACAGACCGATCCTGGAATTCGATTGCATCTAATCGTTCTCTGGCAATGATATGACTCTATTTAAGTAAGCGTAACTCACTGCATGGCGAACAACTATTTCCAATAATCCCCTATTTCCAGCGAAGCACAACGCAATGTAAAATCAATTCGTAATAGAAAAATTTATATTTTTTTATTTGTAATTATTTTATTCGTTAGCATTGTATTTGATAGTTTGTAGTTGTAATAGTAGACTAATTAAAATTTGATAAAAATACTAATTTGACTAATATATTCTTTTTATTTGTCACAAAGATTTTTAATCAGACGGTTTGATAACAGACGCTGCTATTCAAGACGAAACTGCTTGCCGAGAATATGGTTACCTATTGCATGCACATGTGTACGAGATGTCATCATAGAAAACAAGATTTCCACGAGATTCGTGGTCCTGTGGTTTCCGGATCGACAGAGCGGACGGTGTTCATCCTTGCGTGAGTTTGAAACTCCTGGAATCTCGTATAAATTTTCTACTGAGTTTGTGGTGGAGAGTATCTAATACAAGCTGAAATTAATTGCTGATTAATGTGTTTTGTAAAAAATTGTTCAAAGTCACAAATTACACGCTTTCATTTATTTAAATCTCCTTCTTTTAGATAAACTTTTATAAAAAAAGAAAGAAAAGATAGAATGAACTGGAGCAACATGTGACAACTACCATTAGACACATTCTAATTGCATCAAATATAATAAGTCTAAATTTTGGATTAAAAGAACATTTCTATATAAAAATCTCTCAGTGACAGGAAAATTCTTTCTGAAAGGTACCTACTTCTGAAAGATACGATGTAACAATTTCTATATTTTCAATCTTTATCGTCATCGCTAATAACGACGTAAGTACGTGCAGTTGATGTGACGTTAAAACCTATTAAAGAAAAAAAGGAAAAGGAAGGAAAAAGAATTTTTGAGTTGCAATCTTTAAGTGAGCGTATCTTTGACCGGCCAAATGTCTCTTGAGTAACAATGAAGTGACACAAAGGCAGGACCGAACGTCAAATCCAACGGAGGCTGCCGATCAGTCAGCAACATCTAATAAATGAGTAAATAATTTCGGTCACGTACCACTAGCGGGTATAGTCACAATGGCTGCTCCTTAAATAGGATTATATTAAGCTGTTTCACCAGCGATGAATGGCGAGTCAAATGGAGAATCGTCGAGGATGTTTTGGTAGGCGCGACTACGTGAGCAGTCGATGCCAGTGCCGATGCTGTGCCACCTTGGAGCAGTACTGGTACACGAAGAACACGAATACGAAGAAGAGGAAGAAGGTGGTTGACAGGTAAATGGTCATAGGCATCTTCGTCGTCCCTTGTCCACCAGCTTTCCCACGTCGCGTTGTGCAGAACTAAAAATCGCTGTCCTTCCGTTCATCTTTTTTCACGCTTTTCATGTTCCTTTTTTAATTCTAAAACTTTGCGCAAGTTTCGAGAATGGTGCATAGAGGATGTAGCAGAAAGATTAGGGTGATTATATCTCATACGTGTTTGACACCTTTAGTATATTAGATATGTATTAGACATGTATAGAATAATGCAGAAATACAGGTCGACCTCTTGCGCTGGAATGACGTGCCACGCACGTCGAGAATTTTTTGTCTCAAATTGCAACATCTTCTCAGTTTTAAGTGTATTTAAATGTAACCCAGGTAAAACAAATGATAAGATTATTACTTCTTAATTTCTATTCAGTGATATCATACCGACGAGTTCAAAAGAAAAAGAAAGCGACGAATTATTGTATACGGTTCGGTCACTCGTTATGGTCAGTTACCAGCGCAAGAGATTAATGTTGTATTGCGTACATATTTCAACTCATGTAGAATTTACCGCACGATTCCATTAATAAGAATTGAAAGAACTCTTTATTACAATTCTGTCGAGTCATTTAGAAGGAAAGTTAAGTTATTTAAAATTAATTTGAAACCAAATAACATATATGCACTGAATATTCTCCAAGTCCATAAATAATTTCGTTCAACATAATTGGAAATTCTCTGAATATCGTAACTACAACTACAAATTAGCCCTGGATGTTTCGGCGAAAAGGCCGGTATATCGAGGTTTCATATATCAGAGTGAGTATATCGTTAAACTTTCATTTTGTACCGTACTCTGTTACTTATTTGCTCGGACATTTACACGTACATTTCGATTGAACCTCCGCCCATAAAGCAGTGAGCTTTCATCGGATACAAGGTACCAGGGCGATCCGAAAATTTCGACGAACTATTTTAAAGGCGCGACGACAATTTAAAAAACCCGCCAATAGGAGATTCTCGACCTCTCGTTGGATCGCCGTTCTTTGTCGTTGAATTATTTTAGCGGCCGATATTTCCATCCGTACTGCCACCTAAGCGAGGTCTCCGAGCCAAAGTCAACACGAAGCGAGCATCCTCCTTCTCTCTTGCTTGCCCCTTTCTTTCTATCTCGCTTTTCCCCCATGAACTTCCAGAAATGAAATAGAATTCATGGATAACGTATTTAGCTACTTCTCGTGCATGCACAATGCATTAAAAAAATATCATTGATATTCCAAGATTTCCAAACTTTAATTAAACTGTGTCAGATCGACACGAATAAAATTTCCACTTTGACGATAGTCATAGATCACGTTGTTTCAAATTTTATATTGATTTCACTTTTTCTTGTGCCAACTTTTTTATTTAAATTCCATTACAAATGTTTCGTGCAATTTCCTTCTCTACACTAAATTCAGATATTAATTGAATTTTCAATTTATAAAATGGCTAATTTTTAATCGCGAAATTTTAAATCGATTATAAATATAATACGATGACCTTGTGATAACTAAAATGTTACTCGCGCAACATAGTCATAAAACAGAAAGGAAGAGTAAAACAATCATCTGTAAAATGATACTATAATTTGTTGAACGTATAGGTGTTGGCTTTTATTTTTATTTGAACGTATCTTCGGATAACTAGACGGCTTGGCACCTAGCACGCTGCCATCATCGAGGCACGAGCAACTATTATTCTTCCGGTCAATTCGTCGATCGACGGAACATTTTATCGTTGATTTATCTGTTGTTTGCTTTCTCAGTACGTGCGGAAACACAGCAAACGACCGATTTATGAACGGCCGATAGAGGGACGGGATTTGAGAAATCGCACCGATGGTAACTTCGCTATGACGAAAAAGCGGCACACGCGGTTTTGCGTATTGCACCACGTCGAATTTTGCGGATTGCTGTATTTTCAGAAATTTGATGATTCACACGACGACAATATGCTGCGCTATTTCGATTGATCGTTAATTATTGTAATCGAGATGATGGATATATAAGAATGAAAATGTACATTCTAGGTAGATGAATATAGATGAGATATAGAAGATGTATATATAAATAAATTTACATAAATGAAGATATAAAATAGATACAGATGAATACAAGCGAAGATGTAGGTGTGTAGATAAAGATAATAAAGATGTAGAAATGGCAAAAATTCAAAGATCTATAATAAAGAGTTACATATCATAGATAGATATATTCATGTCAGTTAGACGCGTTAACATTTTTGAAAATGATGAAAATAGTATTAAATATATCGCTTTCTCGATCAACATTAGGGGAATAACCATGCGGCCATGTATTCTTAACGCTGAATCGTGAATTGCAACCAGTCGAGTCAAAGTGATTCAAGTGGTTTCGCGTGAAAGCAAATATTTGACAAGGAAAGATGAATTTCATTGGAATTCCTCAGTGTCCATAGACAGCGCGGCACCATATTGCGATGGCTACTGACAGCGTCGCTTGATTTAATGAATTTAAGTTGATGAAAAATTTAACTCTTATAAATTTCAGGAAAAAATCTTTTCTCTTAAGTAATTTTTAAAAAATATGGAAATTAAATTAATTTGACATTTGTTTTAACCTTGCTACTTTCCTCGGTTCTATTTTGATAGACATTAAAATATAATGTTATAAAGTATGAAAAGAAAAAGGTATCTCAAGAAAAAAGAAGCGAAGAGAACAACGATGTTAGAAATATTTTAAACAGATTCACTCGTCATTACGTAAAATGTACAAAAGTCAACTGGTGAATGGAGCGCAACATTTCATTGCCAAAAAAAGAGATTCGACGATTCACGAGCAGCCTATCGAGCCGATTATTTATACTATAAGCAAAATACCGGGGCTCCCGGGCACTCGGTCGTGCAACATCGGTCGCACTCGTAATTCGAACGGAGGATCAACCGGCGATGCTAGGCTGTCAGAAAACGAAATACCATCCGGTCCACTTCGAGCCTCCACTCGAAGACGGGTATTATGAATGAATCTCCGAGACGGAGGGAAAAAACGGGTACAGAGAGAAGAGAGAGAGTGATTCGAGTCTCTCGAACCTCTCCAGTCTCAATGGAACCGAGAGAAAAAATCCGTGTGGTCATTTTTCGATCGCACAATGAGGCTGACTGCTCGCATCATCTTTCTCGTTGCTACTTCGTCGCTACTCGCGTCTCCATGTTGCTGCGTCACAACAGTGACACATACAGGCGGGATTCCTACACCCGACGGGGATCAACGATGAAGAAGGGCGAATGGGATGGAGAGAAGGAAGAGAAAGAAATTCGATGTGGCTTCACAATGAGCCTCTTGGATGACTAGCACTAAGGGAAAGGTTATTTATGCGATCTCATTCTGAGACGAGGCGACACGACCATGTCCCGTAAACAATGCAATCTTACGAACGAAGAATGTTGACTGATTCGATTAACGGCGATGATTGGTTGTATCTTGACTCTTTCGTCCGTTCTCGGCATTCCATGCGCTTTTCAGCCGGGTAAAAAGAACCACTGTTTCACGATATATCTATAATACGTATAGAGATTTCAGTCAAAACAATCGCATACCTTTCTCCCCTACTGGTAAATTATTCAGTCATTTTTATGTCTAGAAAAAAATCGTAAATTTCCAGAAATAGTGGTGAGTCACGTAGAAGTCACATGATATCCGTTACCTCGATCACGAAGCATCCCGATCGATCACGTGGCTTTATGCGAAAGCGTGATCCAAGCGGCGTTTCGAGAATCCTTCGTCGATCCATCGGTCAAGTCGTTGACATCTTGACGAGGCGCAAGGAACGTCTGGTGTCACGTAAAAAAACCGTTCGTCTTCAGGAACGCATCCACCCACCGTCGACAGGTTTGACGCCTTCCGAGGGTCTGATGTGGGGTCTTCTGAACTGCAGGCTATACATATATATACCGAAAGCTCTTCAACGACCAAGCTGTTTCGTCTTTCGAAATTTAACGGCTGTTAATTACAATACCCTTAGTTAATTTCTGTAATTAGGTTTACTCATTTTTCATGATTCAGATTGCTCAACAATGCAAGATACAAGGTAATATTATCATCGATGTTATTTGCTTGACTTTACTTGGCAAACAAATTTAGAATTAACAATTTTAGAATTAAGCGTTCAAAGATGTACAAATAGCTTCTCTCTAGAAAGAACGTTATAAGTAGTGTATTGCTTTTGTCGTTAGAAACAAATTGTTACGAGCGGCGAAAGTAATTTTTAGTTAGGTACAATCCGTCTATTAGATGACCCTCGCTCAGGAAGTAAATGGATCGAGAAATCAACTGCCATTTGTGTAAATATGATTGTTTCGTGCATTGGAATAGCTTACTAGTGCGTTTGAAAATGAAAGAATACTGTTGTAACATATTTTCATTGTTTTTTCGTGTTTTAAATTGTTTCACATTTAATTTAATATTTAAAGTTAAGAAAAAATTCAAATTTAAATATTTCAAATTTCAGAGACTTAAAAGTTCGAATATTCATATAAAAAGTTTCTAAATCTTTCGAAAAATCAAGGCAAATCATTTTTTTCTGTTCTAAAATATTAACTTAATTATTACTACTTCGATTTTATTTTAACATTTCAGTTTTTAAAAAAAATCTCATTTGACCTGTCGGCCAGTATTTGTTAATATGCCAGTATTTTCTTTAGGTGCGAAGAAATTTAGATTTCTACGGTTGTCGCTCCGATAAACGTTTCCGACGGTTGCAGCCAATTTCCTCTTCTGAAAGGAGACAAGCAAGCAGTGCCAACGCTGGGTGGTTCCGCTATCAAACGGTTGAACGCCTTCGAAGACGAATGTTTCTCGTCTCTTCCTCGACCTTTTTTCTCCTCACTGTTACCCCTTTCTTCTTCTACTTCCTTTTCCTAGCTGGCGGCTTTCAAGCTCCATTACTGTCTCTTTGAAATACGCTAGGCAGTCCAATGAGCTGTTTTTTATTGCTTTATTAGTAACCACGGCTACAAGCTCGTGCAAAAAATTGCCGAACATTTCGACAAAAAGCTGTCTCGACTTTTCGTTTTGGGCTACTAACTTCGTAAACCTCTAACCTTACAATCTTAATTTCGCAGTCTATGTCTTCATATGTAGATACCTATGTACTGAAAAGTTCATATCGGAAATTGGAAAAGATTTGATTTGAAGTAAGAGGAATAAAGAAAAAGATTAGAATTAGACCTTAGATTTTAGATCTGATAAACGTAATATTTTAATATAATTAAATATCTATATTTTGTGATTAACGTCTGGTTGAGTGCACCATATGTTCCGTCTTACTGGGATATCGGTTAACATTAGGATTTCCTGGTGTCTGCACAAGGTTCAGACGAAATTCAACTGACGCCTTGTTTGTTGACGTATCGACTTTTCCAAAGAAGATCTTTGATTTTGATCGACACGGAGATTCACGTTGATCCGGGTTATTAGTGGAGTCTCTTGGCCCACGGCGAGTGCATGAAACGCTGGAATCGAGATTTAAACAAGCGTCACGGTTAGAGAAACTTGTGAATCCTACTCCAACGTTCCGTTCGTCAGTTTCGTCTTCTAGTTACGCGCAAAATTGATCTTTTTATAATTGCTTGTCGCTCGCTTCATGATCCTTGAAGCAATTATTATTTCAAACTAGCACGAGCTATCTAATTTTCTTGATATTCGGACGGCATATCTGTCATAATATGTTCTTAATATTCAACGAGCAACCACGACAGATTGCGTTGTGTCAACATAACTCATTGCCAGTATCAACAAGAAACGGTTACAGCTTACGTGCGTGTCCAACAAGATTCTACATGATCTCACAATCATGAAAATAGGCTTTTCTATCCTATTGTCATAACATAAAAAGTTTTCAATTACTCCATTTTCATTTCATACTCAATAAGTACTTACTTGATTGCTTTTACGTTAAAGAATGTACTCGTACGTCGATTTTTTAATAATAGAATTTTATTAATGTGCGTATTCATATAGGAAAATACCTGGGCAGTAGAAATCAAACGGAAAGATGAAGCAACAGGGCGAGTGAAGAATTATTCAAAAAGTAGAATGCTCTCCTGTGTACGCATGTATGGAACAAAGATTCATATTTTGCCTGCTTACAGCCTACGTTCGGTCTTCAAAGTGTACTCGTCAGACAAGAGGAAATGCTTTTTGTCCTCCCTGTGCATCCTACGCATATATTTAACTTTCCATACTTCTGCGTGCAAAGAACACTCACTTCTTTCTTCTATTGTCCATTTCTTAAAAATTGTCGCTTTTCAGATTTAACTAAAAAAAAGAGAGAAAAAGAGAAATGTGTAATAACAGTGCCTCACACCTTGGAAGAATAAATCAAATTTAAATTATAGACAAGAACCTATTATTAAGGATGATTCTATATTAATATTAATCTCTTACTGCAAAATTTTATTCTTTTCTATACACAGAAGCAGGCACAGTTACATTGGGTCACACACTGAGAATATTTTGTCAATCGTCAGTCATGCTCGTTAGCGGCATCCATCAGTGACGGGGACGCGTCTCGACTTCTCGAAATAATCACGTAAACGCATATAACTCGTTTTTTCTTCTTCTCTTTCTTCTTTACTCTGCCCCAGTCATGTCGAATAGACTAGACGTAAATGTACCATGTCTGGAATTTTTACGGCGTTGCAACAGCTTTATTTCATTTTTGATGATAATATGAACAGGTAAATAAGTGTCACTTTAAATCCATAAACAGCCAGCATTTTCATCTGGCACAAGAGCAATAAGAATCTATCAAAATTTTAGATAATATGATTAATAATTAGTCGCTTGACTAAAGAAAAGAAAAAAAGAAAAAAAGAAAATTTAAATACAAATCAATCATCAATTTAGTTGGTCCATTCCATTTTCAGATATAAATTAATGCATTGACTATCGTAATAGTTAGCAGTGTAATAGTTTCAAAATAACATAAACTCTATTCTATTCAAGTATAAAAATATTCAAATCGAATAATTTTCATTATAAAATAATATTTTAGAAAAATTAAAATATATTATAATGTATTATATTAATACATATCTTCGAAATAAGATATAGAACATTACTGTAATAATGAAAGTATCATATATATTAGCAAGACCGTACACAATCATGATTGTGTTAATCTTTCAGAATAGAGAATATTAATCACCGAACAAAATACTTGGAAATAAGGTCGGAAAAAATGAATGGAATAAATACGTGAGTAAATAAGTAAGATCCAGAATGCAGTGACGATACCCCATGATGGTTGTTCGTTCGTGCAGGTGGTTTTGCACGAGGACACGAAGCGGTGCTTGGCTTCTGTTTTCAGAATAAACTAGCGAGCTTATACTCATAACAAGAAAAATATTAAATCACCGTCATCGCCTGTACCACCCTATCGGGGCCCTTATCTGTGTAGCACTTTTCGATAGTGAAGCCGAGTACCGAGTCAAGAAGCTTATTTGCACCAACCGTGCCCTGATTATTTTTATTCTCGCATTGAAACACATTAATACGTAATAAATTTACACGGGATTTTGATTATTGCCGTTTCGTGTAAACCGTTTCGCTACCACGTTGGAAAAATACTTATCCGGGATAGTTCACAGCTCGTAAAGCATTCCGCTGTGACGTCCGACACACAAAATTAAAATAAATCTATGAACAGGCATCTATGCTTACCACTAATAAAATCATTTCTTTTTGTCACAAAAAGATAACACTAATCTCTTTTGTTGCGTATCGTCTTAGTAGATGGAGGACGGCCGTTCTCCATAAGTTTATTCGCTTGTCATAACATGAATGTATGTATTCTAAGTATGCATTCTATGTATGTATGTATATACCAATTTCAGGTTCAGGGCTTTAAGCCATATCAATGATGCACCGGTTGAGCCATTATGAACGCTGGTAATGCTATTTTGAAGACAGGACGACCTGCGGGCCAATCCGCGTTCTGTTCTCGTTCTACCGTGACACCGCAGGAGGCACTCGTGCACAATGGGTTTGCGTAAGGGCACACCAGACCCATGGCTAAGGAACGCTCGATTTACCGTGAAATCGGTGAATGTAGCTGTATGTATACTTGCTTCCCCTCTGTCAGCATGATGATCTTTTTCAGGAGATTATGTTTGGCCAAAGAAGTTGTCGGTATCGATCCATTTTTCATTAATTGTTTACTAATAGATTATTTCAGCTTTGAGGAAATACATTTCTTTCATGGTAAAAACGCAATGCAGTAGGAGAATTAGACTATGCTATCACTCCTTTGATAGAAATCATATTTTACAGTTGATTACTAACAGGTAATATCTAGTTAATACATGTACTTTATATAAAATGTTCTGAAATTTACCTCTTAACGTTAATAGAGGTCACTATTATTAATAATTAGAACACAAATACACAATTATTAACTATGATTGCAGCGAATAGTGAATAAATATGTGTTCTAATGCTTAATAATAAATAAAGCTTAATAAAGCTTAATAAATTGTCCCGATAAGTCAAATATCTAAGCTCATAAAAATCTTTATTTATATAGCGTTTGCGGAAGGTATATGAATTCATTATAACATTTATATACATGTGTACTGTGTATAATCAGCTACTTCAAGTACTATTTATTACCATTTTGATATGATTACAAAAATTTTATACTATAAAAATGATAAAATCAAATTCAAGTATCAACATAGCCTGATAATTCGATTCGACATGAAAAAAAAAATCGTTCGATCGAACGAGGATCTGCCTTCTCGCGGGAGTAAACATGGCGTAACTATCGGAATACGAATTCGAAATAATCAGCTCATTGTCCGGCTCTCATTGTAGATACATTTTTTTTAGATTGGGAAGATCGCATCCATGGGTCTGAGGTGCATCCACATACAATACGTGTGCGATGGGAGCGTAACAATACAATCGGTAGGCGACAGGAGGATATCACGCGCACCACTGGCCACCGGCAATGACTTAATGCTATTTGGAGTCCGCGGCCTTCCTCTTATATGCCATTATGCACGCGTGGCGGGTGTACTCGTCCATGAATGTTGTAACACGAAGCCCAGAGAGACGCCGACACAACGGAAATGTTTACGGTTTCGTGGGTCGCTTTGGGTCGCTTGCCCAGCAAAATGTGAATCGATTTCTCTCGGATGAAGTTAAAGATGCCAAATACCAATCCACATGGCGATTTTTCTTTGTACGATACGTTTCAGAAAATGTAACGTTCACTTGCAGCCAATACTCCAAAGTACGTTATTAAATGGTAACTTATAATCTAAATCAACTCAGATACATTCTTAATGAATAAGCTCTACAATATCAGAAAAATTATAGCGATCCAATTTTCCTAGGATATATCGTACCATTAGCTTTATAAAGCTCAAATTTTTAGTCGTTGCCAGAAGAGACCATTGAAATTAGACATTAATAAATCAAAATAAACGTGAGGCTTTATAAAGAAGGAATTTCAAAATAAAATTCATCCTTTTGGAAATAGAATACTTGGAATAATAGGATACTTGCATAATAATAATACAATAGTAATGCTGATGAGATTTTAGTGAAGATGCAATTCTGGGAAATTGGAGCCAGTTGAACGGTTTAATGGCATTCGGTGTCAGAATTTCGTGGGATACGTACGTACGTATAAACAGGCACGGTGTCAGGCAACGTATCGTACAGGGGTTGAACACCCTAAAATTAGCCCCGGAGCGGGACGCGACGCGTATACGCGGACGCAGTACATATTGAATGTGGACCCACACGCGTAGAGAGCGTGAAAAAATGCTTACATTATCATCCGTAATTTCGTAAACACACGACGGGTTGTACGGGGACTAGACTACGGGAACTTCTGGTGCACTCGTTGCGGGTGGCCCAACCGGAGGAATCGTTTTCCTTACTAGGTCTTTACTCTGGGAAGTGGGTCTCCCGTGGAAAATGCATAAAAAGTGTCACGCATTATGATTAAGAAATGCACATGTTCCGACGTGTTAATAAAATGAGAGATAATTGTGATAATTTGTGACAGCTATATTTATATCTGGACTGTCTTGCCAACTAATAATATTAATAAATTAACAAGTCAAAAGTTTCTAGTTCTTCTCAAAAAACTTCTCTTTTACTTCTCAATTACATAATATCTCACTACTGTTTAAAATAAGCATTGTAACCCATGACTCGTAGAAGCTTATTAATAATTATTCAAGAGCGTCTAAGTAGTCATAAAAAAATATTGAATAACTTTTATCTTAAATTATACATTTTTTCGTAAAATATTAAGCCAAAGAAGGTACAATTGTAATAAATAATTTGTAATCTTCAAAGGATAGAGAGAATCATGGATTAAAAAGCGGAATGAAAACTCTCGTTTCTGATAAATGTGAAAATCATGATGCCAGAGGAATTATTTCGTTTCTATGGTGGTCGATGTTGTAAACAATGCAGAAAACAAATATAAAGTATTCACGAGCGTGGTATCATTCGATGAAGTATCGTGAGCGGCAAGGATCGGTTGGCGCATACGGTTAATTAATTGCCTATTTTAAATTCGAATTACCATGCTATAATAACGTGTGACGCGTTAGAACAGCCTCCGGGGACAATGTTATGGACGAAGGAGATAGACGCGCGAAAGGGATGGAAACCAGCAGAGACATCGATACATCGACGTTCTTTGGTGCGTTGGTAGATGTGCCAATTAAATTCGAAATTACTGGTGAAAACGAGCAAATTATTACGTACCACTGATGTGTAAATGTGCCTACCAATATGTTCCTGGGAACGTTTCGCGCAACCGATTTAGCATTTAACGTCATAATGACGTTTGCATTTTCGACCGTTGTTTACTTTATTTCGAATTAAACCACGATTAAGTGTGACTTCATCTACACGAATATCCATACAATGATTATTACGTTTCACTCTTTGCTTAGAAACTTTTGATAGCAATTATTCTATTTATAGAATGAAACGATATCTATTAATTATAATTGGAATATTTTAAAAGCGAATTAATCAAAATCTTTAGCTCTGATTAACTGATTACTATAAAATAATAATCTAATAGACAAAAAATTAAATTTGGAATCAGTTCAACTATTTGCTTTTACTAAAATTATTATAATTTACTAGTGTCAAAAAGAAAATAAAGTAAAATACAATATATGTATGTATATATGCAATTTTTTGAAAAAGTGTAGATGAGTCTCTTTACTTATTATGTGGTGACAATTTTAAGGAAACTTCGAAGTTTTATATAAAGAGGATACGTTTCATAATAACTATAGCAATATTCGAAAAGCGAGCTGACCAAGTTCGATAAATATTTTTCTCGATAGAGATATTCATAAACCCGGGCGATGGTTGTGCGCCGATAAACCGCTTTCAAGCGATTTTCACGATGGTAGTCGTGAAAGGACGATGCTCCACATCCAACGACTATCGATTTGTTCCTGTGGATACCATTGGATAGCGACGAACCTTCGCCTCTACAACGGTACGAATCAATTTCCATTGGTTCTTTCTTTTATTTCTATCTTTCGTTTCTTTTTTTTACAAAGGACCTTTGTGTCCTTTTTCTCTCATCTGAGAATGGGGCGATCGAATGCGTAGAGAAAAGAAATATCACGAGGGAGATAAAAATATAGATGTGGTACAGAATATTGTAACCTTCTCGAATATTTGTAATTGCCAATTTTAATTGGTCCTGGTTTGTTTCTCATCCCCACATCGTACTTTTCCCTGGTTCTTTCCCCATCTTCCCCGTTATCTGCAAACAGCTTTTTTCTTTTTACCCTTTGCACGAACAACGTCACTGTGTTGGATGTAAATGAAATTCTATTTATCCATCTCCACGCTCGGCCAGACTCTTCCGTATCTTTCTTTTTCTGTTTCCACGTATACTTCTCTTTTGCTGCTCCGTGCGACCCTGTCCATTTGCCGGGATACGACGGAATGGCGAATTTGGTTCGTGAAAGTTTGTTTTAATGGACCAGGCACCTCGTTCATTTCTACTTTATCGTTCAGCTCTAGGCGACAATCATTTTATATCTTCATATAAGAAAAATATTATCAATTAAAATCTTTAGATATAATTTTTCTTATTTAATAGAATTTCAAGTAAGAATTGCTTCGAAATAGAAAAATTTTTCTATTAACTCATCGTCATCAGATGATGGGATATTGTGGACTGTCGTGGGACTTCGTCTTTCATTTCTCTGATATCAATCACTCCAATTAGATCATTGGATGTATATAAATATTAGGATCTTCCGATCATGCGTCATTTAGGTGTTGTGGTAACCAAGTAGTGATAACTAGGATAACTATGAAATTTGCAGGGAATCGTAAATCTTGATCTTTTTTACAATTTTTCTCAGCCGCTACATTCTACGTTACGGAACCTATTTTAGAATTATAAGACTTAAATATATTAAATATATATAACTATATATATATATTTTATAAATAAATATATATAAATATATACTTAAATAATTAAATATATATTCATGATCTCTGATTACAGGATCCAAATTGAGGTCGTAGAACTTTGTGCTCTGAGATATTAGTTTAAAAAATCACCAGACTTTATTGTTATTCTATGATTCAACGAAACTACTGCAACAGGCATTGGATGTCCTCCAATCCCAAAGTTATGAAAATGGAAATTTTGCAATTTAAAATGAAGATTTCCGACATCAAATAAAATGGTTGTCATTTCACAAATTTTCCAATTTTTTAAACATTATTCAAATTTCAATTCTATCATTTTTAAATTTTACTCTTATTTTAGAAAATTGACATTGTTATCGATTATTGGAAGAGAGACAAATAAATTTTACAAGCAGAATAAGGAAGAGGGAGAAGGAGCAGCGACTGCGACGATAGAAGCCGACTACATGTACGAGGTTAGGTCACGGCACTCCAGCAGCGATTCCAGTTTCGCGTTTTGCCGCGGGTCTCTGGGAAATGCACACCTGTCGTCTTTCCCCTGAACGAACAGACGATGGCGAAGCCCTCTTTCTCTTCCATGCTTCTCTCTTTACGGTGCGTTCTTCTCTTTCCACCCTCGTCCTCACTGTATTAACTGCATCTTGCTTCCTTCACTTGGATTTTTGCGATAAAAATATTTTTTAAAATTTATTAACAATCTATAATCGGAAAACTCTTTAATCTATTTTCTTTTTTTTTCAGTGGAAATATTTCAATGGAATCTATATTTGTATAGTGCTGTGATAATAATAATGATATAATAATGCTAGTAGTCTCATTAGTACCTAAAAACAGTACTGGTATTATTATAGACTTCTAGATTGTTTCAGGAGAGTTCAATTAACACTATATTCAGGAAACAATAACAGTAAAAATTCTATTATCTATCTTATCCTTAATCCTCAATTTTTAATTCTATCTTCAACTTTATTATAATTTTTTATAATTGGTCTGACAATATACTACAATAAAGTTCAATCATGATCGGATTCAAACTGACTTTGTATTTTGTATTTTAAATCTCTTTTTTGTATTATAAACTATTCTAAATTCATCTGCTCTAATGTGTAATAAGATCAAAAGAAGAGATTATTGGTGTTTTCGCTTTATTCTATATTAATCCTTTTTGTTGCGGTTTTTCTGGTTCCGAACACGATTCTATAAACTATTGCCGACCAAATCCCGATACAACATGCATCTCACTGCTGGATTGCTTAGAAAAAAAGTACGTAAGTCGGAAACGAAGGAGGTTTACGCTGTCGATTCTCTTTCTCTCTTCATCCATTTCGTAAAGCTCACTGTTTGTTTAAGTAAGCCGACGGCCAAACTTTTTTTCTCTTTCGTTCTCTTGTTTGAAATTGATGATTGCATGGAACCGCTAATACCGCCACAGCGCAACGGTTACGCGGGAAGAAACAGAAAAAAGAAAGAGACGATAGAGTGGGGAGGAAAGGGCGGGAAAAAGTGAACAGGAGGAACGCAAGACACGTAGCTTGTGACACGGAGCGTGCGACTAGCTTTCCTACCATCGAAATGATCGTCGTTTGGCTATGGTTTTTCCGTCGACGCAATGTTTACGCCATACGTGGGAACATAGTCACGATGCCATTAACCTCTTGCGCTGGAATGACGTGTACGTCGAAGATATTTGGCCCAAAATTACAATATTTTCTCAGTTTTAAGTATATTGAAGTATAACCCAAACAAAACAAATAATAAATTTATTACTTAGTATCCAGTGATACACCGATGAATTCAAAAAGAAAACGAATTATTGTATACGGTTTGATCACTCGTTATGGTCCGTGAACCAGTTACTAGCGTAAGAGGTTAAACTTTTCATCCGTTTTTACCACAAAGATTTTACTCTTCAAAATAAAGCCCTACTTTAGCCATTTTTGTAGCATGATTAGTTGATTCAGTAATTATTTATATCGCAGAAAATTGGCGCCGATTTTCAGGAACAGTCAGAAAAACAAACACAAAAATTTTAAAGAACATGATTGCACATTATATATGTACGAAGTCCAATATTGTCTCTGAGAAAATTATTTTTGGTATTTTCTTCTTAATTTTCCTTAGTATCCAATTAAGCTGGTATTTCATAAATTCTTTGTTTCATAAAAATTTAACAATAAGAACATTACTTTTTGAACAATGTAACAATTGCCGCCATTGAAATATATTCTTTTTATCTCGATACACGAGTCACATGATCTATCAGCACAACCGTTTTGGACAGTGGTGTATTATTAGTCACGTATACAAGTACAGTTGAATAGAAGCGAGTATAATTGAATAGTTGTGTAAAAAATAATTTCTCAGTTTTTTGTATCAAGAACAAAATATATCTCGTGATTAAACGTTTAGACGCGAGAAGAATTGAGAGTTTCACAGGAAATGTGATCTTTTTCCGAAGGATCAGAGTGTTCCATAAGGAAAGGTATGAAAGTCATTTAGGTTAAACATTGAACGAAGGGGTTGCGTATGCTCCGCGGCATATTTGCACGCTGCAGGGTGGATAATTTCAAGTGTTTACCGTGAAGATAGAGATCGAGGGCCCAACGACTTTTACACCCTCGTGTTCCGCCGCTCTAAAATTGCCCCAACCTGACTCGATCGCGTGGAACCGCGTGTGTTTGTTCGGTTTAGAGGCTAACGCCGGCCCGCCATTCCGGGAGTTTACATTCTGTGCAAATACCACTTTTGACGTCTGTCACTTTCGCTTGTCAGTCGCTAATTCGATTCCATCTTTGATAGAGTGTCTGTCGCAAGCGGTTAATAAACCTCGCCATAATTCCCTGTCAATTCGATGCGGGCCACCATTCCGCCATGTTGATTTCCTAAACAATTTTCAGCAAAGAATACGCGTCCCTCTCTAATTCGTTTTCAGTTTTCGCATTGGACAAACGTTCTTAAATATTCAAAGAAAACGATCGCATTGTCGTAATGTTACTTCAACTAAAATAATAATTAACGTTGTACAAATGTACTTACTAAATAAACGTAAACGAGAAATTCTATAATTTAAAAAAAAAAAAATTGCAGGATGGAAGGAGAAAATGTTTGGTAAATTTTTCGAATATGAGAATTCAATGGAAGTAAAAGAAAATCGGATATGGAATGTCACGTTGAAGTTACTAGCCAAAATTCCGACGAAAGTGGCGTGGATTTTAGAATGAGACACACGTTTACCTTCCAAGAGATCCTCGACCCTGGGTTTTCCATAAACCAAAGACCCTAAGGCGAAAGGAACGGAATAGACTGACGCGTGCTCGAAGGGATTCTACTAACTGGTCGATAGGTATATACTCTATCTTTCGGCGAACTAACGGATTGCCGGCACGGAACGTTCTAAAGCCCGGCTTTATCCGAAGCACGTGTTTCGGCAGATGCAGTTAAATACCGCCTCGAGCGAAAACTACAGAACAACCGAACGGAACTTTACTCGTTACTAAATTGCAGGGCTACTCTGCTAGTTATCGAGCTTTTTCTCACGTTAATAACGGATGTTAATTATCAACGAGTCTTTCAAATGTAATCTCCAGTAAGTTGAACGTAACCTCTTTATATTTTAACTTTATTCGCTATTACAAATTTACTTATTAGATTACAAATCTATCTCATTATGTACGTACTGAGCTTAACAATGATTATTTTTTGGATATATTCTTTAACCTCTTGCGCTGGAATGACGTGCCACGCACGTCGAGACTATCTGACCCAAAATTGCAATATTTTCTCAGTTTCAAGTATATTGAAATATAACCCAACAAACAAACAATAAATTTATTACTTCTTAGTAATTTCCCTCCAGTGATATATCGATGAATTAAAAAAGAAGACGAATTATTGTTTGGTCACTCGTTATGGTCTGTGAACCAGTTACTAGCGCAAGAGGTTAATAGATGAGTATGTACATCATTAATAACATATATAATTTACAATATTCTTATTAATCATCGTAGTATACGAACATAAAAATGAAAAAATTATTAAATTGAATGATAAAAGTATTTTTTTTGTTGTTGTTTAAAGAACAATTTAAGTATTATTACTTTTATATACATGTATGTATTAAGATTGACGCACATGAAATGCCGGTTTTTGAAATTTAAATTTGACAGGCAAATATTACTCTAATATAACCGTGGTAGTTAAATTTCACAATCCTACCGATCAGATTTACTTACGACTTACTCGGCTTGACTGAAATAACCCTATCTTACCCTATTTAGTGATCTGGAAAGAGAATTCCATCGTGGTTACGTAGACTTTGATGTCGTTCGATCGTGCAAATATCTCGAGTCGGCCGGACGTTACGAGATATTCTTATCTTTCCATTATCGCCCACGCCGGAGAAATAACGTTTCGCAGATCGCGACTAGAAATAATCGGAATCGATCTCTGTTCGAGAGATGTAACAAAGTGCCAACCGAAATGCAGCGCATCGTACAAGAGTCGGAGCGTCTGTTTGAAAATTTCGCGTAGCTTCTAAACCGGCTTGCGTTCGTATTATTGTTGCCGTGATCCGAAACGATGCGCTACTTTTATATTTCTTTCCGTCGTAAAATCGTTTGATTTATTACTTCGACTTGAAACGATTATTTGACCATTTCTTTGTTTCTTCTTTTTGAACTTTACGTTTTCCTGGTGTGGAGTGAAAATTATTCACAAGAGTAGCGAAAATTATTTTTGTTCACTGCACTTGACGATGAAATCAATTTTGATTGATACCACCGATGATTAAACGGTCCTGTTGTTTGTGCCAATCGTACGGATTTACATTCTTCGCGAGTAACCGTGTTCATTGTTTAAGAAAAATTTTAACAGATTTTTAACAAAAAATTTTAAAATATTTTCTCTCAAGTATTTTTCTGTCCGTAATGCCAATAAACACATTGAGGGATTCAATAATTTTACAAATCTGTTATATAGATTGGTATATTAAGGTTGAACCACGAGGGAGTAGGAAAAGGATGGTCGAATAAATCGAGAATTTCATGCAAATATACCTCGAAGAAACAACACAAGATGTTTTCGTTGCGATTCATTACGTTTATTTCGTAGTTTTCGTATTCGCACGACTCATCCTACGTTAATAAGTTTGCGATTATTACTATTTCATAATATCAATATGTTTTTGTATATATAGATCTGTCTATTTATACATATATAGCTTTATCTATACAATCCATATATCTATATATATACTCTTTTTAATAATATACACGCAGAGATCTATCTACGATACGATTTTTTTCCGTTCCAATCGTTTCATTATTCACATGATCCGTTTTACAATAAATATATATTATATTTCAACTCTCATCGAACGGCCAATCTCATGCAACCGAACCGCGCGCATCGGTCGCAAAGAATGACGTTACGCGAATAAATGCACAAAATGACGAGACACGCAACCTTCACGCAACACAAACGCTTCTCCTCCTTTATCGAAAACGATCGTATCACTTTTTACAAACAAATTTTATCACCGTTGTCTCGTTACATTCAATTAACTAGCAGAAAAAACTTTCATCGTACAATTGGTGGAATCGATATCACAAGATTATAAATTAAAACCACAATCCTTTGTAGTGCCACGTAAATATTGTTATTTATTGTACGTACATCGTACGTATCTGTAAGCCTATGATTTTCATTTTATCTGCTCTCTGTTGTATAATTATCTATATCTTAGTGTAATAACAATAATAACAACAATAACGTATAACTGCTCGATTTCAGATCGAAACAAAATTTGTAATGAATTAATCCTGATTATAGAAAGTTAAATAGCAACATTACTCAAGCTGAAAAAATGATTTACCTATAAATTAGTATTTGAAATTTCTATACGACGTATACACGCATTGTGAAAAATAGCGAATGAAATATTTTTTGTCTTTTTCGTACGTTATATGCAACTTTGTATATTTTTTCATGTGTATTTTAAGGTGGAAATCCATTAATTTAATCTATTAATAACGTCATACACGATTCTGAACGAGGTTTCTTATCCCCCCCCCTCTCTACACATGTTGCTACGTCGATTTTTAAAACAATGTAAACTTTAACACTTGATTAATTTTATAACCTTATTATATCGCTTCCATCAACTGTAGATATCTGTTTTCATCTTTGTCAGAAATGTTTCTTGCGATCATCGATGTGATTTTCTTCATCATTTGATTTTTAATTTGCAATCAATCGAGGAACTTTGCCATTCTGTGTTAAGTACATACGTCAATATTCCATCAATCCTTAACCATTACAAGTAGAAACATCATTATGTCTTATTTCTCGTTTCCAATCTGACGCTGGAGATTAAAAGCGACATCGGCAAGAAGATCGGTAAATGTAGGTTTAAATATATTACAATACATTGCTGAAGTGTTACTGAAATTAGTTAAAAAAAAAAACATGGAAAATGATCATTAAATCAAATGTATCTCGTATCATAGCTATATAGTAAAATGTATCACTTTGAAAATTACGTTGAAACATTTTATACATCATAAAACGCGTTAATTATCACGCATTTCTTTTCCAGTTCTGTCATTTTATAGTTTAAATATTTGTTTTCGCATATATTATCTTAAACACTGACCTCGTCCTTTGGTTGGAAGTGGATCAATTCCGACAAGGACGCGTGTACATTACCCGAAATATATTTTTTCTGTTTGATTAATTCGGTGCAAGTTTGCACAGTTGCGGTATATGTAAGATTTTGCATATCTTTTCATGCAAATATGTTCACCACGAGGAGGAGGAATTTCGAATCGGGCAAAATTACCGTAGATCAGTGAGAAGACCTGGAGACCATTGGTCTCATTGTTTGCTCAGGTGATGACGATCATCATTGATATTCACAGCTGTTTTCACGGCACATCTCGCGTCATTTGCGCTTCCGATTCATTGATAATGAATGATTCCGTATGCGATTAAACCAATCGTGTACCTGGAATCGAAAGTTTCGACGCATTCCGAAGCCTCAATCTATGATAATAGTGTACAGCATTCTCTAATATTTTAAAAACATGTTGAAATACGTATTTCATACGTTACCTCGCCGGTTTCAGTTTCTAAACCGAGCAATATTGCGTGCAAACATTGGTTTTCAGTTGAATGAAAGAAGAACAAAGATCACAGAAGAAATAATAAAACTCCAGTATTCTTGAAGGTTTCGTAATGAGACATTTTTTAATTATTTCTGCTGTAGAATTCGTTTTCGTTATTGAACTGTTTCAGAACAAATCGATAGCAGAAAATGAAAAAGAAAAGAGATGCTACAAAAATTTTGGGAAAATGAGTCAAAAGAGATTCTTGTATTAATCTTCAGATCCCTCGATAACTCGAATTTCGTATATTTCGATTATTTTACTCAAACCTCTTCGCGACTAAATTGACAATCTTGCTTTCTACTATTTTCCAATTGTTGTTCGATACATAATATTTGATATAAATATTTCATATAATTTCTCCGTAATATAATTCTAAATCCCCGCTTTGATAATCAAACGAAAACTCACTCATCAAGTACTTAATAAAAATTCATGATATTCAATTACCGGATTTTCTGCTTTTTCTATGATAGAAACAAAAAAACTCGAAAAACGAAAAAAAGAAATCACTACGGCCAGAGTGTGCAGCCATTTCAAGGTTGTGCGTCAATCTGCTAGCTCCTTCAAGCAGTACATGTTTACATACTTAGTTTTTTTTTTATGTACATTCAAAAGAAGGGCACGTGTTCTCTGATTGCGATAATGTCTTGAAAATGTCTAGAACTCGAGTTCATATGCTCGACAATACTCCTTTTCTTTCGTTCGTTACTTCTTGATCGATAAGAATCGGGATAAGATTCGAATAATGTATAAAACATATCGAACTAGTTCCACTCAACTATCGCTAATCGAAGTAAAAATTAATGGACGTTGTTACGTTGAATTATTCGAACAATTCGCTGCAAGTATTCTCGACAAGAATCGCTAACAGTCGAGGAGGCTTATAAAAAAAAACGACCGCTGTCAGATTTTTTCAGTTTTTAGATTAACAAACGTTCTACCTGTTTGCGCGAGAAATTTGAAGGATAAAGCCAAGTAGTAAACCAATTTTCACAAATATTCACTATTGTCTAATAACTATTGAATTCTATTAATTCGGTTCTATCAGTGAGGAGTAAAACTCACAACATCTATGTATATAAAACGATTAGTTCTCTGTCACGAGATTTATGATTTCTAATAGCAATCGGAGGATTTGCAGCAACAATGTTTAATGCTGCTCCGATCTTTGAATTTTCATAAAAAGAATTTGTAATGTTTTTAGACGATGTCAATATAAAACTGAAAAAAAAAGTACGCGTATGTTCTGGCTAGCATTAAAATATGTTTTAATGCTGGAGAAACACGATAAAACACGAAATTGATTGAAAGAATGCAACAAGCTTCGATTATACTCATAGAGAAAAAATAAGATTAATTCCATATTGCAAAAACTTATTACTGTCAATATTACATATTTACAAATCTATTGGATATTTTAAAAAGTAAATGGACTTTGATCTAATTTCTATTGCATTAGGTCATACAAATCATTGAATTATTGTAAAAGTTCTTTCGGCATTTTGTGAAGACTGATAGGAACGAATTGAACAGAAATGAACGATACTCGAAATAAATAAGAGTCGTTTTTGTTACAAGCTCTTCGACTTTCTTCTATTCGTTAATATTCTTTGCTGCGCCTACAAAGTGCTACGTTACACGATATTTTTATGAAATACGCGAACGATCAAATATCTACAATAACGTAAGTATCGTGCAATTCGTACAGTGTCTGCAAATTTCGAGATTCAAATTGCCGTTACTTTCGCGTCGTTTTATCATGGATTTCTGGACTTATCTAATTCCATTCTTTGGCCAGCTCTTCCGTGCATGGAATCCACTCTTGCTTCACGTAAACCAAGCTCGGGTCGTAGTGTTCGGTGTGGTGCTCTTCAAGACCTCGGTGATGAGGTCTTGAATTTCGGTATTCTCAGTATTTATGCAGTGTGATGGGTAGATTTCCGCTGGTATTGACGGTGTTGCAGTCTTGGTAGTATCGGTGATACAAGGGTGGAGACGGAGCCGCACTCGATGAGAGTGGAGTTGGCGGGCTGGATCTGCAAATTGTGGATAGTTTGCGATCGATACCTACTCTTTTCTCCAAAGGGAATTTTTCCCGTGGATGTAAATTTTACCCACTACAAATTTCATTCGTAAAATTGAAACTCCGTTAGTCTCAAGTTTCAAAAAATTGTATTCTTTTTACTTTCAATAGCAACAATCTGACACTACACTCAGTACAATTATATTTTAATATAATATCTATTTATATTATAAAGTATAGTTTTTTAACTATTGTACAATTTTTAATTTCAAGCAATTAAATCTTCATTGCATTCAAAGAAGTCCTCTTAAAGAAAAATGAAATGATTTTGATTGGATGATTTTGATTTCAATACAGTTTTAAGTTCCAGTCATGTATGAATGAAATACTAGCCAGTTAATGAAAAATTGACGGTAAAACAAACAACGAGATGATTCACCATTGGTCGTTTGTTTATTACCTGTAAAGCTGACAGCTCGGCGATTGAGTATCTTGATAAATGGCGGCGGCATCGGGGCTAGCTGCCTCTTGGTACCATTGCGAGTGTCCCGCCGTATTGGTATGGTTTCTCGAATTGTACTCCGCGTGATCCATTATGTAACCAGCCGTGGGCGTGCAATAAGGTGCGTACATGGTTCCGGGCGGCGAACCGTTGCTCCTGGACACGGTGCTGCTGTGACCGTATCCGGTGGTCGCCATCATTGCCGCGACGGCGGCCGTCGTCGTGGTCGTAGTCGTGCAAACGGAGGGCAAGTGATCCCTGGAAACTACCCCAGCGCCCATCGACTCTCTGCTCGTCATGATCGAGTGCGAGTGAGGGTGAGGATGCTGAAGACCGTGGGGATGATGCGTGTGATGCTGATTATCTCTGGTCATCAAGGCTGCGCTGTTCTCTCTCGTCGTCATTAGAGCGTCTACGCTAAAACTAGTGGGATCTAGTCCCATCGATACGTCCTGAATGCTGTCCTGATGAACCTGATGGGTTTGATGCACTTGATGACCTAGAGCGGTTTGGATAACGCTTTGGCCAGCCACCGCGACGGCTGACGTCGTCGTTACCGCCGTCTTCGTGTCTTGAATCGGACTGTGAAGACCGTATTTCGCTTGCACGGCCATGCAATGACTGCCAGCGTCGTTCACCGGTTCCCTTTTGGGTTTGCACAATGTCGTTTCCAGGGTGCCCAATTTCTTGGTTGCCGCGTCCGACGGTGGCGGTATAACTATATTACTCGGTTTCGTTTCCTCCTGATTGCGCTGCTTCTCGGGCACCAAGCCTTGCCTCTTTAGAGCTTCCTCTTTCTCTTTCAGCGCGTCCTTCTTCTTGAAGCGCCTACGACGCCTGAGATAAGAACCGTTGTCGAACATGTTGTAGCTGTCCGGGTCCAGCGACCAGTAGCTTCCTTTCCCGGGCTTCTTGTCATCCCTTGGCACCTTGACGAAACACTCGTTAAGGCTGAGATTATGCCTGATCGAATTCTGCCAGCCCTGCTTGTTCTCGCGGTAATAAGGAAAGCGCTCCATGATAAACTGATAGATTCCGTTCAGCGTGATCTTCTTGTCGGGTGCATTCTGAATTGCCATTGCGATCAAAGCTATATAGGAATACGGAGGTTTCACCATGTCCTTGCCAGGATGGTGAATGTGCTGCTGGGTTATACCTGAGACTGGGTAACCTGCGGCCGTCGCATAACCGCCGTATCGGTACTGCTCGTAGTATCCCGGCGCGGCACCCACCCCGGGATACGATGGAGTCCCCATTCCAACGGGAACCGCCGTTGCGTGCCTGTAATATGCATTCTGTTCGCTGAACAGCGTATGCATCTTTACAAACGCACTTGAACCCGAGTCTTCGCTTGGTTCAGTCACCTGGGACGATGGTTTTTAAGAACGGCACCCTGTTGTGACACGCGAATCTGTAGAATGTATTTAAAATGTACTTAAAATAATTTTAATACAGCCATCGACACTTTTAATACGACGTGTTGAATGTTCTGTACGAAGATGGCAGTGAACTTTAATTCTCGTATATAAGATTCACTCACTGATTTCGATCAGTCACTTTCAGTTATTTACACTTGGTCACTAAACGAAGATGAGATCGGCGTAACGATGACCACTGATGAGATTTGCGGAAGATGTTGATACCGGATGACAGTCACTCGTTCAAACTCTCGTACGCGGCATGGTTGGGCCAGTCGGTTCGATACGGTCGGTCGGTGGATTATCAATTCCGTCGGCGGTAGACGGAGACGGCGGTGTTCGTTTACTCGTTAACACGTTTAAATGGTGTTTTGTTGACGCTTCGAAATATCTCTGTAGTCTGTGGAAGTTAGTCCTCGTCGATCGAGGAAGAGACAGGCGGCGCGGCGTGGTGCGAGACAAGGGTGCATCCAGTGGTCGATGCGAGGCTAACCCGTAAACCCGCGTGCACGCGTATTATGATACACAACAGGCCGGAGTTTACTCAACCCCGAGTAAAAACACACTGGGGCCTCGGCCTCGCCAGCGAGGTAGAAGTGTTCAGCGTTAGGCAGCACGGCTGCGCGACTCCGTGCGTGCCGTTTCACTTCGAAAAATCGCCAGAAACCCCCGTCGCAACCTGCCACCTATTATTCAACGGGCCATGTGATTGGCCGGCCGCCAATCGTTTGGCTCCACCTACGTGCGTCGGCCAATCAGAGGGATGGTATTAAAGGGAAAACCGTGGACGCCTCTGCGGTTACGTTGCCAAGGATCGAGCCACGCTCCCTAACTCAGTCACGCCCTCGTGACTCGCGCAGGGCCGACGCAACAAAAGCGAAACAATGAGCATCGCCCTGTGCGTGGTGTGAGAGCGCCGCGAAATTTTTCCGCGCGCGAGACTTCGCGGCCGTCGGATACTTTTGACACACCGTTTTACACATCCGTCAAATCCGACGGATTTCACGAGATTCTGGAGGCTGAACCACACTGAGGTTGTTGGATCACTGAGTTTCTTGTCTCCCGGAGAGGATTTGAGAATCTTGGTTACGGTTCGATACGGATAACAGTTAACGAGAATGGCCATGGGATCACGAAATAGTTAGAAGTGACACGACCACGTGGTGTTTTCATGCCCATCGATTTGCGCTCCTCTCCACTTTGTCGCGTCTGACAGTGTTTATATTTTCGCTGGGGTAATAAGTGACAAATTTTTTTCTCTAGTCGGAGTTTTGCAACTACATGTATAGTGTGGTTAAGATATTGATCAGGTAGGATACGAGACAGATAAGATTATTAGGGAACGAGGACTTGCAATGTCATATCTATTGCAAATATTTTATCTATCAGAGAATTTATTTCAATTAATTTCAGAAATTTGCCTGTCTTTTGGAGTTACTCTCAGGCAAATTATTTAGTCCACAGTATGCCTGTATTTTTCAATTAATTTCCCATAACTCAACGTGCTTAACGATTTTCTATCTGGTATCTAGAAATAATCAAGAACGTACGTGTTTTTAGTTGGAATTACAAACTACAGAAATCATTTTCTTGGTTGCAGTACCTATTCTCGAAAATAAAAGTTTCGTGTATTTTATGAAAATTCATCTTCGAAGGACGCGACGGCGATTCTTGCGCGAGAAATACAGATAGATGTGTAATCCGTGGACGAAGAAACTCTAGAAACCCCGAAGGAAAAGGCTCTTGAGTGGTAGAGTTATATAGATAAGGGAGAGACATCACGTTCTTATAGACGAGGGATTCAATTTGGCGTCTGTTTTTCCAAGGGTTCGACTCCAGTCTTGCGAAAACACTCGAGAGGACACCTCGGCTTCCATCTTAGCGTTTCCACTGGGTTCCTCACGAATCTCCTCCCTCGAACTTCTATCCAGGTTCTCAAAATATCTTCGATCGTCGTGATGTTCTACTTTTTCGTTTCCAGTTTCCACGAGTCATGTATCACCGCGAGTCGTGCGTGCCACCCGTGACAATATTCCAAACCAATCGATAGATCGAACATTCGCTTATGCACATGCATCAGCGTTTTCTAATTTATTTCAAATCACAATCTTTCGTTGTTAGATGTTCTTGTACCTACATAAATAGTTAATTAATTATTAGGTAGATACTGTTATGCAAGCCGAGTTATATAACTTGTTCGCCAGAAATAACTTTACATTTTACAAAAAAAAAAAAAAAAATTTTGTGTAAAAATTGCACCTAAAGCGAAATATGACATAAAGTTTTGACACAAAATCAACGAGCATTTTGAGCATTTATTGTAACTTGTCGACTATGTGGTAAAACTGTGAATAACAAATCATTTTACAAATATCCCGCTAATTATTAAATTTGGGACAAATTAATTGATGCTTTCTTATGAAAAATTTATTTCTGTTTTTAACACAAAAAAATATGTACTCCGTTCAAAGAATTACCAACTTGATATTTTGTAAATAAATTATTTTTTTTTTAAATCATTTAAATACGGTGCAATTCTTCTATAAAACATTTTTTTGTCAACCGAAAATTACATAACCGAAAATAAATCGAAGATATTTGGGACGGACAAGTTATGTGATTCATTCTGTGCAATAAAATTTTACAACATAGCTGAAAATTTTCGTAAAGAAACTTTAGATAAAAATAATTATGACATGGTAATTAAAAATAACTACGACTAATAAACTAAAAGTAATTGTTAAACTTCTTGGAAAACAATTTGAAGATGGCGATCTATTGGTTGGGAATTCAGAGTTTCAAATTTCTTTCGTCACTGTTGTTGTTACATAATGTTTTGTAATGTTTTTCATAAAAACATAAAAAATTATCGTTTTTGTGTCTGAAAAATTTCGTTCTAATCTCATTCGGTTTATTCAAATTTTATTTGACAAAATCTTTTATTTGTATGTTACGTGTCTTTGCGTTGAAACATGCTTCTTACTTTCGTACATTTGTTCGATTTTTAATATAATTCGAAACGAGTATTTTACAATGTTTCTTTCTTCGCAAATCGCGAAGAACGGACAACCTTCAGGAAGTTTAAAGATAATTGCAAAGTTCGTAATTTGCGAAAGCCTTGGTGACAAAGAAGGTTATCTTAAGAAAACATTTTATACAATAATTTATCGAGTTCCCGATAAAAATTGTCTGGCGTCGGTTTCCGTAATTTCGTGGATGACGTGCGAGACGAGCGTGTGTCACAATTGTAAGAGAAAACACCGTAACTAATTTTAAACTCATCGTCCTTCATCGAAACGATATGCGAAATGTCTGTGCTCTTTCTTACGTTTGACGAGTAAATTGCAAAGTCATTCGCATCATTATTTTCACGCGATTTGATAGTTTGATTAAATGTTTCGACAGTAAATTTATATAGGTAATAATCTACTTTAGATATTTTATATGTTTCCTTCTATATAATTTTGTATTTCAAGATCTCCTACAATATAAATGCCTAAAAATCCTCTACTAGTCTGGTATATATTTTAAAAATAAATAAATATTGAACTCGTTGCTAATGCTAGACATTGCAATCAAATTTCCGAGAATTTTGTTTTCTAAGTTACCTGAACTAATAATCTATTTAAACACATCTAATGGAATAAAGATTTTATTTTTGACTCACTTGTTACTTTTGTACGATCAAACATTGTCTATTAGATATGTAGATACTTATACCATTTCTTTCTTTTAATTCAGTCACGTTCATTGAATTTTTATCTCAAGACTTTATCGAGCCTCGATATCTTCCTTCATTTTCCGCGCGTACATACGCGCGTGGTTTCTGCTAAAAGGCAAAAATCGATGACACGGCCTGCCACGTCTAATTTTCATTTAAATGAAACGACGTTCGCTGTAGGTGTTTCGATTCGGTCTCTTCCACTCCCGTAACCGTCCCCGGGGCTACACAGGGAACGCTTTCGAACTTTCGGCCAAAGTTTAATTGTCTTTTGCTTGCGTTCTATCTAAATTCGTCGCTCGCCGCAGCCGTAGTTTCTCCAACGGTTAATCCATCTGATAAGATCGTCAGGTATCAGCATTTTTCCTAGCGTTCTCTAAAAGAACGATCTAACATGCGATATTTACGTTTTAATTCAAATAATTTCTAACCGATTAATTTTTCTAATTAACTTGTCTGTCAACAGTTAGTTCGATTGTTTTATATTTTGAGAAGTAATAGTAGGTAACGCAACGGGAAGACAATTAAAAATTAGGTGCTGTAAAATGATGATCATTACATTTTACTTGAAGTTAACTCCTCTTTTGTGCTAGGTGAAAAAATACGTCTTTTTAAAATAATTAATAGGATGCCTTCTTGCCTTCTTGCAAACCATTAGATCAAGGAGTAGAAAAAGAGAATGACGTTCCTTAAAAGAGAAACGTTCCTTTCTACAGAATTTGTGGTTTTTCTGTCTTCTTGCTAATTAAGTTATTTTACAAATGTATTCAAGTTATTTAGTTTCTGAAAAGTTAGTTGTATGATCGATGACGAAATTAGGAAATGGCAAAACGCGAATGCAAGTAAGGAAAATTAAACAAATCGTAGAAGAAGGAATTACAAAAGATATTTTAGATGAACAATGTCTGTACTAAAATTTCGAGAAATTTCTCGAAGACAAAATAGACTACAATAAATCACAAAGTATACGACAAAGTTGTCAAATTGTCATTTGTATTATCAGTTACGATCAGAAAAAAGGTTGAAACCGGAAGAAACAAGACAATGATTTCTATTGTCTCTCCTCGCATTGACTCGTCGATAAGCACCTCTCGCGAGGTGTTTAAGAAATTTTGAGGTCTTTCCAAATAAACCACCGCCATGACCTATCCTATAAGATCGGCGTGGATATGGCCGGGGCTCCTTTTTGCTCGGCAGAAACAATAAACCGGGAATTTCGTAGCCTCGCCGCCAGCGCTGCGTCACAAGTCTCGTCAAGGAAAGTACTTATATTTTCTTTATGACCATACTGTTGGTTAATTGTTTTTACTGCCGATGCAACGATTAAAATCTCTAAATTTGAAGCGGTAGGTACCTATTATTCAAACAATAGAACCTGAAAAATGATAAATTGAATAACATATTATCCTATTTGAACAATCGAATTAACTCAAGTAAGAAATTATTTGAAGATACTTAAACCTCAGGCTGAATAAAATTTAAAATTTCTTTCAGATAAATTGATAATTTTTTTTTTTTGCAACGAGAAAACCTCGTAAGAAGTTGTTAAATGAAAATTCCTATGAAAAATTCAGAATTAAAGCAATTTATTGTTAGATTTCTCGGTATTATAATTATTAATATTTAAACCAACTTCACTGTGTACAAAACAGATATTTAATTTTATAATATTCATGAACACTTTTCTTGAAACTTATTTCTGATATTCTTTCTATATAATTACTTTTTGTAATGAATATGTAACGATCGATGTTAATATGTAAAAGTATAATATTTGTCAGAGTAAATCAAACAGAACAGATAACTTCGATAACGATTGATATATTCTATCTGAGACAATGCAAAATTCTGTTCAGCTGTTTCATTATTTAACTCAGTATGTTTGAAATTTATCGACATCGTGTAAATATCGAAAATTTTATTCATAGGAAAAGAGTGTCGCAAATTGTAAAGAGCAAACTTTGGAAGGATACAAGAAGAGTTAAAATTATTTCTTGGAATACTTATTTGGAATACTATGTTTGATATATTGAACTTCTTATTTCAAAATTAGAACTGTTGAAAAAAATAGTGCTGTAATTTTAGGGATAACTGAAGAAGAATCACGATCACTTTGTAATTTTATTATTGTTGATTAATATTGTCAACGTTTTACTTTAAGCAATAAGTTCATCTATTATCTCGACAGGTCAACAGGTATTCAAAGCCATTTTAACCTGTTTATTTAGAGCATCACTACTTTTTTGCGCGACATTTCATTTGTTTTAAAGATATCATTGTTACTGTGTAACGATGATATATCAAATATTTAAACTATTCAAAATGTAGTTACTGCTCGTTATGATATATAGTGCCTAATTAAAACAATTTTCTATTACTACAAAATATATTTCATTTCTTTCTTTTCTTTTTTCTCGTTACATTTGTAAAAATACGAATTCATACAAATATTCACGGTCTGATTATTTAAAAAAAAAAAGGGAAAATAGTGGATACAAAGAAATACCTTGCAAAACACAGAACCTTGCAAAAACTGCGAAGTATTCCAAGAGTCCAAGTTCCCAAAGGTGATTGAAGATCAACGAAGGAAAGATCCGATGATCACCAGGCATTTACTCAGCAAACAAAGTAACCGGCCAATCGATTAGGATTCTCATCGGGTTAATTAACAGTCTATTAGACGCTTTTTCGTTCCGTCAGTCAAAGTGTCGGTTGAATCGGACGAGCGTGTGTCACGTTCGAGGTCGCCATCGAAGATGACATTCGTCGAACGATTTTCACTCGGGTTTTTCTTCGGTGTTTTTGCGCTCGGGCAGAGGTTTTGGGTCGTTCGTCCGCGAGTATTGGTTTACACGAGTTCCTGAGTTCGATGGTCCCAAGAATTAAATTTCATCGTTGTATAAACACCCAGCAGCAGACGAGAAGCATACGGAGTACGCGGAGACTTTCTATGGGTTAATCCGATGATACGCGTCTCGTTGCCAACTCGTTTCTTTCACGCCAGCATCCTCGATAAGTTAGAGATCTTTGTAGATCTTCCTTCGGATTTTTCGTTCCATTTAAAACTATCTAGAGAAGATATGACGATTCAATTTTGATTTCTTTATTCTTTACGTCATTTAGTAATTGAAAAGTATTTCAATAAATTAATTAATATATAATCAGATATTTATCAAATGTTTTATCGAAAATGTTGTTGCAATAAGTACTTGTTATTGCAATAAGACAATATCTTTCCTTGATAGACTCAAATGACTGTAACCCTGTTTTGATATGTGTTTTGCCTTCTCGCAGATTATTAAATTGTACGATATTTCCTCAATGTTACTATAAGATTAACAGTGTCTTAGAATGCAGCTCAAGTTTGATTATTTTACATAATAAGGTTATTTCACATTACAAGGCATTACAATTCTTTTTAAATATTGAAACTTAGCTGACTCAGATAGACCTTACTATACGAAGAAACACAAATACTCGTACAAATTCGCATAAATTCTATTCGCGTGAATTTCAATATTCTTGTAAATAATCTGACAATAAACTGGTTGGAAGTTTGATCCGACGAATTGTAAGTCAATCGAACAAGAGGAACCTCCCCGTTTCGCGTTCTTCGTGCCAACGAGAGAGCAAACTTCCAGGTTGCGCAGGTTCCTGGACTCTAGGTTCTACCGCGAGTTGCTGGTGTTTGTCTTTACAGAAACCAGCAATTCTGCATCATATCTTCGACGAGCTTGTAACTCGTCCGGGGGTTTACGTAGCGTCGTTTCCGCGCGTTTTCATCCACGAGAATATGACGCGCGCGCGCCCGATGCGATCCGCGCATAAAGATAACAAACACGTCGGTGCACCGCGCCTGCTGTTTCTCAAATCGGCTAAGAGAAAAAGCTAATCTGGTTAGTATTACCACTTTCCGGCGATACCAGGCCCGATTTTTCATTGCGGGCCTCGCACCGCAGATGAAATCGTATCAACAATCGAACAAATTCGATTGAAAAAATAAATTTTCCACCGACGCAAAGTCTACCATGCAGTTTCGACGATGTTACAATGTTACTTCTTTCAGACTGAATTCATTATGCACTCAGAGAGAGAGAGAGAGAGAGAGAGAGAGAGAAATTTTTGATTTTCTTTTTATTTTTCTGGGAAAAATTATAACACCGTGTGTACACTCTGTAACACGTACATCGATATTTTTCTAATTTCATTTTTAACGAAGAATTTTGTTTTGTAACCGAGGAGATCATCCGTTGCGATTGTCAACTTTTAGTTCGTACATTGGTGAAAATTTTTTTTCTTTTTCAAAAATAAAATTTCTGTAAATTGTAGATTCATTGTTACTTTATATTCAGTTTCGTCAAGTTACAACAATTTCTTTATGTTTGAGTTATAGAGGTCAGACTCGATTTCGCGAAAGAATTTTATTTTAACTCACAAAGGCATTCGAACACTTCTGGAAGAATATTTAATTGATTAATTAATGGAGTTGAAAGCAAATGATCAGTTACCATAAATCTGTAAAAAATAAGATAAAATTACTAAATACGTTTATATAAATATAAACAATATTATATAATTCATTTTCGTTGAAAATCGCTGACGGTAATGTCACCAGTCATCATAATATTAGTACACGCCAGATATCTATGTATTTTACAAAAGAAAATTAAAAAGTATAACAAAAACTGTTGTATTAATTAATCAGTTTGATTTTTGAGTAGGCTAAAGCCTGTATCGACTCCGAAACTTTTCGCGGAAAAATCTCCTCTCTACTTTCGCCAAATTTCCCCTTTTTAAGATTTCTGTACGACAAACCTTAGTGCCGAAATCGACGGTTTTTCTTAAAGTTAAAACGCGAAACCTGGCTCGCGCCGATAGAATTGAACGCGCGAGCCGGTACGAGGGTGTGAAGTTGAAAAGGGCCTAGGCGGAATTCAAGCGGACAATGCGTACCGGGTGGCAATTTCACGCGACACGTCTCACCATCAGCATATCAATAGGCCAGCGGGATTATCTGGATGTGCAGTGATATCCTGCGGTTGGTTCCGGTAGATAGGGTTGCGCAGTTTCGCCTGCACACGTACACGTTTTGCCTCGCGTTTCTGTGTTCTCTCTGTTGCCCGCAGATTTCGTCTATTCTATGGTGATTCGATCGTTTATACGAAACTTCATTCCGTTTTTTCTTTATTATCCTTTATTATGGACGATAGATCAGGTTAGGTTCAAATTAAAATGATGATGGAATAATCACAATTATTTGGAATATATTATTTGGAGCAAAGAAAATTTGATGAGTTTTACCTGATGTTGAATTGAAAGAAAGAGATATTTAGATAAAACGATCACTTCAATAGTTTTTAGGTTTTATATACTTGTGGAGTCAACATTTTCATTTGGTTCGTTATTTTCTAATTATATGCTATATAGTAAAGAACTTTAATAAAAAATGATGAATGTAGAAATATGTATTTGCAGAACAAATCTAAATGTAAAGTAGCACTAGTTTCTTGCAGAAATATTTAGAAAAAAATAACCCTTTCTATGCAAGAAGAGTTATCATCATAAATCATCGATCAAAATTCAGTTCATCATTTTCTCGTTACGACGTGGATAATAAACTTGTCTCTTTTAGATATGCATACGTGACATAAGTTTGAGGGATGATGTATATTGTTGCAGGGAGTTTGATCAATCACAAGTGTATTCAACACTTACGCTCCAAATTCAATAAAATGGCAAAGAAAAAATAGTGCGGCAAGTTTTAAGGAATCGTTGCAAAGAGGAAATTCCAATCTTCAAGATTATGGTAAATTTAATCACAAAAAAAAGAAATGTTTTAACGTTTCCGGAGACGACTTTTTACTACTTTCGAGAATAAAAGTATCCTTACTTTCTCATTCTTTGCACGACGTAAAAATATTTTTGAAAAAAATGCAAAAGTAAGGATTTCACATTTTAAAATGAAATCAAGCGGATTGTTGTACGATTTTCTTTTTACGAAGTTGTTACGGTTTACGATATCGACAATTTTTCATCGTTAGCGATATGTCCACGTATGTAACCACGTTTTTTTCTAAATGAAAGTGACATCGAGCTGCTCGAGAAAATCACGCTTCACGGGTTCATGATTTTCATATTGATTAGAGCTTAGCAACATTATAATGCGACTGATTCGCCTGAGATGGAAAACAAACGCCGCAAACTCCAACTTTGTCCCCTTCTGTGCCCTCCGTTTCTACCACGGCCGCGAAACGTTTATTTTTCTTGAAAACGTATCAGCCGCATTTCCTTCCTCATTGTCTGCCTTAAGGAAATAAATCTACTGCCAGACTGTCCCGGGCCGAATCGTTTCCTCTTGCACGCTTGCTTTCTAGCTTCCTTTTTTGCTTCGAGAACGAGCAATCGTTCGAATAATCTTTGTCAAAAATATTCTTTATCAATGCAGTTATTTAACACGTTGACTGCCACGCGAATTTTATACAGTCAATAATACAGAAAAGTTTAATGTTCGTCGGATTTCAAGTGCTTGAAACAAAAGAAATAAGTATGACATTTCACTGGTCTTAACTAATTTTTTAGTGGAAATTGGAGAAATTCTCGAATATTAATAAAATGTTTTTCATTAATGTTTATTTCAAGTAATATGCCTTCTGAACTCTCTTGATCTGGTAATATCAATAATTTTTAAAGTCAAGCAATACTAAACATTCTACGTTTCTAGCTTTAATATTTATTTCTTTGTATCTATTGAATTAAATCAGTGCTATATCAGCACATGATCATTGATACTGATATGACACTGTACATTACCAGTTTAAACCATTTTGATATCGAGGATCGAGAAACTCTGTCCGCCAAGAGTCGTACGTGGATGGTAGCGAGTCGAAGGCGAGACGATCGGCCAGATGGAAGATCAGAGTGGGCCAGAACGTCGAACGAGCGGATTCGTCGGCTCGTCACCTCGTCAGGAGCGTTTAGCTTCCGTTTCGTTTGGTCGGAACACAGATCGGCTGTCTAAAAGACACGAAGCAACAGCCAAGACAAACCTTAAATGCTTGCTAACCAAACAGTCGGAATTAGCCGCGTTACCCGCCCACGAGGAAACCGGTGCTTTTGCCGTTTACTCCTCTCTATGGCTATTATCTTCCACGGTGCCGCGCTATCATTATTCGTGCCCAATCCCACTTTTCTCCACGCACCCACAAAGGTGCAGCCACCAGTCTCTCCGGAGGACTCTGCATGCAAACATCGAGTTACAGCGATGTTTTCTCGGAGTTTTCGAACATCCTGTTCATCTCCACTGTGTGTTCCTCTTTTAGATTTGGCCGCGAGATTGGCTCTGTGAGAGATTTTTTAAGTTATCGTTGAGAAGTATTAGTGGGAATTTATTATTGTTAGGTTAAACTTGGACTAGAATTGGAACATTTTTTGAGAAGAGAAGTCAAAACGTTGCTAATCCTGATCTGACAATAAGAAAAAGTCAGCTTTTATTTTAAGATTGGGATTGCGGTAGAAGACATTTTAGAAAAGTAAGAAAAAGTGAATTTTTAAGGTTTGCTAATGATAATTCTTAGGAAGGGGAGAATAGATTTAAGTTTTGTAAATAAAGATACTTCACTTAACGAACGATTGTATAATGAACGATAGAGATTAAAATCTCAGAACAGCATAAATAAATCAAATTTGAGCATAAATAGTTTAATTTGCTAACGGAGTATAAGATAGAAGTTATTTTTAACCCGTAATAACCAGTATTAAGAGATTTTAAGGACTTCGATACGTATTTTTTTTTTTATACAATTAAACATCTTCGTATGCTAAATAATTTTTTTCCTACCGGAAAAATTTTCAAGAATCACATAAATATAATTCCAATGTCGGGAAATTTACGATCAAAATCATCATCGAAATTTTCTTACTTCGTCGTTAGACGAGAAGGATTTTGTTTCACTTCGTTGTCAGAGGGACGCCTTGGTACCTGAACTCTAAGTAGGCACATAGGTAACAAGACACATATGTAACCGCGTGTACAACCGCAACCCTCCGCGATGCACAAAAGATTTAGAGAAGTTGCGGCTGAACAAACACCGCCGGCATAAGCGCACGTTCCTCCCTTCGGCTTTTCCTGGCCGAGGCACCCGTAAATGCCTCAGCCTCTGTGTGCGTACTCGTCCCTGATAAGGCTCTCTTAACACACCGGCCCAACGAACCCTCCAGCATCGTCTCATTTATCCACCGAGTGATTATTTCTCGAGCAATTGTCGCGGTCGTCGATACAATATTGCCGCGTCTCTTTGCAGCATTTAATCAGTTTGACTGACAAATGGGGAGTTACGTAGCTGGTGAATATGACTCAATGAATGTGGGGTGATTCATGCAACTGTAACAAGCCATGTCATTTTTTCCGGTCGAAATTAGAAAAAAATGTATCAGAAAATATGTAAATCGTTCGAGAGTACATCGCGAAAAAGTTTCCTAATTTACGTCGGATTTTAAATCGTATTGTCGTGCGTGGATTTTGGTTGAAATTAGAAAAATATATTACAGAAAAAATTATATTATAAATTATTCGAGAGTTTTGTTCCTGTAAATTTCTTTCTCGTTCAATTTTTATTGAGTTCTCCAAGATTGTTTCTTCGCTAATATTTTTATGATCCAAAAGTCCAACACAGCGTCGTGTTGTGTCGTGATAAAATTAGAAAAAGCTTTTATACGCTCTCGTTTTATACTTTACACGAAAGAAAATTACACACCGTGGGGAAAAAGTAGCGAGGTAATAAAAATGCTTAAATGGCAGAATATTCACGAGTCCGCGAAATAGAAAAACTCGAGTATATACCTACCATTTGTACGCTGGAACCACAAAGGCTTTATTATTAAAAAATTTGCAAGACACGCTTGTCCACGTATACGAATAATTGTTCCAATATTATTTTACGCAGTCGCCGACGTTTAAGAAACATAAAACACAAACTGGGAAACTTTTTCATTTCGAAATTAAATTAGAGCGCTCTCCTTTATAACGGAAATTACATTTGAATTATAATAATAAATATAACGATTTATATTGTAATATATCATTACAATGTAAATGCTTCGTTATAATACAAAATTAAATAAAATTTTCACGATCTTCGAATGCTTCGTAAGAATTCGAAGAGAAACTTTCACAGAGAAACGATCGCAGCAAAGGTTATAAGAAGAATTTCCTCAAAAATCTCAATCTCAACTCAAATCTGTAGTTATTTTATTCATTTAGTCAGTCGCAAAAACTACTGGAACTTGAACCGATTTGTCCTTTAAATCATCATTCTATGGAAGTTTTTATGAAAGAAAATTTGCCGCGTTATATCTTAATCTCAAATTTCGAGTTTTTCATTTCTATAACAAACACGAAACAATCTTCAACGGATCGTTTCACACGCAGCCGGCCGTTTCGTTTCGCCCTTTCGTCGTTCTGAAATAATCTAGCGATCGTCTGGAAGTCGACGATCCTATAAAACGAATTCTATGTCGCGAGGTACGAATAATCGTTTGCAGGAGATTCGGTCAGCCAGTTTGGCGCGGCAGCCGGCAGAGATAATGGCGTCGAGCTGAAAATGCGACGCATGGAAACGATGCCTGTTGTTATTTTATGGGGGCGGAATACTGGCCCGGCGGGGGGGACCTCTCGTTAAACCGATTTGCACATCGGATGCACTCTCGATTCCTCGAACAGCGGACAATTTCACAGGGCTCTATTTACGCTGCTGCTGTTGCCTTCACCAAGCGCCGCTCTGCCTGCCCCAACTCGTTTACGTATTTTTTCTCTTTCCCGTAAATACATTTACGTTGATCTGCTTTCCGTCCTTTCCTACCAACGTTCTGTGACTTTTTGATTTTTCTTCTTTTTTTTTCTTTTTTGATTTGATTTTCTTTTCTGTTTTGGATTTCGCTTTTTCGTTTCTCCCTAAGAAAGAGAATTCAAACTACTAAACTAAAGGTCAAATGTTTCATTTAAGTACAATTTTGCTCGATAAATTTACTTTCAAGTTCTATTCTTCGTGAGAATTCCAAAGATTTATTTACTTTAGCTTTTAATATCGTTGTATCAATTACTTGTATGAATATTTCTGAGCATCATTTCACATTTAATAAACAATATTCTCCTCTTTCTATATATATTTTATATTTTATATATAATATTATTAAAATATTACATAATATGTATAGTTGTATTATATAATATTTTATAATATTTACACACTTATGTACATATTTAGAATTATTTTTATACTCAGATTCTCACTGAAATCTGACAAACTGAGAAAAAGTAAAAATGTTTGCTTTCTTTAACAAAAATAAAATATGCACCCAATAAAATTCATTTATAAATATACGTAGTCTAAACGTGAGATTCGTTGAAATAGAATCATTGTCCAGTTGCAATGATCATACGTCTCCAAATTCATAAATTCATTTTCTGTGTTATACTTATTCAATTACGTTTACAACATATAACAGTGCGCCGATATAACAAAAAAAAGAAACCATGAAAATTTTTCAAATAATCCAGTGTACCTAATAAGAAATAGTTATTAAGGGAAATTCCTCCACGTTGTATGTATGTAGGAACATATACATATATCTCTCGTACGTTTTCATTTATAACGTTGAATGGACACGTTGGACACGTTTTCGAGGTGTCTCAAGCCTGGAACGACAGCTATGTAAGGCTAGGAGAACGATGCGACGAAGAAAACGATTTAATGGTCGACGACTGGCGCGTTCGGACGGTGACGTGACATCCGAATGGAAGCTGCATCTTGTCAGTGCGAAAAGGAAGTCTTGCGGCGAGCACTCACAACCTAGACGAGCGAACTGCTCTGCTCTTCAATAGAACGTACACACATCGATGAATTATGTCTTTCGTTTCCCACGACTGTGATTTCAATAATCACAATGAATATTATCGAGAAAACTGTAGAGAAACGTGTCTTTTTTTTTAGCTGAGCGTGAATGTGGTTTTAAAATTTATTATATCTTTCAGATCAGGAGGTATCGTACGATGCGAGGCGTGAAAATTATTGAGTGAGAATTAACAGAGTGAGGGGTAGTTGAATAGTAAAAAAAGAACAAGGTACAAGTTAGGAAATAAAAAAGACTGGAGAATAGTTAGAAACATTACAACGAAAAATGAATAGTTTCGAACTGTGTTCTGTATGATACATTATAACAGAATAACTGGTTTCTAATACGTACCAAAATATTCTACATATAAATCATTACAATTTAAATGACAATAATTAGAAAAAAATAGATCTATGTAATTATATTTTTCCAGCGATTGTAAAAAAAAGAACATCTGAAATCCGTCTTACTGACAGGTTTAATAGTTCTAACTCAGTGTTGACTCTTGAAAGATTTGTAAAGATCAATTTTGATCTTTTAAATGTTTTTAAAACATATCTACGTGTTTCAAAGCATTAATCAATTTAATTCTACACTTTCTATAAAAGAAAAAATACGTATTCTGAAAAATGGTTAATTCATTATTTTAATAATAAATTATTCATTTATTTTACGTAGAATAGCTCAATTTCAATTTTGTGCAAAATTGTCACGCGAAAGACAAGGATCTTGTAATCTCTCACTGATCCCTTCAATTAATCCTCGAATTTTTTCGTGCGATAAAGCTGGAAGGAATAAAAAAGAAAATAGTCTATTTTGACGTAATCGATCAAAGTAGTCACGTTGGAGGGATTATGGGTGCGATGAAGGATGCACGAGGGCTAATCCATAGTACGTCGGACGGGAATCCCTCGGCTGTAAAATATCCCGTCCATTATCGCGATTTCACCGCGGTTCTAACCGCTCATATACATATCGAGCCACGTCAGCCGAAACATAACGGAGTCGTAAAGCTCGCGTCGCTGCGTTCCATTGCGTTGCGTTGCACGCGGATGGACGGAAAAGAATTCCGGCGCCTAATTCGAGATGTTTATCCAAGCGGTGTTTCGAAGCCCTCTTAATTCATACCCGACGCTGTTGTTGCAGCTTAGCCAGCGCCAAATTTATTAAAATCGTTACCGACGCCCATCGTTATTATTACTAACATCGTCTCGATACTGAACTGCGGCTGCACAGTTTTTCTTATCTTCCTGTTTCGTAAGAGAATGAACAGGACGAAAGATAATTACCAAAGTGGCCAAAATGATCAATTTCTGATTTTCGTTAGACTAGAGATTCAGGTGATTTTCCGTAAGAAAACGCGTGTAAATGAAAGTTTGTACACTCCGTTGTGTCATAAAGTTTTTCTGTTTCTGTTTCTACTTTGATATTTCTCTGATGGGAATTTTATGCTTCAATCGTTGATAGTTCTAATGGATCTTTCCTTTAAGCAGTAATTTTTAATGCGAGTTTTTCTTGTCTTCCTGTTTGAGAGATTACGAGCACGTAACAATTCGGAATTTTGGTTTCTTGAAGTTTCTCTACGAGCTGTTGGAACTAATTCTTTTATTCTCGATAGAAACAAAATAGATCAGGAATTAAATATCTCTCTACAGGATTATAAGGCTGTTAATGGATAATTCATTGAATTCAATGTCGAGGAATGATTGCTAGAAATATGTATCACTGACAAAAAGCATTTCGTTCTACGGCTCTTCTAGACCTCCATAAAATTGTAACAAGTGATCAATAGGAGAGAAACTGGAAGGTAGCGGACCACCGTAGTGGAGATTCGATTGAACGATCCGTATACCTTCAGGAATGTGACAATGCGTAGAGAATGCATAGAAAATGCTGGACGAATCGGCGAGTATCGACCATTTCGCTGATCCCGTCGAAAATCTGCGTGAACGCGTGATCTTATCCCACTGGGGAAAAAGGGCGAAATCCTCGCTGGATCCCATGGCTATTATGTTCGAACGTCAGCCTACGATTTTCTTGGTCATTTCATCGTTCTTGCGTTCATCGTTCGACAATGAAACTCGTGTCTTCATTCATTGAACCCAGTTACTGAGACATCTGTGTATCAAATTTTATATTTCAACATTTTTTCATACTCGAAGTTGTGTGTTTCATTAAATGAAAGAATCATTTAATTGTTAATTATTAATGGAACTTGTGTCTTCATTCGTTGGATCCAGTATCGAGACGTCAATCCTCATCGTAGTCACTTTTCATATTTCAAATTAATTTGCTTTTCAGTTCCAAAATGTTGATAAAATCCCAGAAACGAAAGTTTTCGTTTGGGTGTCACTAAAATTTGAAAATGATAAAAGCTGCAAGATACAGCGAATGAAAAAAGAAGTTCACCTTGGCGAGGATGATCTATCTTCTTAAATTTTGGAATTTAATGTAATCGAAAACTGGTTCGGATTCATCGCTATCTGTTCGCAAGGAAAAAGACATTTTCTATAGGCATTTTGAGGTAAATCTCGCACTTGTTGGTTAGAACCATAGAAACGAAAGAGATTCCTCTGGCTGGATTTACTCGATTCGACACGTTGAACGCGACACGAATCTGATTCCCTTTGTGATCCGATGCAGCTCAACGGCGTGGTTGTGTAAACAGGTCATTGGGTTTCGATGGACTCGAATCAATGTGGATAATTCAATAGACTCAAGTTCCTACACCCTTATTGCAATTATATTTTTCGGCAAACGAATCGAAAGAATCACTGACAATCTCGTTCCAAGCTTATCCATAATATCTAAGAACGTTCAAACAATTTATCCAACTTAATCGATCAAATTACAAACTTTCATGAATTTAAATTTTGAATAAAAAACGAGGGTGAATGACACGAATTTTTCTTTTCTGTTTCTCTGTTTTTGAGAAGCAATTTAGAATTGGAGTTTATATATGTAAGTAATAGAGGTCCACTAATTCTCCTCTTTGTCAGTAATTATTTGTTCGCATAATGAGATTTCAGGTTTGATAATTGGCTGAAATTTGCTTTAAATATACTTGGGAACTTCTTATCTTTTCCAAAAAATACAGAGTGTTGCAAGTTCTTGTGATACAAGAAGAAAGTGTATAAAAAAAAAATAAGCCAAAAATATGGAACAGAAAGACTTTCTCTCAAGAAAGAAGATTTTGGAGTTGAATTATTTCTTGAAGTATACTTGAATTTGATTAATTTCGTATTGGATAGAAGTGAACAGTCACGAGGATATTCTACGTGCGAGACACGAAGCATTATTCTTTCTTTTTAGCCATGTAGAATCGTCTTTTTCCCGGTTGTAACTATGAAAACTAGACTATCCTGTGTAACAATTCAATTTCAAGTAAAAATGGATATAAAATGCTGGGTGTCTAAAGTTGACCGCATCAGGCTGTGAAGGAATCATCGAAAGTGATCGGCCGTTCGATCCAAAAGAATTCTTTTTCTACTTAAACCGACAGGTGCAATCGCCTTCCCGCGGATATTATTTCTGTCAACGTTGCCGATGTTTATACGCATACATATTTGACGAACTGCTCTCGTGCAGGTCCAACGTCTAGCTCGGTAGCGTGTTACCTGAAGAAGCAATCTCTGTCGCATAAAATAACATTTAGGCCGGACTGGCTGGTCCATTGCATCCTGACTCTGTCTACAAGTATATATCTATACACCGGCGTTGCCTCAGCTTCTGTGCAGGTGTCCTGAGATCAAAATGACTCTCTGTTCCCCAATGTAATCGGTTAGTATACCCTTCGTCTTCTAAAACCGATGCCATTATTCGCGACCAAAATGTCTTCAGTTGTCAACGAAAATCATTGTTGCTTTTATCTTGTGTATTTATTATACATGTATTTATTAAATATATATTTATTATACACATTTGTTATGATATTTGTCGTATTTGTTATATAATATATAATATATATAATAATGTTATATAATATATGTCAAAATGTTTGTTATATAATATATAATATACGAATATATTTGTTATGAGTATAATAAATGTACAGTAAATGCACAGGACGTAGTGTGTGTAATACAATTTTTAGGTAAGTAAATATATTTGTTATTTATTATTAAATTACGGATTTTCATGCATTTATGAGAAATTAGATGATGATATACATAACCTAAATAAAAATTGGTTTCGTTACGATACGCACAATGTACGCATGTAATAAATATGTACAATATTCTTATTCAACATTCAATATGATACACAAATACAAAGTAGAATATCTATTGTAGATGAAATTTTTACTTACGTTCCATTTCTTTAGCTATGTTCAAAAAGATATGAAAATGTTCAAAATGCATGAAAATCTGCAGTCTATTTATTATTGTGTTACTATATTATTGCATTATTATTACGATGATTATTATTAGATTACTTTACACGCACCTGTATTTAATTTCAAAAGATATCTTTATATTTTATTTCGTTATTTGTTTAATTTACTTATAGATGACGAATATAAAGTTAAAAGAAAAAATAACATTAAAAAGTAAAACTTTCTATCGAGAGTTATTCCAAAAATTTTCAAATTTTTAAATCATTTCTCTTCTGTGACACTGTGTGTTTCCACTGCTAGGGTACTTATTTTTTTTATTTTAGTAGTCTCTAACAGAGTTAAATTTTTCAAGACCACACGGTAACCCATTATCGAACTATTAAGGACTCGTCAATATGGTTTAGTAAGAGCTTTTGGGTAACATCTCGAGTAGATATAACAGGTAGCTGGTACCCAGTTTTCAGGTATTTGATTCCAAACCTGATAATATGATATATTTTTTTAATACTTCAAGCATCTGTTTATAGTATGTTTTGTTTCGTAACTTGAAAAATTTTTTACTTGCAAATGAACGCAATTCTCGTAATTATGCTTCATTGCAGCTACAAAGTTTCGAGCTTAAGGTTCTAAAATTTTGTCTCTTCGTTGAAATACAACGTTCAGAATTTTGATAAAGAAAAAAAAAGATTTCGTAAGTGAGTAAAGAAATATACCTACAACATACTTCTTCCAAATATAAATTATTTCACACCTACTTAAACCACTGAGGATTAACGTTGTATTAACACAATATTTCATTATTTTAAATTTCATTTTTTTGATATTGAGACTATGAAAAAGATTTACAAGGATTCGCTTGATATCTTTTCATTGTTAGCTGTGTCTTCGTTTAAATTCTACAATTTTATGAAAAATAAAGAAATTGAAGTATTTACAACGTTATTTTTGTTCCTTGGTTGATGGTTTAAGATAAATTCGTTACTACACGTACTACAATATAATGTATTTAACGGATGCTGATTTACGTTACAGCATACAGAGCTTCCTTCTGTTCCTTCCAGGGAAGAGAGCATCGATGCCTGGTGAAATGGGGGAGGAGGTAAAGGATACGAGAGTGTGAAAAATAATTTCCTGCCGCTGATATGTGGCGGATCGGACGAGGAGAAAAGTCCTGGCCGGGGGATATCAAAATATTATTCGAGGGTTACCTAGGGTAGCTCCGCATTCTCGCGCCATATAGAAGCCGCGCTGAAGCTAAAGTGGATGGTTATTGCCCTCAACCTGACCGTACAGGCTGCTACATTCGACTACCTTATGGCGGTATACGAATTTCATATCTACCATTGGTTAATCCATCGTGCCAGGTTTATTTTGAAATTATTAAAACATGCTACAAATGATTGTATTCCTTCTCTTAAGAAGATACATCTCACTTTTTCTCATTCTGCTTTGTTGAAATCAATAGACATAGTTACTTATTTCTGTGAAAATATTTTAATGTTATTCGCTATGTCCATTGATTTTAGTATATTGTCAAGGTATATTTTGCTATTATATTGTGAAATTAAAATTGATAATACATATTTTTTTATGTCTATGCAGGATGATCATCAGATTTGCTTGGACGTGGCTCACCTAAAAAGACAGATGGCGAAGAGAAATTTTTGAAGTCTTCTTGACATCTTCACTTGAAAACAAATCAATTTTATCAGCAGATAAGAAAACACACCTGTATTTTCATGAATAATATTTCTTTCGATATTTTCCATTCTTCAAGGTTTTCCGAAAGTATATCCATGCATAAATATGACTTGTATTTAATGTTATTGTAAAGAAGCATATGTTACATATAAGTATTGTATGTTAATGTAAGTGTCTATTTGTCGTCTATTTGAATTCACAGAAAACTTTCTATTTTAATTTTCAATGTATTTTGAAGCTCTACTTAAATATTGTACTAACAATATGCATGAAAAACTCTGAAGTCAATCAGTGAAAATTTGCAGATATTCTTTTAAAATTATTAATCGATCGATAAAATTATTAATCGATCGATCAAATTATTATGTTGTATTAATTATATTATATCATATAATAACTGAACTGTCAACTGAAGCTGAACTAACAACTCGAGATTTTGTTTAAAAAAGGAAAGAGTATAGTACAAATCGTTCTTAATTAAAGGTGATTCTGAGGTTTCCATATAATTTATAATATATTCATATAATTATAATATCATTCAATATTAATGTTCTCTATATCCATGTCCAACTTTACCAAAATTTCTAAATATCACTCACTATTATTAATGTTATATTATTAGTAGTTATATTATGTTACTACTATTGATATTATATTAAAAATCAATGGCGCAATAGTACAATAATTCGATGGGTATTTCAGGTTTGAGGAACTGTAATAGTCGCGAACTGTGAATCAGAAATCAGAAGGCTGTCCCCATTCCACGTGTCGCAATTAAAGCAAAATCTTTGGGTGGCGGTCACGAGGAGACTTGAAGTGTTGTTAAGAGGAGACGGAGGGCCGTGGCGAGAAAGGTCCGCCATTCTCGACACCTGGCAACAGCCAATGGTAGGATAACGCGGACAGGAGAGAGCTTTTGGTCCTCGAACGCCACACCCTTCATTGTGACCACATATCGACCGTCTCTCACAGCTTGGAGCTGCGTTCCCCGTACTAATTGTAAGTACTTGCTGTACTTGTGCGCGCATGTGTGAGAGTGCAACGCTTTCCAACTGAGAGCAGTATACGCGCGCGCGCGCGCGTGCACGTGCACCTACTTTTAGTGTAGTAGGTAGTGTTTCGTGACGAGTCCGGAACCGATGAACGAATTTTCCCTCGTGCACTTCTCTAAGATGATATAGAAAAATATAAAAAATATGAACATGGAATTTATATGGAACATTTGAGTAAATCTCGAAAATTTGATATCTTCATCGAAGAGTAATATTTAAAAATTGCACATGAATATAGAAATATTGAAATTTATGTATTTAGTTCTGTTAGTTTTGTTTTATTGTAGTATAACACGTGGTAATATAGATAAAAGCATAATTGTTGTTGTTGTTGTTGTTGTTATTGTTGTTGTTGTTATTATAACAAATTAGTATATTAATTTGCTTTTAAATATCAATATGCAAGTATTATGAACATCAATCTTCAATATCATATGTCAATTGTAACATAAAATGCCCGAAATGCAAATTGACTGTAACAACTTTTTTCTATATGAAAATATAACAAATGAGTTATAGCATAGTTTTTAAGTTGTTGTAATGATCCAGCTTCGGGTTGAGATTTTGACGATGTGTTACGTTTTCCAGACACGTCGTAAATTCGTTCGAAGTAAAAGAAAAAACGAAGTTTCGAGTGAACGAGTGATTCAGCCAGAAAATGACGTATCCGAGGTTCTTAGCGGGCGCCACTTTAATGGAGATGCGTGTCGCGGGTATTTCAGATCGTCGGTACACCGTGTCGCGATGATGAAGGGAATGATGACGTTCGAGGAAGATTGATGAGGTATGTTTACTGCTAACTAATTCCCGTCTGCCGGTTCAGGTCTAGCTAACTAACTTTTGCTCCCGGCGGAACGAGGAACCGAAGAGCGTCTCCAAACTTGCGCCGACAAATTGTTTGAATTCCACCGGCGAATGATTGAGTATGGGATCGAGAATATCGTGAGAAATGCATCCATATGGGTCTAAAGAAGATATTCATTAAAAAGAAAGAATAATAAAGGAAAAATTCAAAATAGAATGGGAATGGAATATAATATAATGTTAATGATTTAAAACACGAATGGAGAGATCTTTCAAAATTGTGAGTGATATTAGAGAATGAAAGAAGTCAATGTAATGATAGTAAATACTACATAATCTCTACAAAGACACAATTATAATGCTCATAAGAGAGTGACGAGCATGTACAAAAAAAGAGTTCTTCTGGACTTTCCTAATTTATATATATACTGATATGAAATATCAGACATCACTTGACTCCATTCCAATGTCATGAGGTTAGTTCTCAATAAAATGAACTACGTAAATATAATCCTTTCATTTTTCTTATGTCAAACAAACTTAAAAAAAAATTCTCTTCTCTTCGCAGAAATCTATTTCTTTTTTTTCTTCTACGAAAAAGAAAAACGTCATTGTCTCTGTTCTATTCGAAGAATCTTTATAATTCAAAGTTTCTCGTTGATGACGTTCCATTCAAACTTCTGTTCACATCAAAGAAGAAAGCGTTAGGCGTACATGCGCTGATTCAAACAAGGTTGATATTAACGTGGAAAATGTGAAATTCGATAGAAAGAAAGAAAGAAAAAGAAAAGAAGTCTTTTGGTAGTCGTTCGCCGGAGGTGGTTAACGAAGCATCACCCTGGATTAGGCTTGCGTCAAGCCACAAAACCAGCCTCTTCTCGGGGTTCTGCGTACGATGAAGAAACGAAGGTTATTCTTGGTTGAACAAACACTGGAATGGGTCGCGTGCGCCTCCCACATATTTATAGATTTTATCTCTCTTTGACTTCGCCGAGGCGAGTAGGCGTTCGTGTACTCGCGTGCACTACGGACATGAGGAGGTGGAGAGGGAGGCGGGAAGAATTCGGATAGGCAAGGGAGGAGGAGGAGGACGCGAAAACCGGGAGAAAATCTGTGGAATGCCGGTGGAAAGAAGGAAAACATCAGCCAGAACGACAGAAGGGAAGAAATCGAAAGGGATTGCTTCTATTTCGGCTTGGCCGAAGAGAAAAATTCGCTTCCGCTACATGCATCCGAGAGATTTCTATTTAACTCTTTCTATTATATCTATGAACGAAAGAAGGCTATTTCGCTATTTTCGTGTTTTTCGATTAAAATTCGAGGTATCCGTAAAAAAAAAGTTCACAAGATATTTCGTTATTGATATTTGATTTCGAACTTGATTGGTAGAATATCGTACGTGTTTGGAAATAAATTTTTATCGTGTTACATTCCTGTGAAATATTTCATTATTGAACAATTAATTATATTTAGTAGAAACCCAATGATATGCAGACAATTTTTGTATATAAAATATGCAAAGTTGACGAACGATATTCATTCTCAGATGTTAAAGATTCTCGGTATATTGTATCCATTGATGTTAAAAAAAAAGTCAATCAAACGTTATACTTGTCAAATTTTTCGTCAGAGAATATCGAAAATGTCAGGGTTTTTCTTACTTTTTATTCGACCCTCTTTCCAGTAATTTTCGCTGGCTCGGTGCACAATAAAAAGATAAACAAGCAGTTAGAAGAGGCACAGGAGGCGGTGAACAGTTGTCACCAAGAGCGTGAATGGGGATATTTTTCGCAAGCCACAGAAATGAGACGAACGGTCATTGGAAGCAACCAATTGTTCGATCGTTTCGCAGTGTTATTTTTATAATTCACCTCGATCATTCTGGTGGTGGCTCTCGTGGCAGAACGTGGTGTTGTTTTTATTGGCCGCATTTAGGGAACGGGGATAGCGGAGGACGGTAAACAGGAAAGGGATCGAGCGAGAAAAAGGCGGCCACGACACTGAAAGAGGGGTGAATCGGTGGGAACGGGGTGTTGTTTCATCCCTCCTGGCAGCGCCCGTCTATTCTATCCAGTAGTACCTACGTTCTGGTGCCTAAACCAAGTTAGAGGTAGGATGGTACGAGTTCTAGGGGTGGATAGACACGATTCGGAGAGGGTGAAAAGAGGAAGGACGGTGTCGCGACGAAGGGAAGAGAAACGCGAAAGCACCCGCGACTACCACGGTTGACAATGCCACAATCATCCAATGTTATTTTAGTACGAATTCCTTCTTCCCATTCTAAACCTGCCTCCTCTTATTTTGCTCTTTCTCTTTCGTTTCTTCTTCATTTCCCGCCTTTCAGTTTTCTCTTCTGCTTTTCTTACTTTTTTCTTCATTCAGTCTCCTATTTTCAACGGGGTGGAACTCGTTCATCTGTTTCTATCTTGAATGCATCGGGATCAAGCCATTTTGCTATCTGCGAAGAAAAATATCTATCAGCTTTTACTCGTAATTATTACTTGGTCGGGTTTTACCTCTTTTATAAGTAAGCATAAGACTTGTTATTGTTATCCGTATTGATACCTCACAGCGTGTCGATTAAGTTTTAAAATCGGTAATAACGATGATAATAACAATAAAGCTTGAAAGTAAATTTTGGTTCGTGCAATTTGGTCATTTCTTTTTTTCTTTCTTCCACAAAACTATGAACTCGCGATCTCGAAAATTAGACGTCACTCTTCCGGATTGAAAGTAGGTTTCTTTGTGTTTGAAATATACCCCAGGATCCTGAACGAGTGGCATCTGTAATAACAAAGTCCGTTCTTGCAGCTCTCCCTATATTCTTGCTACGTGAACGCTACGCGAGACGGATTTCTGGAAGCCCGTTCTGATTAATCACATTTACGCAGGAGCGTAATCCTAGAGGAAGATCACTACTGATAATAATTTCATAGGCAAGAATTGATTTTCTTCTCGAAAAATTGAAATTGAAAAACTTGTTGCTAATGAGTATTTGATCATTTTGATAATTTTGTATACCTACGAAGTGTATGAATGAATCGGACACCGTGTAGTAAAAGAAACTGAATGAACCAGGTTGTACACTAGCTATAATCCGTGACGTTATTTGCTTATTATAACAAACCTAACACAACATGGTTTGTTATTTAACAAATCAATTCATTCCATCTTCCTTTTAAGCGTAAGTATCATTTGTTTCTTCTTTTCATGTTTATTTCTAAACCGTTTTTCAAGTTGGTTAAATCATTTAATTCGGTTTATTTATTTATGGAAGAAACATTAACTGCATTATCGGCATGGATTTTATTGTCTTCAGTCGTGGCTTGTAAAGAAAGAAAGTGGTTTGAAGTAGTTGTAAGGAATAATTGTATATAATTGTTATAATTGTATATAAATATTACGTCTAAATATCTAATACAGTTTCTTGAGAGGACGAAATCTACTGTTTTCTTTTTATTATACATATTTTCTTTTAGTACAAAATACGAGTAAAAATTAGGTATACTAATTTGATATTTGTACGTGCATATGTCATAAAATGCAAAGTCGACGATTGATAATGTCTTCACATATGTATCTTCCTTATATTCTGTACTGAAATGCATCTGAATAGAAAGAGAGGAAAAGAGGAATGCTCTGTCGCCACCTTCTTAAAGCCAAAGAAAATATTGTTTCACGTAAATATGTGTTTGTGATGAATCACTTTTATCCTTTCCTTTTCACACCTTTTAGGTGAGCTATAACTGTGGTGATAGACCACTTTGTCATCAAGAATTTCGCCATTAACCAAGATTTTATAATAACTAAATTTTAATAATAATAACATTGTTTAAAAAATATGTTTTTATTACAAATTTTTATCAAATGAATAGAATATCAAGGAGAATTAAGGAAAAACATTGAAAATTTGTGAATAAAACAAATTTCTGTTTTTTATTACGATAATATTAAACGTCATACATGGCGTAGTTACATTGTTACATCTATCTTACAAAACATAGATGAGAAATTATATACTTTAGGAGCCTGAAGAAGCTCCTTTGAAGAAACAGCTTCTCATTACCAAAAGGATAAAAAGACAAAAAATTTGCCAACAAAAGATTCGTGAAATTATAGATGGCAGAAGTACTTAAATTTTATAATCAACTAAACAGTTGAAAATTAATTTTACTTTTTACTTTTTGGACAACTTTGTTCTTTCGTTGCATGTGTTTGCAGTAAAATCTGAAAATGATTACTATATAATTAAAATTATCAGAATGTTCGCGATTTCATGGGGTCATATACTTCAAAAAGTATGAACGAATAAACGAAGAAGTGATCCATTAGGTAGGAAGCCCCGGCTGACACACCCTGACGCTATCAAAACACGCCTTAAAACTTATATTCCCGCGTAACGGCATAGTAGTGGTGAAAAAACTGCGTACGTGAGATAAAATAACAGAGTGTAGTTAACAGGCTTGGGTAAAAATATTCAGCCAGCTTCCACCATTCTCCCTTTCCTTTCTTTCTCTTTTTCTCTTTCATGCCGCCCTCCCCCTTTCTATTTTCCTCTTCTCTCACCTTTGACTCTTTTACACTGTGTGATTACAATGAATTGTTTTACGTATTATTTATATCATAAATAAAATTCTACAAAATTTACACTGTTTCTAATGAAATTTTATATCAGATATTTTCAAAAACATTACAATTTTTAATGCACCCATCATTGAACACGTACTGCTGTCACTTATAGCTTCCGTCATTCTATATTTAAATTTTGTAATATATAAAAATGTACCGCAGTTAATAATTACATTATGATATTCTACTATAATAATCAACTTTTTATTTCAAGTTTAAATAATTTTACACAAGAACTTTGACATTGATTGAATAATGATTATGAAGAATTAAATATGTAATATAATTGATATAAACGCCACGCGACGTGTGCTGGTTAAAACTACTTATAAATATTTTATATGAATATTATCGATTATTGATATATTATCAACTTGGAACTTCGGTATCGACACAGATGAGATATATGAAAAATTAATTTAGAAAATTGAATGGCAAACTTTTGTAACTGGATTTTCTTAAGTAGATCCCCAGCCTCCTTTCTATATTCTATTTAAACCGTAAAATGCACAAATAAAAATTTTTAAAAACAAATTTTTAAAAATAATTTTTAAAAATAATTAGTATTGTTAACATACCGGTAGATGGCGCCATTACTATAGCCAAAATGTGACAGTTTATACTAATTGTAAAATAACGTTAATCAAGAGGAATAATTTGTCAACTTTCTGTGTTGTTTGTTTAGAATACTTATCTTTTATTCTATATTCTACTTCAGAATGTGTTAATAAAAATTTTTCAATTTTGCTTAGTAGATCGAAAGTCCTTTACAAGTAATGTTGAATTTTTCGCAAACTACATTGAATATTGGAATCAAAATTTTTGTAAACATCTTCGAAATATATATGTAATAAATGCAGATTGTTGGTGTAAATCAGGAAAATTAATTACTTTTTTAAATATGAATATAAAGCCTTTAATTCTTCCATTTCACCACAAAGCGGCGTTAGTGTTTCTCACCTCGGAAAGCAGGTAAATTTTCATTTGCAAAAAACAATTAATTTAGTTTCTTTTCTATATCTCTTTTGAAGTGTAAAATATACAAATTTTTAAAAATAATTAGCACCTTAAATTTACTGATAGATGGCGTTACTAAGTTTAAATCTGTAGCGACTACTGTCGATAACACGGCGAAAACAATGCCACCTACTTTAGTACAACCTCCGCGCCGGCAGGTGCTCTTTCGCTAGGCCACGAAACATAAATATACAGATAGCTAAGTGTATAAATACAGCGCCGACCACGCGAGAGCTACTTGTTCCTTATCACCTTGTGAACAGGCTAATTATCTCCACGACTTCCGGCCAAACCAGTCATAACCAGATAAATTCTATATCACCTCGAAGGAATTCTAAACAATAAACCAGCCGATAAAGAACAAAAGATATCCGATGATATAAAAGCTGTTGCCGAGCCCTGAATAAAAAAGTTCTTTTGAAGACTTTGACAAGAAAACATCGAGTACATTTATTTCGTTAAACCTCTCCTACCCCAGGCAAGTTAAAGTTTCGTACGTTATTTTTCAAAGTTCTGCATTCGTTAAATATCAAGAAAAGTTCTTTTAAAGCGTTAAATATTTCATTCGGCAGTTTATTTCAATTCAAAGGTAGAATCACGTCTAAATTTCGCTTCGGAACATCGTACATTACTTTCCGAGTTCCTTCGCGAGTCGAGTGATTCCGACGAAAATATGTTTAGATTCAGCCGAAGCTTAACTCTCATTTGTCACGCAGTTTGCGCGTATAAAAGCGTTAAGAACCGTTGTGCATAAATTAATATTTATTGTCCGTTTCCCACGGTAAACGTTGACTGGCGATCTACAGGACCATAAGGATACATTTCAATATAAAGACATTCAAATTAAAGACATTTCATTTCTAAATTATTTAATGCACCATTTAAATTACGCGCGCAAACGGTCGTAGAGCTGTAAAAACAATCTTCGATACCGGGACACATAAAAGGTGCACTCAGTGACATTTTTATTTTTTGCGCTGACGAAATCCCCGGCGTGATAAATAACTGGCGATCGCTTCCAGAATCGTGAGATAGTGAAAGATCGTGACAAATAAGTGAGCGATCAGTGAACGATTGTGCCCGATAAACTGGTAATTTGTCCAGAATTGCGCCAAGCAAGTTGGTGAACAATCACTGAAGAATCAGCAGTACGGATTGGTGAAAATCAGCGAGGAAAACTGGGAAAATTTGAAGAGATCTACGGAGCTTCAAATCCAGGGGACTTTGTGCCACCTTCGCAGAAGACCGCCGATTCAAGATCTTTGCAATTTGGGTAAAACGAGGACTTTAGGCAATTTCGAGCTACGGCAATCCTTAGGACACGAGATTTTGCTACGGCATCTCCACTACAGCATCTTTTGGACAACGAAATTTGCTACCCTCGGGCTACGCACTCATTATTGTTAAGATAAAAGGGTAAGGAGAGAGTAAATTTATTATAACGAAATATATTAAAATCAAAATTTAAAATGGCAACTCAATCAGAATTCCAAAAATTAAATGAATCTATCACGAATAATTTTGAAATACTAACAAAGCAAATGAATAAAGTAAATGAGAGAAACTCAATTTACGACGAAAATTTAAAAAAAATGTTTGAAAAAACTGATCCCTCTCACGAGCAGATGCTCAAGAATCTTAGTAAAGCGATGCGGAAAATATAGCTCGCACATGAAAAGCAAATAAATGAATTCAAAAATTTGGCGCATGAGTTAAAAACTTATGCATATACGAAGACGATTTATACCGACCCGGCTTTCGAAATAACGGACGATGAAACGACTCAATGTTCGGAAAACTTAACACGAAGAAATACACATACACAGAGGGCTCATACACAGAAAACGAAACAGGATTCGGCAAATAAGAAAAAAACTACACGCGAAGATTCTACACTAAAAGCTACAGATGCGTTGCGAATGATAGAAAATTTAAATGGAATAAATGATATTGGAGTTGAAGAGTTTATTAAATCGGTGAAATTGGCTAGAACGCGAGTTAACGACGAAATTATTTTATTACGAATGATTATCGCTGAAAAAATTACTGATCGCGCTAAACAAAGTATTAGATTTTGCACAATAACCTCATACGAATTATTTTCGACATTAAGAACACAAGTCTCAATACCAAATACAGTAAGCGGCAGTCGAAATAGGATGCAAAACATTCGGCAAAATATTAGGTTGTACCATAAGTTTCTTCCGCGCCACGCTATGAGTGACTCTAAGTGGCTGTGTTAATTAAACATGCAGGCTCATTTCTTAGCCGTTTATGGTATCGGTTTCAGTCGTCCCAGAGCTCTTTCAAAATACGTTTCGTTGGTGACAAAGTCTGCACCAAAATTTTTTTTGCACCGTTCAATATGGAGAGCCAAAAGATGCATTTGCGGCATGTTATGCTTCATTGCTTTAAAAAAGGCAATAGTGCAAAGGACACTGCAGACGAGATTTTCACCGTTTACGGGAGTGGTACTACCACTATTAGGACCGTCCGCAATTGGTTTAAGAAATTTAGAGCTGGCAATTTCGAGTTGAAAGATGAAGACCGCAGCGGCCGCCCAGCAACGACTGATACGGACATTATCAAGACTGTGCTCACTGAAAATCCACGATATAGTGTGCGGGAGATAGTGGATGCCACTAATATTCCTAAGATAACGGTACATAAGCATTTAATCAAGATAGGATATGCGAATCGACATGAAGTTTGGGTTCCACACCTATTGACGGAGACCGGCCTTATGAACCGCGTCTCTACGTGCGATTTGCTTCTCCAGCGACATGAAAGGGATCCTTTCTTAAAGAGGCTTGTCACTGGAGACGAGACTTGGATTTTATACCAAAATGTGCATCGAAAACGCACTTGGTTCAAGGAAAATAGACCTTCAACTGTTGCGAAGCCTGGACTTCATCCAAAGAAGGTTCTTCTGTGCATGTAGTGGGACTGGAAAGGTATAGTGTACTACGTACTTCCTCAAGATGATACGATCAATGCTGACAAATATTGCAATCAACTGGATCAATTGAAAGCAGCCATAGCAGAAAAACGGCCAGAATTGGCGAACCGACGAGGCGTCGTTTTCCATCACGACAACGCAAGACCGCATGTTGCGTTAGCCGTAAGGCAAAAATTATTACAGTTTGATTGGGACGTTCCACCTCATCCTCCATACTCCCCAGACCTTGCTCCATCCGATTACTACTTGTTCCTCTCCTTAAAAAATTATCTCCGTGGTAAATCTTTCAAATCCATAAGCGAAATAAAAACGCACCTAGATGAATATTTTACAAGTAAACTTAAACAATTTTGGAAAGAGGGCATAATGAGGCTTCCTGAGAGATGGAAGAAGGTTATAGAACAGAACGGTTCATATATAACATAATAAATCCATCTTAAACAAAAAATATCGTGTATTCATTTCGCATCAAAAAAAGGGAAGAAACTTATGGTACAACCTAATACAAATGAAACCGTTCAATCATATTCCAATAGATTCCGACAAGCTTTGAATGAATTAGAGTACGCAATTCAAGCTCAACACAGTAATCTTATCGCGAGAAATTTAGCTTTGGAACAAAAAAATGCGGAAAATCTTTTAATTCGAATCGAAATCCACAAATTCCACCGAAATGCGAAAATTGTCAAAAATTAGGACACACACGGAATAATTGTTATTTGTTAAAGCAAAATTTTCCAAAATCTCAGCACGGCAAAATTCCGCCGGAAAGAATAAATCAGATAATAGAACAACAGAATTCATTTAATTTGCTGAAAGAAAAATTATGTAATCCACCGGTACTTTCTTATCCAAATTTTAATAAAATTTTTACACTGACTACCGACGCCAGTAATGATGGCATAGGCGCTATACTTTCACAAGAGGGACATCCCTGTTGCTTTATTTCGCGAACACTCAATTCGGCAGAACGAAATTATATGACAACGGAAAAAGAATTATTGGCTATAATTTGGAGTATTAAGAGATTAAGACAATACTTATTATGACGCAAATTTATTATCGAAACAGACCACCAAGCTTTAAAATGGTTACATAACGTTAAGGATCCATCATCCTGGCTAATGAGATGGAGACTTCGATTAGAAGAATACGATTACGAAATTTGTTATAAAAAAGGGAAACTAAATCAGGTCGCGGACGCACTCTCGCGTTTGCATCCGGTGACCGTAAGATCGGACGAACCATGTACTAGCAAAATTATAATTCGGGATATTGAGAATGAATTTAATGAATGGAAAACGAGAATAAACGTGCGGAAAATACCAATAAAATTAGTAGCGAACCACCATAATTGGATACAATTGGATACAATTATCACTTGTTGGGACGTTTCGATATACCGAAATGGCTACGACAGCTAGACAGACTAACGGACACGAATGACAAGACGATTTCTTTCGGCGTATACAAATTAAAATTACTGGATATCATACTATTGAAATTAATGTTACAGTTTATTTGTGAAAACAAACCGACCGAAATGATTCAACAAAAGAAAATCTTAACTCAGCATATCGGCGAATACAAAACTTTAGAAAAAATAAAACAAAGGCACCATTGGATAGGAATCGATAAAGACGTATCGGAATACATAAGAAATTGTGAACCGTGTCAGAGTAACAAATTAACGCGAATTCGGACACGCGAGGAAGCAATAGTAACCGACACACCCGACCACCTGAATGAAAAATTAGCTCTAGATATAATCGGCCCATTAAATTTGACTACAAACGGAAATCAGTATATTCTTTCGATCCAAGATACTTTAACAAAATACTTAATGTTAATACCAATACAAAATCAGAGATCAGAAACGATAATAGACAAATTAATAAATGAATATATATACGTATTTTCGGCACCCAAAATTATTTTGACGGATCAGGCACCGAATTTCGTTAGCAAATTAATGGAGGCATTTGAAAAGGCATTTAAAATTCAACATGTAGAAACAACAGCGTTCCACCCTCAGTCTAATGGATCGCTGGAACAGGCACATGGATTTGTTAAAGACATGTTGCGTACCAACATGAGTGAAACGAATTCTGAATGGGATAAAAATTTAAGATCAATAGCCATGGCATACAACACAACGATACACTCTACTACGAATTTCACCCCATTTGAACTCACATTCGGCCACAAAGCAAACATGCCACCCGCAATAGCAACCACATCTAAATTCAATCAGAGTGAGGTTTTTCAAGAAATCGGCACGAAGAATATTTGACCGCGGCTAAAAAAATAACAGAGGAAAATAAAAGACTGTATAAATTGGAACAGGATAAAAGGATTAAGATCAAAAGTTTATACCAAGTCGATGATTTAGTTTTGCTTCACAACGACAATAAGACACATAAATTAGATAAGGAATGGCTTGGACCGTATAAAATAATCGATATACAAACGCCAAATTATTTACTTGAAATAACAAGCTCCAAAACCTTACTCGTACATGGTAACCGTTTAAAAATGTTTTATCTTTCCAGGGACTCACCATAATAAGTGCTACATTGACAATAGAACCCATAGGCAATAAGAATTTACTCACCGAAATTATTGACGATGCCTTTTTGTATTATAAAGAAATTAAAATTACTATTATATTCGAAACTAATGAATTATACGACGATATGAAAATTGTTCGAAATTTGTACGACACCGTTTCCGGACACTGTCAAAATTTTAATTGCGAAAACAGCGCATATCAATTGATAACTGCTCGATCAAAGAACCTCGAAAGACCAACAAATAAATTAAAAATATTATTATACAATCGGTACAAGCGAGGATTAATCAACGGAATTGGATCACTTTCAAAGTTATTATTCGGCACGCTCGATGAGAATAATTTGGAATTAATTAATGAAAATATAGACAAATTATTTAGCGATCAAAATAAATTAACCCATATAATTCAAAATCAAACATTAATATTTAAAGGAATTCTCCGAGATAGTCATTTCGCGGAATTAACCGAGCAATTATCCAGTCACTCCAAAAAATTAAATCAGGCAATAAACAGCGAAATTCTTGATCAAAATCTTTTAATATTGGAAATACTAATTACTGAATTAACAAATAAAATAAACGACTTTTATATGATTATATTAGGAAAAGAAGGCATCGTAGATACGACATTAATTGACATTAAAAATTTCATGGATTCTTATCACAAACTAATAGAAAAGAATTTTATGACAACAAACGATAACATAAAATTTCAGGAAACAATTGATAGTAGTCGATTAAACACAGCAACGAAAGATAATACATTAATATACCAAGTAATAGTACCAATCCTCGAAGAAAATAGTTGGAAAATCTTACACCACATAGTCATACCACGCAAAATTCAAGATAGTTTTATAGCGCCCGTTTTAGAAAACGAATTCACATTAAAAGAAAAAGATAATTATATTCCGATAAATTACGAATACTTAAATAAATATTGTAGAAATTCACCAATTGGAAAATTATGCGAAAGAACACAGCCGATGATACATTTCAATACACAAAATTACGATCCTACAGACAAATGTAAAACTGCGCTTTTCAAAATTGTTAAAACACTCTTTCATTCCGCTACACAGTTGTAACAGGTACTTGGCCATACCACAAAATTCAATAACCGTCCAAACAATATGCGAAACGATAAGACAAATTGAAATTAACGAACCGAGCATTTTGTCATCCAAAATTAATTGTATAATAACTTATGATAATAATATGATGAAAATTGGAAGAACCATTAAAGAAATAGAAATTAAAATAAATAATTATAGCCTTGATGTTCCCTTCGATAATCACGATCTAAATTTACTGCATGATTTTCTCCCCACGGCCAAACAAATTACTCCAAATTTCAATATATATGAAAATTCATTTGATATGTTAAATAATCAATTGGATAATTTGCGAAACCAGAGGCCGAAATAGTGATTAGTAAATTTAAATATTTAGGATATATCTCATTAGGCATTGTAACAATCTATTTATCATATAAAATAGGAATATTTCGATGTATAAGTAACCTAATACCCAAAAATGTATATATAAAATTATTTTGTAATGAGACCACAATAAGCAACGGTGCACAACCGCGGATAAATTACACACACAACACTGGAAATTCATACGAAATGGACGAACAACAAATTGGCAGTAATCGACGAGAACAGTCGCTATGCTCGCCTGAGGGTTTCGAGAGGACAATGATTGGGCGTTGACCAAAATAGTGTGTTTTGGGACAAAACGCAGTCTACGAAGGGGGGTGTGAACAGGCTAATTATCTCCACGGCTTCCGGCCAAACCAGTTATAACCAGATAGATCCTACATCACTATAAAAGAATTCTAAATAGTAAATCAACCAACAAAGAACAATAGAGATCCGATGATATAAAAGCTATTGCCGAGCCCTGAATAAAAAAGTTCTTTTGAAGTCTTTGACAAGAAAACATCGAGTACATTTGTTTCGTTAAACCTCTCCTACCCCAGGCAAGTTAAAGTTTCGTACGTTATTTTTCAAAGTTCTGCATTCGTTAAATATCACGAAAAGTTCTTTTAAAGCGTTAAATATTTCATTCGGCAGTTTATTTCAATTCAAAGGTAGAATCACGTCTAAATTTCGCTTCGGAACATCGTACATTACTTTCCGAGTTCCTTCGCGAGTCGAGTGATTCCGATGAAAATATGTTTAGATTCAGCCGAAGCTTAACTCTCATTTGTCACGCAGTTTGCGCGTATAAAAGCGTTAAGAACCGTTGTGCATAAATTAATATTTATTGTCCGTTTCCCACGGGAAACGTTGACTGGCGATCTACAGGACCATAAGGACATTTCAATATAAAGACATTCAAATTAAAGACATTTCATTTCTAAATTATTTAATGCACCATTTAAATTACGCGCGCAAACGGTCGTAGAGCTGTAAGAACATTCTTCGATACCGGGACACATAGAAGGTGTACTCGCGACATTTTTATTTTTTGCGCTGACGAAATCCTCGGCGTGATAACCTGTTACTTATCGCTTATTATCAGTCGTTAATCGAGAGTTGTTCAAGACAGTCGTTAATCTGCATAACCGTTAGCCACGTGGCCGATCAGGATAGCGAACCCGTATCCGAAATCCGTTATCATCGATTATATAGAATACGCGAAATATTTGTAGGCAATTGTAATCGTGTAAAATAAATTATTACCAACAAAATTACCTACAAATCTGTAGCGTTATCTCAGCAGAATTATATATATTAAATATATTAAATATATTATTTTATAAAAATAATACGGAGTAAATTATTTGTAGTACTGTGAATGAAATAATTATCATCATAATACCTACAAATCTGTAAGTACTATGATGATAACTAATTCATTCACAGTACTACAAATAATTTACTCCGTATTATAAAATAATATATTTAATATCAAATGATAAAATAACTTATAACAAAATATTTGATGACCAAAAAATGAAGAATGAGTAATGAATGAAGAAAGAAGTAAGAAAGAAAGTATGAATTAATATGTTAGGTAACAGCTATATATACAATCTTTGTGGTGATAAATAAATAAAATATCAATTTACAGATTTTCTATTGTTTGTGAGTTTTAAGAAAGTTGGCATCGGTTTATCGGAAACGAATTTCTCGGCGGAATGATTGAGGAAACGCAGATAGCGCTGATTTTAATTCTGCTGAGATAACGCTACAAATCTGTAGATGTTATTTTAACTCAATCAACGTACTACAAATTTGAATAAACTCCGTATTAGTTTTTTATAAATTATATTAAATATTATTAAAATAAGAAAGCTATATATATTAAATTTTACAATGTAGATTAACTGAACTGTTTTCATTGAATGCTGACTAACGAGTGTAACAATTTGTTTTATGTCAACTATATATATATATATATATCTAACTTGGCTCGCTACAAATCTGTAGCGACCATTACTTCTGCAGGATTGAAATTAGCGCCGTCTATGTTCAATCGTTCCGCCGAAAGGTGCGTTTCCGATAAACCGACAGCGCCAACTATATAAAACTTACAAACATTAGACAATTTATAAATTGATATTTCATTTATTTGTTTTATTTATCAAACACGAAGATGTTTGATAAATGTATATATAGTTGGCATCAGACAAATTATTATTTATTCGTTATTTGTCATTCGTTATTAGTTATTAAATATTTATAGAGAATATTTTAGTTAATATCTATTTTGTTACATTAATATTTAATATAATTTATAAAAGATAATACGAAGTTGTTTATTTAAATTTGTAGTATGGTGATTGAAATAAATCATCATCGTACCTACAAATTGAGACAATTTGCATTAATTTTGAAAAAAATAAAAAACTAATGAAATAACGCTATAATCAACAGGAATAAGTTGTCAACTTTTGAAATTGGGTTGTCCGTTTAAGACTCTTAGCTTTCGTTGTATGTATCATTTACGTTTCAAAATATATTAATAAAACTTTTCAAATTTCCTGATTGCTAATTAGGATAGACCGGACATTCAATGCTTTTTAGTATCTCGTGTAATATGATTAATATATGAATAACCTTGTAGATTAACAACTCCATCACTGATCTCGACGATTGCTAATTGTACATTATAGAAATCGACATTCCTGAGCAAACCCTAACAAAGTCTGATATTCCTGTTAGAGGAAAAAGTTATTGAAAATGACCTCCACAATGCATTCAAAAATGATCAAAATCGCTGAAGAAAGTAATCGATGTATACATTGTCTTCGTTATTGCACGAAATGACAAATAAAACGCAACTTAAAGAGACATAAGCAAGTTTTGGATTTCCCGATGAAAACATGTAATTGTCGAAATTGTTCGTGCATCTTGAATTCCGATTTGACCTGAAATATCGAATTTTCGTTATAGTTCCTTAACGAAAGATTTTTGATCATATACGTTTATATGACATTCTTTTTTGACTAAAAGCATAGACGAGGTATATGAACCTCGTCTGTGCTCAGTTATGCTAGGAAAAATAAGAATACCCTGAATAAATATTTATAAATTCGAAAATGGTTCGAAAATGGCATTGTTTCAAATAACAAATACATTCAATATATTTCTAATAAATCAATAAAACATCACATTTAAATTTAATTAAATAAAGCTTATTAAAAATTCAAGTAAAACGTGCAAATATTCGGTTGTACTTTTTTACGATATTGTGCGACATTGAAATTTTATATTGTAATATTGCGAAACTATTTATATACGTATAATAGTTTCTGTAATTTCAGTTAATAAATAGCTTTGTAACTATTAACATAAATTGTAAGTTGGCTACTTGTTATATTATATTATTATACTGGAATTTTGCCAGTGTAATTACTATATAAGTCATAACGACGGTATCAATGGATTTCTACATACGGTTTGAAATTGCATGACATACGGTTGAAATTACAAACATGCAAAATTCCATAATATATCTGGAACGACAGTGTGTCGTTTCGCAGAAACTTTTCGGATATGTGTATAAACACAATTTAAAAAAGAAACACGGTGTATTGAACTTCATCTCTAGAAATATTAGTTTTAATAATCAATCAAATAGGTTATGTTTCCCATTATTACGTCGTGTAAGTATTTCAATAATTAAATATTATGATGATTGCATAGTATAATTCTAAGAAAGTTTGTTTCAGCCACATGGGATAAAACACAAATGTTTAACTGGAACGAAATTGTCACTCTCGAAGCATGCACTTTGCAGAATTTATCTTTCAAAATTGTGCAACGCAAGAGATTTTAGCACAACCTCAAATAATCGTCAACATACTTCTGACCAGCCCAGAGATTCTGATAAGAATCCTAAAAAACCTGAGTTTGAAATACTGATGTTTAAATTAGGGTTATTGTTGACAACAATCATTTTCTATTACTATTTTCTAACTGTTAAAGAACAGGTAAATTTATCGATCAATAATTATCAGTTGAAAGACATTTAATTATTGAACTGTTATTACTTTATGTCAGTTAGAAAATGTGGAGTGGAATGATTTTGTAAACGAACTGCTTTTGAAAGGACAAGTTAAAGAAATTAAGATTTATCCAGGTGAAGTGAAAGCTACATTGAGAAGAGGCGCTACATATAAAGGAATGTACGTATTTGGGGACATAACTATTGGTCGTATGTCTAATATCAAAAATGTTGAAGAAAACGTTAGAACGATAGAAAAACACATTGGTATTAGGCTAGGTATGATTATTAAATATATTTATTAAATATAATTACTCCTTTTATTTATTGAAGTTCATTAAATAATTTTTAGAGGATGGAATTTCGATTAGATATATGAATGTGAATAATCAGATGGCTCTAACAGAATTGTTCATCGTGTTACTATGTATTGCGTTCTTTGTTGCACTTTTGCGTAATCCAAAGTTCAAAAATACATTCAACTTTTCTTTTATGAATAAGGCAAAATATACATTAGTGGAACCCTTCTCTGGTAAAGGTGTCCGTTTTAAAGACGTTGCTGGTTTAAAAGAAGCCAAAATAGAAGTTATGGAATTTGTTGATTATCTTAAAAACCCTGAAAGATATACGAAGCTTGGTGCTAAAGTACCAAAAGGTACCAAATTTTTACAATTTAAATGTTTATAACTTTTTGTAAGTACCTTTTTCATATAGTTTGTTTCTAGGAGCTTTACTCTTAGGACCGCCTGGTTGTGGTAAAACACTCTTAGCTAAGGCTGTTGCAACTGAATCCAATGTTCCATTTCTATCGATGAATGGATCTGAATTCACTGAAGTAGTAGGTGGATTAGGTGCTGCACGTGTAAGAGATTTATTTGCAGAAGCTAAAAAGAGGTTCGATTAATTCTTTTCTTATTTTGACATAACACTTATTAATATATATAAACTTATTTTATGTTATGTTTAAAGAGCGCCTAGCATTATTTATATAGATGAAATTGATGCAATAGGCAAGAAACGAGCAGACTCGTATGTTGAATTCAGCAACAGTGAATCCGAAAGAACATTGAATCAACTTTTAGTAGAAATGGATGGAATGATAGAGGCAAAGGACATTATTATTTTAGCCTCAACAAATAGAGCGGATGTTCTAGATAAAGCTTTATTGAGATGTGGTAGATTCGATAGACATATTTTGATTGATCTTCCTACTTTAGAAGAAAGAAAAGACATTTTTGAATATCATCTTCAGTCATTATCATTGGAAGGCATCCCGAAACAATATGCAAAATATTTAGCTCATCTTACTCCAGGTTTTAGTGGTATGTATGTAATTCTCAATATTGAATTATTTGAATTTTCCTTTTTTTTTTAATACTTTTGTTCTGAACAATATTTTTAAAGGAGCAGAAATAGCAAATGTCTGTAATGAGGCTGCATTACATGCAGCAAGTGAAAAAAAGATTAAAATCGATAACAATGATCTCATGCACGCAATCGATAAAGTATTAGGTGGTACAGTAAAAAAATCTAGTACATTAACATTTTCTGAGAAAGAAGTTATTGTTTATCATGAAGCTGGTCATGCAGTAGCAGCATGGATGTTAGAACATGCAAATCCTTTAATTAAAATAACAGTAGTGCCAAGAACAAATAAACGTTTGGGTTTTTCTCAGTATTCTGATTCAAACGTAAAAATTTTAAGTTCGAAACATCTTTTTGAACGTATGTGTGTACTATTGGCTGGTAGAGTTGCAGAAAATATAATGTTTAACAAAATTTCAACTGGTGCGCAAAATGACTTACAGAAGGTAACTGAAATGGCATATCTCCAAGTTCAACAATTTGGAATGAGTCCTTCTGTGGGTTTAATTTCTTTTGATAAAGAATTAACAAGTACGGTAAGATATATATATATATATTTATAATTTACAAATTGGCAGTATGTCACTGATTTATAATTTTAATTTAATTTATCAATTAGAAAACTAAAAAACTATATAGCAAGAAACTAGGACATTTAATGGATGCAGAAGTGCGAAGGATAATTGTTGAAGCATATAAAACAACTGAGAAGTTATTACAAGATAATAAGGATAAATTGGTAACTGTATGTATGATTATTACATATATAATTGTTACATATATAATTAATATTACATATATAACATCTAAGAAAGTTTTCAAAATCTCTGAAACAGCATTTTAATACGTATCAAATGTTACAGTTTTATTTAAATTATGATCTGTTTGATGAATGTTTAGTATTAATTTATTACAACATGGGAATGATATACTATTTCCTTATATATCTAATAAATTTTTTTCTCTGAATTTACAGTTGGCTGAAGCGCTTCTAAAAAAAGAAACCTTGACATATAAGGAAATAGAAGCATTAATCGGACCTCCTCCTTTTGGGAAAAAAGATATTATAGAATTGCAAGAATATAATTCAGCATAGAATAAATAAACATTGATAATATATATATATATATAATATATTTTGCAAAATATCTATATAGTACTAATAACAATAAAACAAAATGCTTTTATTGTAAGTTTTATTATATCAATTTCTGTAATAACAATTCATTTGTGTAACACAATATGATATTTAACTTTATAAAGAATAAAATAATAAAAAAGAAACATGGAAAACTTACAAAATTACATTATCAATTTCTTAATATAAAAGCTTTGTTTTTTAATATCTTGTTATCTATAGGAAAACATTATTATATTAGGTATAATAATGTTTTCATAACTATATTAGATATAAGACCCATGTCATCAGCAAACAAAGAATAGTGTCATTATTTAAGAAATCAAATATTTAGAAATTGAATATAAAAAAAAAATAGATATTTAAAGAAATAAATACGAGGGAAATATTTTTATTATGTTTTCACCGTTTACAGTATATGATTTTTCATAAATAATGAAAACAAATATGAAATATATGTATGTTATTTTCAATATTTTAACAAAAGTCATAAAACATTCAGTTTATTTATAGATTATCAGTAACAAAAAATAGTTTTTCAGTAACAAAAATAATAAAAGAGAAGAAAAGAAACTAACTTTTTAAGATTATATAGATTTTCAAGAATATCGAAATATTTCTTAAAATATATACAGTAAACTAAACGTATTTTTGTTTCTGCATTATAGGAACAGTTATTGACTCATATAAATAAAGACACTTTTGATTTATGCTTTCAAAATCTGAGTACTGCTTTAAACACTATATCACAAGTGATGATAATTAAAAGTCACATATGATAAATAAGATCCTTAATAACACCATTAAGTGCACGTTCTAAATGTGTTCCATTCCAATATATTTTTCCACAATGTTCACAAACATAAAAATTTTGTATGTTCTGCAGCATCATTATTGGTGCTTTATCAATTTGTATTCTTGCTTTATATTTCGTTAAACACGTGTCAACATTTATAGATTTTGTACTAAGTATCCATGTACGATCGTCACGCTGTAACTCATTTATATGAGTGTCATATTGTAAATCATTACTTGAATTTGTTGCTATATTTGAGTGATATGTATTGTCTACACAATCTGATGAATTTGAAGTAATACTATAATTATTTTTACGTGTTATTTTGATATAGCTGAAAAATTATAAAAGTTTGTTAACGTTATTATTAATATTTAATGTATAGTTTTAAGAAAAAAATATATCTAATGAACCTTTTTAAAAGTTTATCCATTAATAATTTTGGAACTTTTACGAATTCGTCACTATTACAGTCCTGGCATCGACTAAATATGTCTCTTTCTGTAACTCTAATTTTAAAGTAGTTTAATACCTCTCGTAACTGATCATTGGGAGTATCGTTCAATATTAGATAACAATCTTCAGATGGAATATATTGTAAAAACTACACAATATAAATAAAATAATTAATAATTAATAATATTATTTAAATATCATTCAAAATTATTAATTAAGACCTACTCTTAAATATCCTTTATTACGAGTCAAAAGCACTCTTTTTTCGCGCATTGCCAGTTGAGCAGATCGTTCTCCATCCTGATCAAATGTAAAATGAGCGCAATCGCATCCACACATTCGCAATTTGTTTGTCAATCCTCCTAACATTGAATCACAAACTACACGCCACTGATGCGCTGGTATGAATTTATATTTAACTTGGGAATTTTTTTGTGTTTGACTTTCATAATTTGCTTGTTTTACATTTTTTGGTATATTTGCGTAATGTAATTTATTGAAATGCGTAGACCTTAGTTTGTCAAAAGATTGATAAATTTGATAATTTGATTTCTGAGAATTATATCTTATTCCTCCTTGTTCCGAATATTTTTGAAAATTTTGTTGTTTATCATAACTGATATTCTTTTTAATAAAATGATGCTGTAATGAAATATTTAGAACTCTAAAGGATAAATAAATTATTTATTAAACAAAAGCTTACCTTCTGTGCAGGTTTTTTTATATTTTTTTCTGGGGATTGATATGGGATATGTTGTACTTCCAAACACACATCATAAAATGGTATGCCCAAATGTTCACACTGAATTTCCAATGCTGTATATATTTCTAATAAACAATATGCATCTAATGCTGTAAGATAATTGGTATATAATTATTGCATTTTACTGTTCTGCATATATACATACATATTATAAAAAAAGAATAATAATAAAATCACAGACCAGCATATATTATTTGACTTTCTCTTAATGGTCTTTGCTCCCAATTAGAAAATTGGTCAGATTTATTTAGCTTTCGTCCAAGACAAAGCTCTACAAGTTTACTCAAATTTTTTTTGGCGAAGTGTTGATTGCTTTCATGTGGAAAAACAAATTTATAATCTTCCACCAATTTTTTCCACAAATTTACAATATCTAGATAACCTTGCCCGTGTGTTTTTACTTTTGATAATACAGACAAACTATTGCGTATAACTGTCATATCTTGTGCTATTCCAAATCCTGGAATAAAAACACGAATAAAAATAATATACAGAATAAAAATTCATTAATTAAAAGAACTTTACCGAGTTTTAAAATATTCTTGTTTTCAAAGAGATCTGAGGCCAATTCAGCCCATAATTCTTTTAGCTTGTTTCCCATTGTAGTTACATCTAAGATGTATACATTAACTTTGGTAGCTATTTGTATTAAAGCTAATTCTGTTTGTTTTGTACCTAATAATTATAATAAATTGTATAATTATTTTTTATTGAATTATATTGACATTATTGATATTAAAATTGAATTATTAAATTAAAATATTACCAAAACTTGGTTTCCATTCTGAATCAATACCAACCATAAAGACATTTACTAATCCATTGTCAAGAAACTCCTTAAAACTATCAAAATCATTTACTACTTTAATAGAATCTCTTGATAATTTTAATTCATGATAATTTACAAAATCATTGTCAATTTCCCAATCGTTTATCTTGCTAGTTGAAGCGCCTTCATTTACAGCTGCATAATAAAATTGTATAAATAATTGAAATAATATTAAAAAGAGTTATTACCTTCATATTCGTTTTGTTCCTTTCCTTCATATAAAATTGCCCGAGGCCATTCTTCTCGAGGGACATCAAATTTTTTAGCCCAGTATAAAGCTTCAGCCGTGTCTTTGGCATTAATTATCATTCTTATTATAGCAAGTTGCAGTGTATGATCATCTCCTACTGCATCTTGTACCATTTCTCTCCAACTAGCAATACCTTAATTTAGAAAAAAATTGATATTTCTTTCACATTACTGTGTGGTTTATATTATTTAAGGCATCAACATACTTAAACTAGATTCCACATAACGTTTATGTACGAGGAATTGCAAAACACCTTCGCATCTTTTTTTATTTAAATTAGAACAGAGTTCTGGTGGAAGATTATATAATTTGATAAGGCGAGCTATTAATTTAGTCATTGGCTTAATATTTATTATTGGCATCTTTACATCCGGTATGTTATTTTTTCTGTAATGTATTAAAAACATCATTGTGTTTAACATTTTTTCATTAATCAATTACTGAAACTTACGTAATTATTTCATTTAAAAAGGCATGCATGCTATTATCAGGTGCAATTAGATTATCCAAATACAAGACTAAAGTTTTCTGCAAAATAGGACAATTGCCTAAAAACTCTTCAACAACTGTTAACTTATTTTGTAGAATAAGTGGTAGCAGTACAGTTTCTGGATTTGGAAAATGATCTTGCAATTGCAATATAACTGCATACTGTGCTGCTTCTTTGTATTTTTTTTGTTTAATGATTTCCTATAAAAATGTAGATTTGATTACACAACAATTTAAAAGCTGAGTGTTGAAATGTCTATACTGTAATATTAAATAATACCCTTATTATGTTAAAAAATTCCTCTTTGTGATCTATGAATTCATATGTAGTTGCAACCATTTTAATAAATTCAATGTTATTTTGTTGAATGACTAATCGAAATGTTGCTAATTTTAAATCTAGATCTAAGAAATGCTTGTATATCGAGTTCTTTGATTTTAACCAGTTTGCAAATTCTTCTATGACTGTAATCCATAAAAATAGATTATTATTTTTAGTATCAGAGTATTTTTATAATAATTTGTACAACAGCATCTGTATAAAAATATCGTTAACATAAAAGCTGTGTACTTAGAAGATTTTAATATTATCTTGCTAATAATCGAATTTGTATATTTGAATACACTGAATAAATATAATTCAATTACATTTTTTTCATTTATATTATGTACAAGTATTATTTATAAACTAAACCTGTAAATGCCAACGATGAACTCTTTTTTATATGTTTAAAGTCTGAAGTATTCACTAATAACCGGATTGTGCTTAAATAAGGATCAGGTGCACTTTCGAAATATTCAATCAGCGTGTTGTTTACAATATCACCCTTTTTCCCTAGTAAAAATTCGTAATTAATAATTGGTCAGAGGATATTGTGAAGATAAATAAACAATTACTAACAATTTTATTGTATAATACAATAGACACTTACATACTTGCCATATTTGTTCCAAAGATTTGAGCCATTCTTTTGTAGCTTCGTCAATACTTGAGAAGAATGTTAGATTGTTCTCATTTTTCATATATGAAAGATTCGTAAATGATGATAGATCATCATTTTTTTCAAATTCACTTGACATTGTTCGTACTATATATTAACAATATATCGACGAAAGTAACAAGATTAAAGTGTTCAAAGTAAGCTAAAAAAAATAATTGAATCGATACGTTTCGTCACTGTTTTGCATGGAGTATCTTTTATTGTCATGTGTTTCTTCAATTATAATTTGACAGAAAGAATCTTATCCGGTAAAATAGTTTAATACAAAGGGGAAAGACACGTTTCTCAACTTTTCGATAGTTATATATATACGTAAAACAAAGTGATAACGTTAAAATTCCCTACAGTATAGTCCAATGTGTTCTTTATAATTATGTATCGAACAGATTTTAATGTAATTGTTTCTCCTGTATTTTTTAAATATTTTTTTCTGTAATTCCAACTAGATTTAGCTTTAAATGATATATGAAACAGTCTCGCAAATGTTTCCTCTATGAAGACAGCTATTATAAAGAATCTAAAATTCATTGTTTTGGAACACACGATTGATGTCATCTTTAGTTTGTTTATGATTAATCATCCTTTATTATATTATTAATATTAAAGTTCGCGCGAGAGATTGTAATGATATGTAATAAAAAATTCGTGCTCTCTGAGGACGAACTGAACTTCATTGAGATCATAGCTTATTTGTCACTGACTTTCGAATATGATGAAATGTAACCTGCCGAAAAATTGGGTTGCCCGAAGTTCAAAATCACATCCTGATAGAATATATTATTTTAACGTCAAAACAAACCAATCATCTTGGGAGATGCCGACGAATGATCGAACAGAACAAGTATTGTATTTGTTTTTTCATTGATTTTCAAATATCTAATACTAGTAGGAAAGAGGTTAATGATATTTCATTAGCGTTTTAAGAATTGGAATGCTTAATCTCTTTATTTATTTTAATCTTCATTATTTACTAATGTGCATTTACAATTAATAATTTTCTAGATAATAATTATAATAATTAAGATAGATAGTAAAATTTTCTAGAAGCAAAATAGTTAAAAAAAATATTGTTTAGGTTAAAAAGAAATTAATCCAGTCTCCTAAAAAACATAAACAATTACATAACATGAAATCACAAAAGGATAACAATAATCAAGTACAGTCAACTGCTTCAGAGCATACTGTGCCTGAAAAAGAAACCTCAGAAAGGAAGATACTTGTTGCTAAGCGTAAACAAACACAAAACAAAGTCAATGAGAAGAAAGAAACGCCACAGATGAAAGCGATTCGTGAAAAAATATTAAAGAGAAAAGAAGAGATTGCTCTTAAAGTTTCTAAGAGTCCTAAATCAACTAAAGATGTTTCAAGATCTTCATCTTCAAAGCTTAATAAAACTAATCCATTAGTACAAAAAGCTAATATTCACACAGATTCTAGAAAATCTTGTACACCCCAAATGCAGATATTGTTAGAAAAAATGCAGGAAAGGATATCAAGAAGTCCTGCAATAAAAAGAACAGAGGAAGATAGAAACAATAATCAAGAGAAGTCAATTAAAACACGATTAAGAAATCAAACTGTATCCAAGCAAAAAGTTGTTTCTTTGAATAACACAAGTCAGAAAGAAGTACAAAAGAGTCCAAAAGGTTAGTAAATTAAAAAAATTATGCTATCTTTTGCAATTTTTCTTATTTGTATAATTGGAAAATTGAAACTGAGAAATGCTAACATATGTTATTTGGTAATAGAAAAAAATTTGGCAGGCAAAAGGAAGAATAATGAACATGATCTGGTTGAAGATATTCTTGGAGTGCCAAAACAAAAATGTATGAAGAAAAATTTAGCAAAAGATCGTATGGAAAAACTGAGAGAAAACCTAAAAACAACATATGATGGTGATGATAATTTAAATAATATTTTTACAAATGATACATGTAAGTTTATTATAACACTATTTTCTATTACAACATTATTACAAATTACAGTTTATATAACTTTTAATTCTTTGGACAATTATAGCTATGCCATGCATTTACAAACATGCAGAAGTTAGATTGGTGCGTTTGAGAGAGCGACTTGCGAATAATAAGATTTCTACTAATAAAAATGTATGTACTGATAAACTAGAGGAAACAATAAAGGTGTTGACAGATCCAGTAACGACTGTAGATGATTTATTAAAGCAGGCCAATGATGATTCTTTGTATGAAGAAATGGATTGGGAACCATTGGAAGATGAAAAAATTACGTTTGAGGTGATGTCAAGTGTTATTATGCATACTTTCTTTTATTGATCATATGTAAATGATTATAATAAATAACAGATATACAAATATTAATGAGGTACTTATACTTATATTGTAGGTTCAAGCTGTTAGAACAAGACTTTGTACAGAAAACAATATGAATACATCCTGCAATGTACCTAGTACTAGTTTGAAATATCCTTTGTTATCAGAACAACAAGAAAAAAAGCATTTGTACATTGTTGTTGATACAAACGTATTTTTATCAAATATTGATGCTGTTGAATTGGCAAGAGAAACTATTTTTAAAACTTATGATCATTCAGTAATTGTAGTACCATGGACTGTTATACGTGTAAGTTTTTATATCTTTCATTTATTTTACTACTTACTCGTAACATTCACAAATGTTTTGTTACAGGAACTTGATTATATTAAAGATGATAATGGCAAATCAAAATCAAAATCATTACGTTACAAAGCTAGAAAAGCTATAAATTATATCAATAAACTTTTCTCTTCTAAACAATCACGCGTAATTGGTCAAACACCAGAAGATGTTACAAAAAATAAAGAAAAATTTTCTATTGATTGCCCAGATGATGAAATTCTACAGACTTGTTTACAAATTCGTGATTTAGGAAAGTCAGCGGTAAGTTATGTATAATATACTTTTATTAAAACTAGAATTTAAACATGACTTTAAATTTTCGTTCCTTATTATACAGGTTTTATTATCATATGATGTCAACCTTTGCAATAAAGCAATGATTCATGATATTGTAACACTTGGAAGAAATGATCCCATTGAAAAAATTGATTATCTTAATGCCACTAATATAAATCAATCATCGTCTGTTTCTAATGATGAAAATCAAGAAAGTTTCAGTCTAAGTTCAACAATTTTATCTGAGGAATTACAATTGTCAAATGAAATGTATGAGGATATGAAAAGTATTATAAGAGACTTTTTAACAGTGGTAAGCATAAACAAGATATACGTTGTAATTACATAATATAAGAAAGATATATATGTGAGAATTGATGGCAGTTTTTTTACAGGTAGTTAGTAAAGAAATGTGTGCATTATATGGGGCATCTTGGGAAAAATATGTTATTCTAAAACCACCTTGGACAGTTGTGACTGTTTTACAGTGTGCTGTAAAACATTGGATAGCTGCTGTAAGTGAATCATTCAGGAGAGAAGCAGAAGTCATTTTGAAAGAATTGTTGCAGATATTTAAAGATAGATCTGGTAATTTTGTTCATTTTATTTTAGCAAGAAGTCGTTTTTTCTTGATAATTATTATTGATGTTCAAACATCCTTCCTTTTTCAGATCAAAAAACTTTGAAGGAAGATAGTTACATCTTAGATAAGTGTAATGATTTGGTACAAATGGTTAATATAGATAAACATAAAGCTTTAGTATTACGAATTTCTCAAAAAATTGATGTAATTCTTCTCATAATTTCTTCTGTTGATCTCACGTTAAAATATTAAAATAATTTGTATTTATGATGCTGTTATTTTCTAGGAGTTAAAAGACAAATGTCGTAGATATGAATGTCAAATAAATGATTACAAATTATGCAATGCAATTGGAGTTGAAAACAATATTGAGGAACAAGAACGTAGGGCACAAAAAGCTTTTCAGTATTTTGAAGCAGCATATACCTTTGCTCGCGATATGGCGTAAGTTTCATAATTAATTTGTTCATAGTGTGTTATTAATATCTGTTTATTTATGTTATTAAACAGTGGTGTGGCAGCTGAAGCGATAGGGATGCCTTGTAGTTTTCATTATAACATTCCTAATCCAATTCCGAATATATGCTTTGTACAACAAATCCAACCGGAACTAGCAACGAACGTGAATAAATTATTATGTAGTCTAAGCACGTAAGTTGTTTGTTATTGAATTACTTAATAACTATTTTATATGTTATATTTTAACAGCTATATTTTATTGCAGTATTATAGAACAAGTTAGAAATTCTAATGTGGACTATCGAACATTGATAAATTTACATCAGATACTAATAACGTTCCTACCTGAAACAGCACCAATGACATTGAAATTGATTGATATTGACATAGAACCTCTTGATGTGTATTGTTGCGTAAAGCGAAAGGAAGATGTACTGAATAGAGGTTTACGTCAGCTCCAGGAACTTAGTACTCATTTTTGCAGACTAGCAAGCTGTCAGTGTACATAGATATATGTATATACACACACACACACGCGTATCTAATATATAAATGTATATTGACCAAAATCCTTTTAAATTTAGTTACATATATCTTTCATAATATTCAATAATACTTTAGATATTACATATGCAACATAATCGTAATGTCATTTGTATGATGATATTCTTTTTCACAAAAAATATTAACATCTTAAATATTTTTATTAACAGTTCTGTATAATACAAGAAGTAACTTTTGGAAAATGTGAAAAATAAAAATGCACAGCCAGAATACTAGTAAGTATTGAATAATGTTCCCTGGCAATCTTTTAGTAAAATAATTTAACAATGCTCTAGCGATCGAGCATTACCTTTGTAAAAAGATAACTAATTTCTGTATAGTTTTGGAAATCCTTCTAAAGGTGGTTGCAACCAGTTTTCTTTTGAATAAGAAGTGTGCTGCGTCTCGATTACATGAAACGTGTAAGCATGCCTCGATTTGTCGTTTTTATTTGGGTATGAGAAATGTACCACTTGTCCATGGATAAGAATGCAGGTTCCTTTACTAACTGGTACTGGTCGAAAATTACTAAGTTGATAACAAGGTGCAGCTCTGTCGTAGATCAACAGTTCCTTGGAATCTGGATCTTTGTTTCTTACGTAACGTCGATGAACGCCACTTTTATGAGAACCTGGCGCGATCCATAGGCACCCATTTTCTTGAGTAGCGTCTTCCAAAGCGATCCAGAAACCAATTAGCTTCACTGGGTCAGTATACAAATATGTTGCATCTTGGTGCATCATTACTATTACAAAATCGATTTACATTCAATTAGCGAAGAATAAATTAATTTATTTAACGCTATGTTAGTTTCAAGTTTACAATAAGTTAATTCATTTCTTTTTACCTTCCGATCCGATTCCCGGATTTTTGTAAATGTACATCGATTGACAAACGGCCGGTTCTTCATAATCCAATTGGAAAGCTGCTTCTTTAACTCTTTCATCGAAAGTATACTTCTTGAATGTAGGGTGAAGCCAATGAAGGGCGTGACCTACCTATAATTTTATCAAGGAGAACACTTGATATTTATATAAGTAATTGCTGTCGATGGTTATTTTTTTTTACTCCAAATTAATGGTTTTTATTTTACCTTATTTAACGACACTCGAGGATGAACTTTCAACTTTCCATCGTTGTCTAAAGCTTCAGTCTCGAAAAATACACTGATCTTGTTAGCACTGTTCAGGAAATATTTATCTTTGCTCTGTGAAATACAATAAATAAATTTAAAATGTAAGCATCACGTATCGATGATATTTGCAATAAATAAGATATTTTCTTAACAATTTGGTGTGTACCTGTTGCGATTCTATTGAATTGAAAACTTTTCTCTCATTTTCCGGAGGTAAATTCTTGGTAAATTCCTCTCCGCAAAATTTCAATTCGTCGATTTCTTCTGGTCGAAAGAAATCTTCCAGGACGACGAAACCATTTCTCTCGAACTGTAAGCATCAAAATATTATATTAATTTAATCATTTGTATTTCGAAAGGATGTTATCAATACTTTATATTTATGTAAATGAATTCATTTTCTGTATCCTTTGAAATGATGCTACAGTTTGTTTAGTTGAATACTATTGATATAATTTATACAATCATAAATGTTGTACATACATTTAGCTTGATTTGGCTCTAGTTTATGAAAGTGCTTTCAGAGAGTCAATTATTCATTTTATTATTATTAAATTTATAATACCTTTAGTTTGTGATTTTGAAATTGCAAGAAGAAAATGAGGAAGTTGAAAATTACGTTATTTCTATTATTCTTAAATTTTATTCTATTATTATTAAATTTTTCTCTAAATTATTTATTTCCAGAGCATAAACACATTTCATTTTTTTTAAAGATATTTAAATATAAACTTAAATTTAAGTACAGAATTAAAAGAATGATTTCACACGTAAGCGGGAAAATATTTTTTTCAAATATTTTCAAACCGCAAATCTATAAAGTCTCAATTCCCTTATTTACTTAATTATGCTCTAACTTCCAGTTCTTTCATTTAAATTCTTTTTCATGCCTAACAATCCTACGTAGTTTATTCAATCAGTCATTAAAATTAAACATTTTAAATAAATCGCCACGTCGAGAGAGAACGTACAAATTCTTTTAACGAACTACGTTTCCTAAATTTCGTTCTTCCTACAAAATTTCAATATCACGGATGAATCAGACGAATGAGCATGAATCGTCCGGCCCAGAATAGAAAGGCACGCACGTGGGTGTTCATTCTTCTTTCTAAATGGACATCGTGCAACTTTTCGTATTTCACGAGTCCGAGATTTCACGCCATCACTAGACCAAAGTAATGTACAGGTCTCGAGAGATTTCGATTGATATTTGAAGTTTCTCTCTGTCGATTATACGCTTTAATAATTAGGGCAGTGATACACAATCCATGGCCTTTATTTTAAAATTTTTGTCGCCCGCGAATCCCTTGCTGTCCTGTTCAATTTTTTTTTTTGTTTACACTATTTTTATACACTTGCATAGTAAAATAAACTCGGTTGAAAATATGTTGAAACAGAGGAGAAGGTACTATTCTAATAAATATCTATATTTCCTTTTTTTGTCATTTTTTTCTTTTTTCTTAGCAATTTATACGATAGCGGGGTAGAAAAGAGGGAGAGAAATTTTTGAGGCTCGCAACTGGTGTTGCACCACTGTGGTGCATCACTGAATTAAGGTTGCAACAAAAACGAGAAGCTCGTTTCGATTGTAGAGTCACAGGTCGACACATCGAACACTTTATAGTGATAAATTATTATCACTGATAGCGAGTTTTATTCTCAATTAATACACTGTTTGTCCAAAAATACTCTAGTTGAATTGCCAATTGTTTCTTGCGATGTCGAATCTTTTTGACTTCTCTATCAAAACTTAAATTTTACATGCCTCGTTATATTATAAGCATATAAAAGACTAAGTTTAAATAAAGAGTTTGGTAAAATTCAGTTTGTTTATTTTGCGTTTATTGATGTACATTATAGTAATCGTATTAACGACCCACACAATACTATTTTCGATAGTAATTTTCATTTCGATCAGCAATGTGATTTTTGTATGTGATTTGTAAAAAGTAAGAAATACTAAATAAACATATGAATAAACGAATATTGAATAATTCATGTAATTCATAATAATGTAATATTATAATACAATAACTCATCTGTTATATTCGTTACTATAATTCGTTTTTCGATGATCATTAATCGTTTGTCGTCGATCATTTAATCACACAATATCACCGGACGTTACGAAATGCCAAAATAATGAAATACCAAAAATAATGGAAGTACAATAGTGCGATAATGAGATACTGGAGATAAATAAATACATTACTGTGCATAAGTATTTGGACAATTCTCAATTATTACAATATAAAATACGATTCAAATGAATCTTATATATCATATATATGTTAGCAGATATCGAGAAAAAGAGTAGCTAACATTATGATGATTATGTGGTAATCTGTACAGTGACTTTAAATATGTCTTCATTGTTGAAATTTTAGAACAATTAAAATATATATTTTTAGTATTTAGTATGTAGTGCGAGTTTCATGAACCATCATTTAGTAGAAATTAATATTACTCCTGGCAAATAGTTTTCGATAAAACACGAGTACTTAAAAAGCATTTAGAAATCTTTTAAATATAAAATATTTTTATACTTGTTTGAAATGTATGAAAAACTAGAATTCTCGATGTCAATTGGATTTCCTTATTTTAATGGAATTGCACCTGATTTTCAATCATTTATGCACGGTAATGTGTTTGAAACTAATAACTTAATCATGGAATAATCAATATTTATTTCATGTTTCAGTTTGAAAATTGTCACCAATTACTGTTAATCGAAATTGGATTAAAAATTCTATTTTCGAGAAAAAGAATTATTTGTGGTCATGAACTCGTTTTCGAGTCTTTAAATAAAAAAATAATAACTTATATAAACTCTTTAAGTAACTTGATCATGGATTGATCAATATTTATTTCATATTTCAGTTTGATCAAAAATAAAAATTCTGTCTTCAAGAAACTGCTGTCAGTGGTCACGTTCACGGTTTACGTGAAGCTGCGATGATTTTGCTTTCGAGTGCATCTTAGCGAGAAAACAAAAGAAAAGAGGGGATCGTAAGCGTTTGAACGAGACGCTGCAGCGAGAGGAGAGGATTTTTAATGAAGAGACGTATGTAGAGCGCAGAACGAGCGTATTAATCTTTTGCTTTGTAGAAAGCGCGCGTCGCTTTAATTGCCCCTCGATGTTGAGTTGTAATTAGAAATGCGCCACGTGATGGGAATACGGGACATTCGTGTTTTCACGCCGAACATTTTTCACGCACCGATTGCGAAAATCACGATCTTTCTCGATTTTTTTTCGATTCTTCAACGCCATGTTTTAATACACGTCCAATTAAATTACTTTAACTACTATTATGTTCAGAGTTGTATCAAATTTTGTTTACATGTAACTTAGATATAATAACATATCTAATATAATATAATAACATTATATTACAATTATTATTTCATATACTTTTGAAGAATTCTCTTCGGTTTCTTGGAGGGAAGAATTTACTGTTCGTAAATCAATATCTCAACAAATGTTTAACAGTTTTTTACTCTTTTATGATTTTAATACTATATAATTTAATACTATATAATATACTATATAATATACTATATAATATACACTCATACACTTTCTTTGACCTTTTTTTCCCTCTCTTTAGGGTAAATGATTCGTAGCTAAATATTTAAATAATTGTTCAACAAAATTTTCTTTGTTTATTTATATTCTAGTAAATAATGCAATAATTAAATGATCTTTCGTTTTCATAAAGGATTAAATTAACCATTTAAAGCATTTGAAAACCATTAAATAAAGTATTAATTAAACCATTTAACTCATCAACTAAACAATGGTTTATTATATCATAAATATACGAATATTTTGAATATGAAATTGAAACTGCAAAATTGCGAAAAAATAGCGACGAATCTAAACAGAGATCTTGGAAATTCCCTTTCATAGTTTCAGTATCGAGAAAAATTGCAAATGATATAGCTTGGTCCTTAATGGGTCAGTGAAAGAATAATGGCATGGATAATTATTCATGCAGTTACTAAAAAGATATTGTGTAAAAACTCTCTTAAACCGGGCGTAACATCTCATTAAAGAAGTCAATTTTTTCCCTTTCTTCTCGCTAGAGTCGCCAAGGTATTTCTGTTTCAAGAGAGATCGCGTGGGAGGATCAAGAACGACGTTTCGTCGTCCAAGTACATGAACGTAATGTGCGTTGGCCTCCCGTGGCCATCTAATCGTCACCTTAACCAAAATCTAAAAATGGATCTCCGGATCACAGAGTCGAGAAACGGCCGTGGAATGCACGACCACGTGCATTTCTTATTTACACATGCTTAGCGATTGTTAGTTTAGACAGCGGATTTTTACGCATCAGTGGAAAATTCAGACGCGCAAAAATGAAGAATCTAACACAATATAAAATATCCGAGATATGATATTCGTTGAAGTTAGAGTAAGATAGTTGAAGATTTAGTAAGTGAAGAGACGTATTTTTATTTAGATTCTATCTTTTGAATTATTTGAAATATGTAATCTGCTGTTTGATCATTAATTTATTACATCGTAACTAATAATAATATTATTACGCTCAATGCTAGAACTACCAAAGTGGTAAGAATGACTAATTTTTAATTTTTGAGAATAGGTTTTTTTTTAGAGCAGATTTACAATGCTGCATTTTTCGAGATTTGAATGATTTTTCTAGAATGTACGAACGAAGGTACTTCATTGCATTATAAATTGTTTCTTTGCATTCTAATTTCTCTGATATCTAATATTAATGCACAATGATTTGACTGCCCATTTCTATGCATCTTTATGGAAAATCTAAATAAATTTTTATTTAGATTTTCTCCTCTTAATTAGATTGAAAAAGATATGAATTTACGTAAATATTCTATACGATGCACAACTCACAATGTACGATTTATTGAATTAGAAAAAATTTATCCGGAGACTAGAAATCTTGCTACGTATTTTTTTAATGGAAAAATAATTACAAGTCAGAAAATTAAAATTATATATAAAATCACGTTGAAACGGAATTGCGACAGGGATTGTACGATTTGCAAATTTCCAACATTAATGAAATAAAGCCAGAAGTAATGACGACATAATTAAGAGGGATATTATTTATTGAGATAATAATTATACGTTGAATAAATTGACAGATCGTTCGAAGTATTATTATAAATATTTAACGTTGTTATAATGTTATCAAGGTAAACAAGTTACACTTTGACACAGAATACTTTTACACAGTTAATATTGTAATGAATTCATTGCAAAGCTCGTTGTTAGTAACAATAACATATATTGTACAATGATTATAATTTAGATAAATTATTTCACTCATTTATTATTCGTACGATCCATTTCTATAAACGCATGCGTATTCTTTCGAAAGATTTTCGCGGAAATAATTTGTTCAATGTTCAGACGTTCGTTGTATGAGTAGATATTTCTGGAGTATAAAGTAGAATAGTAGAGTAAATTTGGAACTAAGAAATTTTACGGAAAGTCCGAATACAATGATCATTCTGTCATGATATATTTATGATACCGTGTAATTTATAAGTTCATTTCTTTTGAAAATATTATTCCATTTGTTTATTACGGTTATTATGTCTTATTATATCAATAACATACAAATGATTTGTACACGACAATTATTAGTTACTTCTTGATTAAATTAGATTTTAGTTATGGAAAATTAATAATATAAATGTTTTATTATGTTTTATTATCACTGACTGAAATAATTTAGGTATTATCACATTCAGTAGATGTTAATAATCTTCGTACATTCGTACATGTAAGATCCTACAGGAATTAATATAATACAAAGAACTTTAATACAAAGTTCTTATGTTTCTATAAAATATTCTATTTTTTTATATTTTACGATTAATTAAGAATTTAATTAAAAAAAAAAAGGTTACCGGTAAGAGAGACTTTCCACTTCATGCTCCAAAAGCGATATTACAAAGAATTTTAATTAAGATAGGTGAAGGCGGAAGGAACAAAAAAGAATTTATAATGCAATAAAGAATGTATGAAAAATCATAAATTAGTTATTTTGATCAATTTAATGTAACAGACAACGAACTGTTCAAATATCCCTCTGATATTTCTGTTCTAAATATCTTATTATTTCTATACGTATTTTCGAACTGGTTTTAAGCTTTATCGATCCAATCATGATAATCGAGTGTTATTACGAGATTCTGGATTTTTATATAAGTATACAAATTGAAATTAAAATATCTTTTGAATTGGTCATTTTTCGAAACGCGTTATCTTCTCACGCAGAATAATTTTTCGTTAATTTCAATTTTGTATTCTTGTATGAAAATCTACAATCTTGTTATGACTCGACTATCATGATTGTATTGATAAAGTTTGTATCGATAGAAGAAAGAAGGTACGCTTTTATTTAAAAAATCATAAAAATGCACGTGCATTGTTGTATTTGTGAAGAAAAATATTATCGTTGATACACGTATACTATACTTCACCTTGAACGGTTCATCTTCTTTTTTGGACATTTTTTCAACCGAAAGAAGATAACATGGCCCGCTACAATCGCGTGAATCATCCTGTACGGAAGTTTAACGAACGAGGCCTACGGTATGAGGATGCTGACTCCTCTGAAACGACAGGTCAGGTTCGATTATGTCAGCCTTTTCTGACGACGATACTGGGCATTGATCTTTCAGATCTGATTTCGACGCCTCACCCGATACAGACGACACCGTATCGTTACGATTCGTTTTTAGCGAGCCCGTATATAGTGTCTCTGATTGTGCATTGAACCGATATATACAGGGTGTTTATAAAACTTGGTGCCAAATTTCAAAACAAGTAAAAATGCGTCCAAGAATTATTTCCGGAGTTATCAGATCGTTTTAGATTCGTTTTAGATCTATTCGTATTCGAAATCGATCCAAAGAAATGCGATTTCAATCACATCAATTCTGTATTAACGTCATTTGCTATTGTAAGTGTATTTTAATCGGAGGAACGTGCTTTGTCGTCTTATGTAGTGATTTGTAGTTATTTCTCGACTTCCTTGACAATCTCGTTACACACCGCTGACGTAGAAAGTACATTTCAAATTCTGTTCTTTGTCACACTGTTGACGTAAAAATCACGTCATATTGAGCAGTCACAGAATTTTTATATACTCAGAGGCAGAAACATGAAAATAATACGGTAGCGAAAAGTAATTTCTTTCATGTTCTGAAATATATGAGAAAACAGAAGAGATGTGTGCAGAAATGAACGACGTAACTCTGAAGTTAACGATTTTTGGACCCACGTTTAAGACTTTCTTCTTGCTTTAAGGAGTAGTACACGCTCCTGAAGTTTTACAAACACCTTGTACGGACGATCGAAGATTGCGATCGATCTTCTTTCGCTACGCGGATGGCACTTGTGAATAAGCCAAAGAATATTTTGATACTCGTGCCGGTGGACAGCCGAAACGAGAATAGCAGGTCGTTTGTTTTGCTTTTGTTTCAGACTGTTGATGCATCGTTGCAACCATTTATGATATCGCACGAGCATGGTTCTTTTTCTTTGATAGAGGAAAGCCATGTCCTTGGTTTCTGTGATATCTCGAATGAGATTTTGACTTCTGATTGTTCATGAAATTAGAGAAGATACAAAATTGTTTCACAAAAAAATGAGGATTGAGTTTATAAAGTAGTGTAGACAGGTTAATGGGGACATGAATTTTGAAAACGAAGAAGCATTTTAAATAACTAGGAATAGTTCCAACTCTTAAAAAAGGAAAAAGAAAAATGAAACCAGCACTGAGAAGCAAGGTGAATTAAATTGAAAACACGAACTGAATTTACAACTAACTGTCAAGTTTCTTGAAGAAACAAGAAAAGCCAACGAAAACATTATCACGTTCCACGGAACGAAATATCTTTCTGAACAATAAATTTAAAACGTGATCTTATTTATCCGAGCACGTAAATTTCAATTACGCTAATCTAAACCGTTCTCTCCTCAAACTCTAAAGAAAGAAAGACAAGAGATTTAAGAAAGCAAAGTAGTAAGCGAGCGATAAAGAGAGAAACTTCAAAAATATGTATAATTGCCAAGATAAGAGGCGACTGTAGATACATACATATATCGAAATTTAAATGCGCCGAGGTTCCACGTGATCGCTGTGGCGCGAACGTAATGTTGGACCTTGACCTCTGTTCGAGATATGGTAACGGTGTCGTGTCTTCGTGCGACTCACCTGCGAGCGGATATCCTTCATCCTATTACGGCCTCGTACGGTTGTCGGTTTGATTCGTTGTAGACAAGCTAGCGAGCTTGTACGTTCGCGTCAGCCACTGAATGCTACTACAAAATGACTAGGTCAGCCACGGAGACCGATCGTGTGTCATGACGACCGATTCGGGTCGAGTCGTGTGGAGTCGAGTCGAGTCGAATCGGATTTGAACGTGCCGCGCTATTGATAATACGTGGCGCGCTTCTTTGACGCGTGTGCGCATGCGTCGATTACAAACTTTTTCGCGCGGTTGAATCATCGTGAAGGATTTGAACATGTATCGTTATGAAAGCGTTCGAACATTAAAAAGTATTGTAGAAAACATTTTGAAATTTCGCGATTGATCGTATTGATAAAGAGTGACAGATTTTCAATATTGTTACATGAAACACAAGAAATGTAATCTATTGTATTTTTTATCTGTGTTTCATCATATAAAATAATTCTTCATGTTTATGTTTGGAGATTTCAAATTCTTCGTGGTGTTATAATTAATTATAAATAATTTTAATTTATTTTTAATACATTCATATTTTCTTGAAAATATGTAAAAATAGGCAGAGATTTGTTTCGTTATATTATCAAATATTATAAAAGGTACCTACTATATTTACGTGCATTCTGTTCATTTTTCTACCATTTTAAATTTCGCACAGACACACAAAAATCCACAGTCCAGTTGTTGTCTACAAAATACACGCAGCAATATTCGAGTTTATTGGACTATTAGACAAAATTCGATATGGATCTTCTAACTTATTGAAAACCCTGTACCAGTCTCAATTTCTCAAAGTTTTAATTTGTCGTCACGAATTACACGCCAGTTTGTTGCTTTTGATCATTACAAACGAAATTTGAAAGTTTAATTTCACCTCTCGTCTCATTCTCTGTACATTGAAATGCTTTGTACATTTAAGTTTAATTGAAACGGTCTCGCAAATTGTTGACGATAACGCCTCGCGCATCCGCCCCTCCCCCTCGCCCCGGTCTTTCCAGGTGTGTTCCTATTTAAATACGACTCAAATGGGCGAATTCTTTAATTTCAATGTGATTCTTCGCGAATTTTGAACTGGCCTGTATAATTCAACGCAACCGGATATTGCTGCTGCTAGTTGATGTCGTTTGAATAGCTTGATGTTTTTGAAATTAATCCGAACGAATCACAGCATGCGTCTCATTATTCGTCGAATATTCCAACACTCGTTGTTTAAGTTTTGCTGCGTTCTCTCTGTCTTCTTCGATCTACTTGCATTTTTCTAACGTTGAAAGTATCGAGTTCGAACAAATTGTAATCTGGAAAAATTGACGATTCCCCCTGAAAGTGATTTTTCGGTTAAATATTGTATTGAAATGTTCTAAGTTCGTCTGATTTTCTAAAACGGGAGTAGCAGGATTAACTAAGGTGTTTGATGGCTCGGAAGATACTTTAGATAGAATATTAAAAATAGAAATCAAGCGTGTGTGAATAATGATTCGTTCATATTCTTCACGAACTTGCGAAACTTCTTAGAGTGAGAAAGTGTAATTTGATCGTTCACTTCAAATCACAGTTCCTTTATTCATTATAATATTCCTTTGTTCATTGTTAATAATGTATTATTATATAATGTAAATTATGTAAAGTTCTTGGTGATAATTCAAACGATGCAAGTACGCGAATTTTTATAGCATAGAATTTTTGTATAAAAATTTTTAATTAATTATTGTTATTATTAAGAAACTACTCGTTCGTAATTATATTTGATCTCAATTTTATTACGGTCAACGTTAAAGTTTGATCAACTCGAACCAATGAATCAACTTGAACAGTCTGCCTCTTACTCACGCTTGCTTTTAGCTTTTATTTTAGGCGAAATTCAGTCAGTCGTTCCGCCTAAATACTATACCCTTACGTTATCTCATCGTTTGTTTTCTAAACGTGACTCAGCCAAAAACATAATTTTTCGAGGTTCTAACAGAGACTCCATTTTTTTTTTATAATTATTTTGTTCTAGAAAATACTACATATTCTATTTCTCTTAATTTTAATATGCAAAACTATTCAATATACACGTTAATTCAATCAATTCAAATTGTGCACATTGATCTCTATAATTAAAAAGTCGACTGAACAATATGTCTATTTTATCGATGTGTAATAGCAGTATGTGATTTTATTAAATTGTTCAAATTAATCATGAATTAATTGCTATCTTTTCTTATGAAAATCACAGAATTTTATTAAATTGTTCAAATTAATCGTAGATTAGCTGCTTTTATTTATGAGATCATGATCTAATCACAGATCATAAATCTAAATCATTAAAAGACACTTATTGAATTAACTTACTAAAAATTACTTATATTCAGAAAATTTAACTTATCAATTGCGTTGCAAAATAATTTATCAAAATAGAAATTTGTTATGACGTTTCTTTTTAGAGCTATAACTGTTTGTAGTATACAGGGTGTCCCTATTTTATCCGGCATAATTTTATTAGTAAATTCTATGGATGAAAATAAGAGAAAGATGTCATATAAACGTGTTTAAATATTTTTCGTTAAGAAACCACAACGAAAATTCGAAATAACAACATAATAAGTTTTCACTTGGATATAAGTTAGTGTTATTCACACGAGGATTCTCTAGATCTCACCAAACTTCACGCCATTGGATCTTTAGTTGTGGGGAATATTAAAACAAAAGATTCACCACACAGAAGTCACAGAGAAGAATACACAGAGAATTTCTAATGCGTTTGACGAAACGAAAGCAAATCAACTAGACGTTCGAAATAATAAATTCAAACAATAAATTTTTCCAAGCTTACCCAAAATTCAATAAATAAATAAAATTCAATAGATTCCAAAAGCTTATCCATTCATAAAAATGGACAACATTTCGAAGTGGAATTAACGTAAATAAATATCGTCAACTCTCGTCAATTTCGAATATTCGTTATAGTTCCTTAAAGAATTTTCGAGAATATTTTTGACACGTGACATTTTTCTCCTATTTTGACTCACAGAATCTGATATAATATATAATACTGGCAAAGTTATGCCGGGAAAAGTAGGGACAGTACCTGTGTAATAAAAAAACATTCAAAGTCCATTATAACGATTGGAACGAATCTATACCTAAGATTCGATCTTTTGTGTTCCGCGCATTCGTAGAAACATGAAATTTCACGAATGTCCTGAAATATAAGGGATACACGGTGTTGCGTCACAACACCGTGGCTTTGTTGATAAACCACAGGCTCGGAATATAGTCAGGACACGATAAGCGATGTGATATATTTCTCGAGCGTGGAAAGTCCGCGTCGCGGGACGGATAAATCGTTCTTCTGCGCGATTTGATGCGGAAAAATTATTTCTTTCTAGGAAATCACCGCCGTTGGGACCATTGCGCGTGATACACTGCGCCAAAGAATCGTGAACACGCCTGTATAGTATATTGTATCTGAGCTATCTCGTATACGCGGTTGATCCTTTGAAATTAATCAAACATGTGAAAAAACGTACTAAGAATTTCGTGCGCAAGCGAGAATTGATGCGTCAAAGTCGACAAAATTCGACGAAGAATTTTAATTGATTGTCAACACGTCCTCGTGATTGATTTCGTACAATCCTCTTTAAGGATAGAGCAATTATAGATAGTTTTTAATCTCTCTGTAGCAAAAATTGGTTTCAGTGACAAATTAGTTTCGAGAAAAATCTTTTTAAACATTTGTTACATTCAGCGAACAATATGTGTCACTGTCACACAAAAAAAAGAAAAAGGAAGGAATCACGGTTGTATTCTTTAACATTAACAGCGAACGAAAAAAAGTGGGAAACCGAATGAGAAAGCTGTTCGATCGAATATGTCGTCAGGTTTTATGAGACGCGCACCGTTTTGAACGAAACTCGCCTTTTCTGTAATTGCGCGGCATGTTTCGTTTACTTCTTTTACTCGTCTACGCTTCTTCCACGTATTTTTCTCGTTTTTTGCCTGTGTACCACGCGTCTTCTCATTTTCATCAATCTCGTTTCTCGTATTTCCTTTCAACGTTTCCTCGTCTTTTTATTTTCGTTGGTTATCGCGTTACTTTTATCACGTTCCATTTCTTTTTGATCATCTTTCGCCACCCAATCTCCTTTCCCGTCTTTTTTCCATTCTTACGATCGTTTTCTTCTTCTCTGCACCTCGGCCTCTATTTAGCTCTCGTTTTCTATCAGTGCCTCTTATCCCGTCATCCCCTTAAAACGAACGTTTACGACCCAATTCTCGCCATTCGTTCCTCGCTTATCTCTTTCCTTCTCTTCTTCTTGCACCATTCCCTCGCTTTCCAATCCACTTTTCCCTTCTCTTCCTTCTCTTATTTCTTATTTTACCTCTCGTTTTATTCTCTGCCTCTCTTCCGATCGAGTACTTAGAAGTTCTTGCTGTTTCACTTTCTCAATTTCCATCGTTCTACTCTCCTTTCATTCAGGAACGTGATGTTGTTATTCTTCGTCGAGCTTGTTAATATTTCAACTTATTCAACTAGATTGAAGTTGGTAGATCGGTAGATATAAATTAAGATTGATAAACGATGATAAACAAATAGAGCAAGTTCAGAGAGGAAAATTAATTACGTATTAATTTCAAACGAATGAGTATACATTTTTATTCGTAGAAACGAATAGAAGAAAAGAGCTAAAGTATTAAAACACGAGAAAAATCGCGGAGCCGATATATCGTACTAAGAGGATTAAGTTCCTCGTTCGTTTGATCTAAACGCATCATAAGATTCAAAACAAGAACGTAGAATATAACATTAAAGGACGGAGGTTGGACAAAATAATGGAAACATCCTTGTCTACTTAGAACATTCTTTGTTAGTACTCTCCTCGGAATAGATCCATACGAATCTCGAATGATATTTAATCGAGCTCTTTTAGTCGGAAGAAGGGATCTGCTTCTTCGCTTTCGAAAATAGATCATAGTGACTCGGTAACGTTCAAGTTCAATGATAGTGTCGGCCAACCTCATTTTCACATGCCCCAAATGAAGATACTACAATCGCAGCTTTAGATTAGGTCAGAGCATCGTTGTCTTGAAAAATTTTGTCTTTTACCTTCCGAGAATAACGACCACGCCGTTAGACTTGATTAGACTTGATTGTTCAAAATGTTTAAACAGTCTTTGGATTCAAGACAAAACGTAATTTCAATTATGTTGCGAGCAACTTTAAGGCGGACAATCGTAACACATGTTTCCATTATTTTGTTTAATCCCTGTCTGTATCATATCATTAAGATTCTGCTACCAGAGACTGCTGAAACGAAGAAGGTCAACCAGAAAAAAGAAGACTGATAACGTATCAGAAGAGGAATCCCAACGATTTGGACCGTTTCAGGTGCGTCTAACCACCAAAGTCTCCAACATTGCGTTCTTGGCACGGCACCAACAACTGTTCCTCCACAACGTGTACGTCCGCGTCAGGTTATCCGGATTATCAGGAAACGGTCGTAATCCCCCCCTTCTCGGAGGAAGAAGAAGGATGGGTGGTACGAAGAGATGGTTGCATCTCGTTTCGGGGTAACGGGACCAACGACGATTCGACATTAATAGCGCAATAATGTCGCGCACCAGCTAAGCCTTACGGTCTAAAAAGAAACTAAGTCGGCGTCTGGCTTGGCCAACAGTCAAATGGCAGCCGCGCCACATTTCCCGCAGACTTTATTCCGGCCGGGTATCGAGATTTCGAGTGGCCTTCCTCGCGTTCGTGTCGCAACGGGACGAGGTCTTCTCGTTTCTTCATCGGAGGTTCATCTTCACGGTTAAAAATCGGCGTGTTTCTTTTCCTTCGTGTCGTTACCGGATTCGGTCAGCTTTATGTTGATTTGAAACTGTGGTAAACTTCTTTTTTTACACAAAGATACGTTTCTGGGAAATTTGATTAGCTTTAATTAGAAGCTAATGCGATCAAGTCCATCTCTTTTTGTCAATCTCTGAAAAAGAATTGAGAGAACGCTATATGAAACTTATACGAAAACAACATTATTTGATTGTTTGACAAGATTTAATGGAACGAAAGAAAAAAAGAAATGATTTTCCTCGTGACGTCAAATAACAACTGGTAATTTTCCAGACGCACTGTCTTGTTACTCGAACGATGTTATCCAAGATAAAGTGACAGAGCAAATGACACAAGTAAAATAAAAATTATTTTATTTCGATAATGTCCTGGGCAAAATAATTAAATAATTTCGTGGAAGATCACTCAATGATTGTTCAAATAAACTAACGCGGGATCATCTCGAGGTAACATCGAGTCAAATAAGATGATGTATCAATAATCAGGTTTCAAATATTTTATTCAAACAACATCGACTTGATTAGATATTGATATTTTTCCTCGAGTTTTCATATATCTTTCGAACTAATTCCAGACACGATTTGAAAATTTATTCTGATTCACGTTTCGTCACGTCCATAAGGTATCCATTTGGCACTGAATACAGCTTCGAAATCGAGAAGTTGAAAGCAGGAGATTTTCTCCGATTCAATGCCAGATGCAACGGATTCCTACGCGGTTATTTCGCGAACCAGTTTCATTCGGGTTCGATATATTTTTGGAATCGATGCTGAGAGAGCATTTTGTTGCCCGAATGATTGAAACTGTCCGTGTCGAGATTCAGATGAATTTTTGGAGAAGGATGGTTGATCGACGAGACTGAGTTCTTCGTTGTAATTGTTTATTCGAAAGCTTTGCTCGTACAAGCTAGTTTGATAACGAGCTAGTTACTTAACGTGCGCTAATAAAAACACGCAATGTGCAAACGAAATCAACAGTCATTATTTTTTTGAATTTAAAAGTGATATAATCCTCTTTTTATAGCTAATAATATAACGACGACAAAAAAAGAAAAGTGAAACGAAAGTGTCCTCGCTGATAGTGACAGAATATTAAGAATTCACAAACGTTCCCGTTTGAAAATATCTTGTTTGGGAATTCGAGAGGCAAAAAGTTATTATTCGCCCCGATTGCCGGGGCTGTCGACGAGCAAAAAAGCCGTCGGGACGAAAGGGTTGAAAACACCGACACCCTATTCGTCCCGTCTTTTTACCCAATCGCAATAATCGTTTACATTTTCTGCTACGACAGAGCACCGCTCTCTTTCTCCTAGGCTTTCTGTACTCGCGTGTGCCAGCCGATAAAGCAAGATTTTTTCCTCGCAAGATTAACATATTAACGAGCCTCGCGGAACGAATTTTCCACCTTACCTTTCCTCTATCGTTACGTCTCCATCCGTTCGTCCCATCGGCGAGAGGATCTCGAACTCGAGGGACGTCCGTTGTGAATTTTTCCCATTTAATTTACGTAAATAGGCGAGAACGATGGAAAGGGAAAGAGATAGGGAATATTACATTTAAAAAGAGAAAAGAAAAGTTGGCAGTTTTAATAGTTAACGATATTTGCAGGATGTTTCGCGACTCGTGGACAACCGAGTAGAAAATGAGCCAGAAAGGAAGGATAAAATTTCTTTCGCTTGAGACAAAAATCGACTTTCAATATTACTTGAACTCATTTGACTGTTTGATTATTTAGTTTGATTATTTATTCAATTATTGCACGGTTCGATTTTAAAACGTGAGGTTCTTTCTAAATACTTTCTAGTTTAGAGGACAAATATAGATCAACTTTCTTTCTCGAAAATTTTGCGAATTTTCAAACGTCCCCGTGGACACCGAAAAGTTTCCCTTTCGCAGTTAAAAATCCATCATTTTACGCCTCCAAGACTAAAATTTTTCCTCGACGACTACGCTTTAAAATTTGTTGTACGAGTTTTTCTCGCAAAGTTACAACAGTTTGAAAATATGTCAAACTAGCAGTTCTTTACGAATATCTTCTACGTTTTAAATCTACGACGGAAAGAGCGAAACGCTAGCCAACGTAGGATGAATTTTGGTCGATATTAAATTAATTATCCGGATTAGCGTGCCGGTTGGTAACGCGCTTTCTGGATTATGTTTATTGACCAGCGACTGCGGGAACGTGGCCATATTTTGTGGTGGCTTTTATCATCGATACGCTTTAACGCTAGAATTACCAAAGTGGTCAAAATGATCAACTTGTAATTATTTCTTTTTTTGTCGCGTCTACGACTATGGTACGTCACTAGCGACAATGGTTTGTTGGATTATTGTTGAATTATTATCTCTTTCCACGAAATTACTGCTTTGATAAATCCCTGCGTTGAGAAAAATTCCTCGTTCAAGCGTTGCTTGTTCAATTTCTACAGATTCAGTAATTGAACATTCTCGTCGTCAATCTTGTAATGCAAATATATATACGCATGGGGAAGGTTCCTCTGTGATTCAAAATTCGCGCATCGATCTGGTGTATTCTATTAATAATCTGAAATATTTTTCCATTAATTAATGATTTTCTTTTTTGGAAATTTGTTATAAACGTAAAACAATGTATTTTTAGAGATTTTAATAATTTCCCATGAAATATATAAACAAAAGTGCCGGTACATTTAGCGTTAACCAAGTTTAGTCTTAGGTGTACGTATTTTTTGGCGTTATATCCAGCCTTGATCGTCCAATCTGCAAACCCCGCAGTCACGATGAGAAAATTTTTCAATTTTTTAAGTTTTTACACACTTTAGAATTGCTACCGCGAATTTATTATCACTTCATTATTTTCGAGAGGAGAAGAGTCTTCGCCGTGCGCTGTAACAAAAATTATTTTATTTTAATAAAACGAGCACGTTTTAAAGTAGAAACTTCGAGTTTTAAAATCGAACTGAGGATTGGCTGTTGTGCGACTTCTTTTTACGAAAACACGACGTTTAGCGCCCAAATATTAACGCGAGTCACTGTACGTATTTCGAACGTACTCGTCGGGAGGTGGATTCACCTCGGTCACACTTTTTTCCCTTCCCCGATCGAGAAAGTAATAGCCAAGTTCAGAAACTTCCTACCATTCCAGAAGAATAATTGTAGAGCGTAATTATGGGTAAAAAGTCAGCTTTAAAGTGAGTGAGGGCAGAAAGAGAGAAAACAGCGGGAAAGAAGTCGTCCCGTTTGTCGCGTTTGCGAACCGTTCCCCTGGAAAGTTTCCAGTTTTAAGATGAGCAAGACAATCGGGCAAGCGTGATGAAATAGAGGATGATTAATCAACGAGCGTAGCGTCGCTGCGAAGAACTTTCCGCCAGGAGCTATAAACACATTGCGAATTGCGAAGACGTTACAACCGAAACGCGAGAGAGAAGGAGACGTTAATTATACGTAATTTTTGATTATGTAACGATCGATAGCTCGATCGATAGATCTCGTTTGAACGATCATTTGAACAGCAATAGCCAAACTGCGGAATTCTGTGGGAAAATAGGAAATGCATGAATTGCACGCACAACGTAAAAGTGTATAAGATAACCGAAATGACGTACTTATTATATTAATAATATAGAGGAGATGAGATAAATTTCTATTTATGATGGGGTTCTACGTTCATGAGAATTCTAAAACACTGACAGTCGCAAATTCCAATATGGAGTTGGAGTTCACAATTATAAACGAAATTAACGATTAATTACAGTGGTTGATCAGTTTGTTAGACTTCGCTTAATTTGCGAATCTCGGCCCTTTTCTCGTTAGTATGTCTGATCCGAATTATTCTATTTCAGAGTTTATAAATATAATTTTATTATATTACGTTACGTAGGAAAATATTATTAAATATTATCATGTAAATGCATACTCTCATTCAGAAGTCTCAAGACTTTTTTCATTTTTACTTTAAATATTCAATGATCATTTTTCAATCGCACGCTTTAATGCAATAACACTTTATTGGTTCTTTGTTACTGTATAATTATTTCATTTTCAAATATCGCTATTTCGTCCTAAGAGTTTCAAAGGATATAGAATTATACATAGAATAATAACATAACATTATTTAACAAAATTACTGTAATTATTTAATAAATAATTTCGTTATAATTATTACGACAAAAATATTGTATTGTAAAATTATCAATAATGATACAATAATATAATAAATACGTAATCTTTTTGATTAAACTTGTTAGTAAGAACAGAACGAAAGAAATTATGAATAATAAAAAAGAAAAAAATCATTGCGATAAATGATTCTGTTTCAATTTTCTATTATATCCTTGCAATGTGAGAGCGACTTTTTGAGAGGTTTTTTCGTCTTGCTTCCGGTAAAATCCTTTCCAAATAATCGGTTCAATCGGAGCAAACAGAATTTTTTCCTCCGAAATAGATTCGTTCCCATTATCTTCAGAAGAAGATAGATTGGAAATATCAAATATATGTGCATCTTATGCGATTGGAAAAATTGTATTTTGACTGATAGCTTTATCTAGAAACGTTCGATTTATGGCAGACGTGACAGATTAAAAGTGCAAGGCTTGATAATTCTGTCGAAAATAATATTGGAAAAAAGAAATACAACCGTAACTTCATGATTCTTTTTCTTCTTTTACGAAGTTACGACAATTTGAACATGGATAACTTTTTTCCTTTATCAAAAATTGAGAAACCGTTTAAAAATTTAAAAATGTAAAATTTGATAATTTTTTCCCCGAAAATAACGTTGAAAAAAAAAAAAAACAGAATCATGACGATTTTCTTTTCGACAGTTAGAACATAGATAATTTTTTTTATCGGAAATTATGATAAATCGTTTAATTTTGGATTGTATAAGATTTGATAATTTTCTCGTGAAAGTAATATTGGAAAAAATTTCTTTTCGCGAAGCTACAACAGTTAATATAAACAATTAATATAACAGTTAATATAAATATAAACAGATATCAAAAATTAATTTTGGATGCTAGTGGAGACCCGTTTTCCTTTCCTAAAAAAATTCGACGGTTTCGGCAATCGCAGTATTCTCTGCAAGTGTTCTTCAAATGAGAGTAGTTCCATTATAATTCAATAGCCAGCGACTGTATACTATTTCATCAGTTTCTTTACTTCTTGTTTTACGAAGTTAATTTCGCTCGATTTGCGTCTCAACAAGAGGAGAAAGCCAAAAAATAATTTCGTCCATGTTTTAACCGTGACGTTTCAACACTCGAAGCTCTTACAATTGGACTGGTTTGAAAGTCGACTCGAGGAAAGAAGAACGTTCCGAACGTTTGTGCAATTTGAATTTCTACTAATTCGTGACCTTCAGTGAGTTGATTAATCGCAATTGACGTGTAAAGAGCTTTCGCATTGCTCGCCGGCGAGTGTTGGATTGTGTAATAAGTTCAATCGAGCTTTTCGATGGCACATTTTAACAATTGAAAACGTGAAGACGTTGCTCATGCCCCTTCGTCGTCACGCATGAAATATCTCGCTTCGTAAAATCGTTCGTATAAGCCACGAACGAGATATTTTCATTCGTGAGAGACTCGCGAGTTTTCGTTTATCATCTCTTCTTTTCTATCATGGTTTTTATCATGGAATTAGAAAGATATTTATTTATAGGAGAGATCGGTAAAAGCGTGAAGTTTTTGATAACCCCTTGTATAATGACCAGTTTTATAAGAAATGGTTAATAGTTAAATGTTTAATTTCTTGTCACTGTGCAAAATACAAATATTAAATAACTATCTATTTCTACATGGATTCTGTCGTCTTTGTTTAAATTTTTGAATGATTATTTTTGAACCATTTTAGTATTTGTATAAATTTTCCTGTAAATTAGATAAATAAATTTTTAAGTTTAAGTAAATTTTTATTTATTTTTAAAATAAAATTTTTAAACCGTATATAATCTTTGAAATTATAATATATATATAATCTTAAAATTTTTGAATCTCTATAAATTTTATTAATTCTTATTTTAAAGTAGTCGCTATGTCTCGTAAGAAAAGATAAATATATCACAAAATATAACTTTACAACATAAAATTATATTGATAATATGTTGATAATGAAAAAGGAAACGACAAAAATGTTGCTATAAAAAAAACTCTTGTTTCTATAGTATATTTTTATTCTCGTCAAATAAAATCTCGAAAATGCTATAAATTGCCACGGTACGTAAAACGATTGAAAAATATTTTTCACGGTTGAATCTCTATAACGAATTTGAAAATTGAAACCTTCCTTTTACAACGACCTCCAAAAACTTGCTGTACGATTCTTTTTTCTCGCCAGTTTATTGAACCTTGGGTGTCGGACGACTTGAAATTCAAGAAATCGTAATATTTTCGTCGTTATGTTCGTTTTCGCCTATTTTAAAATTCAACGAAATTAACGAAAAGAAAAAGATCATACGGCAAGTTTTGAGAGTTAGTTGTAAAGGAGGGGCATCAATGTTCAAATCCATTGTAGATTCAGCGATGAACAAAGTTTTTAATACTTATACATACAGTGACAATTTATAGCATTCTCGAGAAGAAAAATGTCTTCGCTTTCCCATCTGCGACACGTTGTAAAAACATCTTGGAGAAAAACGAATGACGCTGTAACTTTCGAAATATACATATACATTGTAAACACAGTAGATTATTTATTATTATTTTTCATGCAAAATAAGAGAGTTGTATAGAATTGTTGATGCTTAAATTAAATATTATCAACAAATAAATATATTTATATTCCGAGAAGAGATGGGAGTGCCGCACGAATTGCTATTTTGTATTTTAAAAATAGAAGCTTCAGACGTTAAAATGAGCGCAATAAGTTTGTTGTTTCTCGATTTCTCTCTTATGAAATTGTAACAGTTTCAATATTTAGTGTGATTCATAACGCGAATCACTATGTATTTTTACTTTATTAACTAGTTAAATAGATATAACTAGGTTATACGGGTATTTTTAATTCGTTCGCGAGTTATCTACAATTGCTCAGTCGGATCGATAATGATGCATTACGCCACGATTCTCAAATAAAATTCTATAATGATTCTATAATGGATCTATAATGTTCGCAAGAAGAACACACGTCTTAATATAAAATTTTACATGGGTGGATCGTGCCTGTTAATTATTTTTTTTGAACTTGTAATGAACTTGAGATACTTGAGGCGGGAATAGAGAACACAGAAGAGTTTAGACGTTTTTTCGAACAGAGGAACCAGAAAAAATATCACGAAAATTTCACTTCAAGCAAAAATCAATTTCAATCTACTACCTGCGTATCGAGAGTCATTGTTGTTATTTCGTGCACTATTTATTTGGAAAGGTGATCTTTGGTCATTTTTTGCTGCCTTTTGACCTCAGATTAAATCAATGGTGGTCGACTGGATCGACCTGCGGGTCATCAGTACGATAAGAAGCAACTCGTGTAGTGTATCTTTTTGCTGAAGTTCGTCGTTATCGTTCGTCGACACAAAGTCTGATTTCATTGGTTTTTACTTCACTGATATTACAATCTTCTTGCTTTCTTTTGTAGATGTATAATATTTACTACTATACTTCACATATTTACACATTTTTTTTATATAACTCAAGAAAATGTGTAATTATTTAAGTAATATATATATATATATATATATATATATATATATATATATATATTTTGGTACCTTATGTAAATTTGATACATATTTTTTTATAAAAATATTAGGTATGTTATTTCGTAGAATACAGTTACAAAGATGAGGCTCTGTAACATTTACTTCTTTAAGACATTATTATTAAAATTAATACTAATAATTAAATTTATTACGTTTCATACGTAATTTTAATAATAAAAATATAATATATAATGTAATTAATTTAATTATTAATTATTATTTTATTTAATTAGTACGCAATTACGTATTATTTTCCATACCATGTGTTCTTGACAATTTTGTCAAGAAAAATATGCCAGAATTGCAAATAATAATCTCTTGACAGAATTCTCAGTGTCTTTTAAATATTATATCACAATTATATTATATTCAATGCACCATCTTTTCAAAGTAGCAAATATATATATATATATATATATATATATATATATTTAGTTATAGTTACAGTTACAGCAAATATATATGTATATATGTATATACTACACTATATACGATGTTTTATATATTTTTGTATTCTCTGTATTTTTATATCTACGAATTCCCCGTGAATGCACAAAAATCTATAGTCTATTGCTCGGACACTATTGATAATATCATATTAAAAATTGAATACCAATACTAATATACTAATAATTTAATATAATATAACATAATGATATAATAATAATATAATATACTAATAATATAACAAATTTCAATGAATTTCAAACTCTTAAGGACTTTCTAATTTATATTTAATAAATATTTTTCAATATATGTATTTATAATTTAATAAATATATAATTATATGATAATGTATTTATAATATATTTATAATTATATTGAATAATTTCAATAATTTAAATGTAAGTATTTTATTTTAGCAACTTTTCATACTGAAAAATTAAAGCGTATTTGCATGTGTTGGTTGTTCGAAGTTCTCATTAAGGGGAATAAAATATACTTAATTGACATGTGTCGTAAAATCAATATTTTTCATATAAAATGTAAAATTCTACAGTTTTTTTGCGAAGATAACGAGCTTGATATGTTTCTTTACGTCAAATAACACTTAATTAATAAAGCGATAACTGAAAGCAGTAATTAAAATGCACACGTCGATTGATATGTTAAAATTATTTGTATTGTGTTATCACCATATTATATATTATTTTTATTTCAACATACACAGCGGTCGTGAAGTACAAAGTTGTAGATTTTTTTATAATCAAATTTTATAGTATTACATTAACATACTAAATCTACATTTGAATTATTTACAAATATAGTAAAACCGATTCGATTATTTTAACTAATAATTAGGAGACACTCCGATAAGCGATTTTTTTTTAAACAAAATTTTATCGAAAGGAAAAGAATTGTAGAAAAAGTTTTAGGACAGAACAAAAGAAATACCCCTTTTTTTCAAGTGAAGTAAACACATCTTTGGAAGAAAAAGAACACGAAGTACGTGCTATGTCATGTAAACACGTTGTTGGAAGAAAAGAACACAAATAGAGGTTTCACGCTTCAAAGTGAAACTCTTGAACTGAACTGAATGTATGATTTTGTTTAAATAATTTAAAATATTTATAATTCGCTTTCACAATTTTTCATGATGCTTCATCGAGCGAATACTCTTGTCCATCTTTGCATGTATAGGATTGTTCACAAAATTACGTATTCGAATACATATAGAAACTTTTGATGAGCATTCCGTACGTGTTACATAAAATACTTTAAGCTTTTATTATTATTTTGATAAGTAGATCGCAGATGTTGCAATTTTATATTTTTATAAAGACTACGAAAATGGAATTTAAATAGAGAATTTTATTTATTAAATATTATAATGAGAATTATATTTTACGAAGTTTCTAGGAAAATTATTATAAAATTATACTCACGATTACACAAAACATTCTTGTCGTAAGAATTCAAAATCTAAAAAATATATTATATTATATTATGCAACATATCTCTATAATTGAATATATCTCTACTTCATCAAGGGGTCGAGGATCGCAAATTCAATCGAATCATTCTCCAAATTTTTTTTATATATAGAAAAATCTGAAATATAATCGAAAATCAAAAATATAAAAAGTTAAAAAATCTCGAATTCAGTGGAATTAAACATTACCCTTCGACTATATATATATATATATACACGTGCAAAACACTTGCATTCTTTACGCATAAAAAAAATCCTTCCGATTCGAATAACTCGTTTAACATTAGAACTCTGGCGATTAAAATTTGTAGCAGAGAAACTAAAGCAAGGAGCAGGAAAAAATTTTTAACGCAATAAAGAATATAAGCTTCTATTTATATATTTTACTAAAAAATCGTTCAAGTTTCTAGAAATACACTATTATAAATATACGAAATACGACTTTTCGTAGAAAATTATAAATTGATCATTTTGATTATTTTGCTAGTTCTAATGTTAAAGAAAAGAAATTAATGACGGATAAATGTAATTAAATGTATTTACGTATCGAAAAGGTTAACTCAACGGTCATCATAATACCCTCGAGAAGAACGATGAATATTGTGTATATCTTTTGTATACTTTATGGTATTGAGCACGATGACCATTATGGGTGATTCCTTGAACCCTTAAGAATTAAAATGCTCAACTATCCTATATTCTACGTCCAGCGTGACTGCGATTTTATTTTAGATTTAATTTCCAAATTGCCTCAATGACGATTTTATTTTAGCGAATCCTACGTAAAATACGTTTAAATCACGTATATGTACTAATGAGTTTCACCAAACTTTATTAAAAAGGAGCAAACATTTTTATTTTTCCCTAATTTCCTCGATCCAAGTGCAGAGTACGCTACGAAAATAAATATGGACTGCAAAGAGTTAAAACGTAATTTCTTAATTAAATATTAATTGATAAATTTGATAAATTTAATTGATATATTCTATCACTCGTGATTAGACTGCGGATTTTTATGCATTTATAGAGAATTGAACAATATGCAAAGGTGTAATGTCTTGGGCAAGATATAATATTTATTTACAGGTATAAAACAAGTTTTAAATTGGTTCTATTTTTCAAATTAAATCCTCGGAACCATAACCTTGCATAAAAATTCATTGTTTGTTCCATGGTAGATGTTGACTATTACTATTATAGATTATTACTATATATAATGCGTTCAAGATCTAAATATGCTTGAATTTATGGTCAATTCTAGAATGAATCGGTATTCTGTCTACGAAAATAAATGGAAAAATGCAAAGTAAAATTTTTCCATTTAAAACCTCGTTTTCAAGAAAATAGACTTGTTTATTTCTATTAGTGTCGTAAAAAGAATAATTTTCTATTCATTACCCATTTCCAACTAGTTTAGAATTAGCTAAAGTTGAATATCAATTGATAAATTTCTAGAATTGATTTTCTGGAAAACGAAACATCATGTGAAAGCATTTAATTCCATCATCTTGGTTTATTTCTTAACGTAGAATTCTGTCTGGTTGTGCCAACAGATTGGAAATATCCTGTATATATCTCTATGTGATATTAAATTTTATACGAAGCTTGTCGCTGCTTGATATGAAATTATAATAATGAGTCCTCTGTATTTAATACTAATTTATTTGTATCTAATATTAAACTTCATATCAGGCTGTTTTTGCTCCGGTCATTATTATATTACTTCAACTTCAATAATCTGTTGCTACATGTTGCGATAATGTAAACGTCGAGATAACGTGTAAATATATATGATCGGGTGATTGAAGAGTGATTCGTAGGTGAGCAGCTTCTCGAATGTGAACTTCGGCGAACTAATTGCTTACGAGACTTATACCAGAGAAATTTTTCCCCTGCTTCGACAATTTTCAGGTAAGAAGATTTATATTTTACAAAGCTTACATTAAAATCACGAAAACTTGTGAATATAGTTGCACGAATATAGGAGAGATATTTTTTTATTTCACTGTCACGACATATTTTAAATGTTACTTTGTCAAAAGCATATATACTTCACTTCGATTTAATTAAAAAAATTATAAGCGTCGCTTCAATTCGATTGAAAAAGATTCGTGTTGATAAAGTTTGTGAAATTTATTAAAATCGCGAAGAATAAATTATTATAAAAACTTATTATTATTACATATATAAATATATCATTATTGATATTATATACATATAAAATAGAAATAAATTTTTCTTCATTTGCTGTTCCGTTTTCAAGAGTTTAGCTAGTTCAGAATTGGTCACGAATAAACGAACAGAAAATTATTTTACTTAGGAAAATAAGTCAAGTGTAAAATACAATTTTGTCGTTTTTCGTTTTTAAGAAAACTCAATTTAAAACTTTATTAACACATTTACCAAACTAACTTTCAGCTAAACATATTTCAACTAAACTGTTTTTCTTCTGAAAACGAGAACTTTAAACGGCGAAACTTTATTTCATATTTTTCGCTTATTTCCGCGGATAGAATAATTTCCTATCGATTAGTCGTTCCCATGTAGTTTATAATTACGAATTTTATAAACTTCATAAATTTTTCATGACTTTTACATATGTTGAAACTTGATTTTTTCGAAAATGATGACTTAATTGAAAGAATTTTACTTTCTGTCTTTTTCATGTAGAATCACTTCATATGTACAACATGTTCCATATTTTATTCAAATATTGCCAGTGTGTTCTAGACAAAGACAAAGCTAAGATATAAAAATAAATGCTTTATTAAAAAGTTGCGAAAAAACGCGAAATGTAGAGCTGTATGCACTCGTGTATACATTTCGAATGCACTCCCTTTTATTAATACAAAATTGATATCGAAGTGACTATCCAATTTATTGCGAATTGAATTTGACATTAATTGTTTTGAATTTCTTCACACGAAGATTTGATTTTTGTAATTAATTTGTGCAAGTACTTTTGTATATTGTAAATATCTTCTTTCGAAGGTAATTTCTACTCTTTCCATGAGTAGAAATTTTATGATCTAAAGTCGAAGAGACCGAGAGATTGGTCCATCGTTGAAGTTGATGGTATTTGTCGTGCTCGTTACAACCTCTGTTTTAACATTTTTAATAAAGCATCTGTGGACTTTTTTACTATATGATATTTCAGTCTCATTTTCGTCTGTGAAATACTGGCAAAAGTTGAACATTAAAATTCGGGATGTTCTGTACGAGAAATAAATAAAACGTGACACGAAATAAACACGAAATTCACTTTCTTGATAAATAGAAGGAGAAATAAAACTATATAAAAAGCTGAAAGTTGTCGAGGAACGTTTCTCGATATGTTACTGTTATACCAAAAACGTAATCAACAAAGAGGAGAAGAACCAAAGGAGAACCGCGTCGTAAAGAATTCACGAAAATCGCAAACGTTTGCAAGCGCGCTGGCAATACAGAAAACGCCAACGGCGAGAGGAGGTGACGGAGAAGGCGCGAACTAAATAACACGTGCGGTGAAAGAAAAATTCGCTCGACGACGCTCGGTAACCTTTCCCCGAGACGCTGGGAATATTTTTCTGACCCTGCTTTGAGCTTGGCACAGAATGCTACACACGAGGCAATGCCGATTACAAATGTGCTCGATAAGTGGAACTCGTGGAAAAATTAGTGTTTCTTAACCTCTTCCGTTACTGCATTTCTATTAAGTGGCGGCTGCCGTGGCGTTCCCGCAGGAACGCTGATCCAATTTACTTTTCATTTAGTGCGAGGCCAGCGGTAATTTCAAAAAATTTCTTTCAACGGTTTCTCCCTGGTTCAATCGTCCGCAAGTTGTTCTCTGTTTCGCTCTGCCGCCATCATCGCGTTCGTCATCCGTTTGATATTAGTTTGAAGAAAGTAGAAAGACATTAGGGTAACGAGTTTCTTCCGTGGCAACAGAGAATATTCGTTGCAAGAGGGATCGAGATCTTCGTTGAGATTGTTGTTGGAGATCGCGATGTATCATTTGATATATATAGTACACACACGTATCGGAAAAAAACGAACGTGATTTACTGTTCTAAAGAATTTGATGAAAAAGCTGGTGTAAAGAAAATTCTTGGTCTAAATTGATCATTTACTGTTGAATCGCTGAAGTCGAAAATTAAGATAGTCGAAGATCAAATCGAAGGTTAAGAAAAATTTCGGTATCGTTGCAATTAAATTTGGATATATAATTACATATATTATGATATTAAATGTTAAATTTTATTAATATTAATTAACAATTGTTCTAAAGAAGAGTCAAGAAATAGTTTGATGGCTATAAAAAGTACGCAATGAAAATACAAAAATTACAAAAATATATTATAACCATTGCAATTACTATTGTTGTAAGAAAACTACATATTCTATCTTTACTTTGTTCATTTTAACTTGGAACTTTTTCAAATTTGAATACGTTATACGCGTTATATTATTATCACCGCACTGCTGATTTTTATGGATTTATATTGCACAAAATGCGCGTCACACATGGAAAAATGTGCGAAATATTCAAAATATTATTTTTTAAAAATTATATTTCCAAAAGTATGAATTTATAAAAGTCTGTAGTCCAATTGAGTCCCATAGTTGACAAACGAATTAAATTCCTTTTCTCAATATTGTGAAACCTGAACTTTCGTTCGTTATAACACTTTATAACAAATTATGAACAGAATGTGGCTTTGTTGCAAAGAAATAAGATGAAAGAATAGCAATTATGATAAAATATAATCTAAAAGAAAAAATTACATTTCTTTCGATGGTAATAAACTAATAATAAGATAATCGAGTGCCATTATTTATTTACTATTTTCCCTAATTTTGGAACTTGCGTCAATTGAGGGGCTCAATTATTTCGTTCGTTTCGTTCGAAAAGAAAAAAGAAAAAAAATTAATCTGTTAAAGACTGGTAATGAAGACAATAATGTTAACAAGAATGTAGTAGAGCGCGATTGGAATGTGGGCAAAGACGATTGGATCGTGGCACGTGAAGATGCGCGAGAAAGGGAATGAGACAACTAAAGAAAGAACGAAAGAAAGAAAGGGTTATCGGTGTGATATACTACTTACGCAGTTACGAATCATTAAAAATACATCTCAACGCACACTATCGGAAGCAATTTGTATCGTTTAAGTATAAACAATTAACGATGCGTGCAACACGCATAATGAGAAAACGATAAAACGACAAATTATATCTTCCGCGCTGATACGCGTTTCAAGAAACTGTTTCAATTCAGTCTCACTTGTATTTAACTTCATTTCTATTCTCGATTCAGGTGAAACGGATCTTTGCCTAGATTTTCGTCTAGTTTTTTGATTATTTTTAAAAATGTGCATGAAAATTCGCAGTTTGAGTAGAATCACGAGACGACGAAAATTCCTCAACAGCAATATCGTAATGTTATTAACAGTTATTAACGTTGCAAAATTTCCCACAGATACAAAACTTTTTACGAACGACTAATAAAGGAAAATGGCAACAATGAGAAACATGATGATGGTAATCCTTGTGTTCCAAATTATTCAATGCGCAATAAGTCAACCACTTGCGACAAATACTGCGAACGGTTTGACCCCCGAACCGACCCACGAGTCCACGATCTACGAGTGTCTCTTCATTGATCGGAATCTACCGATATGCGATCCCAAGTTGTGAGTGATTAAGATTTTTAAATTAATTTATTATTCGAATATGAAAAGTCTCGGATTAATCCTCGATTCGCATATGAACATCTTAATTAATTATTATAAGTTAATTTCTTTTATAAGAATAATAATTTCATTAATAATTAAGTCTCAGATTAATCTTTCCTCATGTAGATAGAATGTTCGGTAATATCCGAATTTCTAGACTGTGTCATTACCAAATATTTCGAAATGATAAAAATTCGCCAGATTTTTTCACTGCCGCTAAAAATGTTTATTAGATTGTCAGATTCAGAAGAAGACTTAAGTGACAAGAACATCTCTAATAATGAGACGATGCAACGCTCGAAAAGAAACACTGACATTTCTACGAAGGATGTTATTGTTTATACTGTTGAGGGTTGTTTGCCACCCAGGTAAAGTTTCTAATTTTCTTAATTCTAATTTCTAATTGATGAGTTGTTGACAGAATTATCTTGCGATCAACTAACGAGTAATTGTTGAATTACAGAATGCCCATCTCAATGCCAACGTGTGAGGGAATCACCCTTTCCCGGATAATAGATGTTCAGAGATTCCGTCCCTTCATGATCACGAAAATGTCAGAACCACCGCTCATTTTTCCAACAATTGATTACTCTCAGTGGTCACGCATGATCAAAAAAATAAAAAGCCGCTCGTCCAAAATATAATGTAACTAATATGCATCTGCAATCAATTACTTAATAAATATTTTTTCTGATTTTGTTATTCGCAATACTTGCTCTTTTACTACCCTAAAATTACGTTCATAATTTTCTGAAAGTAATGAAATTGAATGGTTCTCAGGAATAAAATACATTTCTGAAGAAGAACTCGATTTAAGAAACGGCGCCGAACGTAATTAAGATTATTTTGAGCGATAATAACTACAAAAAATATTGGAAAACACGTCCGGGGGAAATGAAACGTATCCTGTTGGAGATCCTACATCTTGGCGATTCATACAAATGCAATAAAATCGCGTACCGAGGAATTCCATTTGATCGTCAACATGCGCTGGAATGACGTGCTACGTATGTACGTCCAAAGTTTTAATATTTTATTACTTGTTTAATTACATTTAAATATAAGGGAGGGAATACAAGCAATAAGTTTATTATTTCTTAGCAATTCCTATCCTTATTTTAATTAAAAAACTGGTTTGAACTTAGTGATATCATTCAGAAATAAAACGACGAATTATCGTATATGTGAACAGTTGCCAGCGCGAAGGGTTAAGGGAGATTAACATCACCGATCGAAGTACAATTCCAAAAATCTCAATCCAACGATTTTAAACGAAAAACATCTGTATGAAGACGAGGATGTGAAAAAATCTTTGATTTTTCTAACATTTAAGTTACGACAATTCTAAGAATTTGTTTAAATTTCTCTCTCAATCTCCTATCTGAGCGAAAAAAAAAATTAACCTTTCGTTTGGGCCCATCACGAACGTTTTTTTATTCGCATACAGAAACAGTTTCTCCAGATTAATCGTGTGAATCTAAATCAGGACATTTATCATATTTAAGACATATACAGATCAAGATGTAATAAAAGATTTAGATATTAACGCATTAAAAAAGCTGAGGCTTGCTGATGTTATAGTATCGTAAGCAATTTGTATCGTTCGAGTATAGACAATTAATTGATGCGTGTAATACGCATAATGAGAAATCGATCTATCGATAACGATAAAACGGCAAAGTACATATTTCTCGATGATCCGCGATTTACATTTTCAAGAAATTGTTTCAATGTAGTCTCACTTGTATTTAACTGCATTCGTATTCTCGATTCTGGCGTATTTGATGAGTGAAACGAATCTTTGCTTAGATTTTCGTCTAGTGTTTTAATTATTTTAAAAAGTGCGATTCTGATTTAAGGAGAATACCACCGCGTAATGTATTCGACCACTCGTTGAAGAGATCGAATTGAACAAGGGAGGAAAATGGATATGGCTCTAATAGATATGTGCATGAAAGCTGTTTCGACATTCGAATAGAAACGACGTGATAGCGATCGAAAGTTTGGAATTGCTATCGTTGGTTGGTTGGAAAGAAGGATAAGATTGAAAAACTATTAAGCACGAGTTAATTGATATTGAACAGATATGTGTGTTATACCTGTATTGATTTTTATATTAAATTATATTAATATTAATTATTAATATAAATTATTATATCAAATTACATTGATATTAATTACTGATATAAATTATTGTATCAAATCATATTGACAAATTATATAATATTAATATAATTCGATTTGATTTTTATATCAAATTATATTTATATCAGATTGGGTTTACATTACGCATTACTTATAACGAATATCTTTTCTTTTACAATTATTAATAAGCCTCAATTTTCAATAGGATTGGAATTTAAGATGGCTATTCATGTTGTAACATTTACTTTTCAATATTTACATATATGCTTACAATAAATTTCTATTTCCTTTTTCAGATTGATTCCAATTTTTATTGGTACAATCGTATTAGTTGTCTTTGATTATAATGTTACATATATGAATATAAATTAGTATACATAAAAAATCTTTCCATATCGGGGTTGAAATATTTTTGTGAGATACTAGTATGTAGATGGTTTCAAATTTTTACAATATGTTCGTGATAACAACAAAAAACTAACGAAACTTTAAAATTTCTTGTATAACACGCATAATATGTACACAAAAATTATTCTTTGATTTTATATGTTATTATACCTTTTAAGATTGCTTTCAAATTTTATTAAATGTAATCGCGATAGTTGTCTTTCATTATAATTGTTCGCGCGCGTGATTGGCGAGACGAGATCGTGATTAGTAAAGTGTGGAATGTATGAGTTTTCGCACGCTGAGTAGTATTAGGGGCTTGTCCCTTCGTGGTAACTTTGTGTCGCAAGAGAGTGAACTTTCTCTACCGAAGGTCGAAATGATTTTGGTTTGGAAGCCGAAGGAAGGTCCGAACGTCTTCTCGGTTCCCCTTCGTTCGGCTTCGGAAAATCGCGAGTCCAGGGTGGGGCACGAAGGGCGGGATACCCGTTGCCGCCCTGAGTCATCTCACTGGCTCGTGCTTTTCACGTGTTTGGGGAAGTTGGTGCCATGCATCAATCCACGGTCGAGGGTCCTGTTGCTTCTTTGCTTAGAAGAAAGTGCAGCCATGTGGCTAAGGTTTTCTGGCGACACACGCCAGCTAAGGGTTCTTGAAAAACCAATAAATTTTCCCGAACGTGTCTGTACCCAGACCGTGGGTATTGCAGCATAACACTTCCCCCGAACAATAATATTAATCAAAAACATAACTTTAAAAAACATAATTCTTCTTTGCTTTTGTGAGTGTATATACATTTCTAGATTGCTTTTAGATTTTAACAATATTTTAAATTTCATCGTAATATTAATGAAATTTCAAACTGTATAGTATCTAAAAATATGAAGAGAGAGAGAGAGAGAGAGAGAGAGAGAGAGAGAGAGATGTAATGGTAGGGTATTATGATCTATCACAGGGATCATAACGCTTCGAGATCATATACATTCATAAATAATGAACAACTAACGAGGATTGGCTGTTCAATCATCAAGTAGGAGATGATCCGTGTGTTCAGGCTCGGGCTCCTTCTCAGCCGACGTGTTTGTCACACTTCATTTCTAATCAGATCATCAAGATGAGAACGTTGTCATCGACATGATCGAAACCGTTGTACATATATTGTATACTTGAATTTCTGTGAAACGAATGTGTCGATTGTTATCCAGTACCGGTATTAATACGATTAATGACGCGGCTCGTTGAAGATTTCGCATAGAACGAATTTTGTTTCTCAAGCCAGATACCAAGCTCGATAATTTTGAAATTTATAATTTCGTTATATTCCGAAACAGGGACAATTTGATCAGGCGATCGGACAATTCTTTTGCTGCGTACGACAAAGTCAGTGTTATATGGCACAGACGATCCATATATGTATCTCGTAAGGTAAAGTTTCTAATTTTTCTACTTCTAATTTCTAATTGTCGATCTGTTGAATTACAGAATGCCCATTTGGATACTATCATGTGATGGAATTTTTCCCGGTATAGAAATTCCATCGCTTCTCAATATTACACCTCATTATTTCCACAAGAGTCTTGGGAAGCGAATAATTACCAAAGGACTTCAAAGATTACATTTCGAAGGGGCTGTACACTGCACAGATAGACCTGATCGAGAGGATGATATCCAGTTCGAAAAATTTGTCCACATATACAGCTATTGGAGAGAATGCTGCCAAGAGGGTATTCGATATTAGATGCTTCGTGCGTCAATTTGCAAAAAAAATTTATATCAGTGAACGAAAGTCGTGCGTTTAACAATTAAATTTGTATTTTTTGACACGTTGAATGCCACCCTGATTTTTCATGGTTGGCCCATGGTTGGCCAACATGAATCTATTATTATACAATAGTGGAAATATTATAGAGCAAGAGATAAGTTGAGGCATATAATTATATTTAGTGGATTAATTTTATTGGCGATCACCAGCGGTGATGAAATGCGCTTCTTCGATTTTCACTTATTCTTTACAATATTTAATTTTTCGATATAGCGAAATTGAGTGTTGCATTTCTTCTCGCAGAAGCCCATAGAGATAACTATGATGTGAAATGAAAAAACGGCAGAAAAAGCCAGTATCGGGCGACAATTTGGTAAAAGATGTCTAGCAGATGTCGGAGAAAGTTGTGTCCACGATAAGAAAAGCTAGGAAACTTTACGACTCACGCGCCGGATATGCTATTGGATTGTGAAGGCCAAGTTTTGTTCTTACGGTGTATGGAACAACATGGTCCGTACCAAGTAACAGTAACACGGCTAGAATAGCATTTGCGAGCGTTGTAAATGCTAGGATTTCTAGGGCCCGCACTCAGGTCGAAAGGTCTGAGATGCACGTGATAGCAATAAAACAAGGTCCTGAAGAAACCCTGCTACGTCATCAGAAGTCTAAACAGTCTTCAAAGAAATAGTGGACGGTGCAATTTCCCTGCAACCTAATTGGCTAAAGCCGAAAAAACGCTTAGCCAATTGGGAAAGCTACGGACAGGGACCGAGATTTCCTCGAAGGCCAAGTGAGCAGGAAAAATTAGAAACTCGCTCATCGCCAAGCGAACCAAGTCAAGCAAACCAAGTAAGCTCCAAATAAAGTTAAAATTAAGAAGAAAAAACCAAACTTTGTCTCGTGCATCAACCATTTCCATCTCCGGTGACCACCGACGAGATTTTGCGAGACAGAAGTTTGACTTCACGCGATGGAATATTCCGACATATTGCCGACATTTTGGTTAGACAGGCCCTTCCGTGGTGGTTCCGTTATATCGAGAAGCTATTCGAGAAGTTCAGTATCACGACAGACCAGGCGAAGTACAGATTCGTCCTAATGAACATTGATCCGCAGTACGCGGAATGCGTGTCCGACATAATCTGGAACCCACCAGAGGAAAACCGGTACGATATGCTTAAGACGGAGTTAATACGTCGCTTTAGACCGTATGAAAGGATCAGCTACCTAATGAAGAAAGAAGAACGTGGGGAGCGATCAAACAAGGCATTCGAGTTGGAATTCCAGCAATATTTGGAAGCGCTGAAAAACGAGGAAGTGTCGGACGATGTGGGTAAACCGTCTACCTCCTACGACCCGCGCCGTTATATCGGCGGTGCACCAGACGGACCAGTTTGCCGCGATTGCGGATTAGAAGAGCTTACCGAAAGTCACCAGTGTAACCTGTACTGCGGAGAACGACGAGCTTCGTCAGAAGAACTATCAACAGATGTTATGGAAGGAATTGAAGATGTTATGGAAGAAAATAAGAAAGAACAAAAGCAAAAAATTTTACCAAAGAAGTCGTTACATATTGTGAAATCTGAAAAATTCACCTTTTCTTTGTTTGAGGTACTTTAATACGATATATTGCAAACAATATTTACATATACGCGTAAATATTAAAACTAATTTTATATGTTCTATACGGCACTAATTTCTTCATATCACTTCGTAGTAACGAAGATAATATTGTGAAATTGGGAATTCCGAAAAGGGGCCCGAGGCTTTCTCTAGTGCCCAGCAGTCGTCGCCTGCGTGTCATCTCTAAGTAGATGATAGGAAGAGTTGAGCCTGGGGTCTGGGAGTTTGTTCTGGCTTTTCAGGTCCTGGCACTAGCAAGAGAAGAATCAGATAGAGAGTAGCGAGCTGCGAAAGCGAGAACAGAGAGTTGTGAGCCTTGAGCGAGTGAAGAGATAACTGACTGACTGAGGGTTTATGGTAGACTATATGTCTCGTTCTAGGAAACTGACCTTTTATATGGAGCGAATGTGTCTACGTGACTTCTTGGCGCCAGCCTACTAGGGTAGGACAGAGGCCCCTTAGATAGAATGCCATGTCATCTGGAACTTCTTGGCAGGATAGCGTATTCTAGGAACCTAGAGGAACCCGGAGCATGAGTGTCCGTCTCGAGGTGGGTTGTTTTGCGCACACAATGATATAGTTTATTGAAGGTAAGAGTTTATTGAGAATAAGAATTAAAATTAAAGCTATAGTACAAAATATGCTTTATGCGCTGAACACGCCAGTGACCGCCATAGCATTCAACGTATTAATAAGAAAAATTCGAAAATTAAATTCGTATTTCTTATATTATTTATATTATATTTATATGACGTATTTACATTTGTATAATTACATCGTTACTCGAAACTAGACCATTCAACGGCCCAGTTTGTGTCTTTGAATTAAAATGCAATCAGGGGTGTGCACAACGCGCTTATCCATTTTAGGAATGCAAGCAGTAATCGTAAAAAGACCAAGATTCATGAAGTGTGAAACAGCTTGAAGCACTTGCCTCGGGTTAAATTGTCTGAAGATATCTTTCGGTTGATGCCAGTTGCGAAACTAATCTTTCGTGACCACGTGCATTCAGCAAGTTCAGTTATTGCCAATCGTGTTTTTCGCGTTCCGTTCGTTTCTAATCTCGCGTAACGCTTCAATTATTATTTATCGCGTATAACTGGCACCAGCACGATAGCCCCGACGCTTTATGAACTCCGGTAATTAAACGAACACACAAGAGAACAAGGGACGATGCCGATCGTTTAAATAGTTTAAACAAATGCACGATATGCTAATGCAACGACATCAGAGCCGCTAATAGCTGATTAACTATCATAATTCGGCCGAAGTGATCATAGTGAAGGATAGATAGGGAAATAGGTGGAGAGCGAATCGTTCCAACCGACGGGGTAATGTTGACTCCTTTGAAACATGGGTTTTTTTTGGAGAAGGATAAGTGATTCACGAGACTGAGTTCTTCTTTGTAATCCTTTATTCGGAGGCTTTACTTATACAAGCTAGCTTGGTGGCGAGCGAGTTACTTCTCGATGTACGAGTGGGTTACTTCTCACTGTGAGTGCGCGGTACTTCGCAGCGCTCTAGCTCGCGTCGTCTTTCAAGGAACCTCGGTCACTGGCTTTAGCTTTTCTAATTGACTAAACGTTTTTTAGCTCTGGCCAATTAGGTTGTTAGGGAAATTGCGCCGCCTACTCTTTCTAGAGTGGGGCTCTAGATACGGTGATGGACAAAATTGAGACACATGGTATATTTTTGAGAGAAGAAAATATAGATTTTGTGTATTTTCATGTTGCATGTGTATGATAGTTTTGAGCACAGAAATTTGTAATTTTTATCGTTGCAATATATTGATATATGAATCTAACAGAGATACTTAAACATCACATACTATGATATGTGATGTTGGTTGGAAAGAAGTATTTTCGAAATAGTGTTAATGCAATCTGGGAAACAGCATATCCTAAATTTGTTCTTCGTTATTTTGGCTAATTTATTCATACGTGTTTTACAACTGTTTCGGCAGTTTTTTGTGAACAAAATGATCAATGAGTGATCAATTACTGTATGATTCTAATTTTATGTGTAACATGATATTTTTCGTGAAAAGTTCCTATAAATGTTCGAATATTTTTGTGAATAAGCAGACACGATCTAAAAATTCCAACAAGCATGTTCTTTATATTTTCCTAATATTTTGACTAAAATTTTCACTCAGAAATAGTCTCTAATAATTACGTGTTTTTTCATGGATTTCGGATGGAAAATATCCTTAACAAGGCATAATTTGATTGGTCTAATGGAGAACCACCGAGTTGTTTAATTTAAACTAAACCAATTTTAATTTGTAGTTATAATAAATCAAAGATAGCAGAAGCTGTGATAACATTAAAGATACGATTTGTCTTTAAAAATTATTTCCAGGGACTCAAAATTTATTTACCAATCGAAAATTAAAAAGTATATACGTAAATTTTAGGTCAGGCGGCATCAAAACGAAATATTTAATATGCTATAGTCATTTCCTTTATTTACTTTTTTCTTTTTCAACATTGCTGCCAACTAGTATATGATCCTAGTATATGATACATCATGATAGCATATAATGCTAGTACAAGATACGGATGAAGTATGTTTGTGCTCGTATTAATTTATGAATCCAATTAGCTTGGTTACCCATGGATCTTTCCTAGATGTCTTTGATTTGAAATCGTTAGCGTTGTTGAGATCTTTGGAATTATACTTCGATCGTTAATTTAATTCCCCTTAATATTTTCCTCTGGCCAGGACACGCCCTGCTAAGGGTACTTAAAAGGCAATAAATTCTTCCGTACGTACCTGTACCCATACCCTAGGTATTGGTATTGTAGCATGGAAACTCTCTCGAACATCCCTTTTAGCTTAAAAATAGCAGGAAATTTTCGAAAAGTATCAAAAGTAAAAGTCTTATAAGACCAGCAGAAGATCAGTTCAGAAGTTCTCTAATATGGCGGAGCTTCTAGAAATTTCTTCGTCTCTCTTCGCCCATAACCTATTGGAGATGGAATAATCGAACAAATTGAAAACGAAGTCGTGCGAGATTTACTTCACAGAAATACAAGTGAAACAGAAAAACAACTTTCACTTAAAACGGTTACAAACAGAACGAGCACCGGCGAGCAGCCTTAATGCGGTATGTACAAGTCATAAAAAGAACATTACTCATCCTTCATACAAACGACGTGTTCTCAAACGACAATAGATAACGCGATTAGCATACTTTAACAGTGTTAATATCTTTTGTCATCGCCGTATTCGGACTTTTTCGTATTTTTTAATTTCGAAATTAATAAACTTCATTTATATTTATTTTAAATCACGTACGTTAAGCTTTTGTCTTGTTTTTACCCATTTTATTTATCTTTTGTATCGTATTTAGGATCTCATCCAAGGATTTTACTGACACAGAGTTACACTACGGAACATTAGATATCAAGTGGATGATGAATCACGAGGACACAAAACTGACAAAAATGATTGTCAAAAAGTCGAAGAAATTGTGTTATTTAAAAGAATTCTTTTGAGTACGAGTTGACTACGTGGCGATAATAAGTTTCGTAATGCAGTTTTCCCTGGCGAAGCTTAAGAAATAATCGATAGAGTGAGGACTTCTTTTTGGTATAAAAGCAGAATTAATTTTGCGATTAAATGTAGCGGATCCATCTGGCGAATGAATGAGAACAAGTGCGAATCGAGAAGTTTACAAGGATGCAGAAGAATTCAACACGTCAGATAGCACCATGTGCGAGAGTGAGCAAACGCGTCAGTCAGAACTCTTCGAAAGAGTTTGACTGAGCGTGAAATCTAACACGTCAGCAGATTGAGCTTTTAAAACAGATGCAGAGATTGAACATCAATCAGAGATCAAGTAGAAGAGCGAGCAGAGACAATAGTGATGTAGAGAGAACCATCTGTGAGTATAAGTGCCATTGCCGATTTATTAAACAATTTTGACGGGAGCGGAAACACCTGGAGGAGACGTGAGAGCAACGAATGAAAAAGCTGAAGACCACGTATAAGCTATCTCTGACCAAGCTATTAATTGGATCGCGATTGAATAACAATGCACTCGAATTGTTGCATTTAGACCCGAGCACGTTTCCATGTGTTTAGATGATTTATTAAACAGTCTAAGAGAAACGTTCCATCGCCTTGAGAACGTGTTTGTGACGAGATGGAATTTTGAGACGCGTACGTGGAAGAAGAAAGAATTATTTAGTGAGTACTTGCACTAGAAAATCATCTTAAGTAATCGAGAAAGTCATCTTGAGTAGCCGATAAATGACACAAAAATTATCGAACACATACCGGATTTTGCGCTGAAACTTCGCACGAACGTAGAAAATTGAAACAAGAAAAGAGCTGTTGGAATTATTCGAGAGAATTGCACTTTGAGGACGATTTATGCCGAACAATACAACGCATGAGCCAGCGGATTTAATCAGAATGGCTTCTGAAATAAATCATTTATTATTCGATAGTCAAAAACATTTTGTCATTTAATGGTGTTAATCTGTAGCGGCTAGCAGATGTTAGAGAAAGTTCTAACGTGCGTAGGACAATAAAGTCCGCACCCAGTAATACCAATACGGCCAGTACAACAATTGCGAGCGTCGTAAATTCTAGGATTAGGAAGGGTCAGCACTTGGGCCAGCGGGCCTAACATATATCAGATGGTAACGTGCAAGGCCCGGAAAAAACCGCTGCGTCATTCAGAAATTCGGGGAACTGTCCCCGGAGAAATTGCAGCCCCACTCTAGAAAGAGTAGTTAAAGCCAATGTCCGATGTTCCTTAAAAAACGACGCGAACTAGAGCGACAGAGAGACAGTGAGAAGCAAGTACCCGCTCGCATGTTAAGTAACCAGCTCGTCGTCAATTTGGCTTGTACGAGTAAAGCCTACAAATAAACAATTACAACGAAGAACTGTCTCGTCAACCAACCATCCTTCTCCAAAAATCCTTACTATTGGGGAAATTTATTATGAATGTAAAAAGTTAAGACTCGATCAAGTGCTTTGACACTTAAATTGGAAATAGTTGTATCTGCTAGATGTAAAGTTTAAAATAGTGGCTGACAGCTCTATATAAAGAAAACGACCAATGTTGCTGAGGTTATCGTGAAGACGGACAACGATTTTTGGAAATCCTTGAGAAATGAGTGAAGCCGCGTTTACATCTCTAGAATTTCGACAGTATTGTACAGAGGAAGAAATCGAGCACAGTTTGGTTACAACCGGTGTGCCCAGGGCAAATGGCCAGGTAGAACGCGTGAATAGGACAATCATTCCTCTACTGACGAAGATTTCCGCGCCTAATTGCGGAAGAGTTGCGTAAACACTTAAAAGTTTCCCAGCGATATCTAAATGCAAATCCTCACCATAGCATTGGCATACGACCTCTTTCAAGATTCTTTTTGGAACAGAGATGAAATTGAGGAGCAATCCCGAGATCCGAGAGATTATATCCAGTAAGTGGCGTCATGCCAAAGGAGGACATTATGAGAGTGTAGCAAGAAAATAGACGAAATTACAACAAAAATTATCGAGAAGAGGATCTAGTAGCCGTGAAACGTGCATGCATGTGTGAGTATGCGAAATATAAAGGTTTCGAGTGCGTACAGATTGTGGTGAAATTTCAGAGAGTAGCAAGTCGTAAGAGTATCATATTGTAGATCTTAGAGAATTATTGCGAGTTATAATAGCCTGAGAGTTTAGTGAAAGTCTTAATATCTTTTGTCATCGCTGTATTCGGACTTTCTCAGTATTGTTTAATTCTTAAATTAATAAACTTTATTTATATCTATTTTAAACCACGTAGGTTAAGCTTTTGTATTGTTTTTACCTACGTATGTACAATCGCTCTGTATGATCTTCTTTCAATTTTCAAAAAGCAAATGCGATAACTGTACGAAAACTGTACTTCTCTTCTTCTTTGAGCGAGAATAGTATGATCTCATGAGACAAAGAAATACGTGGATTCGCAACAAGACTTTGTTAATGGCATTTGTAGGTTCGAGAGTTTTTAAACTTTATTGTGATGTACTATTATAGTAAAACGTTATTTATGTGAATATGTAATTATGATTTCCGTAGAATGTCACAAGATATGTTACAACTGATCATTTTTAAACTGCGGATATTTGTGTAAATTTCTACTTGGATAGAAAATTATTTTGTTTAAGAAACGTTATAATATACATTTTAACTATATATTATATATTTTACATATTTTTGAATGATATATATATATTTTATTAAATATAAATAATTATTATTAAAAGTATTAAATTTAATATTTATATTTAATATAAATATTATAGCGCAATTTCGTAGAGTAATTTTAATGTGTTATTTTTTTGATGGAACAAATGTTTGAAAATAAAATATTATTCGTTTTTTATTGTATCAACTTCGTTGACAAAGTTAAAGACAATGAACACATATTAAAGCTATAAATATTTTAGCTTGAATTACAACAATGAAACTTCTGTAATTATATAATATCTATTAAAGTCTATCTTTCGATAAATCCATCTTTTGAATTCATTAATTTTCATATTACTCTCTACTTCTCTTGCGTTGCTATTCCAACTTCAATCTCTTCTATCAAGGTTTCGGGACATCCGATGTCTCTTCAGTATTATCCATTACTTTCAACCAATCCGAAAACACCGGCACTCGAACTGGCTTTCCATCTCCCAAATCGAATTTATCGACATCGTGAACATTATCCAGAGAAATTTCTTGCTTCCTCGATGCCTCGTTCTCCGTCTCACCCTCTATCGACGACTTCTTCATCTCAAACTCTGCAAACTGATTACTACTTTCTTTTAGCGACCGATTCTCAAGGACGCTACATGGCGAGATATTGTTAAGAACTATAGGTTTGCGAGCAACGTTCGGAACAACAGGTCCGTCGTTTTTTGAAATCGCAAGCTGCAAAACAGGAGTACGCGTGGCGCCAGGATAGTTCAAAGCAAAACTCGTAGACGTTTGAACGAGGTTTGGATTGTTGGTGACAATTTCTGGCTTCTTCTCGTCTACCTCGCCAATTGATTTTGTTAAAAATCTGTGAAACGTATCGCCAGATAATTCCACGATGTCTTCGTTGTTCGTGTTGGCCAATGTGATACTCAGGGTAGGTCTCACGTCGTGTGACTCAGAAGCTTCAACGTCTCCTTCTTTATGCTCGCATAACGGTATCCCGACATCAGGAAGACAGTTATGAGCGACCAAAGTAGCAGTAACTGGAGCATTCAGAACTTTGGTTACGTAAATCTGTTTTCGTTTGGTCACTTTTTCCAAATGCGGAAACTGTTTCTCTTTCCTGATGTTCCTTTCTTGTCCCTCCGTCAATATTGACGTCCTTCGACTCGATTCCACTGACTTCTCTTCGAGGGATTCTTCAGAGGGTTGCAATTGCATCCCAGGAAAAGGAACGACGATTTCCGGAGACTCGAATTTGCTTAGAACTTCCTGGTCGAGCGACGACGCGCTCGACTTCGACTGCACGTCGGTCAATACCGAGTATCTCTCTTTTTCTTCTTTCAATCGCTTGCCGGTGACACGCTCGTATTCTGTTTGAAATTCTTGCAGATCTTCCAGACACATCGATACACCCCTCGTGGGTTTCATGCAAACTGGTTGACGCCATCGAACGATCTCCACTATCTGAACTTCTTCTGTTGTCTGAGGTTGATTACCGTGCCAGAAGAATCGGTTCAGATCCAACGCATCGGCATTGAAGAAGAGTATTGTTAGAAGTATCGTCGGTGAGATTGTGAACTTCATGGCGAGAGCAGTCTTTGCAGAGAAATTTAAAACAGGCGCTTGAGAAAACTTGCGGAAAAGTCTCTTTTGTAAATTTACTATTGTCGGCCGCAATTTTAATAAGTTTACCAAAGATCGAAAGAAATCGAGCTTCACAAATTTCGAGAGTAGCAAGTCTCGTTCACGAGACTCTTGATGGTAGTAGACTGAGATGCGTTTTCGACTAGAATTCCTATTTATAGATGAGGAAACAATAGAATCTTTATGGAAAAATCCCATCGAAACGGTATTTCCATTTTCTTGAGCAGAGGTCAAGAATGCCTTTTCGTCGGCGATGTTTCAGGTGATTAGCAGGGCCGACGAATACACTCGAGTCGAAACCGATTCCGTTGCACTTAAGAGGGGCCACTAACGTCGCGTTAATTGCCCTTAAGGGTCGCACCGGGTCCGTGTGTCTCTGTGTTGGGAGTTTCCGAAGTGGACGAGTTAATTACCGGGTTGGTACATGCTGGCTAATGTGAAGATGCATTTCTGAGGTGCTTCTTTCACGACGCTCGTCCTTATTACGCTTGATTGCATTTATATTTGCGTTTGAGAATAATACTTGTGGAAAATGATCTTCGTTTAATTTAATCCTAATGAAGGACAGAGGTGTTTTAATTAATTGAGTGACTTTTTTTTAAACTGAGACACAGGAAGGATGATTTAATTTGAAATATCAACTAATGCACTTTTAATTATTTTAATTCATGCGGAGCGTCGTAGCGCCTACAGGCACGCAACCATTCGCTGTAGCACTATTGCATATTATCAGGCGCATCGCGAAATTGTCTTTCGTCAGAGGAACCTTTTAAATAGATACTGAAACAGAAAGTTTTATTTTATTATTTTATAGAAAAAATTGATTTTTGCTGTGAAACATTGTTCCTTTTAAAGAAATCGATACATGAATATTCCAGTTGAAATTTTTTTTCTAACGTTTAATTTCTAGAAATCGTATTGAGAAAAGCAACGCTATGCAAAAAAGTAATTATATACACGTATATTAAACGTCAAAAAGTATTTTATTAGGATTGTTAGAACTTTATTAGTTAATTTAACGAATCATCTGAATATTGATTCTTTTGCTAATCCAACTTTGGAAAATGGATTAGCAAAAGTTGATGCAATTATGAATTTAACTTGCATGGAATATGGCATGCAATAAGTAGTATCGAATTGTATTGAATACGACATATATTATTAATAAACATAAATTATTTTTTAATAGTAATTATATTACGAGGTAAATTTTCTTTATTTATTGCAAAATTTGATTCCTATATTATCTACTCTTATTCACGATTGATGTTCATTCTCTCGAAAACAGCTAAAAGCGTTACTTCATTAAGGTAACTTTGTTAATTGACCGTTCTATAAAAGAAAACTTCGCACTTCATTTCACGTATGTAAGACAGAATGTACACGACGGATATACAACGGAAACGTCGCAGATCGCAGTGATGGATTTTCGGGTTCGTTCGACTATCTGGCTCACTCGGAAGTTGTGATAAGAAGAAGAAATATTTGCCGCGTTCTCCTTTGCGTTTGACGTAAATGGCGCTGTCGGTCTACCGGAGACGTACTTTTCGGCGGGACGATTGAGCGAAAGTGAGCGTCGCTAAAATGTTTTCCAGTAATAATATTCTTACATTTAATCTCCAACAAAGAATTCTTCCCTCTCTTTTCCTAATCTAGTAACATTTAAATTTCCCTCTCTCTGACGTAACAATAACATCATCGTAAGTAAATAAAGAAGCAGATCTACGTGATCTGATCTTGAGAGTTACCGAACATCCGAAGAATGACAAAACGAGCATCGGGACGATAAGAAACGTCTCCTGGAAGAAGGAGAAAGAAGGAATTCCGACACACCTGAGTCAGATTCCTGTTAGACATTAACTGTACCTCTTCCATTGAAACGATACGCAGAGAAGGGACAGGCATAAGGGACACGTGAAAAAAAAAAAAAAAGGATACTCACAGATCTTACGGATGCGGAGAAGGAACATGGAGATGTATAAGTAATTTCTTCGAATGACTACGATGAGTAGATTCTATGTTTCTATGAATTCTATTTTTCTATCGTATATGCAAAATATGAATTATAATTAGAGCGTGATTCATTTACAATTATTAATACTACAACTATCAAAATGGTCAAAATGACCATTTCAATATTTTTGTTAGATACGAAAGGAAGATATATTTTTAGAAACTTGAATGATTCTTCGTAAAATACATAAATAAAAGCTTGTGTGCCCTATTTATAAGTGTTACAAAGATTTTCTGTTTCTTTTACTTTAACATCTCCGATGGAAATTTTATAGTTTAGTTGTCGGTTGTTCTAGTGTTAATCACTTTTGAAGAAGGTCGTCTTCAAACAAGCGATCGAATCGATACCCGACGACGTTCGTTCAATTCGACATCGAAGTACTCGACAGGAAATGTCGATTCTCCTCGACTCGATACCAAAGTATACTAATTGTAAGTATACTGTACAATCTGCGCAATCTGTTTCTACGATATCGAAGGCACCTGAAATGCATACACTGATAACAGCGTATGTACATATTTGATCATTCTGACGTACCGAGCTCGTCGATATACGTTACACATCGAAAGCGCAAATACTTATCTATACACCGATACCGTTGTCATTGCGATTTGTCTTTCAGTTAACTAGCGAGAGGAATGCAGTGTATGTAACGCTGAAGCTGCGGTTAGAAAGCCTTAAGTCAGATCCACAGTGTCGTCTCGCAGCGCACCATGGCCGCATACCACCTGACCATCTACGCCGAACGATACCACACAACCTGTCCGGCATGCACCGTGTCCGCGTACTCACGGTGCCGTACGCCTGACCGACTGGTACCAGTACGGTACCAGTTGCCCTGCAGCCAGGCAGCTGCGCGCGCGTATTCACTTCGTCCAAAGAATCGCGATCGTGTCGCCGATTTCCCGTGACTTCTTCACCCGTACAGTGTGCTTTTTCTTTTTTCACATATACGTAATTGGAATATCCATCTATATACCGTCCGGTTGAAAGATTTGGAGACTGGAGTGTTTCGAACGTAAGGATTAGGATGAACGCTAGCGGAAACTAACAGGTTGAACGCTGGAGGATCGAACGAGAAGATACGTGCTCGAGGCGTGCTCTGGAAACATTGGATCAAGTAAGTCTCGGGTTTGGAAGGTCCAATCGAATTTCTTTAAACGAGCCCCGGTGTCAGACTCGACTGACACTTTATTTCTGGTTCGACTGAACTTGAATTCACGTCGACTGCGGTCGAGCGTAGTTCGAATGCTTTGCGTGGTTTGCCAAGGATTCCTGTCTTACAACGCTTTCCTTTGGGTTAGGTAAAATTTAAGATTACAGACAGATTTGAGTTTCTTGAACGTGTGGCATTTACTACATGGTTATGGAAATGATACTGTTTGGGAGTTAGGGTTTATAGAATGGAGGTTTTTCTCTTGAGCAGGGGAGGATATTCATTATATTTTCATGGGAAATGGTAATGTTTAGATTAGGATTGTAGATTTGAGACCTTCTACAATGAATGATATTTATGGTTATGGAAAATGACATTGGGTTAGGTTCGTAGTTTTGAGTTCTTCTGGGATGTTGATGTTTATGGTTATAGGTTGGGTTAAGTTCGTAGATTTGAATCTTTTTCTGGCATCGTGTGGCATGTATAGTCTATTTGAATTGATAGTTACATAAAGAGTTAAGTTGTTACTACTGTAAATGATTATTAACATTATGAAACTTATTTATTCAAATTCTGAAACAGACGAAAATATACACATGTAGAGGTATTTTGTTTTATTAAAAGGCGTAGTTCATGTACGAAGCTGTAAAACTTTTTTTCTATTTTAAATGTAGTCATTGAATCTCTGGGTGTGTCAAGGAATTCTAAATGCAAATTTTAAAGGTTGACGCATACATAAATTTATTATGCGCGATTGTGATTCTGTTTTTTACCAAACCTTTAATTATGTGTATATATAACTGCGCATACATATATCTTGGTATATATAACAAGTATAAAATTTTCTAATTTGGTTATTTCATTAAACACCTATAGACGTGTATATATTTATATTCAACATTCTCAATAGCAATTCTTTCACTTATCCATGAGTTGTAAATTCACGACTTGTATACAAGTAACTATCTCACTAGCAACCATCCAGTATTTCGAGCAGCCTCCATAAAATATTTACGGTCTTTTCGCAGAATGGTGATGAGATCACGGTTGGACGCGTCTCATTGCTGACGAGTCAGGGTTGCATAACAGACTTACTGCCTGATATCAAAAATCTCGCATGGTGTATTGAGTTTGTACTGTTCCTCATTTTCAGTAGCTTACGTCTACTACATGAAAAGAATATAGCGCGAAAAACAAACAGACTACTGTTTATACGTTTCGTGCGTCAAAATGTGTACTTGTGTAATCTGATTGTAAGGCATTTTTGGAGAGGTCTAAAGATTTTAGATAGAGATCTAAAGCTTCTTTCAAAGCCATGTGATATGAACTCGAAATTATTTCTTCTCGTTTTTTATTAGTCGCGTTGCTTTTAAACCAAAAAGTTTCCATTCCATTGAAATTAAGTCTATTTTAGCTAGGTCAGGTATTTTTGCAAATGCAAATGATTTATTTGTAAAAGGAAAAAATGAAAATAAAAAGATGGGGAATCTTTAATAGAGGCAATTACACTACAAAATAAAAATACATTGCAATTACATTACAAAATAAAGTTGTAATGTAATTGCAAATCACTATAGTCATCAATGACTCCACAATATCACGTAAAAATTAACGTTGTAAGCAAAATATCAGTTTACAAGTAACTTTATAAAGATCGATTTCTATATTGAACAATATAGAATAATTGATTAAAAAATGGTAGGTGCTAAATATAATTTTAACGAAACATCGGAAGCAGAATATCAATTTTTTTATACGGTGAAATTTAAACTATCTAAAACACGTGTAAAAGGCATATAGCGTTGGATGCGGTTAAATATATCATATTATATATGTATATTGTCGTATTTTTAATGCTTTAATTCGCGTTTGATTAATATACAGGTGTAAACTCTCGATCCACGATTCAGAGGAGTTAGAAAGTGCGACCGCGGCGTTGTTTCGCGGTTCTTTCCTCCTTTCCTTTATTGCGGTTCGTGTGTAATTGCGAACTCGCCCACGTGCGGAGACCGCTGGAATGTTTGGATAGTTCGTGTTGTTCGCGTGTGCTTAATTTATGTTTGTTTCCTGCGTGCCCCCTCGTTTCATGCTAGAACCAGGTTGGGGACAAGAAGACACGAATGAATATATATATATATATATTTTTAATATATATAAATTGTATATAAAATATTAATTTAATTAATTATTTGACCATAATTATATTTTTTATATATATTATTAATAATTCATTTAAACTCAACATTTAATATGCAATTTACATTAAATATAATTATTAAATATTATTTAATGCTATTTAAATATTTTATTTTTATTTATATATAATTTAATAAATTTATATATATAATATATATAAATCTATTTGTATAATTATTTATTATTATTCACTATTATAATACATATATAATAAATAATATAATTAATACATATTATACACTTATAATAAGTATTATTTTATTTTATTCTTTAAATACTTATTTTAATACTTATTTTATTCTTAAAAATACTTATTATAAGTATGAATATGTATTATTTATATGTAAATAAATAATTTAATATATATATATTTATTTGTATAATTTAATTATATATATATATATATATATATATATATATATAAAATGAGCTTTTACATGTTCAATTGAAACGCGATTTTCAGTGGATGTTTAAGATTAAGGCTGTTAGATTAAGGAAGCTTGCAAGTTTGATAGAATTTCACAACGTCATTGGAAAGTTACTTCAATATCGATTTCAAAGGAACATTAATGACGATTTTGAATTCCGAAGTTAATTTTTATGTAAACAATTGGAAAGGTTAGGATCAGCTGAGAGTTATTTCTCATACATATTTCATTCAAATAATGAGTCAAGATTAAATATATCGAGAATATTATGTCAAATTTATACATAATATATAATCGTATGTTATAATTATATGTTATAATTAATGATTTTTTTTTCATTGACGGAAATTGCATTGTATGATCTTAGGTTACTTTGATATTTATATTTAACTTATGTTTAATTTTGTCATGTTTCAAGATGACAATTATTTTAATGTTTCACAGAGACTATAAGGTCATGTTTTACTAAAAATATCAGTATAATTATACTAGTTGTAGCGTGACTATATATAGTGCTTTAGATTCTCATTCAGAGTTATATTGAATAAAGAATAAAATATTAATTTGATTCCATAGATTCTCCGATTGAAGATAGTATAATAGCAATGAAACGTTCAATGAAAAATTTCGGAGCGTCAAAAAGTACGGATTAAATGCAGATAAGATAGTTCCAAGTGATTTGCATGGTCTTTGCCAGCCGCGGTAAAACCAACAAGGCGTTTACGCAATCTCCAACTCTCTATTCGCTGTCTCGAACATTGCTTCACGTGGTTACGATGAAGTTAACTTGGAAAAACTGGAACGAGTAAAATTACGTAATATCCTGCTAAATATTTCACGTTGCTTATATCGTTCAATGGAACATTTAAATATGATATTTGTCTGATAATTCGCAAAAACAATCGACAATTATTAACATGTCTCTCTTTTGCATGTGACCTATATTGAATTTTATTTTTATTACGTTATAAATGTTTTACAAAATTCTTGCTTTGTTTTGTATTAAATTTTATTATAGATATTATATTGTATATATTTTTATTTCTGTTGGAAATGATTTTTTATGATTAAAAGGTATGCAACATCAGTTTGCTTTAGAGAACATGCTAACTCGTTGTTTATAAGAAAAGAAATTGTTTGTGAAAAAAAAATAACAACACGAATTACAAAATTGTTATTTTAATTTGGATAGAAACTAAAAATTAATTGCATAATAAAAGCAGTTTGAAAGAATCTATAGCTGAATTATTGCAAATATAAAAAGATCAAAGTTCTTTAATAATTATTATAATCAGTATTTGAAATGTAACTTTTTCTTAGCTTTGTATTAAAAAACTAGAATCTAAATTTCTAATATAAATTATTCAATTCATCATTCTACGTTATAGTTCTTTTTTCCAAAAAGTTTTTCAATTTGATATAATAACAAAATGGTAAAATATGTGTATAGTTAGAGACAAGAAAATAAAACAAAATTTAAAAGATAGGGATACATAATTACGTAACATTGCAATTGCGTGACATTGTGTAGAGTTAATAGAGCATCGATAATCACATTAGTAAGTTACTAAACGGCACAGTTAACAATGCGTGTTAACGATGCAATGATTGTTGACCGGCGAACCATCAGAATCTAATGACACTGATAAATAACACGCAAAAAATATAGAATATCAGAGAGAAGCAAAAAACAAGTCGATGAGTACAAGAGACGTGTATAATAACATGATTATGCGTTGCACACAATCGCGCGCTTATTCACCGATTCTCGCGAACACGCGGTGACGTGACCACATCATGTCGTAGGTGTTGTTCCACGCACGTGTGTGTTCCCATTGCGGGTCCACTTACTTGTCCATTCATGGTGCGGACGTTGCGGTACAAAATTAGTGTCCATGTGCCTCCAAATTTCTGTCTGCTCTTGCTTGTAAAGAGCAATTTTTGGTATAACATTACTTTTTTTATAAATTTTTTAGGTAATATTAGTATTTTACAATTTTTAGATGGATCTTATTTTTGTTTCTCTGCTATCGGATAGTTTCTTATAGATTACGTCTCTATACTTTTCATGTCGATTATTATGTAAGAAGCGTATATAATTTTAATCTTTCAATTCATTTCTTTATGGGGCAATTTCACACGAATTATATTTGTATACTCTTGATCGTTGTGGAAAACTGAAAGTTTGTATACTTACAATTAGCTCTGTAGATTGCAATCGAATTTTCAAATTTACGGAGTTGTGAGAGTTCTTTAGCTGTAGCGAAGATTAAATTGGATAAACTCACTTTGAATTATCGTTGAAACAGGCATTGTGAAAGGTGGAAGAATGCTTTCTAAAGAATGCTTACAAGGAAACCGCAAGACTTTCGAGTCTGGGATTCGGCCAAAACTTTGTACACTGATAGATTTCGGACAATTATTTTTTTCAATTAGAATATTTTTAAGTTCCCGATTTTGTAGGAATCTCGGCTGCGTTCTCAATGTTATAGGAATAAAATAAAAGGATATTTTACCCTACATTGTTTAAATGAAGTCAAAAGTGTATTTAACTTTATTTAAACGAAACAGTTAAAAGAAGTTAAAATAAGATTTAACAGAAATAAAAGTCCTAATGCGGTTCCAAAAAAAAAAAAAAGATTCTCTCTAGATCTACACTCACTGGCGATTCGATACTTTCTTTTCGAACCGTACTCTCTGATGTCTTGTTACTGTCTCTTAAAATCCTTTACGATCTGCTTTCTTGAAGTCTTCGTCACTCTCACGCATTCATGCACATAATCCTTAATATTTTAAGCCCTAGACCAGGGCAACTAAATTCTTTAGTCACACTGGAGAGAGTTCCGGACCTTTCTCCATCCCACAATACTTAATGTATAAAAGTGTGTATTTTATTTTTTGCGCTTTGTTTGTTTCTATAATTACCATCGCATTTTTAGTTATTTCTTATATATAATAACTAATTTTATTTGAAAAATGATAAATGCATTTACATGTTTTTAATAAACAATTTTATGGTAATCTTAATTAATCTTTAGTAAATAAATGTACAAGTGCAAGTAAATAATTATTTGTATGAATTAAATCTCAACGATAATATTACTATAGTGTGGATTGCCTAGATCTCAGTTCACTCAAAATAATGTTTTGTATCTCTCCTCTTATTTCTAATCTTTCAATTGGAGATAATAATTCTATAAGATTCTATAAGAGCCATTAAACTTTGAAAAAATTAAAAATCTGACTTTTCATCAATTTTTAGAAATTCAACATTTACGTCTGTATATTCATGGTTGAATTTTTGCGAGATATCTGATTGATTTAACTAAGACTGGAAAGGATAGAAAGATCTAATTGGGTAGCTGTACTAGAACTAGAACTTTCTGACTGTGTAAAATCATTCGTTTCGATAGTGTCATTATTTCTAACATCATTAGATTCATGTTTACTATTATGATTAAATTCGTCACTTTTTAATAAATTGTGTTCACTACGAGAAAGAAATATATAGTCTTTCATAAATTCCATCATTTCAAAGTAGGGCCATGTAATTGTTTTTGATATGGATTTTTTAAGCTGAGAGCTTTTGTGTGTTTCTTCTGTAATTGCACTTTTCAAACAGTATATTACAGAGTGAATCTATTAACGACCAAATTGTTCCTACTGAAGATAGAAAAAAATTATAAAAGAAAACTTTATATTGTGGAATAAGCTCTGTTACATCTATGTTTTTTTTATACAAATTCATGGGTGTAATTGCATTTATTTCTTAAAATTTACAATTCTTTTCCATGATTTTTTATATCACTCTGAATTAAAAGATATTAGGCTACTCATGGCTATTTTTGCATTTCAAAGTCGTCAATGATTTTTTAAATAAAAACCTCATATTTATTACTTATTTTTGATGTCCTTATGAAACACAAAGAATAAAATTCAACAAGCTTAATAACTAGTCTCTTCTGATCATTTAACTTCAAGAAATTTATGTTCATGTTATGTTATATTTATTTAAATCTTTTTATTACCGTAAAAAATTCCATAAGAAATTGTTTAATGAAAGACAAATATAATACTACTACAACTTGTATAAAATTTGAAATTTTTTAAAAATCTACATTAGTTTGTGTTAATTTTTCACATCTATCACACTTGCGAGCCCATAAGATCACACACGGCGTACTTCTTCGCTTCTTTCCTTGTCTTCTGGCGCTCCTTCTGGGTTAGTTGCTCTGCCTTGATGTGTTTTTGATATTTTCGTCCTCAGGTTGTGTAGGTCTAAGTGGTGTATCTTATCTCGAATTTCGTTTAATATCCATGCCTCGGTCGTCCCCTTTACGTCGCACTCTATTAACGCTCTCACGGAGGTATTGATGCTATTATTGTACTGTATGGTATTTAATGCATTCTGAATCCTTTTGACCTCCATGTCCCAATCGCGGGAGTTCCTACCTGTGGCTGTCATGGCTAATGCCTGTACGGTTATTTCATTTGTTACGCACTGCCCATTGACTAGTTACGGCGTTTAGCATTTGTTATTTTTTTCTAAATTAGTCTGTGTATTAGCACGCCATCAGCCTTTCAACAAGAGCTGTTATAAGTCTGCTAAGATTTACTGCACTAATAATTACAATTTTTGGAACAGATGATTTTTGGAACGTTGGTATCGTAGCAGAAAATGAATCCTATTACGTATAATTTATTATTGAAAGCACGCTTAACCTGAAGATCGCACTCGATCCGTAGTAAGTAAGCGGCAGCCACTTGCAGCTGTTGATGTTCGTATCTTTGGAAAAACAAAAAAAATGTAGAAATGTGGCTTGTTTTTTTGGAAAATAAACTGTAAAAGTATAATAAAAAAAGGTATAATAAAAAGAAAAAAGATTTACAAAATTAATTAATAGGGATTTAAAAAAGTAGCTGAGTATAACGTACAAAAAGATATACTATAATTAGAACTTTTTAATTAGTACTTACTGTATTTAATCGTGTCAGTTTTACATAAAATAAAACGTTCAAAATATTATGGGCAAAATATTTTCACAAAGTAGTTCTTCTTAAGTATTTGGAAAACTACGTTAGCTAACTATAACTGAAATAGCTTTTCCAAATTAAATTTGTAATGACAGAATGTTCTTATTTAAATTCACTACTTGGAAGTAGTAACAAGCTGGCTAATAATAGACGGTTCAACAATTATTTAATCATATCATCTATTTAGTTTTAGTTTGTGTAGGTTGGTGACTGACAAGAATATTCTGCATTACATTGGAAACAAACTGGAAAATATTTATTTAATTGCATATTTACTGAACTGAAGAAACATTTTCTAAAAATTCGAATAGGTTTTGATTTCAACTTGAATTTAAATATAAGAAATACTAATGATTTCAGTGCAAAATTGTAATGCAATCACCTCATTAAAGATTGCTGATATTTTAGCTGCATCAGATAGATACAAGATTATTTATAGACATACAATTATAAATCATTTACTGTAGTAGGTTGTAAAAATAATACAGATTCATCTTATCAATAACTTTTGTATAAGGTCTTGAATGAAATATTTTAATCTTTTATATCTTTTTATATCTGAATTCAACCAATTCTTGAAAGAAAAATTCTTTAATTTTTTTATCTTTTTCATACTTTTATTTTATCTTCACGCTATTGTTTCACTCTTCCACCTATGTACGACGAAAGATGACATTAGAATGGTTTACTCGCGAATTATTCTACCGAATTATCGATTCATGCTGGTTCGATGGTTACAGCCGAGAATATGGTGAGATTAAGGTGTTAGAGTATTGTAAAAAGAGAATAAAGAGACCTATATGATGACTATAGACTTGCTAATGCACCGTTAAGGGGCGTGTTCTAACATTCTTCGGATGATCATTGTGGATAGAAGGCCAGCCATCTGGGAAAAGATTGAATGCGAGTCTGGTTCGAATATCTAGGCGTGTGCATGCACCTTGGTATTATATTTAAATACAGATCTGCTCACTCAGATTGACATATCGCTCTTGGATTGTTTCCTCGTGGAAAGATTTTCTTAATAATGGAGAATTTGTCTGCTATTGTTTTATTTTTAATGAGACATACAGTGCCATGTCAGAATAGAATGATTCATATAGTACTGATTTAAAAAATTCAATATAAGGACTAGAAATGTAGTTTGTTTGACTTTAAAAATTATTTATTATAAGAAGATAAATTTTGTTATCACCAGTCACACCAATTAATCAAGAAAGTTTGAAACTCAATATCATTAACAAATTTAATAGATTCCACATCTAATAGAATTCAGGTAAAAGATTGAAGCACTAGAAATTAGATATAGAAAAAATATTTGTTGTATTTCTTAATTTGTAATAGGTGATAACTTAATAAAACGGGTGTTTATTTTATTCTGATATGGCACTGTAATTGAGAAATAGAGTAGTGTGTTAGGTTTAAAAATGTAAAAACTTTGTTGAGAGAATTTGAGAGAGATAATAATCTGTATTTTTAAAATACTCAAGATATTGAATTAAAACTTGTTAATAGAATATATCGTTACCATAACTTTAGATTAATTTACATATTGTCGTTAAATATTACATAATATGATATACGTATATAATATTTCATTCAAAAATTGCACAAAAAGATAATTCTTTTTCTACGACATCGTTGAAAGCAAATTACTTTATTCCATTTAAATTACGTATTTTTTCCAATTACATATTCATTTTTTTTTTTTTTTTTGAGAATGTTGATCCAAGTATTTTCTGCTGAGTGTACAGAGTCCATTAAGACGAACAGGAATGTATCTTCTCGTATGCGTTTCTCAAACCACTCAAAGCAGTAAATCGTGCTCTCTACGATATCACATCCATACATTACCGGTCGAACACCATAGATCAGTATTGTCCGAGCTAAGCTTCAAGGCTTAGAGATTAGTCGTGAGCTGATTCTTGGTTGGGGCGGTGACCTTGAGGTCAATCGATTTTGGATCAAATGGGCGTTAGTTGGTTGAATCGGTATGTGATAGCTTTGATATTTACGAGTAACGGCTCTTTCTGGGCATTGTGAAATAAAAAGAAATTTTCATATTGCAATTGGAGAGATCTTTGAAATTGGAGATATTAGAAATTTACAATCTTCTTAATTTGGGAGTTTAGGAATTCGGGCATAAGAGGATCTGGAAACGGAGGGATTTAAGAATTCAGGAACTTGGCTGCTTTAATAATCTAGAAACTTGACAGTTCTGAAGTTTAGGAGCTTCGGAAGTCAAAAATCGAAAGACTCAGATATTTGGTGATTTGGGAATCCAGGAATTGAAGTACTCGAAGTCTTTGGAATTTGGGATTCCCAAGCCGGGAAATTAGAACGCACGAATAATCACGAATTCAACAACTCGAAGTATTGAAAGTTCCAAAGTTCGTAAATTTAGAAGGTTAAAAATTTAAAAGTTTGAAAATTAAAAAAAATTTGCAACTATTTAAGGATTCAAAAGTTTACAAATTCCGAAGCTCCAATTCTTCCATATAATTCCCTCTAGACTCTAATTTATGTTACTATCTTTATTCGATATTAATTGCAATATAGTCTATTATTGTACTTTTCCAATTTCCTCATATCCAAATTAAAAAATCTTCTACAATTCCCTCGAAAATCTAACATGTAACCTACCTCGTCAATTCACTTGTACCTCGATTAAAAAATTCCACGAAAAGATTGATCCGTAAAATTTTTGAGGGCCGAGCAACGTGCCGCGTTGTTGGAGCTGGCTCGCCGAGAGAAGAAGAAGCAAGAAGAGCAGACGGGAGAGGCGTGTTGGTTGCGGCAGGTCGCAAGGAACAGGTCTTAAGATGGCCTACATTATCCGGCCTTATCGGTGAGAGAAGCGGCACAGCGTTTCGGTCGAAGAAGAAACAGGGAGAGGAAGGGTGGAGCACGTGGTGGGAGAAGCGGTCGAGATAATAGCTGGACAGGAAGAAAAATGGGGCAGGCTTGGTGCAAGGAGAAGACCACGAAGGCTCAGGATTCCAAGTCCCCTTTGGATCGAGTTTTCGTGCGTTGCATGCATCGGGTATGTGAATAAATATTCCCATTTATGTATATCGATCTCTTTCTTGGTATATTTGTTCGTTGGGCCAGCTGGATGATGAATCGACGAATGATTTAATTGAACGGAGATGTGGGGCATGGATGAAATGCGAACTATAAAAAGTGGATCCAGAGAAAAATAATAGCTTCCGCTTTCAATTTGTTTTGTCTTTTTTAATACGAATGAGCATATGCAGGATGTTTTGTAATATGGCCCGTTTTAATGATGAACGAAGGATACAAAAACAGCGAAAATTATTTATACGAGCATGCATCCTAGTTTGTCGTGTTTTTGAATTGCTGGTATTTTTATATTCCAGAAATTTTAGTAGTATTAGACAGATGGTTCAGCAATGTTAAGCGAATATGAATATTAGTACTGTATACTGTTGCAAATGATCCATCTACAACAAGAATATTTAATTTGTATTTTGTTAATAAGAATAATCATTACATTTTGTTCCTATTAAATTGAGGAATAATTGAAAAAACTTTGATCTTCCTTGATACTTGAAACGTCAGGATACATCGGAAAATGAGTTACAATTAGTTACATACATGATTATATGCGCGTATCATATACTCATAAAAAATATTTATATCAAGTGTTTGAGGACAAGTGTTTGTTTACAAAGTTATAAAGAGAAATCATATATCTTCATCATACTGTTGTAATATTATTGTCCAAAGTTCTTAACATCAATTTTTTTTATTAACAATTTCCTTGTTTGTATGTATGTTTCCTGCATTTTGCACAATACTCTCTATCTCTTTTCTTTCTTTTCATTATTTATTGTACCTACATATGTATGTACTACACACACATATGTAACAGTGTGTTTGGTAAAATAATAATATAATTTTAGTGCAAAGTAGTAATAATACAAGCAGATGGAGCAAAAATAGAATATAAAATAGAAAACAAAATTGATCGTTAGACTTTGATTGAATTGCACAACTTTCTGATTATTCGTTCACAGCTTTCGGACTTTATTGATTCAAATTTTTTGCAATCGTGACGCGCGACGTTTTCGCTTGCCACGGATGAACGTAACAACTCGTTGCGACTTTTTGCCAGTAGTGATGTATGTATATCATCCGACGAGGGACCGTCACTCGGTTAATTAGCAATTACATATCTGCGTGTCTGGGATTCCAAATTAGAGCGGTGTTCCCGTGTCCGATGCACCATGATGAATCCATGTCACGCGCGTGCACGCGCCACTGTGTCCGATGCTGCTACACCGACGATAATCAGTTATTTAAATTCCCAATACCCGTGAAGTATCCACGTTACATAAACTAGTTTTCGAGTAATCTCTCGTTCCGCGATCCATCGTCGACGGATTATCAGACGATAAAGTCATTAAACGCATAAACGATAAAAGTTCGCCTATCTTGGATCAACGACGATCGTAAGCTTCATATGCGAACCTTGCGAACGCTTCAAGTATCAGCTGCTGAATCAAATTTTTATGACTGTTTTAAAGTAATATCGTGCCGAACGGGAGCTTCGCGGATGATCTGAAGGAGATTCGATCAATCCCAATACTCTTTGTATTCCGATGCTCTAGATTTATTTTCGATTGCAATTGAAGGTCTAAGAAATTTTCTTCCACGAGGAAGTATTTAAGCCGTTTCAACTGGGCGCTAAAGTTCACTTCACTTTATGAAGATTTTTCCGGAACTGTATTTTTGTGCAGAGAGAGAGAGAGAGAGAGAGAGTGGTGTACATTTCAGTTTGGAATGGTTATTGATGTTTTTAGTGAGGAAAGTTTGCCGGAACTGCATCGTTATTCTGTGGAAGAAGCAGAAAGAGATGTTGAGATATTAGTAGTGGTACAAAAATAATATCCGTTCACTTTGCACAGTGTAATTTACATGTATTAACGATTAAGACTTTCACGCAGAAATAACGAGTACGTTAACGAGCCAATGAGCGTAACGATTCCACTCTCGTTGCGTAATCGATCGTGTAACGTATATACACACGCGGTGTAGATCGATGGACAAAGTCTGAACGAAAAACCGATTAATTAGGTCCTTTGATTAGCAACTGCAAGAGAAAAAAACGTGCATAAACGTCCGGGACGAGATCGTTCTCTCTTAACGATTGTTTCGTTGTTTTTTCCCCTGATTCTGCGAATCGGTGTGTAGCATGATGCTTTTCTCGCGGCGGTTGCGTGAAACACAATTCACGTACGCTTTACACAGTCCAGTGGCTGTTTTACGCGCGGCTCGTTTCGATTGAATCTCGTTCCGTTCGCCATTTCTTTTTGCGTGCGCGTGCACACCGTGAATAATAATGATACAACATCGCGGTTTTGCTTACTTTCCTGGGGATCAATCCCCCCCTCTCTCCGCGTTCCTTTGTCTCGAATTAGAATTTTTATTTGCACCTTGCTTCGTAGTCCACTTCCCTCCCTCGTTCGTTCGCGAAATTATTCAGCAGACGCAAATATCAAAACTTTGTTTCTTCTTTCAATGATTTTCTCCAAAATAAAGCAAAAACGAGCAAATCTCTTCAGGACTTTCTTTCTTTAGTTTAACGCTGTCTATGTTCCCAAACTTTTGAAATTCAAATTCGGGACATTCTCTATAGAGACGTGTAAATATAACATATTATCTCTTTGATGGAAAGAGGTTACGCGTAATTTAGTTGTCAGTATACAGGGCATTTTACAATTAGTTATAATAATAATGTTTTGTTCTCGAAAATGTTAAATAATATAAATAACATAAATAATAAATTAAATAATGTAAATATTTATGCAGTACTATTTTACTTTTAAATTGATGAAAATGAAAATTCCTCAAGTTACATTCCATTTTACTCATCGTCGAGTAATTCGAAGTAAGTGTATATATCCGAAAAATGAACGAAAAGTTTGACTTCGACTTCAAATTTCAAAGGTTCGATCAGTCTCAAAGGTGTCTTGGAAAAATACAGGTGGAATCTTTTAATTTTCTCTTCTTGAAATCTGTTCTGTTTGTCTCGAGGAAGAAACGAAAGAAGCAACGAAAGTCTCGTGGCGAAAACGAGTTGGAGAGTAATCGGAGAAAAACTCTTTGACAAACGAAAGGAAGCGCGGTAATTTTCAGAACACAATGAGCCTTTTGATCGCGAAAGGCAGGTTATCTCATCGTTTAAAGTTCACGTAATGCACGCCACGGGTTGTCTGTCTATAGTCGTTAGATACTTGGTAATTACTTTCCCCTAGAAAACGTTAAACTTCCATTACGATAGCATTGTTTCTCTGATAATTTTCCACCTTTGTCTCGGCTCTTCGCGAAACAGGCCACGACCATCGTAACGCTGTACAGCGCAGCAAAATGGAAACAAATAAAGTAATTTCCTGTTACAAAAGCAAAATGTTCTTCCTTGGAGTGAATTATTTACTATTTATTATAAATTTAGCACGCGAGCATGTAAGTGACATTTGTTCATTAAAATTTCTCGAGTCTTTTTCTCGAAAAATAGTAAAATATCGACTATAAATATTAACAAATTAAATCATATTTATTAAATGAATCGTATAATAGAAAAATGTCTATCAAAATGTGCAACGAGATTGAAGAACAATTATTTATTTTAGTGACTTCTGCAACGATAAGAAGTGTTATAAATATATAGAAATAATTGGTTGTTGAAGAACGTGGAGCAAAAACGATTTCGACGCAGTTAAATCGATTGAGAAAAATGATGTGATGCATTGAAAGGAATGACACTAACGACTACATTGCTACAGTAATATTCTAATTTTCTTTGAATTTTTTTAAAACTTTTCAACCGATTTTACGAATCATTCAACAATTTGTAATCACGTCAAAAATAATTGAAACAGATGAAACCCAAATAGAGATTTTATTTTATATATTACATTTTGTTTTATGTATTTTACTCTACATTTTATTTTATTATATATATAGTGTGCGTTTATACATTTATTTCATATTATATTCGTTCATCGTACAAATCTCTGCACCTTCAAACGACAACTTGCGAGAACACGCATGAAAGTTCCCTGCAAATTCAGTTTCATACTCTTCGCGTCAATATTTTACGGTTACCAGTGTCTTCATCGACACTGATCCACCTAGAACTTTCAACTTAATTAGGGGATTGCCTGGACACTAGCGACAAAAAAAAATTCTTCCCACTCTTGGCCTCGAGAAAGAAAATATTTACTGAAGCGATAGGATCGATCCGCACAAGGCAACTAAATATTTCCTCCGCGAACGAGCAGCTTCTAAATCCTCTTCTAAACTGAAAACAAGAAAATATAAACTAAAATGTCGCGGATGTCAATGAGAACAGGTGACGATCGATGGATCGTTGCAAGTTGGTGTTGCTGTTCAAGATTTAATTAAACAGCGGAGAGTTGTAAGTTGGCGCTGGTAAATGAAATAAAAAAAGACGCGGTCTCGTCAAGGATGGTTGCGATTGCGCAACAACTGACGACCAAGGAGGAAAAATCGAGGTCAGCGTGTGTTTATTAGCTAATTTTCTTCTTTACTCACGACGTCAAGCAAACTTCGCTAGTTCTCACTCGCGTCGCATTAATGCCCCCGCCCCGATGAATTTTCCATTGTCACACGTTCCACGCTTCACATTAATTATCTCTGGCAAATACACTTTGGAGAAGTATGAAATCTTGCTTTACTTTCGGCCATGAATTTGATTACTTTTGTTCTACAATCGAGGATCCTTCGCGCTGTTGTGCAGTTTCGTCATTCTTTCCTTTTTTCTTTTTTCTGCTTTTTCTAACAACGGCGAATGATAGTTTGAAGTTAATGTGCAAAGACGCATAAAATTTTCAAAATAGACGTGGATGAAAAAATACTTTTAAAAGTATTTTGTCTCCCACTCTAATTCTGTTATTTTTAACGTTGGAGTATTTTCAGAGTAACTTTGAAGTCGTGTGACACGATAACTGTAAAATAGGTTAATGGCTTGCAGCAATCAGCTTTAAATTTACATAATCCTTCTCAAAACTATCAATGTTAGTATAACGAGGGAACAGTAAAATCACATTATCGTATTGTAGAATTATGTTAAGGGACGAAATAGTTGTTCGGAAGTTTATATAATTACGATAAAGAAACATTTTCAAAGAAACAGCGAGGGAAAGATTACCTACAAGTCACGAAAAAAGGTAAAGTTGATCAGCTCTTTTTAAATTTTCTAATAATTTAATATGTATACGATATATATTATATATTAAAATTTGAAAATTCGATACTCCAAAATTTAAAAAATTTGAGATTTGGAAATTCAATATGTCAAATTCGAAAAATAAGAATTCATGTATAGAAGGCTATACTATATATATATATACATTTCGAATATTTTAATGTTTGAATATTATATAACCGAAATAAAATATTTGCTGCTAGCAGATGATCTTCAGTAGACATTCACTTTTAGTACACTAGTGTAACATTTGAACTGCACGAAGCAAGAATTATGATAAAGTATATAATATTATAAAATTTACAAATATTAACGAATATTTAAATTAAATATTACAAACATTACAAATATAAATATTATAAATTTTATTGCTAATATAAAATATCGTCAGGATACAGAGAGTTGACAGTGGAAACGGTTATTTATAAATTACGACGAACAAACATACCGGTAGAAACTGATTATTGTCCTCCTAATCTGTACGATCGTGATCGTCCGCTAAGAGGAAGTAGCTCGTGCCTCTGCAAATCGATTCGATAAACGAGCGAACGTGTATTTTTAGTGTCTCCGTTTGTACACGCGGTACGTAAGTATGAGTGTCTCCGCGAAGCGGTATGGCCTGTTACAGTCATTAGTCATTCTTATATAATCCATACTTAAAACTGGCTGCAGATGTTGCGCGCTAGAGAAAAAAAAGAATTATGCTACCCACGTTAAAGGTTAATTGCGCGCTCGTACACCGCTCGCGCGAAATGAAATTGTAACGTTTGCTGCTATTTCTCTCGTCGGATTACGCGATGTACTTGCCAACCTTTAACAACCATTCGCGATTTTATTCAAGATTTCTAGCGAAGTATACACATAGAATATTTTGGATATTTTATATACACAGGATGTTTCGTCTAAGTGAGTACAGTGATAATAAATATCTCGGAACGAATTGAAACTACGAAAAAAATGTTTATATAAAAGCTGTTTGGTATATCATTTGGTATATTTATAAAAAGGTGTCTTACGTAGTATTAATAATTATTTCATTTATGTAATGGTGGAGAATATTTCAAGGTCAGCTTGATTTTTTTAAATCCGGCTATACATTTTCTTATCCGTATTACGACAGCTGGTTTCAATGCTGGTTTCATTGACCTAAAATGTTGTACCATTTCTTTCAGTTCTAAATTAAGAACGATGAAGTTTGCAACAATCGGAGGTGGAACGCTTGACGCGTTATTTTGATTTCATACCGTGCCAAATCATTGCTAAATCAAATATTAAAAATTTGAGACTTTTCTTGCCATTATCGATTGTTATTTTCATTACCCATTGTTAAGCTTCCCATTAACCTGAATTTAAAATTCTCTTACCTTATTTTTCAACATGACCGCCATCATTCATAATACACATCTGAAGTCGCTTTAAAAAATTATTTACAACTTTTGCCAAGGTCTCAGGTGGTATTGTTCCACCCGTTGCTGTGATTGTTTGACGTAGTTGATTCATCGGTATTGTCAGTTAGAGTTTGAAAGATTTGCTCTTTCAAATACCTCCATAGAAAAAAATCGCACGATGTAAGAGATCAGGCGATCTTGGAGAGCCACTGAACTGCTTCACCGCGTCCAATCAATTTATTATTTAACGTATTGTTCAACCAATTTCGAACTCTTGTAGCGTAATCCTGCACCGTCATGTTGAAAGACCAACTTCTGCTTCAGTATTTCGTGCATATTGTTCAAAATAATGGATAAATGTATTTCCAAAAACCTCAAATAAGTTGCTGCATTAACAGTCTCCAATAAGAATAAGGTCCAATCACTTTTCTGTTGTAAATTCATCACGGCATTTCGGTAACATTGGTTGTTACTTTCTTGAATCCAGTGCGGATTATCTTTCGTCCACATTCGATGCATACGCGATGCATACCTGATGCACGATATGCAATACACTCATTTCATCCTTAATTTAGGACTAACTGGAAGAAATGGCACAACATTGTAGGTCGTTGGATTCGTATATTGAAACCAGCTGTCGTAATACGAATAAGAAAATGTCTGGTTTAAAAAATTAAATTGACCTTGAAATATCCTTCACCATTATATGAATGAAAAAAATTGTTATTACCACGTAAGACACCATTTTAAATTAAATAGCTTTTGTATAAACATTTTTTTCGTAGCTTCAACACATTCCGAGATATTTCACTGTACTCAGTTAGACGAAACATTCTATATATTTTTTTTTATGTTACGTGCAATCTGTGGGATTTTGCCGTTTATTAAGTTTCTCACTAAATGTATGAAAATATGTAGCTTGATTAGATTTGGAATTTTTCACGTTTCGTATGTTTGATAAATAACCAATTTAGTCGAGATCTCTTAAAAATTAAAACGAAATTCTCCTTTTTATCTCGATCTACATATTTGCATGTACATATTTAGTTTGAAGATTTGGAAATTCTAGTAGTTTTTTGATAAGAAACTACTTTGGTTTAGGTTTCACAAAAATCTAGGATTATAATTAGCGAAACGTCGATTTAATTAGAACAGTTTAATTAAAAATTCTTTTATGCAAAATATCGGTGATAAATACAATCGATGTTAATTCATATCAATCCGCACGACTAAAATGATCGTGATACGATTTTCCTTCGTCCGATTTCGAAACCAGAAATTCACCGCAAGGAAAAAGGAAAAAATCACATGCGCGTACATACGCGCAACAAAGAATAACATAATTTGCCCATCGATGGATAACTTAACAGGTCCGCAAAGACTTGTTTTATCTTGGCTGCTATCTCGCCCGCGTTTAATTCCCCGTTATCTTCGCGAAGCACGAGTTGAGACTGCTTGAAATACACACGCGTCGATCGCTCTGGGGTGCGCCTGTTTCCGGTCCCCGCTTACCGTTCTTATCGCGCGGCCGAGATTCGCACCTTACACACTGATTACGCGTAAGAAACGTCGTATCATGCTTCGCGCGTTTGCTGATTCACGCTCGTGTGTGTGTACCGGGTGTTTCAGCGAATTTCTGCCCAACTTCTCGATCAAGCAGAAAAGTATTTGAAAAACCTTGAAACCCTTCGCGAGTTTCCTCGAAATTAATCAAAATCATTTTGTCCCACGCTCTCGAATTTCATTAAATTAATTAAAATAGCCAATCATATTTCAAACAAATACAATAGCGTTTTGTGCCTCGAATATTTCGATGTTATCGGATTTTTAATGTGGCGCTTGATCGAAGCTTGATCGAGCTTTTCGCAGCTCGTCCGAAAGATTAATAAATTAAACGAATCCAAATGTCGTTTTGTCTTCAGAGTTTCTAGTTACATTTTTTCCACGTAATTTGTCCCTTGAGGATTTACGCTAACAGTGGTGAAAGATTGATATTTACGACGAGAAGATAAATTTGCAGTTAAATTTGCAAATTCTTTCATTAACAGTAAACAGATCGAATTTCTGTTCCTACTCTCAATTATATGTTATGAGATATTTTTTATATCGCGATACTATACACTTTATAAGAAAAACATATCAAATTAGCACACACACACACACACACACACACACACATATAACGAGTGAGTGTTTTTTTGCTACAGATAAAGCTACAGATGTAGCTACAGATAAAGTGGAAATTTAAGAAAATTGGACTTATATTTTACGAAGGCAGTGAGTAAATGCAAAGCAAGTCGTAAAGGACGTGATATTTAATCGAATTTTGTAGCGTCCCTAATATAAACTTTCTTCTCTTTGCTGTGAACGCAAACTCACGAAAGCATCGGAACACTTGTAGACACTTTTATGAATATGTTATGATGCGTTTAGACCAGGCGAATGAATGCGTTCCAAGAAGAGATTCTTAGGAGAATCGTGCATGACAAATTGTTGTTTCCCTGTCATATAACATTCCTAAGTACGTAATATTTCACTGCGTAACTCCGAATAACGTGAATGTACGTAACTCGGGAACAAATGATATTTGGACCCATGTTTCTTAGCGCGAGAACTACCGATAAAGTATGGCATCTGCAGAGACGAAAATGCAACGGGAATGGGAAAAATTTATTGTTGAAACAATAAAGAACAATAGCTTTTATTAATATACGTTTTATGAAAAAAGGCGACATCTGTATAATTTATGTAATATATAAATAACGTAATTTCTAATTAAATATCAATTCATATAACATTATAATTTATATATTGTAGAGCTATACCGTTGTATATCTGTATTACGAATTAACCATTTTGATCACTGTGGTAATTCTAGCGTTAAGACTTTCAATTCTTTCGCTATTTTGACCAGTTCACGCTTATTGAAATTAGCGACAACTTCTTTAAACACCCCGTATGTACGTAAGTATCATGTACGTACTACGTACAAATTCCAATCTATACGGTCGCGAAAGGTGAAAGAAGAAACGGGAAGTCAAAATCTCTGGTCCTCGGTCGAGAATCTCGTGGCCCACTTTACGAACTTTGCGTGGACCATCGAGTCTCGAACCAGGGAAGAGTTTGTCTTAAAATCCCTTCGACGATTGTAATTTTTGAATTCTCTAGGGAGATGTCTCTGAGACGTGTCTGGTTAAGTGTCTGGGTTTCCAGTTTTCGGAGCTTCATTGGATGTGCAGCAGGTAGATAAATTAAATTAAAAAAAAGTCGAGGGAGATTTTGTTAAAATTGTTAGAATGCTCTTGGTACATTAATATTAACTTTGCTCTGGGTAATATTAACACGTGTGATTCAGGTAATAGTTACACGATGCAACTTCATTGTCAAAGTGTGAATAAAATGTTTCTGCGAAAGTGCAAAAACTTTCTTAGAACGCATCAAGGATGTTTCCAATAGAGAATTTTGTGTAATTTGAAAGTGGTTGTTTATCAAATTGCTGACTACACGTGTATTCCGTTCCTTTAAAATTTTCTTAAAAAAATTGTAGAATTTCTTGTTTTCATGTATTAGTTCTTTTAATGTCTCAGCTGAGACATTAAAAAGTAGAATTTGATTTTGCAATTGCTATAATTAGAATGAGTAACAAGGATATTTTAAATAAATTTTTGGAATTTTCCTTTAGTATTTTAGTAGAGTATTAAAAAGTTCAATCATTCAACACCTAGAATAGAATTCAATATTGAAATTAACTATTAAATTATTGACCATTTCAAATTTCTGCAACTCAAATTTCAGATGTATCGATAAAAATTCCAACGCGTAATATTCAAGTAAAATGGTACTTTGGAAGCTTTCCAAATCTGAAAAGTTTATCATAATCTTCCAGAGTACCTTGACTTTTCTCAATTGGTATCATTGTGGATGATTTAAGCTATTCAGTCTTAAAACACTCTATAATTCTCTTTACTCTAAAATATTTTGAGATCTTCTCACCTAAAAAGAAGGTTAGGGAACCTTGAAATGAAATGACCTATTTCAAACTATTATATCGAATGACTTCGATGATACCAGTTAAAAACTAAATATTCTGCTTGGATACAAACTTGAAAAATTTCCGCCAAATCGCCGTAGTTGGAAATTCATGGATTTCTTTTTTATCGAGATAAAATCTCTGATCGATCGGAGATTCCTCATGGAATAGCTAGGTTGTTCGTATTCGAATGATTCTACTCGTTACTCCAGTGTATTCTGCTCGCGATTTGTTCTTTGAGATGTAAATTAGAGCTTATGAAAGGAACTGGGAGAAAGAAGTGAGAGAAATTTCACGGTAGGATTTTTCCTGTCTCGGGCTGAGATAGAAATCGAGTGTTCACGAATGTCGAGGAAAGAGAGATTAATCCAGCCTGATGTTGCCAACACATTTACGTTAATTAACCTACTAGTCTACGTCTAGGAAACTTTCAACAATTATCAGCGATTAATGAATTGTCTGATGATTTATAGTTGTTAGATCGTTAGTTCATTTCGTTACAACTTTCCTTGTGAATATGAAACCTATTTATATGCATGTTATTTATTCTATTATATTTTATTTTGTCATACGTTGGCTAGATCAATCAAATGAAAATCGAGATCGAGGTGGTATCAAAAAGATTCTTCTATCTGTATTTCAATTTAAATTCGAATAAATATTTATGTACTTGCATCTGAAATTTAAAAATATTCGATCGAACATTACATTTGCTAGAATTTTTAAAATTCTTCTTTGAAACTCACTTTTACTACAACTTTGATATATAATCAGCTACTGTAATTGAATAATAATCTTGACCATTAATCCCGACTACATTATTTGATTATATTTTATAAATTATTATTACTACATAGAATTACAATTCATGATTGATATTAAATTAAAAGAGAAAGTCTTAAATAGGAAATAAAAGTCGAACAAACATTCGTAAAATCTATCTGTTTGGATACTTTCAACTATCGATGCACATTCTATTTATCTGTCAATTATTCAAACGATCTTTAGAAAATCCACCGTGCGAAAGCATCGAGAATCAGCCAATTATATAATATATAAAGTGTAACAAGAAACGTACGTTTTTATCGCAAGCCTAAGCATTATTAGAGCTTCTCTAACGATGGATGGAAAAATATAGATATAATTTTGCGAGAATAAATTTTATTTTACAACGCGGTACGTAAACGTGGCAAATGGTGACTAAATCTTTCCCATTTGGACGATCCAATGGCATCGTTCCGCCATTCGCGATCGTCGCGATCGTGTATCCTTGAAATACAATATTCACATTAAGAGAGCAGAGTTGCCTTCGCGTCACACTCGACAGATGTATCGAGAACCGACCTCGTTCGGCTCATTAGCGGAACGTCGATAATACCGCGTTAATTGGAATCGTAAATATTGTTGCTCAACGTTCGACATCTGGCTATCGACTGTGCCGCTTGTGGAATCGAGAGATGTTGCGATGTTTAAAACACACGCGTGAACCTGATGGTTATTTGCTGAAATTTGTGCGTCAAGGACACGGATGATCGATGTCGGTCACGTGTCTTTGCTTATGCCACTTGATGCGGAAGTGATCATCCACTGATGTGGAAAATGAAATGACTCTGAGACGATTTGAATTAACTCTGACTTTGTCGTATAATAAGCATTGGCTTCTCGACCGACAATCGAGTTCGAAGTGTAAAAAAAATAATTATAAAATCGACGTTAACTCAAAAGAGTTCATTGTCGAGTGTCATTCACTATGCTCAGACTACAACCTCGTCTCTTTTAGGAGCCGAGAACTTTCGAGAATCCTTTGAGTCTGTTTTGATCCTAAACGCGCCGGAACATCCAAGGAACGTTGAAATTGATTTAGTTGATGCATTCTCGTGCACAAAGTCATCTTGCACTGTGGTGGCCTTGCCACGGGTCATTGAACTTCAAACGAAAATACACAGGTTCGTCAAAGACCTCGAACTTGGGGAATGCTGTGGAAGTTAATGCTACTTATGCATTTATTCAACGCGTTAAATATTTATTTTCTTACTGTTAACATCGACGATGTTACACTTGGATTGCTAAAAATAGAGTGAATCAACGTTATAAACGATTGTTTGATTTTTATCTTTTTCAGTTTGGTGATCTTTTGATGTAACCGACGTGGTATTGCAACTTTGTTTCTTACGTATGTGTATTTCAATCGGGGATCAAGATTAATAGGCCTTCAAAAAGAAAGTTTTTATATTTTAAGTTCGTATAATTCAATTGTTTGACTAATGATTAAAGACGCCGATCGGAATCAAATTGTTGTTAAAACCATTTCAAAATTTAAACATACATTTGTTTCACGAATATAAAGTTTTATACTCGTTTTTAAACCCGTTGGTACATATTTCTAACGATTCGTTACGTTTTTCTTTCAATTCCTCAATTACAGGAAAGAAAGAACGACGAAAACGTTCATGTCGTTGCTTATTTTTTAAATGAACGTCAATTCCCGCGTCAATTCCCGCGCCAATTCCCGCGTCATTTTAAAAATGACTTGCCACTTCTTTAAAGTGAATTCAAAATCGTAAAATTTTTCAATCTTTCAAATGATAATAAAATAAGTAAAACTTTTTGTAAAAGAAAAAACACTTTTTGTGTTGTAGAAAAAGAAAGAATAATGCAAAATCTATTATTATTAAGATTGTTGAGTGTTCTTCGACGTGAATGATATATATATATATATTTTTTATACTTTTTTCACGTATCACGAAGAAGGAATAAGATAGCGAGAAAGCCGGTATATCGATTTTTGGCAAACTTGAGGTTCGGAGGCCTGTTTATGATGTCATATTAACGTATGAGGCGTTGGACCAAAAATGGGCGTCACCTACATTTCTCGATGGCCGCGTCATCCAAAAATCGACGACACGAAAATCCTTTTAGGATCGTGGAAAATTCGAGAAACCGAATTTCAGAATTCTGCCGAGTGCAATTTACGTTCGCACTGAGCGTTCTTCAAGTTTCAGAAAGATTTATCGTCCGAAATTTTCATCTGAACTTTCATCAGAATCGCGAAATCTAGCGAAAACGTAATTTGCTATTGAAGAAAATTCGAAAAATTGTATAAAATTTAACGCAAACGTGGGTGCAATGATATGAAATTTATCGCGGATAAAGCTTTGGTGCTCGATAAAATTTTCTAAAATTTGGCACAAACACGGAAATCGAACTTCGTTGTATTTAATTGCTTTTCTAAAATTCGCCGTCACGCCAATTTTGCAGATAGAAAATGTAAATATCATGACTCGACTCGAACTTTATCGCGTTCGAACGCGCAGCGCGAATTTCTAAAATTTGCACGAACGCAAGAAACTTTATTTCTGTTTAAAAATTGCTGTTTTTAAATTTCCAAGATTCATCACACAGGAAACGAATCCTACGATTAAAAATTAAATATTATTCCAAAATGCGATTGAACATTTGCGCGTAGATTTTAAAAATCTTCTAAACGCAGAGGAAACGAGCAGTGACGAGTTATCAAAGATAAAAGCTACGGATCGATAAAAACGGCGCTGAGACATTAAAAAACACTTAAGAAACGAAAGAAAAAGAGAATTAATAGGAAAATGGTCGTTTCCTCGCGAGCAGAGGTTCTCTTAGTACGGCGAACTATCCTTCATACATTCCACAGGAGGGAAATTTCACCTCGTAAATAGACGTCATAGTCGTAGTTAAAAAAGATACACGGCCGCGACTTCCTCGCGTAAAAATTACGGCGAAAAATTGCTCACCTTTTCAGAGACACGCGGCCTACGTGTTTACGCAACGTTGATTACGTGTTGACGAGAAACTTAGGGCCGATTCGTTTCTCATTCCGTTTTTCTTCTTTTGCGTATTGTGAATTCTTTCATCTGTAATACGCGAATCTTTCCTTTGGGATTTGAAGTCGGGGGATCCGGGAATGCGACGAAAATCGCAGTTTCTAATTTCTTTAACCGACGTTTACGTGTGATTGTGAAATTGTTGAAAATTCATAAGGACGGCCAGTCAGTATCAGACGAGTTGATTTCAATTTCAGTTTTCTACGAAAAGTGTACTCCTTTGGGGATTTTTCTCGGGAATCGCGTGATTCAGAGGCAAGTTTATTTTAGATTTTGATTGATTGCAATTTCAGATCGTGACAGGTAGAAAATTAGACTCGGTAGGCGGAAATTAGAAACGTAACGAAAATTATTGTTTTTTTTCTTGCGAAAATTGTATTCCTCAATCGGGGAATTTTTATAATTGTGCAATTCAAAGTTGACAGAGGCAAGTTAATTTTCGATTTCGATTGATTATGATTTGAAACTATGACAGAAATTGGGAACGACAGTTTGTTGGTTTCTTATAAAGATTACATCACAAAATTTAAAATTGATAAAGAAAAGCCAGCTTTAGGTAATTTGATTTTAATTTAAGAATTAGAAACGCAATGAAAACTGTACTTTTTAATCAGGAATTTTTCTAATCGTGAAACTTTCGTTTAAAATGAGCTACGCATTTTGAAAGTGGACGCGTCAAGATTTAAACTGAGCCCGAGTTTATTATTATATTCTCTTTTCTAGTAGAGTCAAGATGGCTGATTTATAATTTTTGTAAATATAAAACAATATATACTTTTAGAGATTTAAACAGTATAATTTTTTTTAGATCGGGATTTAATTTAATTTAGAGATTTAATCGCAAAGTATATAAATGAAAGCCAGTGTGCTCTGTTGTATCATAAAGTTCTTCCACTTTAATGTCCCCGATGGAAATTTTCTGCTTTAGCCGTTGTCGATAATTAGCAGGATGTTAAGTGTTCAATGGGAGTCACTGTGTATTATAATATCCTTGTACCGTTTTATTGAGTAATCGATGTCGATTTTAGATGAAATTCGGGTTAAATTTGCATTAGGAAGTGACGATTCTTTTATTGAGCAGAGATTACGTAAAGCAAAGTTTACGTATAAAAGGCGATAATACTGTTCTCGCGTTGACTCAATAATAAAATTGCTTTTCAACCTGCGACAACACGTCGCAATGTAACGTTCTCTATTCGAAACAAGTACGTGACTTCGAACAATCGTGGAGGAAATGAGGTAAATTTGAGGCACGATTCATGATGCATCGTTTCTATTCGAGGAAACCTGTCTTATTATTTGAACGTACATATATATATATATCGCATGTTGAACTTGGACGCACGTGACGGGATCCAATTTATGTAAAGAAGTCGGGTCAATCAGCGTTCTTTTGTGGCAAAGACAATTGAATTCTAATTGAATTTTATCGAATTACGCTGTATTCAGTATAATAATCGGCAAACATTGTGCAAAATCATTTTTAACTAGATAAACAAAGAAGTTATTACAATACCGCGGATTTGTATCTTTCCAGTGTGGTTGTGTAAATTCATTTTTTTACAAATTACACCTGTAAATTCATCTCAGAGCTGAAAATTTTCCAATTCTTTCGACGTACGTCAATTATCAGATATTTCTATAATTACAACATCCCTAGAGATATCAAAAATTAATAATCTAACATGGATTATCAGATGATAATTTAATTCTTTTTTGATATATACATTGAACAACGATACCAACATCATTCAACATTCTTATCTTTATTTTAATAAATTCAAGTACATATAATATTTATCTATCGACTCAATTATCATTACTTTATAATTTTTTGTACAGTTGACGTGGCAGGTGATTCGGTGTAGTTGATAAATTTTCAAACTCGAAAACGAGCAAATTTTGTTCTTTCCTCTTGACGCATCCTCTACACGCAGAGTCGCCCCCCACCAGTATATCGGATACTCTGTCGATATCGATTCACACCGATTAAAACAAACGCTGTTGATTCTGTTTCAACAACGACCGCGAGACATCGGAGAATTCGAGTTTCTCGCCGAGAAACAAAATCACAACGAGCGTCGTGAACGGCCAAATTTTTTTGATACACGCCGCGTCGTGTCCGTTGGCTTTACGAGCGTCCTGTTATCCGTGGCTGTTCTCGAATTTCCTTCACGCTTCCCGCTAAATAATAAAGTTTTACGGGCGAACGACTTATCGCTTCTGAACGTTCTGTCGTGTAAGTAGTTTCCTTCGGACGAGCGCCGGGCTGGAACGGGAATTCCTTCGAAAGCACGCTCCCTCCCTCTCTCGCCCCTCTCCGCGAACTATACTGTCAGTTTTCCCGCTTGGAAAACGCGTATTATCACGGTGGCTAAAGTAAAACGTGGAATATCGTTGGTTGGAAATTCAACGTTTCGACGGTCGAGTCTGCAAGGAATATTCCTCCCCCCTCTCTCTCCTCCGCCCCCCCCCCAATCCGCCATTACCGGATAGTCAACCATAAACGTCCGACGCTAATCCCGCAGAGCTTCTCTTATCAATTTTATTGTTCCTTTCCCTCTTCCGCCATCGCGATTACGTCGAGTTTGTTACCTTCACCTTCTCTTCACCTTTATTTTTCCTCTTCGCTAACAGTGGCTGCTCCATATTATTACTTATTTCGCAGAATTTGCTTCGACGAACGAGGCTACACATGCATGTACTTCAAATAAATAAAATCCAAACTATGTATTTTGTACCTAAAAGATTTCAATGATTGTGTCTGATTGAAATCTTTTTACCACGGATAGTACGTGATATACCAATGAGTATAAGTTGCATTGCTATAAACATTTTATAATTTGTAGAAATCAAAAAAAGTATTTTTATGTTCTGGTATGTAATATAGTATTAATATGTTGTGATTATTATACTATATTATATATTTATATTTATATTGATTGTAAAAATATACAAATGATATTATAATTTTTGTTCGACAATGTTTTATCGTATCGCAGATTAAAACCGAAATTTAATAAGAACGGAGAGTGACAGATTGTGAAAAAAAAAAATAATTTTTCATTACCAACTATGACTGTCTAATGAGTAACAATTTCGAACAGATTCCAATTTCTTGGAAAATCGCATAGTTTTTATATCATTGGGAGCAATTGTAAATAATAATTAAACACATGTATATATATATTAAGCTCAAGCTATCATAGCAATTAATTTAATAACAACAATTTTCCAAATCTTGCACATTTGCTATCATTTTCTGAAGAAAGTTAATTTACAACTATCAACTGTCAGTTCTTGTTGCATTTTCAAGCAATTAAGTTCAATTATTGAGAAACAGCAACGTTCAAGTACCACACAAGAAGGGACGAATTTCGTCACAATCCAACCCAAATACCAATCTAAATAGCAATTAATCCAAACCTAGTCTAAATATCAAGTACTCTCCGAGATTTCTAAATCTAACAACGTCGTAAATCTCGCAACGTGGCATATTCGCTATCACGTCTTCCCCAAAAAAGTTCCCCGCTTATTGAACATCGACTATCAATTAATTATACAAATAATGAAATCCAATCGCTGAGAAATTGTTTGAACAAGTTTGAAAATCGACCAATCGAGCGAATTTCGTTAAAATTAATCTATATTCTTCTTTTCGTGAGGTTACTGGCAAATTATTAGTATTTGCAATATTTGTATTGTTATGATACGTCGTAGTTTTATCAAGTTGTTGTACTTGCGAGTTATGTGTGTGCGTAGTTTCTGGCAGAAGTATCAAAACAATGTGCCCGATTCTGGAAACAACTGGCGCGCTAATTTAATCAGCGGGGCAACTTTTGCATCGAGCAACGTGTCGACAGTAACAACTTCTCCGAGACGAATTTGCAATGTAAACCGTGTCGAAACGACACGTGTACGATTCCTAGAGGAACATTGTTGCATAAACGGCAGCGATTATATGGCTGCACACGGTGCCGAGAAAAGTTGTCTAGAACGTTTTTCCCTTGCAAACTGCGTCGAGGTATTTTGTGAATTGAAGATGGAAATCGATTCGGTTGTTACTGTTCTTTGATCAAATTTGCTCGTTAACTGTCGAATAATCGTCAATTTCATTTTTCATTCGAGAATTTTGAAATATTTAATTTCGAAATACTTCCAGTTTTCAATTTCTTTTCTTCGATTTTTATTGGAAAGAAGTCGCGCATTTAGTTAATCGGAAAGGTCACAAAATTTAAATAAACAGTTTTATTTCTTTTTTGTGGAGACAGTGATGAGTATTTTCGAATTTTTTTACAAATTTTTTGAATCCAATATTTACAATACAGACTATGAAAAGCATTTTTATGCATGGAAAAGGAGGATTAATTTTCGAATTTTTTATGTGAAAATTCTGAATATTCTTCCATGAGATTTACAGCCTTAATTACATTTACGAAATATGTTCAGCAATATTTCTTACTTGTTTCTATTTACAGTTATCTTTCATTACCATCAACTTGAAAAAGAGAATTATCTAATTATAATCTGTTGCTCATTAAAACTCAATTGATCATATCGCAAAAATCATCAAACCATTACGTACAATTCCGTCTCATTATAATGTTAATGAAATTTTTAAATGTTTCACACAACACATACTCATATTGTACGTGTACACAAATGTTCGAACACTTCCGTGAATAATTATTACATATACATTTTCAGATTGGTTTGAAATTTTACTAAATAATTGGAATAATCATTTTTCATTAGTATTGATGAAATTTCAAAATATTTTATGTAACACACATAGTGTAAAATGTAAATGTTCGAAATCACTGTACACGAAAGATTCTCAGATTGGCTTCAAATTTTACAAACATAATCCTAACGATCATCTCTCATTATAGTCAATGTACGAATATATCAATATATGAAAATTTTTAAATGTTCTACGTAACACACGCAATATACAGATAAATGTACTTGAATGCAAATGTTCGTACATCTTCATGAACCACTGTATATATATATATATATATATATCTTCAGACTGATTTCAAATTATTTGTGATAACGTGATCCTAATAATCGTCCCTCATTGTGGCATCAATAAAATTTTAAAACGTTTTGTACATGTTACGCGTGATATATTTGTACGCCAAGCATGTATCAAGACCGAGGTACCGGTTTCCACGTAACAGTGTTTTCGTTCTCGCTCACGCTGATACAAAAGGGAATTATGCAACACGTGCAATTCGGCTACGTGTGTCGTGGCGGTTGCACAATTGCATCGACAGGATCGTGTCGAGGGAGATCAGACGTAACTCCATTCTGCCAGCGTCTTCCTGCGCGCGCGCGTGGCTGCAAGACGAGTCTTCCGGCTTCGAACGGGTCGAGAGGCAATCAAGGAGACATGCTCGGCAGACTGTAGCTTTTCGAAATACGTTTGTTACAGTTTGTTGAACAACGCTACAGCAGAAAGTGTTTCGCGTGCACCTTAATAAATTGTAAACAAGTTGCTTCGATCTTCGGTGCCTAGGTTTAAACTTACATACATGTATCTTTTTCTTCGTTTATCTATGAATATATTTGATACGCAATGTCATTATTTATTTTCAAGCACCGAAACTGAAAATTTAGAAATAGTACTCGTAATTACGTTATGGATTTCATTGTAGTTTTCGTACCTGAAGAATTCCAATTTTCGTATAAATGGGTTTGATCTATCTAGAAGTTCGATTAATTGAGCAGTAATTAAATTTTCTTTCAGTAAATGGAGTTCGTATACAGTAGCTTAGAAACGTATTCGAACTTGCATTTATTTCGCGGAACAAGTTTTAATCTTTTTACGAAATTCGTATTAATGGAATATACATTTTTTTATATGATAAATATATAATATAATAAACTGTATATTAATATAAAATAAGTATCTGGCAATTTCCACGCATATTCTCAGATTTGTTTCAAATTTGATTGACGTAATTATAGATATTGTAGTACTGGTGAAATTTCAGTCGTGCACAATATTTTATATAATAATTGTCCAATTATTCCCAAAAGATAAAAATTCCTGTCACTTCTCAATATGCATTTGTTCACGATGATATTTATAATACTAGGTATTTACAGAATACAGGCAAAATTGTGAAAGTACCAACGAATGAAATTTTCATAATCGAGCAAGGACTGTCCCTCTCCAGGAATAGGACTGACCATTCTTACACATTCCTCACAGACGTGCGACATATTTCTGTTAAATCGTACGAACGTGAAGTGACAAAACACACGCTCTATCGTTGAAAGTAACGTGCGCGAAAGATCATCGATACGAACCTGACGAGGTTTGCCAAAAGCTTCGAAAGAAATAAAAGAAAGAAAAGAAAAACGAAAAAGACGGTAGAAAGCCAGCGGTAGAAAAATTCAGCAGATTTTTCACGTTGCCAGGACGAAACGAAGGGAGAAGAGCGACGAGGATCGTTAGAACGGTCGGAATTCCGCGACAGTTACAACCGGGGACTACTTTAAAATTTAAATGATCCGTGTCCGTGTCCGTCAATGCCACCTGTAAGTCCAATTTAATTTGGTCCGGGGCCGGCCTGTCGCCCGCGGAGCGAAAGCGCCGCCGGTAGATTTAATTTTTTCCACGTTTTGTCAGGGGCGTACGTACAGGACGCGCGCGTGTGAAGGAATCAATTTTTGCGGGACAATGCCCGGGAATTATATTCATACCTACGATAGCGTGTAGCGCCGATGGCCGGCGCTGAATATTTCAAAGTCCCGCGCCATCGGCAATAACCGTATCTTTTACGCAACGTCGACGCTGAACTATCGACGTTGCTTTCCCGTTTTTAACGCGATCGGCCTTCCTGACTTCGCGATCGAAATGCGGGAATTATCATCCCGCGTAACGAGACGGATCGTTAAAATAGTAACAGATTTCCAGGTCGAAATTTACAACAAAAAAAAAAAAACAACAACAAGGAAGTTGTTTTTGATCCTTTTGTTAACCTAGGTTGAGCATTGATCGATTAAAGTTTCTACCTCGATCAGCTGGTCAATAAAATTAATCGTCGAGAGTTAGAAACGATGATTGAAATGAGATTAATCCTTTGACGAGTTAGTCTCGTCGTGCATTTCTTGTGAGCGTAGAGATTTGAATCGAAGCAACTAGTCAAAAGATCTGACGAATCGATATTTTGCACACACACAAGTATTTAAACACATAACAGGTTCATTTGTATTTAACGAGCTCGTTATCGGCGACAAAACAGTGAATGAAAAAACTGCACGACTTGTGCCCCAGTACGATTGGTCTCACTGAAAAGCCTAGAAGCAACTGTTTTGACTAGGAAATGAAGACGACTTTTTTGCCATAAAATTTTATTGACATGCAAATATTCGAATCGACACAAAACAAATTACAGGCGCGATCGCTCAGTACCAGACAACGCCACTCCTACTCGAGGAGTACTATCCCACGCCTCCTTACGCCCTTACGTGGCCAATCACGTGACCCAAATCAACCAATCGCTAATTTTCGTTGCATTAGCGTTGCACCTGAAGAGGCCCGATTTTCTGGGTTATCCCCGCTAAAATCACTTTCAGTGATAAAATCTTATTCGGTGGGCATAATGCATTGGACACTGGAGAGCACGCGATACGAATCTTAGAAATTTATACTATGCTCTTCCCAGAGGTTGTATATATTTAATTTGGCAAGGCGACCAAGGATAACGCTAGAACGTTCCAAGTGGGATAAAACTAGCGCATTATACAACGCCCGAGGAGTAATACGTTTTTGCAGAAAAACGTGAGATAAAACCTAATTAGAGATAAAATCTAACCCAAACTTAGGGATTTGCTTCGTTAATAGCAAACGAATCATCGCAGTATAATAAATAATATAAATAATTCTAAAGTAGACTTGAGACGAGAACGAATCATCATAGCGTAATAAATAATAGAAATAATTCTAAAATAAATTTGGAATGGAAACGGATCGTCACATTATGATGAATGATACAAGTAACTGAATAATTGAATAATTCCAAAAGGTAAATTCGAGAAGAATAGTGATTGTCGTTGTTCCAATGCATTTCAATCTACGGCGTTAGTCAGGATCGATTCGATTCGATTCGATTTAATATTTCCAAAGAATTCCTTTCGTCGTCGCGTCGTAAATCGAAGCTGAAATCGCATTCTGAGGAACGTGTTAACGGTCGAGGATGGCCGGCGAGCCAAGCGAGTCGAATTAGCTTAATCGACTCCTGAGGATGGATCGTTCGATCCTTCCTCGACGTCGTATGTTTGTAGTAAATTGGCTTCGGATTCCCGCGGGCCTGCAGGGCAGGCACGATCCGTGCTCTCCATGTTGTTAATGACTTGTCTACGCTCGGTGCTTGCCGGTCCTTTAAACGACCGAGCATGGCGTCGCACAAAGTTGCGCAGAATTACAATTGAATTATTAATTACAGAATCGTTTAATTACACCGTACTTCGTTATATACCGTAATTCGTAAGTCAGTCATCTTTCACTCGATTGAATCGCAATGCAATTCAGGTTGTGAATATGATTGCACTCGAATTATAATTGCAGAATAATTTGGTTATACCGCATTTCGTTGTATCGTAATTCGTAAGTCAGTAGTAATTTGTAATTCTTGTTTTGACAATTGACGATTTTTACAGTACGAAGAGTTGAAAGGATAATAAAATTTGAGAAACGACGAGGTGAAAATTTTCAAGCGGGGAAAAATTAATATCACTGCTGTTATTCGTATATAATTAGTGTCACGCGACCAGAAATAAACTTTTTCGTTGCATTCATTTTAAACAACAAGCATAAATTTAGAAAGAGAAAAAATTTCTTAAAAATATAAATAACTTGCAATGTTACATTGGAGGAAGAAATAACGGCAATCGCCAAGTGTTTCTTGAAAGAAGTAAATGAAACTTTGTTAGAAAAAAGAAAAGGAAAAAAAACTTTGAAAAATCTCAATACAGAAGTGACATTTATTATATTTTATCTGATAGATAAAATTTATTATTATCTAATAATAAAAAGAAAATCCAGAGATAACAAAGTTCTTAGTTTCTTATTAATTATAAGGTCACATTGAAGTCATTAATTTGATAACAGTTATTAGTCAATTCTGAGATTGGTTTTAATAAACATTTTATCATTAAGGTTGTTTAATTTTGGGAGGTTATTGTCGCATAAAAGAATATACTCGTTACAAGTGCAGATAAATGGTGTATCGCATTTAATGAAAACTTCTTTAATTATCTTATCGGAGGATATCTGAGAATTCAGAAATATCGATTCATATTTCGGCATATTCTAAGTAATTCTAATATATTCCAATTTGATCGCGCTGTAATTCAACTATGCCGTAATTCAATTACACTCATAGTTGCAATAATTAATTAAAAAAGTTTGAATTATATAATTTAATTACGATGTAGTTGAATTACTGTGTTATCGAAGCATAACGTAATTGAATTACGAGGCTATTCATTTACGAGGTACAACTGCAGCGTTAGATTGGGATTGTTGGATATGTGCATAATAATAATTATACTATAATTTCTGAGATTTGTTGTATTGCTTTCACGACGGATGTCAAACAAGCACTTGACTTTGATTGTCCAAAAATATTAATATAAATCAGTAAATGAAGATATCTATCAACATCAGACCAACTGTATCGAAATATTCCACGTGATGAATCGATCATTATAACTCATACGACACGAATCATTATAATTCAAAATATAATTTAAAACAGATTTACACAATTATGTTTCTGTCCAAACAAAAATTAATATTAATTTTGACAAGAATACTCAAAATTAGCAGTTGTGAAAAACAAAATTATCGATTGTCGTAATTGTCAAAGTAATAAAACTTTATTATTTTTTATTAATTTTTATTCATAAAACTTTTATAATGATAGTTTTAATGGTGCTTACACGAATAATACTTCTTCACGCAAGTGTCGAAAGTCGCACAGGATTGTTGCAGAGAATTATATATACAGAAAAATTGACAATACAAGAGCTGTTATTATACTGATTGAAGGACTGATTGACATTGCTGCAAGGCGTGTCTTTATATTTTGGTTTATCGCAAAACAGAGGGAGAGGAAAGAGACGTAGATAATCTATTATCATTGTATTGATTATCGTATGCCGAACTGTTTATGAATAAAGTCACTTTGAAGAGAGAACGTTGTTAACTCATAATCAGTCTCAGCACCGAGCCAACGTAAGAAGAATCGATAAGAATTTAAGTTCCGAGAGCACTTGGAATCGTCTTGAATACTGAATACAGACAAAAATTTGAAGATCGAAACTCTTGAAAATGTTCTTGATAAATTGTGTTTCCGTAAGTCGTAAAGTTTTTAACACTGTAGTCAACAGCACGATCAAGATGGCCAATTTTATCAACTACGTGCTCGTCTACGAGGAAACTACTTGCAGGATTGTGGCCCCCTCGAAACTATTCTTGGTTTCTTATCTGAACTACTTTTTTGTGGATACAGATTGTTCACATTTGCATTTATACGTTAAAACCGGTTGCCTTGTACGTACAGGATGTCCAAACGTTATGATCCTGAAGATCAAAATGGAAAAAAAGATATGTCATTGGTAGTATTATTAAAGAGACGTACAAAATGTGCATTATTGTTATCTAATAATAGTCAGAAAGTATCACTTCCACGTTATTTCTCTGAGTATACAAGAACAGCGGCGATAAAAATTTATTATTCTTTGAAATTTACTTTGCGATTTTGCGTTAATTCTGCGAGCGAATAATTCATTTTTCAGATTAATTCGTCACGTATTCATATTTGTTCGATACATTTTTTCTCAGAATCTTCCGTAGAAACGTTAAAGTTCAAAGAATTGAGATCACATCGTTTTCCGATTTTTTTAATTATAATTCTTTAACAATGCTTTCAATGACATGTAAAATATATACTGACAAAACTGGAAACTAAACACTGTACAAAAGCTTGTGTTTCCTTAGTTTAATTTTTTCCATATTTCAGTTGTCAGTAATTTTGGTATCAGAGTTTTCTAAAAACGTCTTGAACTTGGGAATATTTTACGAAAGAAACATTCAGATTTCTGAAAATATGTCGTTCATAAAAATTTCATAAAATTGGTGTTATTGATCGTTATCGCCAAATATTCGAGATCTATCAAATGCTCAAGATCTGGCGAGATTTTCACGAGTTCCGAGCATCGAGTCATCTTCGAAGTAACGCAGAAAAATGTACACAATGCAGACGCGAAGCGATTCCAAGTGTCTCGGATCCTATCAGTAGTTACAACCGATGTTCGTGTAATCTCGCGCGGCAAATGGGAAAAGCTCGAAGGAGCTGATGCAAGCGAGGAATATTTTAAACGCAACGACGCGGAAGAAAATTACACGAGCTTCCGGTACTGCGACACTCGCGTTCAACATAAAGAAAAACTTCGAACGACCGTCCTCGAGACCATCCTCGTACGCGGGAACTTTAAATAGCTTCGTGAAGATTTTTATGTAAGCGATCGTGATGCAATGGACGGGTGATTGTTTTATAATTGTTTCACGGACGATTAACGTTCGTTTGAAAGTAAATCGAAAATTCGACGGTTCGTTCGAAACTTGAAAATTTCAAAATTTCTATTTTCTTCGAATCGACGCTACAAATGGAAAAATTTTGTAAATTTGGATTTATTTAACTTTCGTTCGTAAATTCAAATTTAAATTCTTCCGAAAGAAGATATTATTATACTTGGAGTGTGCACTTAATTGCTGCATTTATATTATTATAGAAAAATTGTGCAATTCTTGGAAACTGCATTGTGTTTATTTAAATCCTTCGGAACAAAGAGATTATTGTTCGGAGAGAAAGATTATTATATAATTCGAATTATGGATTCTTGCATTTAAGATTGTTATAAAAGAATCGCATGGATCAGAAAATAATAAAAGAGAAATGTACAGACATGAAATGTAAATACGTAGAAATAAAGCAAACGTGTACGTATATGATTGTCGTGTCGACAATCTTCGTGGATTAAAATTCGAAGATTTTTTAACACGATCGATATTTTGTGTTTCAGATCTATCCTGGTTTGAAAGAAGAGGGATCCGTATTAGGTGGCGCCACGCAAAGAGTGACGAGGTAGGTACATTTAAATATAATTACATAGTAGACAATCACATATTTTAATATTATAATTACACGTGGGTGATTCAATAATTATTGACTGTAATCTTAAATACGTGTCAACATTTAGTTGTACAAAATTTAACAAGCTCTCACTTGACTTTTTTTTTGTTTATCTTGTATTATAACAGTGACAATGCAAATATAAGACCATTCTATTGAAATTTGACTGGAGATTAGAATTTGTAGAAAATTTCCAACGCAATACTAGAACAATGCTCTTTCTCAATCTACCGTGTATGAACATTATATTGATGAATATAACTTATATTAAAATATTTAAAATATTATATTATATTTAAAATTGATCGCGAAGAATTAAACAAAGCGATCTTTTAGTAAAAAATATTTCTGAGGGTGAAAGACCTTGTACAAAAATGAATCAGATACAGGAACAGGAACAGGACGTCTGATACCGATAATCCAGATTTTTTTAATCATTTTAAATTGTACGAATAATAATATTAATTATTTACTTTGTTACTTTTATTATTTTAAATGGCGGTTGGAAACGGTCAGGTGTTGACTTCACTCATGCAGGGTGGCTCAATAAGAATTAGCATTTGAATATCTCTGGAGACACGAAAGAAGCTTGGTCAAATTTGGTTAAAACAGAGGATACTTTTATACGACAGTAACAACCTTTTCGTAGTTTAAGGAATCTCGGAGATTTCGAAGTCATTTTTGCTTTTTTCTTTGAAACGGAATTGTACATTTCTTCGTCCATCTTTGCGCTCGAAAGCTGAAGCTCACAGCAACTTTGCCAGTGCCTCGGAGGGATACGAGGTTCCTTATAGGCATTTGGATATGCCCACTTGATTTGATTCAAGCGAAAAGTTGCAGATGCGTCCTTTTGATTTAACACCGTGGCATCGAGTCGCTGTTGCGTTCGCGCGCGCACACGTGCATACAGTTTAATAAATACCGCCGTACGCTTGGCGCAATTAAGTAAACCGGTGGCTTGTTCGGGGAAGGTTTATCGGTGCCGCGTAACACGGTTTAAGTGTCCGTTTTTAAGAGCCAGCCCGTTGGAAAGTTGCCCGCGCCAGGGACTAGAATCGCGCCCGGGCTGTTAATAACGCGCGCGACGTACGAGCCCGAGATAATAAGAGTCTTGAATGGCTCGGCTCGTTGTCCATTAATTCCGCGCTTTTATTCTCCTTTCGGCTCGTGTTTTACCAAACGACTGCGAACCAGTTACCTACCCTTTCCCGGGTAAATACCCGTTCGTCGAATTTTTATCAAATTACTCGTTCCCTCGAACTCTAACGAAACCCTAGCTTTCACGGAGGAACAATGATCCCCGTCGGATTTTCATACGCATTTTGCGATTTTCACGAATGTGATTAACTCGTACGGAAAGTCTTTCTCTTTCTACGCGTTGTGTCGCAATATTTTTTTGTATTTTCGTACGTTTTTTTTTTTTTACAAACGCGTGAAAATTATCAACGCAAGATCGTCGATCCGCTGAATGCCAACGATTCGGAGTGTCGAGCGAACGAATAGTTTCATAAACTCGACAAATGTGTTGACCGAGAAGGGAAACGAAAGGTAATCCAATCTACGTTTCAATTGGAATTTAATGTGAAAATTTATTTGAAATTCTATTAAGTTTCGACGATAGTTTGCAGTTTCTTTTCCATCAGTTTGTATCAAGAAATTTTAATTTTTAGTATTGGTACACCGTGAAAGGAACTTCCACTTCGTTACGTTTCACTTTGATTGCGATATTATCGGATATTAATAGATAGATGTCGTGATGAGATAAATTATTGCATCATTCGATTATCGTTGTATCGACGTTATCTATTTAATAGCATTCGATTGAAGCATTTGTATCTAAAGTTTATAGCATTGTAATGTAATTGCAACGTAAAATTTCTGTGCAATTTCTGTGGCCGATGGCGAGATTTTTACTTTATTTACGAGTATTGTAGACATAGTTGTAATCAACCGAGGAAATTTATATCTGACAAATTTCAAATAGAATTTTGGACATCGTATGAATCTCACGTAATTTTTCAATTAAAATTAGACCATTTCTAAGATATATTATTATAACATAACATAGTATAATTATTGTATTATTGTATTGTTTGAGCATATTTCAAATGAAGTGACATTAAGAAATTGTAAAATGTTCTTACAAAATTAGACTGTTGCTCTCGAAATGTTCGATTAATTTTATCACTGAAAGTGATTTTATCGGGGTAATTCAGAAAATTGGGCCTCTTCAGGTGCAACGCTGATGCAACGAAAATTAGCGATTGGTTGATTTGGGTCACGTGATTCGTGAGGGATCGCGCCTGTAATTTGTTTTCTATCGATTCAAATGTTTGCATATCAATAAAATTTTATGGCAAAAAAATCTTCATTTTCTAGTCACAACAGTTGCTTCTGAGCCTTTCAGTGAGACGAATCGTACTGGGATACAAGTCGTGTAGATTTTTGCTAATAAAGAAAAGGATAAAACGCAACCGAGCAAGTCAGAAAGTCACATCGGCCTAATTCAACGATAAAAGGACACTCGTGATTTAACGAAGAAAACGTTTACGGAAGCTCTCGCGAACCAAGAAATTAGTTACGCTCGGGAATCATCTCGTGGTCTTGACTGATTCGTAAGAACCAAAAAGTTTCTAATTATCCAAGACGCGTATTTTTAAAATTTGGTTTCTTCTTTGTGCTTTAAATTGTCTCGAAATAGATAAATTTTGAGAATTTTTTAGATAAATAGTTGTTAAATGAAGAATGTAATTTTTTTCACGGTACACAAATGTGATATTTTTTTTTTTTTAAGTGAAAACGTTGCAGAATGACAGAATTGTTCGCTAATTTTGAAACCTCGTTTCTTCTACCACTCGTTCTTTGCTTTTCATTACGAAATAAATAAATTTTGAGAATTTTTTTATACAGATATGTTATTAAATAAAAAATTTCAACTTTGTGGTACGTAAATGTGATGTTTCATTTCATATTTCAATTTTTTTTTTTCATTTTTTAAGTCAAAACGTTGCGAAATGATCGAGTTATTCGCCAATTTCGAGATCTCGTTTCTTCTTCCATTCGTTCTTTGCTTTGCACTCTAAACTGCCCCAAAACAGATGAACTTCGCGGATTATCGTGGCTCCGGTTGATCGATAAGAACCGGCAACCCGTTCCTAATTACCCGAGACGCGTGTTTCACCCCGCCGCACCGTAATTTCTCTGCGTTGCACCGCGAGTGCAACGGTAATTTAAGATGTAACGGTGGAACACGGCTAATTGGTCAATATTTGATGTTTCCCGGAGGGGAACGGCGGCTAATTCGTACGAAGCGTTAAGAGGGGAAGCGTAAACGAGTCTTGGAAAATATTACAGCCGCTTTACCTTGATTTTCTTCAGATTATTTCCTAGTCATGATTACGAACGAAACGTTTCATCTTCTTCAAAAATTCTTCTTCGGCTCTTTGTTATTTTTGAGACGATACCTAACGAGGGGGAAGATCGTAGAGTAGATCTGCTCACTCTGAGCAGTTAAAAAAAATATAGGTAAAAGTGTTCGAGATCTGGTCCGATTACGCGCGCGGAAATATTCGCGGAAATGACAATCCCGGGCGGTAAATACTGTCCTGTTAAACGTCGAAGGAAACCGATTTCCGACGAGGAACCTCCTCATCGAACGCTACGATTAATCGCGGCTTCTCTGTTCTTGCCTCGAACGTTTCTTCCCTTCGAGCATTTTAGAAATCCAATTTGGAGGTATCAGGAATTTATTTATCGTACGAGACAGTGTATAGAATACTTGGAATACAATAGTTGGTAGATGAAACAAATTTCTGTTGGAAATAATAGAAATTTATATTACACAGGGTGGTCACTGAAAGACCGAATGATATAAAACAAAAATAACTTTTACATTTTATTTGGAAATGTAATTTTCAGTATTATGTGTGAGAAACATTCCTCAAATGACCATCATTTTGAAAATGAACAAGTTATGACTCTTTCAATCCCTTCAGTTTTTTCAGTGGCCACCCTGTATAATATAATTATAACGTATTTAGTACTAATAATACATTTGATACTATTTTATTATATAATTCATTTAGAACTGATTTCTTCAATTTCTTCACTATTCTAGGAATAATGCGAAATTGAAGTCGAAATTTTGGGAAATTTAAATACATTACGCACATTAATATTGTACTTTTAAAATCAAATAATTGATAATCTAAGCAGAGTCAAAAGAAAGTCGAAGGATTGAAAAGATTTTAAATTGAAAATCTCAGTGAGGATCAAGTTTGCTAAGGATAAAAGTTTCCAAAAAAAATATTTCGAGTGGTGTCGATGAATTGAAAAACACTAATAGCTTTTTTCTCAGACTGAAAAAGAACTAGTTTCATTTAAAAAAGAATAAAGATCACTTCGAAATCTTGGATGCACATCCATCCAGACTAAGGTTTGTGATCTCCACGAGACTTTATTTCAGGGGAAGGAGGAGGGACCATCAAGGTTTGTTTCCTCTCGAAATCAAGTAGGTTTTACTTCAAACATTTTTTGCCATAGTGAGTAATTTAGCAGATAATTGCGTGGGACGTTCAAATCGCTCCGTGTATGAAATCACGGTCTTCGCCTGGTTTTGTGTGTCTCAACTTCTTCAGCGTTTAAGTCGAATATACTCGTCATGAAAAGAAATTTTTTATCATTGATGGTGATTTTAGCCTAGAATGAATAACCTAGAAAATCGGACTTCTTCAGGTGCAACGCTGACAATGCAACAAAAATTAGCGATTGGTTGATTTGGGTCACGTGATTCATGAGGGGGCTAGACCTCGAGTAGGAGTGGTACTGAGCGATCGCGTCTGTAACCTCTGTTGCTTTTGGACCTTTCAGTGTGACGAATCGTATTGGGGTACAAGTCGTGCAGTTTTTGTTTAATCTATCTATTGTAAAATTTAAGGTAAAAGAATTATATATGTTTGTAATTTTAGCATATTTTATTTCAAGGCAGCAAAACAAAACAATAAAATAACACCAATAAAATTAAAAATTTTTCAATGAAACATCAAAAAAAGTATAGTTACTGCATTTTCATCGAGTATACTCGTCGTTGCTTAGAAATAATTAAGTACATAAAGATTAATAAACCAACGTGAACAATCACTAAGCTATTGAAGCAATCATTTGACGTTCAAACAAGGAAAGACATGTGCCAATTTTTTTGATTCACCACAGAACCACAGTTTCCCATAAAAATTACATTGAAGTCGGCGCACGCAGATTCGATCTGTTCACTCGTTAGAGGGATAACTGTGAAAGGTGAGATCGTGGTGTGGAACCGACTATCGTGAATGAAGATCTCGATCGCGTGACAGCTTTTGTTCCTATATACGGGGACTTGTTTGAACGACGGCGATGGCAAATCCGCGGCGTGGGCCGCGTTTAGGCGGGTTTTTCCACCCACGTTGCGTTTCATTCGCCGATACCTTTTTAAGGTCAGTAGAACGGGCCACGTGCAGGTGTCCAAATCGTTCTCCGGCTCGATTTGGACCGGTTCCTGCATCGGATCGCGCACGGTTGAGTCAGCAACAATTGTACAACGCCATGCGAGGAAGTTCCACTGCACACAGTTTTGTGAAACGACAACTATCTCAACTATCAGTGATTTTTTTTTCGAATGTTCTTTGAAATTATACAGTTTCTTGAGCGTTTCATTCGAACGCTTGTGGGAATTTCTATACAAGATGCACGCGTACTCCATTTAATTTAATTAGCAAATACACACGTTAAATTCCTTGCAAATTCTCAAAGAGAGAATCTTTTTCCTCCTCTCCGAGCTTTCTTTTCTCCTCCTTTGTCCACGTCACGAAAGAACAGATTCTCGGACGTCAATTAAGCGTCATCGCGAGTAACGCGAGACGAAGGGATGAAACACGAGAGCATAAGGGCAGAGGCTTTTAGAAACGGGATTTCTCGGCGTTGATTCCCCCGTTTGCTTCGTAATTTCCCGTTTGTCCCCCTCCCCCCCTGCCGTGAGCGAAGATTGCATTTAATTGCGCGGAAACCGATCTCGATGCTCGAGGTTGCGAGCCGTGTCCCGATGATAGATCGACGATTAAAACGCGTTACGTGCGACATAATGGTTAACTCGATTGTTGATTGTTTCACAACGATTTCGATACACGATAACGGAGTTTCGAAGATTTCCAAGTCAGTGGTTTTGATCGAACGAGTGACTGTATGTCAGGAGAAATGAAGGGAAATTTCGTGAACACTGAGGTTACTGAAAATGACGTAATTGAAACAAAATGAGAATAATAAATCATTGACAAGTTCTGTGATGTGATGCCAATTCTATTTTAATTGTTAATAATGATAAAATAGAAGAATTATATTGAAGAATAGGGTTATTACATACATGTAAATTTTCTTTAAAAAACAGTATTCAATAGATTATAAATTGTAAATGTAAAACGTTGGTTTTCAATTTATAGTTACAGATTTATACGCAGGCAGATATACGCATAATTCTCGTTGTAAGATGATCTATAAATCACTGGATCGACCAAAATATAAATATTTGCATATTCTTGTCGACAGTAAATAACGTAACTGAATTGCAACAATGAGTGGAAAAAGTATACCTGCATACATATGTGTGTCAAATAAAATAGAATAAGGTGAGAATATCCGAGACATTCATATTTATTCATATTTACGTGCACTGTTGTACGATGTATAATTTATTGTGTTACATTTAGCACAGAGCGTGATAAATGACGTAGGAAGATCCTTCAGATTTTTGAAATCGTTGCAGCGGCACAATGGAAACGACACGCAATATCGTTCGTATTAAAAGATAAATAAAAAATGTCCCTTTGAAAATATCTGGAAAATGAAGGAACATAATAAGAATAATGGAGATAAATCATTCATAAATATTGACGAATAATTTCTTAATACTATTACACGCGAATAATTGGCAATAATAATACAGAATGAATTGAACGTCGATTTTCGTTCAGTTTAACGTACGGGTAAAATCGGCTACTTTCAATACTCACCTTTGAATGAAATATTTTTTCTATCAGGTTCTTCAAATTTTACTACTAAATAATGTGTAATTTAATATACTTCGACCTAATGAAATAAAATGTAAATGCTATAATTGGATTTCGGACATTTATGCAAAAAATAAAATATGCAAAAAGCATGTGAATTTTTTACGGTCGTAAAATATGTAAATGTGCAAGAAAAATATGCACATAGATAATATACGCGAAAGGTACGTAAAATTCACCGTAGGTTGGCCGCGTACAACATCCTCTGAACTAATAAAAAGGCTATTGAGCAGTTTTGTTTTAATTAACGATTTATGGGCTCTGATAAATTTTAAATTTTAAAAAATTACGAGCAATTTTTCCGTACTCTCAATTTTTGATGTTTGTCAATATTAACGTGCATGCGGAAAATCACAGTGTGCAATAATGTGTTTACATTTGTTCGAATCGCTATGGTACTTTGGTTATACCCGTCCCAATTTATGATTGTGTACATAACCATTTACGATAGTAATCAAATATTGATTATTACGGTAGATATGAAAGGAATATTTATCATATGTGTCTACACATCTTTTAACTAAAATATAAATAACACTAAATAGTAATTATCAAAAACATTCTCAATATCTAACTATGATAAACTTTATTCATTTATTTATTTGAGCATAAAGTTATTGACTAAAAAATCAATAATTAAAAGCTCGCGGCACTGTGCGGCGATATATACAGGGTGTTCCAGATCTCAACTGTCAGACTTTGTCAACGTGCTTGGGAGTTCATTTTAGGCACAAAATGTTACACGCGCCACTAGAAGTCAATTCGTCTTTGTTTTCGAGATGTGAAAGGAAAAGCAGTGTAAGCCACATTCCAAGCTATTTGTTTACAGTGATTTATACTATACTGGTTCAGATTGGTTTACACAAATTGTTCAAAATGATCACCGTAAGTAAGCTTATAATATTAGGAAAACTGTTATCGATGGCAATATTAGTTTCTCTTTTTTGCTATTAATTAAACCTAACCTAAAATATATTTCATGCAATCCTATACAGAAAAATTGCACACATCTCGATAATTATCTCTAGTAGTTCTGTTCATATTTTGAAAACAAAGACGAATCAACCCATGGTGTACGTAACATTTTTCACTCGAAATATCTCCCACATACGTTGACAAAGTCTGACCAAAGTTTAGATCTGGATACAGCCAATCATTGCAATCAGAGGTGGCGCTGTAGCTTTAGCTAAAGGTAAGAATACAATCGTTGATCATTTATCGTCATTTATGAAGCAAAGTTGGAACGTAATCGTTAATTTCGATTAAAAATCATTGAAAAAATTTAATTTAATTTTTTGCTCAAGTAATATCTGAATTAATTTCTTTGGTAGATTGAGCGAGCAGCTCGTACGGGGACGAAATTCGTTGCCTCTCCCTCACAATTTCGTGAAATTCGCGGCATCAGCGTCTGCGACAGCAGTGAAAACGTTGACGAATAATGGCGGACAATTGAAAAAAAAATTCTGGAAAGACGATTCCCTCGGCGAGAAAAATCCAAGTGAGACGCACGGAGTATACGCGCGTCGAGAGCGATAACGCCGTGGATTTTAATGGTTTTACGATTGTCCTCGCTGTGAAGGGCGAATTAATAATGCCAGGAAACGGGCGGCCATTGGAAAATCCGATATCGACGACTGGTTTGCCCAGTGAAATAATGCTTGGTGAAATAACGCGTTTGACTTTCTACTCGACTCGATGATACGTAGGACGCGCGGAACGTGCAAGTTGTTAATCTTTCAATTTGCCATGCGCGCCGCGGTTCGATAAATTTTCAGCCGAAGTATCGCGGTTGCAACTCGACGTTTTATTGTCGTTCGAAAAAGGCTCCAACGGGGGAAATTAATAGAATGATCGTGGGACCGAGAGGTTATTTCGTGTCGTAGGACCGTGGGCAATTTACCGGGGAGGATTCGACAGAAAATAGTGACAGGATGAAGCGTGAAATGTGTGCGTTGTAAAAGTGTCGCGATATTTGGAGATGGTTGGACAAATTGTTTCCTAAAGTTCGAGGTTGTGAGTGAGTTTTTTACAGTATATCAGCAATGAGTTTCACTCCAATAAAAATGATCCGTGACGGTGAATGTGTCCCAAGACTGTTTGCTATTATTATTTCTATTCTTGTTTCAAATTAATAATATTATTCAATGTACAATTATTCGATTTTATATTTACATTTTATTTTATATTTGTATTTACAATTATTATTTATTTAAACGATTGTGATTATTCAATAAAATTTGTTAAGCAAAGTATCCAAGTATACTATTTTTAAAAGTATAACAACAGTAGCTGTATCAATTTTACGCAAATTAATATACTCACGAAGAATCTCATGAACGCGTGAAAATCTTTAGTCTAGTTGTAACAAGACTCTACAACCAGAATTCAATTATTGTTATTATAATTATAATATATTATGAATGGTTTCAAAGATTTTTAACAAGATCTTTGAAAGATTCCTTCCCTCCCGAAAAACAAGAAACGAAGAAACCGAACGTCAGAAAAATTCGAGAACTGCACTGTGAAAAACTGCCGCGTCAAAATTCCCTCTCGAAGGCATCCTTCATTCCCCCCGACAGCGTTGCCCATGCAAGGTTACGCGAACGAAACCGTGACGGAGAGAAGTAAATCAAAGACTAAATCATCCAGAATTTGACTTTTTTTTATTTCGGTGAAATCGTTTGAATGGAAAGGAATTTGAAACGGGTCGATGGTGGGGGAGTGGAGGATGGGCAAAAACGTTAATCGATGGAATTCCACGATTTTCGTCGATATTCTCGACGCCGTGCCCTGGCCGCGTCGCAATTTCACTTCTCGCCTCTCTCTTTCTTTCCGCGGGGAAGAAGTTTCAAGGGGAAGAGTTTCGCACAAAAGGAACGGGACGGTGGGAGGTAGAGAAGGGGGGGTGGAGAGGCGTGCACAGAGAGAAATTCCAGCGACGTCTCGCGCGTACCCGGAAGAGTTATGGCTCGGGGGACACGAAGAAACACGGCATGCATTTGCGAGTAACCGTATAATAGAGCCACGTTGTAGCGATGCCAAATAATTTCGCCGGGGTCAGCCCGAAATTTTCGAAATACAGAAACTGCGCGCCGCCTCCCGGAAGTCACTCGCCTCTTCCTTCTCCTCTCGCCCCTTCTGGATAATATAACGGGGATAGGAAAAGAAACGGTGCTGCCGCCTCGTGTTCCACCGTTCAACCGGTGGCAATGAGAAAACGAGAACTCGTCGGTGGAATTTTTGGGACGAAGAGAGGAGAGAAGCGTTCGGTGCTGGAAGAATTCTTAAGGGGTTGATTAAGGAATTTTGGTGGAAGCTGTTGTTTCATTGTTGATTCCGTCGAGTGTGGGAAATTTAGTGTTGGCTCGCGATGGTTTGTTCTTCTTTTTGAAATTGGTCATAAAATTAGATTGGTTGAAACGAATTGTTATTTCACTACGTTACTATTTTATTTTTTTTTTAGTTTATGATTAGGGAGATCGAGAAATTTTGTTTTGTTGTTGTCTTACAATTGATGTTTAGATGATCGAATTTGATTTAAAGTCATTTGAATTATAATTTAAAATTATTAAATTCATTAAGATTGGAAATAAGTTCTTTTGTTGTTTTGTTGAATAAATTTAGCGTTGTTTTTTCTTTTTTTTTTTTTTTTGTATATAATTAAGAAATACTGTCGAGTTATTATCTCACTGTTTCTTCGAATATAGCAAATTCAATTTTGCTTCGCAGTGTTTTCTTCTCTTTTTGGTAATGTACAAAATTCTGAATATTTGCACGAGGTGCAGAAATATACAAAGATAAAAGAAACTTTTGTTCACTTGTTCATTCAGATAAAGATTTCAAACATTTTATCTTCAATAATTAAAGTATCTTGACACATTCTAAAAAAATTGACCGACCGCATGTACGTGTGTGATTTAACACAGGATGTATAACCTCTTGCGCTGGTAACTGGTTCACGGACCATAAAGAGTGACCAAACCGTATACAATAATTCGTCTTCTTTTTGAATTCATCGGTATATCACTGGAAATGATAGAGATTACTAAGAAGTAATAAATTTATTGTTTGTTTTGCCCGAGTTATATTTCAATATACTTAAAACTGAGAAAATATTGCAACTTTGGGCCAAATATTCTCGACGCGTCATTTCAGCGTAAGAGGTTAAATACCATCACGAGGTGCATTGGCAAATGTTACCAAAATGTATTATTTTCGCACCGACTATCACTGGACATGGACAACGCGTTGTTATTCACTGGACATTCGGATGTATTTGCAGCTCCGAAATAGGGTACGCTGGTTCGCCGCCAAGGGAGGCTCTCACCAGAGGCAGGAGCATAGATTCCGTGGACAGGCCTTTTCATCCGAGCGACTGGGTCGACGTGAACCTCGAAGTGCCGAGTACACCGAGGGCAAGTTCCGCTCTCACGAATTTAACCGTCGACACGAGCCTCTATCCGGCCACCATCCCCACGTCCAGCTGTAAGCTCGCAATTTATCGTTCGCTCGTATTGCAGGCTGTATCCTTAACGAGAACACGCTCGTTCCGACACGCCGGCTGATAAGGATAGTAACACCGTGTGTCGTGAAGCCCGGTGTGCAGCACACGCTATCGTCCAAAAATTCCCGGCCGCTCTCTCTTATTTTTCGGGCAACGCGTATTTCGCTCGCAAGAATTACGAACAAATCCGGTCGTAATAGTTTCGTCCGTTACGTACGTGTAACAGTTCGCTCGCGTTAATATTCGGACGCTAAATATTTGACAACGGCGACAAAAATCGCGCAACGATAAACCGGTTTGAAGCTCCACTTTCAAAAAGCGTCAAGTTTCATTCTGACATCGTTCACTTTATTCCAAGTTTTTCTTCTGATATTCTGTTCCAAGATTTTATTTTGATGTTTAGTCTTTGTGATAAAGCAAAATAACACAGAATGAACAACGCATTGCTTTACACATTTTACGTTTAATCTGAGATTAGAGGATCGAAAAGATCGAGATCAAAGTATTTAATAATTCCGTTGGCTGCATTAGAAACCCTGGATACAGAATCGAGTTGTCCGATTTAGTTTTCTTGTAAATCGTGAGTCGAACGAGAAGATATCCAGGAGGTGCATTTGGATAATAAATAAAAAAGCAAAGAAACGCAAAGAAAACCTTGTAACATATTTGTGATATATTTGTAAATAAAATAAATATTTGTAATTATTTTCATTATTGACAAAAATTGAAATGAAATGAAACTGAATTGAAATCCAGGTCCAAATCTGAAGGACGTGACACCGATTCCGCCTCCCAGGCGCCGAAAGCGAAACAAGGGCAGGCCCTTGCCTCCGAAACCGGACGAGATCTTGGCGGAAAATTCGTCGAGCAGTTCGAAACGGCACGAGACCGGCGACGAGCCGCTGTACTCGTCGGTGAGATCGCCGAGAAGCAGCGGGGACGAGCAAGACGCGGAAGAGGAGACGAGAATTGATAAACATCGGTCGCAGGACGACGCAGGACGCGATGGAAGAGGAGCCAAGGAGATTTACGAACACAAGGCGAGTTGCGCCCCGTTGCGGAAGATCACCATTGTAAATTCCCTCGCCTCGACTCGATATTCGATATTCACCGGAGAATATTTATCCCCGGCGTAAAACGGGCCGCGCGATTCGACAAACAAAAGAGAATCTGTGAAACAAATATCGACGCGACATTAGGAAATATTTACGGATCGCGTTGAATCGAACCAACCGTTCGTTATGAGCGAGGGTTGGGCCGTGCAGGGGTGCGAGGACTGTGGTTTTTGTGCTGAAATAAAATCGAGGGATGGATTCTTTTGTTCTTTTGCGATAAATGTTCTTTCCTTTATTGCTTGCTTTCTTGCTTGCTTTTTTTTGAAATTTGGTCTTGTATATTTTTCAGGTTTTATGAGTTCGCTCTTTTCAAATTCGATTCCATGTATATTTTTGTATTCATTGTGTTCATTGTGTTCGCGTTTTTTGAAACCGTCGTAAAAGTATTTTTCGATATTTCTGTTAAGTTTTGTCTTTTTCGAAGTTTGATTTTGGTTTACGTTTTTTTTTTATGTTCGTCTTGAAATTCAACTTGTGCTTTAGACTCGAAAGTATTGTAATTGTAAAAAGATTCCAGGAAAGTTCGAAATGTATAAATATGCAAAGAGTGGTACATGAAGAGATTTATCAGGTAAAAATTGTGTAAAAAATAAAATGACGCAATTAAATAACAATTTCTACAGTTACTGCAATATATTCATCTATAAAAAAGAATTAGGTTTGGGATGTTTTTGAAAATGGAATATGTTGTACCATTAACCTTGTACATTCGGATAATATCGAAAAGGTATATTTGCAATTTTCACTTCAATTAAGTCATTAATATCAAGTTGTAGAAAAACAGTTTATTTATACGTACGTTATAAGAAAACATTGACTGCATTGAAATTAACGATACACGAAGCGTAAACTAAGAGTGTACTGAAAGTAATTTTGATGAAATGCACCTATTTGAATTAACGCGGCAGATAAATCCCAATAGCAGTAAAAAAATACAAGGTGTCCCATTTGAAAGAAATGCTCCACGCAATTATTTCCTAAACTATTGCCGGTTACGTGTCCATCGTAAGAAGAAAAGTACAGTTTCGTTCAAAAATACAAAGATCGAAACACTCTCTGACAATCACAAGATATCCCTCTCGAGACAAAAAATAAGTTTTACTCGAAACACATTTCTCTATAATGAATAAACACAGTTCACTTAAAATTTTATAAAAAAAATTTAATTTTAATGTTTTTATATTTTATACAACAGCCTCGAAAGTGTTAACGAATTGGACGGATTTGCAGGTGAACGGCACCGGAAGGATAATATCGAGCGACGTGGTTTCCGGCAAGAGACCCTTCGAGAGCAGCCAGCATCAGCGCAAAGTCCACGAGAGCGAAGAGTACGAGAGATTTGCGAGGAGCCGGACGAGCAAGGATTCGTCGACCCCTAATCGCGAGGAGAAGAGGCGATCGAGGGAGATCGAGAGGCAAACGAAAGATTCCTCGAGGGACCACGGGAAATCGGGCAGCAACGCGAGGCCCAAGAACTTCAGCACCGTCAGTCTGCCGAATTACGACGAGTTGGACGTGGCCAGGCACCGGCCGGAAGAAAACGACGAGCACGAACAACGCCGGGACAAAACGAGGAAGGCCAGGAGACCCGTCAGGAGCAGTACTGGATCGCTTCCGGCTGAATCCTTCCTCTCGCCGTTTTCGGAGGTATACGCGACCACCCTACGAATTTTCCGGGATCGGTTGTCTTTCTCAGACAACACCACGTTTCGGGGCAAACCGCGTCCTCCGCGTCCTTCGATTCTCTCTTTGGTCCGTTCTCTCTTTTGAGAAATCGTCACTACTTGGATTTTCATCTGTAACGTCGTGTAGTTGCACACACGTTAAGGAATAGATGTTCAGTTTACACCAGATCAACGAAACACTGTTTTTGGTAAAAAGAAGGTATACACTTTTTTTTCGTAGTAATCCATTATTTTTTTACGCGACTGTGAAAGGGTTAATTCTTGTTTCTTGTATACGAGAGATTTTGGACAATCGGATGCTTCAATTTCAATTTAAGGAGCGCCCGTCCAGTGTTTTTGGTTTTTGAGGATCAATTTCTGAATATAATTTTCACTTCTTTGGTGCTTTGTTTCCAGAGACTTTGAACAATTAACTATTTGAATTTTAATCTCAATTTCTTGAATTTTGGGCAATTAAACGAATGCATGAAATTTCCTCTTAATTTCATGCTCCTTTCTATCGCCTTTCTTCAGAAACGTTCTTCGAATATTTAAATTATTTCACCGTTTCGCCTCATAGAAATTTCAAGTCGCAAGCTTGACTTCCCGAAACTTCAACGCCGAAACACACCTACCACAACCAGCAACAAATCTCTTGATTAATCAAGACGTAGAATACGACGTTTCGGTTCTTCCGCTGGTACGTTACCTCGCTACGTTAACCGCATCGTAGAGGAAACGTCTGCAACGAAAGGGTTAAATCCAGGCTGACAACGATCCTCAGTCGGATAACGAGCGAATTTATTCTAATCCACAGAAAACGAGCGTACGACTGGAGGACTACATCCCGAGGTCCGATAACCTATCGCCGTATCAAGTCCTGGAGAAGCTGAACTGCGGCGCGAACAGTGTGGTTAGAGACGAATTCGTGAGGTACGACACGGATAAACCGGAGGATTGGGAGTTGGGCGATGCCGGTAGCTGCGAAGTGAATCGTCAACGATGCTTCACCTTGGAGGTATGAGTTAATCAATTCATACTTTTGGCGGCGGTCAAAAGGAAGGTTTCAAGACGAGAAAAATGTTGCAACTTTGCAAGAACCGTAACTGATAAGTAGACTTTATGGATCTTTATGCAGACTCGTGTTTTTGAGAATGTGATTAAAAAATTGGAATCGTATATTTTTTTCATCTTTTTAGCTTCGAGTTTCTTACAAACTAACTTAAAAATCTATAGTTTATTGACGAGAACCAAAAAAATATGGTTAATGAAATTTTTATTTGTACACGTATAAAACTTTAATTTTAACTCTCTTTTGTCTGTCGCTGTATACATTTTCGTACAATTGGTGTGCAAATATTCTAGATTCCAGATAGCACAAAGAGTTATTATATTAAATAAATATAAATATTCTAGAGAAAATAAAGAATTACTACGTTATTTGAGACATGGCTTAATCAGTTGACACATGACACATTTCAATGCCTATAAATATCCTAGAATTTAAAAGCAAAAGGGGTAAAGAGAAAAGAATTGCTGTATTATTTGACGTATCGATCAATGAATTAGCAGACGAGTTTCGGCATAAACGGTGTATGAATATTCTAGAATTAAAAATTAATGAATAACGTAAAGAATCATTGTGTTATTCGAGGTATGGACCAATCAATTGGTATATGAATTTCAATATGAATAATGCACAAATATTCCGTAGCTTAAAATCCAGAAATGAAAGAATTATTGTGTTATTCGAAGCATTAACCAATGAATTAACTTATGAATATCAGTATGAATAGTATATAAATATAGTATAGAACTTAAAATTCACGGATAAAGTAGAGAATTATTTTATTACTCGCGATATTTTACTTTGTTACTTGGAGTTGGCGGATAAATTTTGAAAGTATAAATAATGCATAAATTATTCCTTAATTTAAAATCAATAGATATAGTAAATAATGGCCGTTGTATTTGAAGTATGGACCAATGAATTTCTGTACAAACAGTACATGAATATTCGGGAATTTACAATTAATAAATGAAGTAAAGCATCGCTGTATTATCCAATTAATTAATCTGTTAATTGGTACATGAATTGCTACAGTATAATCACTGCATAAATATTCTGAGATTTAAAATCAATGAATAAATTAAGATGTTACTATAGCGTTTAAGACATGTATCGATTAATTAGTACGTTAATTTCAACTATTGCACGATTATCCTAAAATGTAAAGTTAGAAAGTAAGGACAGGAGAGGTCCATGTTAAACAATGACAGAAATATAATATTGTGTAATAAATGTGGATAATGTTACAAATAAATTAAAATGTTTAACGTACAACGTGTATAAAATGCACAACGTGATCTTAAAAGTAATGTTTGAAAGAATTTTTCAGTAACTTACTTTTAAAATTGTCACTTAAACTTATAATAATTACGTCGTTCGATTCTCGATAATAAGAATGAGACGTAAAATACTAATCAAGAGATTATTTAATCAAACGCATAGTAAATCCACCGAGACTATTGCATGTATATTTCTATTATTACAATAATATTAAGTAGTATTCACAATTTTTGTCGAATTAATGTAATTTCAATGAAAATCCAAAAGCCAAACAATTAAAGAACTCTTTCTTTAGAAACGTTTCTCCACGTATAACTAATTTGATTCGAAAGAGACAAGTTCTGAAAATTGTATTAAAATCAACGGCTGAAAGTATCGAGATAGATACAGAACACGAAAAAAGGATTTTCAGGATACTTTTGACGTGGACGAGGGGAGTCGAGTTCGCGAGGACGGCGAGGACGTCGTCGATTTCTCCAAAAGTCCAACAGACGAGGGAAGAAGTTCGTCCCTTTTGGCGAATAAAGATGTTCCAGCATCGACGATCCACTTGGAAAAGCCTGAAACGTTTGGAAAAACAGCGTCGCCGTTCGTTGGCCAGCCAGAGTACGCCGAAGTGGATCCAAATAGGTTGGTAGAGATTATCTTATGGTACGGTGTTCCGAGGGATTAAGTGGGTTTAATTGAGGTGCCCAGATGCCGACCGTTGTAAGTCCATATTCCGTGGTCTTAACGTTCTGACCATTGTATAATCTTCTCTCGCCACTTTCTAAACTTATATCTACCGAGCTGGTTTGCTCACTGTGCACACACAGTCAGTATAATAATATTAGTTATTGCTTGGTATAGTAACATACAGATTATTACGGATAAGATTGATGAAATTTTGGTAGGTGTTTCCTTGAAAATTATACATACGTATGTTAGTACGTAATTTTATTAACTCTCACTGAATTTGAGTTCCTGTTCCGGTATCAAACGTTGCAACAAGAAAGATAAATATCAAGCGTAGAAATTAGTCGAGGAAAAATAAAGAAAATTATTCTGTTCGAGAACAAATAACCTCAAGAGAAAGTTATTTGCTAGTTCAAACGAACTGACGCAATAAGATGATTTGTTATTTAAACAATCATTTTTCAACCTGCCTGATCTCTGGCTTTCTCGCTTTCTTGTGCAGATCTCACCCAAAGTATGATCCACCGAAATTGACTGACAGTTGCAGAATATCGTACGCCCGTGAGTCGTCAGTGTCTAAAGAGCCGTTTTTCCTCGACGAGGCGAAACATCGTTCAGCTTTAGGTAAATACGAAACGAAAAACAAAAATTGTTTCCACCTTTCGTTGCTGTGTGCTTTGAAAAATAACCCTCGTAATAATACGACGTTCAGTTCGGCACGATACATCAACCTGTCGGTGTTCCTTTCCCTCCTAAATCCTAAATCCCAAAAAAAGAAGAAAAAGAAAACAATAGGTCGAAGTAGAACGAAGCTTCGTGAAGAATCTATTCTACAATTATGACTTTCCTGATCTCTGAAATTATTGAAGATTACACGGGTAGTTGATTTTCTTTGGGATATTTCTTAGAAGGAATTTTAATTAACTTCCACTCTATTAGGATTCAGAGGCATTTAACGTCAAGATCTTAATGGAGATCTCCGCTCGAAATCTAAAATTTAATTAATCGAGATTTTAATTGGAGCTTTTTAATTCGAAATAAAAATGACGAGTTTGACGGAGATGAGATCCAACGATAAGTTCAGCGTTTACATTCAAAGTGTATCCAAACAATTCTATTTGAATATTTAAAGGAGATCAAGTACTTAAAATCCAAATTTTTTTACTACGAATTTAATTGCTAATTATCTCGACTCGCAATCATTCGAAATCAATCTCATTCGAAAATCTCACAATGGAATCTCAAAATCCATACTTGCACGCTTGAAAAATCTCCGGAAACCCGACAATCGGCATTATTATTCCAAAATCTGGATTCACGAGCAGAAACGGCCCGAGTTTATCTCCGGTGAAACTTGATTCTTAACAGGTGCGATCGGTGGGTCCGCGAAACCGAAGCTGGAACCCGATCGATCCGGCGAATCGAGGGTAATGTTCGCCAACGAGATCGAGCCGAGTGAAGACACCTGCGAGTCGAAAGACTTGCACAGCCAAGGGTCCAACCTGATCAGAACCATCTCCGAGGAGTCCTTGCCTCGCGAGATGCTGGAGGAGCAGGAGCTGGACGATTTCTTCGACGCGAAGCTCGCTAAAGACGTCCACAACAATTTGAAGAAGAGCCTGGACGACTGGAAGACGAAGACACCGCCTCCGAGTCCCGAACCCAAGGCGAAGCTCGTCAACTCGGACTCGGATCATTCGACTTTGTTGAAGGTTCTCAAGGAAGAGACTGCGGAGGAGAGTAACCTAAGCTCGATGACTCCGAGTCTGACGGAGTTGGAAGCCGCTTTGTCGGACATGTTGGAGACGGAAGACTCGCAGGAGGGATCTAAAGACGAAACTAAATCGAGCTTAACGGACGAACAGCTGATTGCGAAGAAGGTAGAACCCGATGCCCGCAGTTCAGACAGTCGCATTGGCAATGAAAATCCAGATGATACGGACGAGGTCGTGCATGAAATCCCAACGTCCTTGAAACAGATCCTCGAAGAGAAGAAACTTCCGTTGAGGAAGGTTTCGTTTTGCGCTTGGGAGGAATCCGTAACGAAGATGGATACTCGCAACGATCAAGCATCAATCGATCAGGCTGATCGTTCGGTGGATCTAACGACGAGTGTCTCTCGGTTGGACGAGGACCGAGGAGTGGACAACAAGGGCTTTTCCTTGGACGTACCGCCGGAGAAGCCGAGCAGGTTGAACAGGAGTCTGGATGATCTCGTGGAGGACGCGGACGTTGTTCCAACGCCCCCTCGAAGGAGGAACAGAAGCCTCTGCGCGGCGAAGAAGGAGCCTGAAGTGGCGCAAAATGGCACCGTCTCCAAGCACCTCTCCAATGACAGACTCATTTAATTGTCCCAAGTGATGATCTCCGAGGGATGTTTCTAGTGGATGTAGTTACTGTTGGTGGAACCGATGTAGCGTGGTTGTAAATCGAAGCGCTGAGTGGCCGTGCTGATTGACGCCACACTAGCCCGGGTGAAATCGGATGAAACTGTTGACTTTGCGAGTAGAACTCCATTTGTATGACGCTTGTTTGTACAATGCGTCTCACAATCAGTGTCTCAGGACGGATTACGTTGCGACCGAGTAGTAAAAACGAGAATTGAAAAGAATGTTTTCACTAAAGCTCAACGTGTTTGGAAGAATCGAGTTTGAAAATCGATCAACGTTATATTATTATTAGTATTGTATTGTTATTAATTATACATTGATTATTTATTATATATCGAATTAATACATGTATATTATATATTAACTATACATTCAATTTATCTAATTCTAGTTGTGACGAAGAAGAATAACTAACGTAAGGTTACTCCACGTAAAGAACATGAATAAAATTTTTCTGCAAATTTTTTGAAAATTTATCAACACTAGGATAATTTTCAACGAGACGCGTTAAAAGTCTGTTTTCCTGAAAACGAATTAAAATTTTACTCTACGTTTTCGCACGCAGAATATCGATTATTCACGCCTGTTACGGAATTGATCTATATTTATTTATATCTTCAAATTTAATGTTTGATAAATTTTCAGACAAATGCATATTATAAATGTATAATTATAGTTCATACACCAGGAGTTTATCTCTCTATTATTGATTTTTCATTCGCATAATAATAACAAAAGTTGAGGTTCGGACATTGATTAAAATTAAATATTCAAATAAATGGAGTTCTACCGTAAAAGTTATTTATCGATCTATTGTAACTTTGGAATCACTTCAAGTTTGCGTTGTGCATGAATATTTTATCTTTTTGTTTCAACGATAAAATAGTTTTAGCAACTATTTCCCATTCGACTTGGAATTTTCAGATTAAAATTCCCAAGGGATATTTTTGAAAAGATTAACGTTGAAAGCAGGAATCTATCGAATCTGTGATCTATGTATATATATATATACAATCGGTTCAATTTACCAATTTTATGCAATTTGTCAATTTTAAGAAGAGCGTTAAAGTGTGCCGGTGCAAGGAGATGAAATTACGAGTAGGCGAGTGAGAAATTGCAATTGCGACGTGTGCAGTGACTGAACAGTCAATGAATATATTATTTATGTATATTTCTTTGTACGTGCATGTTGTCACGGACACCGAATGGATTTCAACGGAGCGTCGTCGGTCCCCGATCGATATTGATTTAATCCAGTAGTCAGTCTTTCGCGAGATTTTCCAACGAACGGACCACCAGATAATCACGCAATTTATATGCGTACATATAAAATGTTGATTATATTGATTTTCTGTAAACAAATGAGCCTTCCGCGAATTTCAGGCAGAACAACGCTCGTAACATGCTGGCTGTGTGTTTGCGTTCGTACCTGGAATGTTCTTTCCTCGTTTTTTGAGAAATACCGAGCCAAAATCTATCAAGTGCACTCGCACTTTGAATTGTGCGCAGTCATACTGATATTTTGAATTTGATATTTTAGCAGGATACAAGATGCAGTAACTTCTTTTTTAAAAATGCACCTAGCAACGCTTCTTCGAGGTCTCCAATCTCCAAAACAGTACCGTAATTATTACAATGAAAATTTTCAGTTGATTGCTGCTGGTGACTGAAATTTTTCAGACGAATACTGCTTGTTCTCTCTTACGATCAATATAGTTTCTCGCGAATTTATATCAACTTTTACTTTGCCAGTTCGAAGTTTCGAATTCACACGCGAACCACTTATTCTATTTTATCATCAAGTAATTTTATCGATAGAAATCAAAATAATAACAATCGGCAATATGAATATCATTTTACAACACTTTCAATCATCGTGAATAATTTTACGTTTCGTGATATCGATCATTCGATGTGCAACAACCTAATACAAGCAAACAGGAGATTATTCTACGAGCAAACATAAACGGAGAAAATGCATTGTAAACCTATGAAACACAGAGTGATTTCAACCTAAATAAACTTCGACCCTCGACCGATTTTACGACCTCGGTGTATCACTTCTGCCAACAATACACACGCAAGATTATTTGTCCGGGGCAAACATTTTGGAAAATCACGAGAGTCCAGTGGCCACCGGCGCAACAGGAACGAAAACGACGAAGATGGACTCGTTAGTAGATGAACAAATTGTGTCAACGGTCGACGATGTTGGATGATTATAAATAATTTCACGTGTTTTGTTTGTTGTTGCTGTAATAAAGATCAAGCTATTCCCGTTCGATTTATTTCGCCAGCGGCGGTTCGACGGATCCCGAAAATCCTTACCTTTCCCCGTCGCTATCCCTCTGTGGGAAACTTTCTAACGAACTTGTCGCTTTCGAGGAAACGAAAATCGCGGAACTTCGTTCGCAAAGTTTCCGATCAATGGGATCGCAGGTGTTGGCGCCTTATTGTTGCCGGTGATACTCGTCAGATTGTTTGGCGAAGCCGATGAACAAGCTGCCGCGTTCGCCTCGAACTGTATCGTAAATGATGCAATTGCTCTCGGTTCTCGGCCGATGTTTAATTGAACATTGTCGCCGGCGTCGTCTTTTTCCCGCTTTTGAAAAGGAATTTCGAAAGTTCGAAGTTTACAAAGGTGTCAGCGACGGAGTGGAATTTCGAGAGAAATCTTCCCTTCGAGAGGAGAAATTTAAAATTCCGTTGCAATCAGCACGCGCGACAAGCGATAACACGTTGGCCCGTGGTGTATGTATGTACGCGCCGCGAGAAGTGTAGAGAAAAATATACAAAGCTTTGCGGCAAATTCCATCACTCGCGTAACTCCATCAACTGACGCGCTCCCTAAAACGAGTTTTCACAAACCGGTCCATCAAAAATTTCCACCAAACAACAAACGAATTCGAGTTAACACGGATTCCGCATTCCGCAGCTCCTCCGAGCCGAATTGCTTTCGTTCGAAAAACAAAAAAAAAAAAAAGAAGAATTTATCTTAATTCCTCGTGCAAGCCTAATCTGAAAAATTTAAAAACAAAGATTTTTTCACATTTAAACTGCGATATTTCGAAGTGGTACTGTAATTTCTATTAAAAAAGGAAAAAACAAAAAACAAAAACGTTTGAATGCAAATGGGAATTAATAGCTGTCGGCGTATTATACGACGATTCCGTGTCAATGTTAATCTACATGCTACTGTGTACACGTAGTAAATCATTTAGGGAAGTACAACATTGGTCGATTTGTTTGATTTCGATGGGAGTCGAATTGATCGTAATTATTTGTAAATATAGGATTCCTCCTCGCGGCATTGAAAGAAAGAAATTGCCTCAAATTTCTTTGAATCTACGTTTAAGAGAGAAATGTATAATTTTTTGGTAATAACGATAAAATACGTAGTAATATTTGATAATAATTTAACATTTAATATCATTAATACATCTGTCATTTTCTCGTTTTGTTGCGATTGAACTGTAAATTTTTGAAAATCAACAAAGCAGGAGATAGAAAATTGTTTCACTTACAAAGCGCATCATTTACACATCTTTTTATTTTTATCACACGTATGCGTCTTTTTGTTGTCGCACGATATAAATATTTAAAAGTATAACAAACATGCATAAAATACATGCAAATATATGTAAATCTTGCAATCGGGGCATCGTCGTAAAATTTGACTAGTGGTGCAAATGGATTGACCTCTGCCCCTCCTCGACTAAGCTCGTGCCGTTACCCACCGGGAATAATTAGCAGAGTCGTCTTTCGTCGCAGTGATACGCGAACCGCTCTCTTCATCTCGAACGAGATTAATCTCGCCGGAGGGTTGGAAACGGGTGGCGTGGCCGTGGTCTCTTTCCCGTCTCGAGATGGCGAGAAACCTGCTTCTTCCGGCCGGTCCAATCACGTTCTGCTTTTTCTTCGGAACAAGCTGCTTCCTGAATGCCAAACGCTGACCCCAAAGAATCGACGGAGCCACCGGTTCGTCCTTGCCACGGTGGCTCCTATATACATATATATATATATTCGCAACGAGCGTCTGATCGAGATAATGCCACGGAATTCGTTCCACGCACACACACACACATATTGTAGAGTTCAGTTCCTTTACTCTTATTAAAATTATTTTCAGCGGATCTTTCCGAGTCGAACCGAATTTTGGTAGATCTAGCGAGATGGAATAGAGATATCAATCCCTTGTCTTGCATTTTCTCGATCTTAGATGCAGAGGTGGACTAAAGGTATTCGCTCACTCGACGAGAAATGATCGATACGTCAAACTGTTTAAACTTTGTTCAAACAGAATCGCGTAACGATATATGAAATAACATACTTTTTTTTAAGTACGCGAATTTACGATAGAGGAAACAAACGAACATGCATGCTTCAAAGATGAAGTCGATTTATTATAAAATAAAAAATATTGCAACATTTGTTACAATAAATTATAAAATTGAACACAACACGCGTGATTCTCCACTATTAAACTTTATCAATCAATATATAAAGTTATAAAAGCACGTTTCACATGTAATAAATTCAGAACAATTATTTGTAGAGATTGAACATGTACCGATGGGTTAAAAAAAATTGAAAAGTCGATCACTTTGGCCTCAAGTAACAATCGTGTTTGACGTGAAAGAACCACGAAGAACAAGAATGATAAACTGTCACGAGAAGAGCTCGCTGTTCTGTCAACGCGAGTTAGTCGGCATTGTTGTTTCCGGTTGTCTGCCTCCAGACCAGCTTTCCATTTACCTATTACGTTTTTTGATTATCTCTGAAGAGTCTACTTAGTTGTCGTGCGTTCAATGGGACGATCTTAATCAGTTCAGGGGCGCAGCTAAGAGGAAACGAGCGTAGCCGGAATTACATGGATCGATCGATGAAAATCGCTGCTAATCGATCGATCTAATTATTTCGTGTTTCATTAATCGGACGTCTTCATTAAGCAGCCGCGATCGAAGTGGGGCTCGCCTCGGACTGGCCACCCTAACACCAAGCTCTGGATGATTTGCACGACTTCTTCGACTTCGCCGGGCGTTGTCCCACTTACCAACTTCCCTTCGAATCTCCGATATTCGCCTCCATTCCCGATGCAGACGTGAGTAAATGAACGAAATCACTTCCGCTTCAACTGCTCTCGCTGAATCGTTGCTAACTCTCCTACGACTCGAGTTTTCTTTCCTTTTTCCCTTCTTGGATATGACTTCTTTATGATTTCGGAGGTCTTCTTTATTTTTTCTCTGATTCATGATTCCCTTTTTTTTTTGTCTGTTAGCGAAGTATCAGATTATGTGCATAATAAATTTGTTCCGTTGCACTCCTCCGTTTCAATTGCTTTCGCTGAATTTTTGTAAATTTTCCTACGACTCAAGTTTATGTTATTTTTTTGTGGAACGATGATACGTATGCAAGTATACCTGTTGTTAAAATTTTTAAAACGATATAATACTACTATATTTTAGCAGGAAAAGTGAAATGATCTTTCATAGATCAAAGAATTTCTAAAGTGTTACTGTATTAGTTTCATAACTAGAAGTGTCATAAAATACACATGCAGTTTGAAAATTTTATTATCTACAACAAAATGTCTTGAAACAAATACTAATGGATACAAGTATAAGGTATTATGTTTAACTGGAGAAATGAAATATTTCATAGATCGAAGAAGTATTGCTATAGCAATGTTGTAAAATGCGGTTTAAAAATTTTATTATCTGCAATAAAATGTAACATCGGATATTAAAAGTAAATATTAAAAATAACAAATATCGGTAAGACATTCTTATTGGGATTATTTGTTCTTTGAAGAATTTCATATTGACGAAAAAGAGTCAGTAATCAACGAAATTAATTCTACAGAGATTTTTAGTTTACTCTAGCTATCTCTGAAATATGTTGATAAATTCATCTATTTATGTTTGTTTAGAGATTACTTGCGATATGTCGATAAATTTATTTATCAAATATACATGTGGAGAGTTTAGTTATTTTTGAAAAACAGCACACAAATAAAAATTCATTTTTTCAAAAATATATCTTGCGTTCAATCTAGAAATAAATCGCTCTCATAGTGAATAACAAGCAAAATTTCAATTCTATTTTAAACGAACATTTAGGAGATTCATTTTATCACTGAAAATGATTTTAGCGGGGGTAACCCAGAAAATCGGGCCTCTCCAGGTGCAACGCTGATGCAACGAAAATTAGCGATTGGTTGATTTGGGTGATTCGTGAGGGATCGCGCCTGTAATTTGTTTTTTATTCAAATGTTTGCATATAAATAAAATTTTATGACAAAAAAGTCTTCATTTCCTAGTCACAACAGTTGCTTCTGAGCCTTTCAGTGAGACGAATCGTACTGGGGTCGTACAAATCGTGCAGTTTTCTTTTTATAGATAGAGTTTGTTTGATTATCTCTGAAAAAACGCAAAGTTCAAAAACATCAGATTCTCTTTACGCAATGAAATTCCAAGAAACAAATCAACGCAATAAAAAATATAACAAAAATCACATGTAATCAAAATATGAACTATACGTATTTCATAAAATCACCGAACTGACTTGACACGTGGAGCAGAATTAGTTCACATGTATAGAATTAAATTAATTCGCCGACAATGCAATTAATTTACACGTAGAATTTGATCATGGAATATTATTTATATTTTTCTCTTTATAATAATTCATTCTTCAAATTGTATTGTCCTTTGTCTTCGTTCATTCTTTTTTACTTCTAACGCTCCCTTTTATTATCCCTTTCTCTCTGCGTTGACAAACATTTTTTGACTTTTATTTTCACGCTCCGTCCGCGTATTTCGAATTTTATTCGCGTGATTCCACGAATGTCCGAGTTTATCGAAAATTGTCGCGGATGGCAAAGTAGAAATATCCGTTTATATTCCGTTTCTAGCACCTTGTATCTTCTGTCGTGTATGTACGCGAACGTACGTCGATAAAAACGCGAATCACTCGGAACAAAGTAAATTTCATTGATTTGGCAATTTCGGTGGCCGAAATCTCGCCGATAGACTGCGAAATTCAATCCTCTAATCTGATGACATAGTTTCGTTAATGCTAGGAATTATCGCAGCAATTACGACAAATAAATTTATCCGACTGAACCAATTTTCTTTAGCTGTAAATTAAATTTGAATTTTGGATCTATTTACCCTGTCGCACATAAATAATTGAACAGCAAGTGTAATTTCATGAAAAGCTTAATATTCTACTTGACGTTTTTACAATTACGATTGACGAGTTATCTATATTTTTGCGATAATTGAAATGGAATTAGTCGAATAAAATAAAAAAAATAATAAAATAATAAAATAATTCTCTGTAAACTATAAAATTCTCTTTATATAATAAAATTCTTTATTTTTGAAATACCTGCATCATCCAAGTCTCTCATATTTATTTCTAGCAAATGTAGTAACAGTAACGGTGAAAAATTGTAATTGATAATTTAAACTGTTGTAACTTTTTGAAATAAAATCATGAGTTGGTCTCATTTTGAAGGTCGAGATTACTCTACTTTCACATTCTTGAGTCCGTTTTTTTCCAAAGATGATTTCACACATCGTGTAAAGTAAAGACACTCTTCTTCGCGAAGATTGTAAAAATTCGAACGTCTCTCTAAGAGCAATAAAGTTTCGAAGATTGAAATCTTTTTAAAATTTTCTGTTGCTCTAAAACTTGCTGTACAATTTGTACATTAAGATTTCTTGAATTTTAATTATTTAATCCTCGTATAGCAAGTTCTTTGTAAAGGGAAGACTTCATTCTTTAAAACTTTGAACTTTTACATTTTTTTGACAAAAAAGCATCCTCACTTTTCCACTCTCATTATTACACGATGTAACATCCTCTTTGAAAGAGAGATCAAATGGATTGTTACATTATTTTGCAATCTTGCAACAGGAATATAAATGAAAGTATACTACAGCTGATTTGGCAAGAGAAATAGAAACGCAACATTTCGGCAAGAGAAACGTGTCAAATTGAAACGCGTTTAAAATTAATTTCTATTGCAATGATAAATGACAAACGTGAAATAAATTTCGTCAAAAATTGTCGTCAAAGTTTCGAGAGACGAGAGGCATTAAACTCGTGAAAGAATTCGTGGTGCTTGGTGTTCTTTGAAATTAGCGCGAACGGATTATAGGTTGGATCTGTACATGACACTCCTATTAGTGTCGCGGAAGAGAGGGGAAATCAACTTCCTTTTCTTCTTCTCTCCCCTTTATCTCTTCCCCTTTCGAGTATAAAGTCGAACCTTGACAGATTCGGAGTTCCTCTGTGCTCCTCGAAATCTTGTTATCTTATTACTTCGACAAATTACAGGGTTCGGGGAATGTTGTTAGAAGGTCCCTGCGTCCGAATCGAACGATCTCGCGTTAAGGAAGATTTCTTTCGATAATAGGGGATAACAGATCCCCGAGAGTGAGTAAGAAGTTAATTTTCAACGAGACTGAAACGGACGTTGATCGGGTTACTTTCACAGAACGAATAGAGAGCATTGTTTCGACAATATAAGGTATAAAAAAATGGCAAAAACTTGTACGTATAAAATTCGTGGAGTGTAAAAAACTTAGAGAGAAGAAGAAAGGTTGGTGAAATCTATTCGAGAATCTACAGTCTCGAGCTAGATAGCACGAAAGTTCGACGAAAAACTAATCCAATCGTTCGTAACCAGCGACATTTCGAGCGAACTTATCCCCAAAGGTGGAAGATTCGGATTAAGAGCGTTGATCCAGCGACGAGGATGTCGTCCTAGCAATCGTATTCCGACAGTCTTCCTGCTTGCATTTCGTCCGATATCTGTTTCTAGAACCGTGTGTTCCCGACACTTTCCCTCGAACCCCGCGGCTACTACGACGCCTTTGGATTCGAGAATGGTAGGCTGGTGGCGCGAGTCGGCATTAAGCAGGCAAATTTATGGAGTCGAGCAACTATTTAGATAGGCGGATAGAAGCCGAGCGATTTCGCTTTTTGCTACCAGTCTGAAACCTTTCGCTTCCTCCGTTTCTCTTTCCACTCGCATAGTCGAACGCTCGAGGAACCCGAACTAACTCTCGTCGAGGTATTCCACAGCATTTCCCAAAGTGTTCAGCTGTTTCGATACTCGGCTATTTTCTCGCAAAATTACGAGCGAGAAAGATTTCACTTTGATTTTATTGTTTGTTTAATCGATCGAATTAACTTTCAGAAAGTTTTTTGGACGGATGATGATGGCGAATGTTGAGACTAACTTCGAAAAACGAATTATTCGAATGCGAATGTTATACATATTTTTGCAATTGGAAATAAAATTGACGCTATCATTGTATCAAATTGACACAGTGATGAGAATATTTATATCTGCAGTGAAGAAATAAATGGTTAAATTTGGAAATTCTTTTATTGCCGATGAGAATAAACTATAATGTACATATAATGTATAACATGTAACACAACATAATACGTATAATATATAATATGTATTTTCAATATAAGAATCGTTCAATGTAATGCAACAACATAAAAATCTTCCTTTACAAAGTTGTATTAGTTTATATTATCGACAATTTTCCATTGTTATTAGTTATGCTCTTTACTTTACTATACCATGTGTCACATGTTGGAACATATTGAAAATACATGTTACATGTAATATGTTATGTTACATGTTATATTATATTGTACAACATAAAGGTGAAAAAGTGTAGTGCGACATTTCGTAAGAATAAACGTGTCGAGTGAAAGTTTGACACCCTTCACGTGTCTAAGACCTCGGCGAGGCGTCGAAACCGAAGTAACTCGCAAAGTTTCGATCCCTTATTAATCACCTTCCCCTAATTCCTCGAGGCCCTATCCCGTGCAATTACAAAACATTCGCAGCAAGTTCCTGGCTCTGTTCGATATCCGCGTTGCATTCTCCACCCTCGCCCAAGGTTTCAAACTTAACCCGAACCCCAGTCCAGTCTACTTTCGTGCCTCGAACTTCCGGCCGACGAGGGAGCAAGAAAAGGAGAACAAACGGAAAGACGACGACGGCGGCGAGCAGAAAGAGGCGAGACTAACGCTTCTCTCGTTGGAGCGTTTCGCGGCAGTTTCTTCGCCCCGGCGCGGCGTCGAATTTCGAGGCGGCCGATAAAACAAATCCTACGATAGGCTTCCCTTCCGTGCTAGCGAGGGGCCGGAAACGGAATCGCGGCCGCTCGTTTAAATATCGTCTTAATCTCGCGAGCCGAGGCCACTGAGCCCCGCGACTCTCTTAATTCCGGCCGCGTAAACTTTCAGCCCCCTGACAAATCGCCCGGCCGCGGATTATCCGTCGACGAAAAACTAATTAAGCCGCGGGATACCACGAAACTGTGAGACCGGTTCGTTCGAGGTATCGCGCACCCGACACCGTCCCACCGAACGCAACTTCATTCGTTTCGCAAGTGGCGAGGGGATGGTGTGTATGTACGCCATCGTTCAGATAAAAAATTACCTGCGAAACTTACCTTCTTTAACCCCTTGCGCTGGCAACTGGTTCGCGGACCATAACGAGTGACCGAATCGTACACGATAATAAGTCGCTTTCTATTTCTTTTGAACTCGTCGGCATGATATCACTGGATAGAAATGATTAAGAAGTAACAAACTTATCATTTGTTTTCCCTCGGTTACATTTAAATATATTTAAACTTGAGAAAATTCTCGACGTTGAGATATGCGCTTTATTTTGTATAGCTATTTCTACGTTCTCCGACGTAGCAAGAAGAGATGTTCCTATATTTTATATATCTATATATATATATAATATGTCAAACTTATAAACTTATATACTTATATACTTATATACTATATATAATTCATACGAAGCTATTCTCTATCTAACGTCATTCTTTCTATCTTAATATTGACAGAAACAACACAAAATAAAAAGAGATTTACGTAAAACCTATAACTAATGTCGTTTAGCTACACTCTTATCACGGAATTAAACACAATTACATTGACATATCCATATTGTTTTTCTTTTTAAATATCACTGAAAGTGATTTTAGCGGGAGTAACCCAGAAAATCGGGCCTCTGCAGATGCAACGCTAACGCAACGAAAATTAGCGATTGGTTGATTTGGGTCACGTGATTCGCAAGGGGGCGTGGGGTAAACCTCGAGTAGGAGTGGCGTTGTCTGGTACTGAGCGATCGCGCCTGTAATTTGTTTTCTATCGATTCAAATGTTTGCATATCAATAAAATTTCATGGCAAAAAAGTCGTCTTCATTTCCTAGTCGGAACAGTTTTTTATTTTTAACATATCTGTGTTGTTTCTTTTTTGGTGTGTGTGTGTGTGAAATATTTATTGCCAACATTTTTCTAAAATTTACTTCCGATAGTAATTTTGATATATTTTACACGTTTGGAAAGTACCAGCAATTTACAGGCGTAACACGTTCCACGCTTTCCGAGAAAATCCTCTACGAATCGCCGCGCACAAAGGTATTTCTCGAAAATCGAACCGAGGCCAATTTTTATGAGATACCGGGAATGCTATTTCAAACTTGCACTTACGCGGAGGAATGATACGCGGGGAATCTTAAAGCCGACGTGCAACAATTCGACAGTCGATCCACGCGGCGAACTTTCATTGCGAAAGTCTGATCGCGTGAAAGCTCTTTTACGAGCGGCTCGATATTAGGGACGAGCTTCTTTGAATCTTCTTCCTCTTTTGCTACCAAAGTGTTACTTAAGTTACGTCCCTTGCTCGAGAACTCGAAAATTCCCGAAACGCGATAGCCCGCGAAGATTTAAAGTAATTAATTAAACGCGCATTTGATCGCTAGCGAGATCATATTAGTATAGGCGGGTTAATTTCAAAACACAAGTCGTCGCATTTACAAAACACGATGTAACAGTAAAGTATCAAATTATTATATTCTTTTTGATCTTCGATTAAAAATTTTCTTATATAATGAAAATATGGTAATTTAAACTAGGAACATCTCGATTTCAAATTTTGAAAATTTGAAACTTCTCCCCCCAAACGAAAGAATTTGTCTTAAAATAAATTCAAAGAGTGTGATTCTTGTGTGATTCGGAGTGATCCCAAAACAAAATCAATGGATCAAGGAGGCAATTAATTTTCACACTCTGAATTAATATATTACAAATGGACAGTGAATATTTATGAATTTATAAAAATTTAAAGATACAAGAGTCGAGAATCGTGTACTATTTTGAAATGAAATATCATACGTTCTATTTAAAGTAAAAGAAGAGAAGTCTTAACCTGATTAATAAATTAATTTTTAATGCAAATTCATACTTTTTCGAATGTGACGAAGAAAATAGAATCTCGATAGAAAATTGTTTTATCAAGTATCAAGGGAACTGTACCGTTCTTTGGATATTTTATACTATGTTATGTACTTCACACATTAAAATTTCCTAAATAAATGAATAAAAATCGGTGGTCTACTGATTATCAGTAGATTCCCTACTTCACCACTTTGAGTTCTCAGTTCTTTCATTTTTACATCATGCAGTGGATGGGAAAGTAAAGATGTTTTATCCTCGAAAACTATTATATTACCGAGACGCGCAATTTCTCAGAAATAGAAAAACGGAAATATAAATACTGCCCCGTAGTCTCGAGGGTTAGCCTAGTTGAAAAACTATATAAATGCAAAGAAAGTCATACTAAATATCAAACAATTATCAAACTAGTCTCTCTTGTTTCTATCCATTGTTTTTCATGAAATGTGCTATCATTTCTCGTTAAATAACCATGATTCTTTCTTTTTTCTGTTCTTTTTTCAACAAAATGTAATTTAGTAAGAAAAAAACTTAATAATTTTGTATAATTAATTTATTTGAGATAGCCTGTATCATGTTATATCATGTTATAAAATATTCTTGATTCTTCGGTAGTTAATGAACAAGTATAGTTGATAGCGGGAAGAATTGATTTGAAAACATCGCGGGAAAACATCGCGTGCAATCTAACGAAACGATATAATAATTTAACAATTTCCTATAACTGTCATATTGAAATTCTTCAAGGGTGCAGTGAAGCGTATATCGAAGAAAAAGGCGAAGCATGTTAAGCATTCGCTTTGTAACGGGAATAATTCAAAACGGATGAATCAATGGAAACTACCGATAGTTTGGTGCAATAATAAAATTGTTAGTGTTATTAATCATTGTTGACATTTTATGGAGGGCCCGAGAGTCAATCGGTATAATTCACTTTTCCTTGGAAATAATTTACACCCCACAAATATCCTTTTGTTGTTAAAACAACAATTATTTTAATTGAACGATTCTGATGGATTGAAGATTTTGATAAGAGAATTGTTAAGGACAGATTGTTAAAAATTAGAGGCTGTTAATTGCAGACTGTTAAAGTTAGAAATTGTCAAAGGTAGATTCCGAGAAACTTGCGACCTTCCAGATTCGATGCGGACAATATCTACAATATCTTCTACACGGACAAAGCAAGTTACTGAAAATTTGAAATTAAAAGTATATTATTAATAATTTTAATAATTAACAATATTAATATTTAATAATTTATTAAAAATTTCTCAAGTTTACTTAGACACCTGGTTTGGTCGTGAATCGTCAAAAGTTTTCGAACAGTTACGAAATCGTCAATTTTCGATGAAGAACGATCTACACTGACTGTCTTCTGAGCCGGTACCTAAATTATAAAATTATAAAATTCTACTTGCCAAATGACTAAAGGTTCCGTATAATTCTTTCTACTTCTTAAATTCTGTATTATACAAGGTAAGTACGAATCAGTGCAACGACCGTGCACGGGAAATTAAGAGGGCTAGTGAAACTTTTACGATACGGTGACTGACTTGTCGATGCTCACTCGTAAGGATAGCTTTCGCCGGGACGTTTGAGACCGCAATTTACCGGTGCATGTTTAATTGGCAATTGGGAGAAGCCAGAGGGTTGGCTTAGAAGCCACGTGGATGGTTCGTCGAGTAACGAGCACCGATGAGATTTCTTTTCCCTCCGATTCTCTCGTTCTCGTCTGACGTTAAATACGTTGCTTATTAAATCGTGACGCGCTTTCAGCGGATCAATTAGGGGAATCACTTGCAACGTCGACTGCGAGAATCGAAACGGCGAATAGAAACGTTCTGAGCGAATCTGGTTAATAAATTGAAAATGTTGCGAGATTCGACAGACGGGGACATTCGTCAAAAGAGAACGTTTTAATTACGAAAGCGTACAGCACAAGGTACAGTTCACGCGAAAAATGATTCAGAAGTTAGAAATTGCTTTTGACGTTTAATTCACTTCTTAAAATTGCTCTCGACGCTTCCACCGAAATCTTTCGGAAGTCGAACTGATTTCAATCCCGCTGGTCGTAAATGAAAATTTTGAAAAAGCCGCGTAATTAGTAGACCGTGGAAGAAGTTTTTCGTTTACATCTTTAATAACCTGGAAAATAGAATTCGTTTCATTTCCACGTTCCAACTGTTCGAATGTATTTTCTCGTCTCTGTATATTCTACGTCCGATGTTCATCCATTTTCATTTCGCTTCTTCGTTTTGATGGGAATAATTTACAATATGAATATTTCACCGTCACAGGGGCGGAATTGTTTTTGCGTTTTTATAAGCGAGCACGCACGTTGCACGGTTGGCAGGTTCGAGTTTAATGAAAGGCCCCGACGACCGATTTTTTCCCGGCTCCTCCATATATTCGCACATGTACATGTACGTGCACCGTTGCAAGCCGCGTGTCTCGGCGCAGCTTTGTTTCAATTGCACGGCTATCATTAATTATAGCGCCCTGCGACGGAAGTATCCGTATCGTAGCTCGAGGGCGAAAGGGAAGAAGGGGGCGAATAACGCCTCCTCGACGCGTCGTTCCGTCGCTACTGGAATTTTGGACGATCGCTTTCGTACCATCACTCTGACTGTTTCGCTCCGGAAATGTCAAAGGGACATCTCTGGCCTTTTTATTTGCCTGCAGAAATAGTCGATGCTTTCAGCCTTCGTTTTTGCGTTAAACAACAATTCTTGCGCTAGATTTAACATTTCTATACTTGTGCTAGTTACAAATAAAATCATTAAGTCATTGAATATAATCACTGAGTCTAACATTTTTAATATCAAATTTTTCTAGTCGGTCAATTCTAATTAGTCTAGTTAATTTGTTATTATCGTTAGTTCATTAATCGTCGCGCAAAAAGGTCCAGATCGGGCAATCGTCAATTCGTCAATTGCCAAGAAAACCAGAATTCGAAAAATCTCAGAATAGAAAAGAAAATTTCAAGTGTAAAGACAGAGGCGGCGTTCAAAAGTATAAGTAGAATAAGTAAAATCGTGATCGGACGGCGTTGGACAGTGACGAGTGATAAAGTGTAATAAGTTTTGGTACGCTGCAAGTGGTATGTGCCAATAATTGACCAGACACTTTGACAGCCTCGTTAGTCGACTAAAAATTCGTACAAATTTTCAATGAAATATATATTCTGTGCTTTCTTCGTGGAAAAGTAGTATTAAATTTCACAGTCATCTGTCAATTCATCAGTGTATTAGTGTTACTAGTTCGCATCTGCAAGAAAATGATTGTTAACGTTGATTTCATTTAAACAAATTCGGAATAAAATTTCATTTATGAAAGACACGAGAGGTGTTATTTGAAAGTGTTGTTAATCAAAGTCTGCGAAGTTTACAATCTGTAATTTACGATTTATCAATTTACCTGACCAATTTAATTTGTATATGTTATAGTTTGTAAATTATTATACAAGACAGCCCGTGATTGTGGTTTAATCGTCAATTATTCCAAGAGAAAGAAGAGTTTCTTTAGTGCTTGTTTGATTTCAAAAATTAGATTTCTACTGTTGCGAGTAGTACATGCCAATAATTGATCAGACACCTTGACAGCTTCTTTGTACGCCGGTTCAAACGAAATTCATGGAAATCTTTGGTCAAACACATTCCGTGCCATGCATCGCCATTGAAATTTAAATAAGATACAACGTTCTTAATCCAAAAGTGGCGTCCTTAAATTCCCACTTTCACACAGTCGCCAGGGAGAGAGGCTTGCCGAGCTTCTAAATTACCTAATCCAATTAAAACACCCGGCTTGCGTCACCGAACGCCCGGCATCGGCCGGGAGAGACTACGAAATTAGAAGCTACGGCAAGGATTTCCGATGTGCCCCGGGTATTTTTTTTTAATAAAGCAGAAAGAATTGAAATCGAGCAAACAAACTATCGGAGCAAACGGCTGCAATCGAATTACGAGTGAATCGTTGAACGGAAAAAAAGAACCGCGTTCGAGTAACGGAATCAATAAAAATGAACAACGCGCCGGTGAACGGAAAAAGGAATTACAATCCAATAATGGATCAATCAGCGAAGGAACAATTGCAATCGAATAAACCAGTAGTAGTACAGAAACCAGTTCGTCAAAACCGAAAAAAGGAAAAAAAAGAAAATGAATGTTGGGATTACATTCGAATGACGCAAAAAGAAAAAAAAAAAAAAAAAAAAAAAAATCAATGTAACGAAGCTGTGAATGAACCAACGAGCGAAAAGAAAATAATTGCAATCGAGTGGCGCACGATCCACAAAGTGAACGAGCATCGACTGTAAAATTATTGGGATTAGTGAAAAAAAAAAAAATAATTTTAAAGAAATTGCAATTGGACCGAAAATAAAGTGAAAAACAAGTGAACAATATAAAGAACAATAATTAAAGTACAATGATGTTCGAGTCGAATAGCATAAAAATATTTATGCCAAAGAGAAATGTAGAAACTTGTTTAAATTTTTACGCGGTTTCGCGCGTCATTTTCGTCCGACACGTCGAAACTCCCCGGCGAATTCGCGTTCCCGGAACACGGCGTCAGGTGTAAAATTAATCAGGCCGTGATATACAGGGCGTTTAACAGTGACGGACGATCGATTCTCTAGAAATGAAAAGTGGGACAGCGACGCATTTCCTGCCGGCGTGAACCTGTGTTCGCTCGGCAAATAGCGCTGGTTTTCGAATCGCCACCTCTCCGCCGATTCACGTTCCTCGTCGTGCCCAGCTTGCAAATAATGTCCAGCGATATTAGTTTTCGAACGGCGCGTCGGTCACTCTGTTCCGCGTTTCGTTTCGTTCTGTTTCGTTTATCCCTGTCGACGCGAGGACGCTGATTCCGCATTAACCTTTGCCTCGTGATTGTACGCGCGTGTCTATACGCTTATGCGCAAGAGGATGGCATTAATACGGAAAAACAGGGAACATCAATATCGGCGGAAGGGTGGCGGGTGTCGAGCGGGCGTGAATGGAAAGCAACGTTCATACAGTTTGTACAGCGTTTAACCGGGAAATCGGCTTTCCAGCCGGAGCGTGGTTCGGCTAATGAAAATTCGCGTTAATGATCCGTCTGTTGGCCAACAGGCGTTGTTCCTTTGTTTTCGACTTTAATTGTCTCGAGATCGATGGCGATGGCAGTTCCGCGGGATCTGCAGGAAATTTTGAAATACAAGCGTAAAATGTACATAGGTGATGCTTTGTGTGACATAATAGGTATAATGCGTTGAGCACAGAGTAATTTTTTTGACAAGAAAATTTTTTGTTCTATCTTTAAAAACACGAATTTGTATGGAAATGCAAGCCAGTACACAGTAGTTTGGTAATTGGTAATAATCATATACACATGCGTATATACATTGGGAAACATGTCGAACGTTGTATGAAATACTATATAAAATTGTACGAAATATATTATAAAATAATATGAAAATTAAAACTTACGCTTAAACACGTACTATAGAATACGTTCATAGATCGATATTATCGTGTACGTACGTACAATGCAAGGTTAAATTCTAAATGTTATATTTTCTAGTGCATTAATTTTTCAAAGAAAATTATAAAAATTTCAAGCGCAATTTAACGCTTAATGCAAGATATATTGAAAAAAATGGAAATTAGCACTCGGCACAAAACCTGCCGGAGAACTATCGAAACGATCAATTTGTAATTTTTGTTAGAGACTTTACGGGAGATATGAAACAACGTACTTTGGAAGATTTAAATGATTTTTCGCAAAATGCGTAAAAATAAAAGCTCGCGTATCTTATTGCGTTATAAATTTTACTCAATTTTTACTTTAACGTAAATTTTATGCGTTGATCGTCGATAGTTCCAGTATCGGGAGTTGAATCTTATCGCCAGTCGTAAAAAATATACACGCGTATTTCTCGAACAATTGATCAACTTTCTGAATTTCTGATTCCCCGGTTTCTCCGAGCAACGCACGATTTTCTAAATAAACGACCACGTTTCTCGGCAGCGACTTTTATCAACGTGTACGGGAATTTGTTGGTTATTAATTGCTGGAAGGAATTCGCGTGATTTATCGTACGTAAAGTTAGAATCTTTATGGGTTGGTAAACTTGGGTTGGGCTGTTAGTTATCGTGAAAGCGTACCAGCAACAGTCGACGTCGAAAGCCATCGCGGTAACTAATTTTACGCTATATCGGTTCATCGGTGTACTGGGTGTTCTTCCGCATAATTCTTCGCCGAAATTCACACTTGGAGACTGAACGAAAGAATGCGACAGACGTACGAGCGCGAGTTCGACGATGTCAACTCGCACATTCATCGGAGATATTAAACGTGCGTAGAAATTGTTGAAACTCGTTAAAATAAATTATTTCGCAGTACGAGTACGAAGTGCAGAGACAAACTCGCAAAAACGTGTGGGCACGAGTTAAATAATGTCGATCCACGTATTTATTGGAAATATTGAACGTACACAGAAATCGTTGAAATTTGTTTAAATAAATAAATTATTTCATGGTTGAAATACGAGATACAAAGACACGCAGGCGCGAGTTAAATAATGTCAATCCACATATTTATTGAAAATATCAGGCACGTATATAGATGCTGTTAAAATTAAACAGATTATTTCATCGTAGAAGTGTGAAAGGAAAATCCGAGTTTAATATCGACTATTTTTTATACATTTTTACGTATATTTTGTACATTTAAAATGCGAAACTTTGGGAACATTGGACAAAATTACTTTACGATGACATTTGCAACTCGCCTTTCTCTGAGTTTTCCACGTTTTTCAGATTTGTTCTTCGTATTTTCAACTTATTCTTAAAAATAATCAGCTCGCGAAGGTCGCGTTTGCATTCTGAAAAGGATGAAAACGAGGAGCGAACAAAGTGGGAGGAAAAATCTCTGAAATACGTACAAAAGACAAATAACGAAGGACAATCTGCTTTGAAACACACGTATCGGAAACAATTTAACAAACGTATGAAAATTTGAAATATGCATTCTAAGCAAATTTAATATTTCCGAACCTTCGCTTCTTTCCGCCCGCCTCTAACAAAAAGCCATCGGTCTCTTCGCAATATACGCGTCTGCTTCTCATTCTACGATAATAAAAAATTCGTTTAATTCATGAAAAAAAAAAAATAGTAACACTAAGAAGAAACTACACCAATTCGTTTAATTAACGAAATAAATAGATGCTTGTGCGATTCGTGAAATATTATCCCTCGTGATTGTGCAGAGGGTTGAAATCTTTACAAGATACACAGGGCATTGAAAAATATTTCGAAAGATTATTGCACAGCAATAAGTGCACAGCAGTGCAGCACAGTATCCATCCGATTTCGAGCTATTGTTCCATCGTTTCGGGACACCGTGTACATAGAGAACGCGTAGCTGTCTGCAACGCTCGTAAAACAGCCCGATAAATATCGCGATAAATTTCGACACGACGTATATTTTTATTCGCGTCGACCGTAAATTTATTTCGCGAGCGCGCCGCGCAATCGGAATGCCGTTTAAATATGTTTTATGAAAGCGTCGATTACCCCGCCGAGTATTCGGCGTATCATTATGTTCCTCGTTCATCGTTCTCCTTTTAGTTAACGAGCTAACAGAGTATTCCTCCTCCCGCGGCAAATTTAAACGACAAAGTCGAGTTGGTCGCAAACTCCCTGCGACGCGAATTTTCTTTTCGAAAAAGAGGAAACTCGGTTATTGAGAATTTAGATTTGTTGCAATTTTCCTCTGTCATTGCTTCGCATCGTGACTAGCGTCTCGTTGAACGACAGACATTCTTCGAGTCAAACTTTATTTCTCTTTTTTTCCTTTTTAAACGAGATACGTACGAAAGAAGACTCAATCATTGAGAATTTCATCTTCTTCCTGCTTCACAGAGCTTTTTTTTTTTTTTTAATTATAATTGATATTTTTTCGAGCAAAAATACATGGAAAGAATTGACGTTAGAATTTTTTTAGTACTACACTGAACGTTTTTCGTTGAACGAAAAAGAAATACTCTTTGACACGAGACACGTATGAAACGTTATTAAAAATTTGGATCTGCCGTAATTTTTACCTACATTGATTGACATCTGTTTCATAAAAATAACGAAATTAAATAGCTCATAATTGTATCAAAAAGCTACGAGATATTCAATTTTTCAAAAAAAGAAAACATTTTCACTTATCCCAGTACAAATATTTCAACCAACTCCACTATAATTTAGAAGCTAATTGCGTTCAAGCGTGATCCAAAATATATATATTATATAAAATTCAAACCGAACGTCACCATCGTTAAAGTTTCGTTAACAAATCGATCTCTTTCGAAGAGTACGAAAAAGGAAAAAGAAACAAAATCCAGACCAGTAATTTTCACTCCTCGCAAATCTCTCGTAATCCAATATAACAATCAACGCTCCCGTAAACAATCGGACGAAAGGAAAATAAAATACATAAAATACCACGATAGAGAACGAAACGCCTGACGTAAAACCCAAAATCAAAACCGCGAAATTCAAAATCCAAAAGCCGAGCGAGAAAATAGAAGGTAGAGAAAGGAACGGGCGATTGTCGAATTTCGAGAGAAAGAAGGTTTTATCGCGAACGGGCAATTCATTTGGAGAAAAAGGTGGTCCTGGTTGTCGCTGCGACACGGCGCAGGATCGCAATCAATTTCTTGCCCATTGTTGACCCGTTAATACGGCGAATCGCCACGAATTACTTCGCAGAAACGGAGTCGATTCGGCAAACACCGGTCTGCGATCGACTGGCTTTGGAAACTGTGCTTTTCGTCGCTGCGATCGTTCGTTCGACAACGAGATCGTTCGATGGCAAGATGTTTCACGAACGATCGATTTTCACGATATTGTGCTCGACGGTCGCTGGAAAATTCAGAGGAACTTTCGTGTTTTCGTGGTTTCGTGCAGTTCGAGTAATTTCCCCGGTAATTTGACGCTTTTTTGATGGAATGTGTCAGTAACATCGTGTCCGTGCTTAGTAACGATTGTTAGAATATACGACGATAATGAATTATTATGCATATTTATACAATTTCTATTCTTCGCACATGTATGTACTTGCTATTGTTATGATTCTTATAATTGTATATTGTGTATTATATTATTATTATTATCATTATCATTATCATTATTATTATTGTTGTTGGCATTGTTATTATTATTGTTATTATTGTTACATTGTTATTATGGTTATCATTTTAGGGATCTGTAAAGGATTTTAAAACCCAGGATGCTGCTGGAAGGAGGGAAGGAATGAGAGAGAGAAAGTGAGAAGAAAGGCGATTGCGTTTCGTCTCGGAGTCACTGCCTAGACTTATCAGTGGGGCTGATGGCAGCGACTCCTTACCCCAGACGCTTGGTTGTTATAACTACCCGCTAGGCTGGGCCCGGCACCCTCCTAGCGGGATTCCGCATGCTGCTTGCTTAACATCGGAGATCGGTAGGACCTCGACGCTAGGCGCGCAGCCACTTGCGGCTTGTGCAAGTCGAGTGTTCGAAACTCGTAGTCGAGGAATCGTAGGGCCGCTACAATCATTATTGCTATTATTGTTATTATTATTATTATTGTTGTTATCATTGTTGTTGTTGTTGTATGACATATTACATAACATAGATTTAAATTAATAGTATATAATATAGATTCAGATATAATAATATAATATATAAATTTATATTTAATTATTACATATCAGACTTATATTTATCAAATTTCATTTCTTTCATTAACAAATTTGTTAGTATCACGCAAGCATATCTGCTAATATTATTATTATACCTGCAATTTGTTAAACTTGTCAGCGTATTATTGACGACACAATCGATGGCTCGATCGTGCAAAACGTGTGCAAGAAATGCAAAGAAAAATTTCTCAAAATTCAATTCCGCGTGAAGAGATTTCTTTTAATTTCTTTCAAATTTACTACAAAATTAAGATTTCTCCGAATTTAACCCTCCCTTGAAGTTGAAAATTTCATCCCTTGCCAGATCATAACCTGCTCGTCTTAACAACTTCCCTGCCAGCGAGCTCTGCTCTTTAACGCGAAAAGAACGAAAAGAACGAAAGAGTAGAAAAATGAAGGGCAAGGGGACGTGTCGCGGAGGGTAGAGAGAATGGGAAAGGAAAGGAAAGGAAAGTAGCTTGGAAACGGGCTCTGGCAGTTATCTGGCAGAAGTGCATCAGCTTTTGTTTGTCGCCAAGAGAAGGAAAAAGAGAAAGAGAGGGAAGGAAGAGGAGGAGGAGGAGGTACCGGAACTGGATCTCGTGCATCGTGAATGGGCTTGTTCTTATTCCCTCTCGTACGACTGACGATTTTACACCTTCTGCGACCGTCTGTTGCTCTCGAAAAGCCTCGAGGTGGATCCAGATAGTGCCTCTAGTTTCCTCGTCATTCGTTTGCCTGCTAATATTGCTGGAAAATATTCGCCGGCTGTTTGCTTAATGTTTCTAACCCTTTTTCTTGTTGGTCGCTGCGGGCAATTTGGAAATTTGCTTGCGGTACGCCATAAGCGGTTTAACCTGTTAACTGTAACAGGTTTAAGGGGTGTATTCGTTGTACGAAAAAGATGAAACTTCTAACCAAAGTTGGTTTGAAACCACGACACTCGTTCGCGTGTAATAAATATAAATAAAATACAAAACGGACAAAAGATTCTTCGATTCTTTCATTAACACCGTAATGAGACTCGTTTATCCACGATTCTGTTGGTTTAAAGTTTAAAACAATTCTGGAAATTCGCTATAACTTTGCTTTGCAATATTTTTGTAGTAGTTTTTACATTACAGTACACAATGTTCATTTATTCCATTTGTTTCACAACGTACAATATACTTGTTGGTTTGTTTTTTGATGTACAATTTCTTTGTGCGATGAACGAAAGGAGAATTTTTCACGAGAAACAGAAATATTGGTCATTCTGTTCGATTATCTTTTGCCAACATTCAGACAACTTCGTGATACCGAGAACGATCTGACGTTCTCATTAGCATTGCTTTAAGCTCTTTTTACTCGTATAAATACACATCAGATATTTTGAGATCGAACAAACGATTGTCAACGAGATCATGCATTTTCTTTTCCTAGAACAAGCTCGAACAATCGGATTTCAAGATTGCACGATGAATTTGCAAGTTAAAATGAAGTTGGTGACATTTTAGTTTTTGGCCAATGTAATACTTACGTAGTTACGCGACGTCTGTATCAGTGCAGACATTTCTACTTGCGGGGATTAGCGAGCAGAACGGCGTCGGAGAAAAGTAACTTCGTATTATGCTCGACCAGCTGGAATTAGCATACTGACGACTCGCAAAAACCATTCGTATCGGTTAGGAGTTTATGTCTCTGAGCCACTTTCGTGGTACGCTTAAGGATAACGTATATAACACGGTTTTAAGAGAGAGACTCTTAAGAGAGACTGGGATTTTGGAGGCACGAGCAGTGTCTGAGATTTAAAAAAACAAAATTGGTATTCGCCCAGACTCTCGACAAATCTGTCTTGCAATTTAAAAATGAAAATATTCCATCCCAAATGAAAGAATCTAGCTCTTCGACTAATATTTTTTAGCTAATACTTTGAAAAGCTTGGTTTCATAACTTGAATAAAAAAAGACGACCAGGATTGTTTCCTTTGAGAATTTAGCTGGATTTTCAGAAAAATTATCTTACACTTTCTTTATCTTCTAGTTTCTTGTTTCCAAATTGTTATTCGATCGATATTTATTCTCAAAAAGTCTATCTCATAATTTCTTATAAAAATATTAATATTAATAAATATAATTTCTTAAACAACTGAAAACATTTCACGATCTGTAGTCTTTAATCTGTTCGATCTGTAATCTGTGATGTCCCTTGTGAATCCCTATGATTCCTAAATTTCGAGTCCTTGCACATCTCTTACATTTATTATCTTGTCCTACGTGTATGGTACGTGTAATGCGTAGAAATTCACATTCTAATCACGATTAATGCAGTTCTTTGATAATAAAGGGTCAACTATTTTTCTGATGTTAATTAAAACTACATATATCGTTTACTCCAATATTTAAGAATATATTTCTTTCAACTATTGAAATGTCCAACATTTTCAATAAGTATATCTCTTTAATGCTTCAAAGCATTTATTTCAGTTTGTGGAAGCATTATGTCCGTAGCATTTTCGTTCGCTGTCACTAGTGATTTTTCGTTCTTATAATATAATGCAAACTCAAGTTCAAGTTTATTCAATCGAGCATCAACTAAAATTTAGGTCAAACAGGAGTTCATGTACCCATACAGAATTCAAGTATCTCATATTTTAATAAATTCCTAATTAGGTTAAATCTAAACCTAATTTAAACCTAAACTGACCTAAAAGCATTGACCTAAAAACATTTAGTTCGAATAAATGGAGTTCAAATGTCACATATTTTAATAAATTCCTTCAACAATTATGAGTAACACGTCATACCCAAATCGCATCAAATAGTTTAATACAAAAATGAGGACACTTAATATTCTGTTCATAATGAACGTTCGAATATTAGAGTATTAGATAATGATACTATCGGAAGGATACTACCGCTGCTACTACACATATTACACTGTCTCTATCCTCAATCTGTAATTACGTTTCCACCAATATAATTTTTCTGCTTAATCACCCAGAGATGTCGTCGGATTCATTTTTCAGCCCCCTCCCGTTAGCCGGTATCATTATCTTTTCCCCGGCGAGGCCTTCCTGGCTGGTGACAGTAACGCGGAAGTTAGGTGTCAGTTTTCGAGAAGTCAGTCAACCAAGATGGTTACGATATTATTGGCACGGCCTGCAGTTGACTGGATGTTAATTACTCTATCACTCTGTCTCGTATTCGCCATCCTCTTTCACCGACGATGCTGAACCCCCGGCGCGCGTCCCTTTCGGCCACCCTCGTAATTACGACAGGCTCCACCTCATAATAAGGTAATTTAAACGCATGACTTAGGAGGTACAGCGTGGATATTGGCCAGGCCTGTTCCAACAAGTCAGTTTCGTCTGTTTCTCTACGAGCTTACGTCAATTCGCGCTCTTCGCTGGCTGGGATCGTTACCACAGCAAGACTAGCAAGAGCTCTCATGCTTCGGGAACTGTTCATATTTCGAGGCGTTTCGCTTTTACGTGATTTTAAGAATAAGAAGATGGTACGTACATACACAAGTACGCATGCGTTGAGTAATTGGGATTCGAGAATTTTCAAACTTGCCACGTGCGTGTACTTGTCTCGCAGTGTAGAAATTACTTTAATAATTTTCATTAATCGTTTTAATGGTTTCGATAATTTTAATAATTTTAGTTAATTTTTTTCTACTGTTCTAGTTATTTGAATTATTTGAGTGTTCGATATTTAGTGTAATTTTGCGGAAATCTTAAAAAGTATCAATCTGTGCACCTATCAAGAAATTGCTAATATGACTGGTATTTTATAAGATTTATAAAGTAGAGTAACAGACAGTATTTTGTAAAGTTTGTAAAATTTTACGAAATTTAGACAAAAACAGTATAAATGTAAAAGTACTATCGCTGTCTTTCCTCAGCCTTAATGAGGATAACTTTTACAAAATTAAAGTTAAAATAAACTTTCTAAACTAATAATTTTTCGGCACATGTAAGTTAACGCTCTTTTGTTAAATAAAGAACGTCGAACTGTATTAATGAAGCAAAAGAATATACATCATTTTATTAAAAAAACTGCACAACTTGTACCCCAGTACGATTCGTCTCACTGAAAGGTCCAGAAGCAACTGTTCTGACTTTTTTGCCATAAAATTTTATTGATACGCAAACATTTGAATCGATACAAAACAAATTACAGTGGCAGACAACGCCACTCCTACTCGAGATTTACCCACGCCCCCTCGCGAATCACGTGACCCAAATCAACCAATCGCTAATTTTCGTTGCATTAGCGTTGCACCTGAAGAGGCCCGATTTTCTAGGTTACCCTCGCTAAAATCACTTTTAGTGATAAAGAAATAGAAACGTCCTTGAAACGATCTCGAGTTCCTACCAAAAAGAAAAGAAACTATTATCATATTATGGCTCTTCTTTGTGTTAAACAATTCTTTTCAACAAATTGCTTCCATATCTCGAAAAATAACAGAGATATTCAACGCGATCACTCCATCATGGAGTACGTACGTAGAATTTGACAGAGATCGACCGATTCGTTGCCGAGAAATCGTAGCAGCGAATATCGCCGGCGAAAGAATTCATTCGGCATCCCTCTCGTTCCATTCCTTCCCGAAGCATTCAGTTTTAAAGTTGAAGGAATCCAGTCCACTTTGTCTTTCGCTTTTTTGCGAATTCTTCTCTCTCTCTCGTTGTTCCTTCTGCCTCGTTTCTCCTCTTTGACGGAGCAAGTCTACTTGGGCATGAGCCGGATCGATTCGGTCCGTGTCGAACGCGAAATGGCGAGGGGAAAAGGTGATTCGCGAGATAGGGGTAATTCGTTTTGCGGTCAAAATGTGTGTCATGCCGGTTTGCCCGCTTTTCTGATACAGTTTGACCTTGCAGCTTTCTAAAATTGGCTTCTAATATGGGAAAGAATAATTCCTTTGATCTTGTATCAATTTTTATAAATTTTACGCTTTGTTGATGGAAATGTTAATGGTAATCTTTCAGTCGTTAAATTTTATTTAGATCACAGGTAATTACAATTCTTTTCTTTTTCATGCTTTGATTGAGAATTTCCTCAATTTGGGAAAGAATAATTTTTGGTACAATTAAAATTTCTTGTTGCGTGAAATTTTGGATTTCTTTTTGATGATTGTATTTCTTTAATCCAAGAAGGAATAATTATTGATTGGTTTCACAAATTGATGAAATTAATTTCGATATCGTTAATAAATTACTAAAGAATGTATTCAATGTCATCTAAAATTTTATTACGTGTGTAAAATTGACGCGAGGCCATTTTAAATTACAATATATTTTTAAAAATACTATCTTTTTTAACCACAAAATTATATTCGGATTACGTGAAACCGATTTCATTTTTTTACTTTGAAAAATTTTTCTGATATAAAATTTTGCTACAGTTAGGTTTTTCAATTCTAATATGTTTCATTTTCTATTTGTGTCAAAGGATTAAAAATCATCATTAAAAGTTCGCCACTATTAGAGTCACGTCATTTTTATGCTGATTCGCAGACATAGTCTTTTCACAGTCGCAGCAGGGAACTGCTTTTATACAGACATCATCGTTCAGAGGTGTCAGCTGACATTTAAATGCAAGCATGGCGTTTCATTAAGGATCCCATCAGTTAAAAACTTCCTTTTTAGACAAGTTTCACAAATTAACATCTAGCATGCAAATTTTCGTGCATTCTCCTCCGCTCAATTAAGACGATCGCTCGACAGGAACGGGCGAAAGAAAAATCGTCTTAATTGTCGAGATTGCTTCAACAGTTTAATAATTTTTTTTTGCTGAAATATCGGACATCTTTTTTTTTAATCTTCCTATCTAAAAGAAGCGTGCCCGACCCTGATATGTGATATGATGTAAAACATTCTGAAATTTCATTAACATTTTAACGAGAACCGACCACTACGATTACATAATAGATATTGGTTTTGGAAACCCATACGTAAATTTTTTGTACAGATACATACTTGGTACGAAATTAGAATAGACACGTGTCACAAATGTTGGTAATTTTATTCATTGATACGATAGATTCTGGATGTTAAAATATTGATATTATGAATTATTTACTCATTGAACATCTTGCAATTTCAGATTTCTTTCAAACTTTAATGCAATCATAAACGTGACTTGTAATCAAGTCTGGTTTCGCTACAGTATAAACGAAATTTTCATGTCATTATACAACTCGTTGAGTCTCCTTGCAATGTTAATAAAAATTTTAACATATTTTGTCTAACAAAATTCCTAGAAGCGTTCGAATACTTTCACGAGTAACTTTGTAATTGTTTACTTGTAATTTCTTCAAAATTACAAATATACAAATATATAAAAATTTCGATACATTTTGTCTCGCGCGTGATAAATAAAAATTCGTTCGAATACTTTTGTGAGCAACTTTGTAATTGCTCGGAGCTCGTAATTCGTTTCCAAGATAACGAAAGATGACCGACGTTGTTTGAAACCCGTATTATCGTTCGTCGTCCGCTCTGAATTTTCAAAAACGTCCCCCGACGTCGGGACGAACTTCACCAGCTCGACGAAAGAATCCGAATGGGAATTCTTCGTCGCGGACAATGGCGGAAGGCAGCGCAGCGTGGTCGATGCATCGCGATTTGCCGACTTTAAAGGAACTCGATTTCTCCGTTGATTACGTTATATACGTTGTTACGGTATATAGATCGAAATTACGTTCGAACGGAGCGGCACAAACGTTCGGGCCCCTCGCTCTCCGCCGCCTCCTTCCCCGCCCGTTCGCAACTCTGGTTTCGCTCTCTCGTTTCCATGGGATTGGTTCTTTTCACGATCGATCACCCTCTTCGTGGCCGCCGCTTTAAACTGTATCTATCGTTCCTGCAGACGACGGAAAAATGTTTGCATCGGTTAATGACCACGCTCGTTTGCCTTCCGCGGAAATCACTTCGAAATAAATTTCACCGTTTCGAGCCGCTTAATTATCGTTTGAAACTCGGGGACAGTCCTCCTCCGGTTCGTGGAGTAGCTTTTATTGCTACTCGAGAGGTGGAGAGATCTCCTCTCTGTTTTTTCTGTTTGAGGGTTTATGAGCTCTCGGATTTCTGTCACCGAACTATCGGGTTGGTTTTGTGGGAATTCTCGGAGCGAAGGCCGACGAATGTTTCTTGTCTTCTGCAGGCTGAAAATTTGGATATCGTTTGGTAAATCGTGGAACGTGTAAATAATCCGAGCAGACGCGTGGATTCGATCGTGAGCACGAGTCGAGTCGAAGCGCAGTGACTTCCTGTTTGAAATTACTCTCGCAATTTGGATTGCAGATCAAATATAACTTGCGGTGTAGTTCGTAATTAGGTGGAATTGCGCAGATGCGGCAATTCTATAGAAATTACAAGATATTTAGTAACGCGTACCTATATTTCGCAGAGTTAAGGGAAACGTTGCCAAGGGCTATCTTGCTATTTAATCGTTTGATTGTTTAATTGTAAATCTCGACATTTAGCGGGATCACACTTGCTCAACACTTTCAACGTTGCAAAAGTTTCTCGCGTATATCACGGCCATCGGTTGTACCTCTGGAATCGAAACCAAACCATCCCTCACGCTGCTCATACTCGCGCACATTCCTCTGTCTACCGTGGAAATGGGAAACGATTCCTGGTCCTCGCTTTATCTCTCACCGGGCCGATACTCGCGGTCGTGCTCTTTACGAGGCGACGTGCGCGCGATGAGAAAAGCGAGCGTCGATCGTATATCAGGGACAGGCCGGGGTCGATCGGTTATCGTCGGGAAATATTGCCGGCCGGACGAAAGTGGAAACGCGAAGACGTTCTTCCGGCTGTCGGTCGACCGGTTTCCAGATAGAGTCCGACCTGCAGGAGAAACCGATCTGCGATCAGCTCGGCGCTGCGCGGACGATGCAATTTTCGCGACGCAAGACGCGATCGGATCGTTGGCCAATCGTTTCGCCAACGCGATCCCGCAGACGACACGTAAACTGTCGGTGCTTTATTATTTTATTGTAAATTCATGACACACTGTTTTTAACTTGCAATGCCATTCAGACGTACTAAATACTGTTCTACGTGGAAAATAATTGGATTGGTAAATAAGCCGTCGAAGATTGAATTAACTGGTGTTTAGAATAATCGCGCAACGTAAGATCATTTATAATTTCGTTTCGAAATTATCGTTTCCAAAGATGAAGTTTATGCATTTTTATCGTTTTGTACTGCCCCTACTGTTTGTCGAGAAAACACGGATTTTTACGCATTTTCGAAAACATATGTATTTTAAATTAAAATTATAATTATATATTATAATATATAAATAATGATATAAAATTACGCAACGTATATACATTTTAAAGTTTAAGTATATCGTATATTCTTTTTAATAGAAGAGAGATAAATGTACAAACTTCTTCATCTTTCAAACAATAATTTTGAAAGATGTGTAATTATGAAGCTAATAAATTATAAAACATGTAATATATATATGCGCTTCAATTTAAAGATAAAAATCTGCAATGGATTCGACATTTCTTTCTTTGAAAGTTAAGCGGAATTCCGGAATCGCAGTGGATTGATCTCTCTTGAAACGACGACAATTCTCGTCCTTTTTCTCTTTTCTTTATTTTCGTGGAAAAGGTCACAGGGGTCACTCGAGAAAAAAAGATTTTCGTTACGTCAGACATTATGCCAGAACGGCCGATACTCGTGTCGTCGACGAGCTTTTCGCTCGACGTTTAACTGTGCCGCGACGAAACAAGCTACCGCTAATGGAAGTCGATGAGTTAATTGGTGTATAACGGCAATTAGCTACCGCGGCACGATTATTCCTGGCCCCGATTTTCATTCCGCCTATGATAATTCGCCGCCTCGCTTTGACCGTGTTAATTACCAGTCAACGCGAGGCCACGCGAACGCGTACGCTTTGAACGTTTCACGTTTAACGTTTCGCGCGAAACGCCCCCATCCCTCTCCGAAAGGGGGGGAACGCGGCTAGAAAATTCGTTAACGATAGAAAACGTTGTAGTTGTAGTTTAATGTACACGATGGCTCACAGCGGTGATTCGGACATTTATCGCAGAAGAACATTTACGTACATTGTTTACGTGGAACGGTCTGATGAAGAATTAGCACTTTCGAATTATGAAAAAACTGTACCAACATGGGGTAGTAGTCTGACAGTAATAACAAATTTTATTAACGAAAGATGTTCAGCAGTAATTTTTTTCGTAGCTGGGAAAGTTAAAAAGGCAAAAAAATTACTAGTTTGGGAAATATTTCTATTTAATTAATTTTATAACATCTATTGCATGGAAGATGAGGGTGGGTCTTTTGTATAATAAATTATGTCATGATAACATAATTACGTTTTTATCAAACAAATTCAAGAGTTACGTCTCTTCACACGTTCTAAAAGTACCGATCTACATTTGAAGTCAAGCTACTGAACTAAATTAATTTCAAACCAATTAATTTCAGTCACACTTACGCAAACACAAGTTTGAAGCTAAGTTGTCGAAATCAACTAAATCCCCTCCCCCCTTCTTTTTTCTTTCAAATCATCCCCTTGCCGAAAGTCAGTTTAGCGTACGCGCGATTTATCAAAACTTGCTTGTTCTTTCCGACAAGCAGCGACGTCACACGCTTCTTATGGATCGCGAACGAAAATGCTAGGGTTAGGACACACGAGCGGAATTCTTATAACGCGGTTTACGTGAGGTGGCCGCGCGAGCGTAAGTCATAAATATCGCGGGGAGGCGACTGAAAAGTCTTTCGGGCATATCTCGTTCGGTCCTTTAATCATGCAACAGCCCGCTGGGGATGAAGTATCAAGGGTGAGACGCGTCAGAGGGTTGATACCACTAGTCGACTGCATTTCCTTGCAAAATAGTGAAACAACGAAATTGAGGAAGAGAATGTATCACACGGATGAATATTTACAACATTTATTTCTGTTTGTGCGTTTTCTTTACGTTTACATTACTTTGTAAATTTTTTTTATAAAAAGTTTTTTCTCACAAAGCATTAAATGTTTCATCATCTTTTATTCTTTTTAACATTTTATTTTAGATATTCATCGTAGTTGATCGGATTTTTCAATCGTCTGATTACAATAATTTTTAATATGTTAACACCTTGTAGATTTGTTACTAATTCTTTGTACATAAAGTCGTTTAATTTTTCCAGTTTTGAAGTTACTTGCGTTGCTATTCACGAATTAAGATAGACACAAATAAAAGGAGCGTGTCACAAGGAAAAATATTCAAAATTCTCGATCAATTGAATTCTGTCTTTATACAAAAATTCCATAAAAATTCTATATTTCAAAAAGTTCTCAAGTCACGAAATTCCATGCCTGAAAATTCACTGAAATTTCCAACTCACCAAATCCAATATATCCATAAACCTTCGCTAAAACCCTACACCCAAAAGGGTTTCCCTATTCACTGGGAAATTCCATGTCCAAAATTTCCCAGTTCCCGGAATGAAATACCGCGCTGAAATTGCACTTTTGCCTCGATTCTCCGATTCGATCGTGGCGAAATCTCGCTTCACCACTTTAGAAACGATGCCGAGAGAAAGTTGTTTGAAAAGATGGGATTTCAAAGTCGAAAGGGGGCCGAAGATTGACCTTGGCGTGGCGTATTTTTTATCGAACGGAGGAATATTCGTCCGTTTCCGTGTAAACGTTCGCGTGGCACAATGCAACGGAGCGACGTTAACGTTTAACAGAGAAGCGTTAAACGGCACCGCGTTGGCGTCATTAGATCCAAGGGGTGCGAATAACCGCGGAATCGAGGATTTTATGGACAGAAAAAGCTTCCTGGATGCGTCTGGCCATAATTCAGCCGGATACATTCACGGTACGACACTTAGATAAGTTAATTACCTTCAGCAGCATAAATAACGACAATCGCGGCCCGATAACGAGAATGCACGACCCCTTTATACGCTCACCTGACCCCCGCCCCTTCCACCCTCGTGTCCTCCTGCCCGACACTTTTATATTTCGAGAATCGTTTTCGTGCTTTATACACTGCGTTTTATCTGATACGAACATTTATAATGTCCCCCTAATCGAGCATTTTTCCTTTTTTTCTTTCTTTCTGTTCTCTCGTTTCCTTTTTTTCGGAGGGTGTGATTTTTACGAACGTTAATAGCAGGCACGATGTTCTTTTTTTTCCGGCTTGTTTCGTTCGCCCGTGGTTTATATTTTTTCGACGCGATTTGAGAGTTGAACTGGTATCTTTGGATATTGAGTTTAACGTTGTAAGATTATTTTATTCTTTTCCCATGATTTACAAATTTGTCAGCTTCTTAACAATCCTTTCTGACAACACTTGCTACATAAAAATCCACCAAGAAGATGTTAAAAGGTTAAATTGTCCCGGCACGACCGAGGATAAACAAATCGCGGAGCGTCATAAAGGCGAAACGGGCCAAACGATCACGTTGCCATTTGCTCCCTGGCATTTCGAGATTTCGAGAAGAGCGGGGAAAAGTGTCGTGGTATCGAGTGCTTCTCGTGCTCGTTCTCGGCCTACTCGCCCTCGCGCTGACCAGCCATGCCTTTTGCAAGCTTGTTTATTAAGACCGTTTCACTTTTAATAAGCTGGAACCGGCGGCCTTTTGCCGCCGTCTGTGCCAGAGGATCCTTCTGTCTCACCCCTTTCAGCTCTCTCTCTCTCTCTCTCTCTCTCTCTCTGTCCCTTCGTGTCTCTCCCGGCGGCCTTTCGAACGCCCATCTCGTTAAAGCCGCGGTTTCACGCTGACCAACTTTTATTAGATCCTACTGCGTGGCCGCCGGCTGTTGTGTGTTAAGGCCTGCTAAGTTATGCCGGCGCGTTAAGCTCCGCGTCACGCGTAACGACCGGTTGTTCTCCGACGCGGGAATAGCTCTCGCCTTACCGAGACCCGCGCCAAATTCAGGCGCTTCAGTTATCGATAACGGTTGCCATCTTGGAACACGGCCTGCGAATTTTTATACGTCGAAGATGGTGAACGTGCACAGAGAGGCGGACGAAAATATTCGCGCGCTCGATGAGAAATTGTCTTTCGCGCTTGAAACTGTTACAGAATCGTGTGATAATTCAACCGAGAGTTGGAAAGCGCTTCAAATCGCCGAGTCTCAAATGTTTTAACAGGTCTAGGATGTTTTTGCGTCGTGCAGCAAAGGTAACATTAAGAAAATTTCTTTACGAAGAAATTCAAACTTGCTTTTTTTTCGTCGTTTTATTGGACTTTGAGCATTACGGTTAATGGCAGTGTTATTTCTCGGATTTTTATTGTCGTTGATATTCAAAGTTCAATATATATATTTGATTTATTTATTACCCAATATATTCACTACGTTTAATTACAGTTAACTTGCAAACTAAAAGTCCCTTGTTATAAACTAACAAAATCTACAGTGACGAACGGAAAGGAAAGTTGAAGGAATAAACGTTTAAAGCAGAAAGTTTACGAAACAAGAAGATGGCATCAAATTTTTGGGAAACAGGATCATATTTGACAGACGCAATGAATAAATATAAAATATACTTCGATATAATTATCGCTAACGTGGTAAAGAATACAACATTTGATGAATCGTTGACGCTCAAAGTTCCCATACTGTAAATTTTCTCTACTCGAAATTTCCCTTAGATGACGTTACCTTTTGTTCTATTCTTCGACATTCGCAACACTAACAAACCAAACTGACCACGTGTAATTTGTTTGCTTCAAACGACATTAGTTTTTGGTTCACAATGATATATTCTGTTCTTCGATTGTTTGAAACTTTACCAAGAGTTAACCACCGATTTCCTTCGACATTCCCAACACTGACAAACCGAACTGACCACGTGTTGGCCAGATATAATTTTTTCGCCGGGGGCGAGGCGAGATAATAGTGAGCAGCGAAGCGAACGAAAGCATAACTCTGCCCGATAAAAAGCTTTTATTACCGGCAATTAGGATAAGCTTACCCTCCTCTGCTTGTACGCACGCTTTTTACCCTTTTTTCGCTTTGTTCCTCGGCGTCTCACGTTCCACGCGCCACACACGCGACGAAACGCTTCCTAATTCTGCTCAAACATTTCCCCGCGCTTCCTCTGTTTTTCCTACGTTGTTTACTCTCCGATACGATAAACTGAGGTTCGGTACGATATTGTCCGAGCTTCTTATCCCGTTAATTCGTGCATTTTGCCCTCGGGGAAACTCAATTGAAATCGAGCGAAGAACGAACGACGTTGTTTCTAGAGAGACTGTCAAAATATCCCGATATATTTGATCTTGAAACGTTTCTTAAGATATTTTGCAGCGTCGATGAGAAGAAATAATCGCGAGTGAAGAGCGTCTAACGCGCCTTTGGCAAGAGAAACAACGACAAGAATTTATTTGGTTTAGAGTAATGAAACGAAAGTAGCAAAAAGTGTATACCACGTATGTACTGTAATTTGGAACAATTTAGAAAATATCAGAATTTATTCGAAACGAAGCTGTGTTATTTAAAAATTTTTGAGTAGATTAATATATTGCAATAAAATACATCATAGGTTGTTATTGTAACGAAGTCGAAGGAAAATAGCGATTGAGACAATCGAAGATAAAGTATCACAGAACGATAAAGTAATTGTTAATAAAAAAATTTTTAAGTAGATAGAGAAGGTTAGAATAGAATTTTTATTTCATTTTTTTTTTAACGTTTCGTTGCTGTTTCAATCGAAAGAAATTGAGGAAATATCATTATTTAGACCATTACTAGTAACATCAGTGGTATCAAGATATTACTCGTAAGACATTCGTCGCCATTGAATTATTATTTAGACAATCATACAGTCGTTAATCAATATTATTACTATCAAAACGTATTAATTAAACAGTCGTCATAATTAAACGGAACGAAGTATACGAGGATTACAGAGAACCGAAATGGAGGTTAATAATTTACCGACGGCAATTAAACAGGCTGAGAGAGAGAGAGAGAGAGAGAGAGAGAGAGAGAGCAATGGAATTTCAAATTTTTTAGGTCCCTCGTTTGTCGCCATTTTTCCGAACTTCGTTAACGCGATAATGACTGCATAATAGACTAGCTCTGTGACTTTCGCCTGGTCTTCCACGCTATCGTCGTAAAAGATGAACTTTATGATCATTTGCAATTCAAATGCACGAATCGTGATTCGTTTAACAGCGTGGAAAGCGTTGTTCGCCAGTTCGCTGCCATCATCGATCACGGTATGTACGATGTACTTAGGAATTCGACCTTTGCTGATACGCTTTTTAGAAAATTATCAAACTGATGCAACGTTTTTCACGATTTTTAATTGAAATCCATTCTCGTTATATGGTAACTGGTACTTTATTTATTACTCGAATAATCACATTACACACGTATAATTTTAGAGAAAAGTTCTTGTCGGTTGATTTCATATGATTTTTTTTTAATATATTATCAGGCTTTCGACTATCCAGCTTTGACAAAGGTATTTATCAACCAATGAAAGGTATTATCTCATCATCTATTAACTGTCACATCGTCGTCAGTTGAAAACCACGTTAAACAACGCAACTAAAATATAACGTCTATAACTAAATACGTCAAATATCAAAATTTCGTAGGACCGATTTTATCAGAAATTTAAGGTACCGAAATATCGTTAGAACATACATGAAAGAACATCGCGTTGAAAATATTACGCAGACGAAACATTACATCGATGAAATTAAAATAAAAATATCGCGTCGCTGTTCTACAATAATTAAAAGGAACACCCCTGAAAGAGGACTCGCTCGAAAGGCAGTTTCCGTCTATTCGCCATCCGCGTGTCTCTCACCTCTCCCCCTTTACCGAATCAAATCGACATCAGCGAATAACATTGGTAAAGTTTCTTCTAACAAACCGCGACCAGCGAATAATCGGCTTAACGTCCAGCCATTACACCGAGTCGACGACGATATAACCGGCCCTCTTAGGTAAGGCCTACTTAGATCGTGGAAATTTCGCTCGAGGGTACAGCGAAAAGCGTTCGGGGGCACGTGGCACCGGGAACACGGCCAAAAAATATCGTTCTGGAACGACTACGGCCGACATATCCGCTTGGGAACGACACCTCGTAACAGGGGGAGGCAACTCACCCTCGACGCTCGATCCTCCGCGACAGATACGACGCGTCAGTCCTTCCCGTTTCCTTCCACTTCCCCTTTTCTGGCTCGCTTTTTCCTCCCCTTCGCCAGCGCAATTTCACAAAGGTGATTACTATAACTGCACTTCGCGGATTAGCCAAGTCGGTGTCGCGCCGTTTGTCGAATTGTGGTTTGCTGCGTGTCGAATCGGTGGTTGGAGGGGAAGCCGGAAATAAGATTCGATTTAGAGAAATATATTACAGATTCGGACAGAGTTTTCGGAGCGTTTCGGCGGAGATTTGATAAGAAGGGTTTGATAAGATTTGGCGGAGGCCGGTTTGAAGAGGCCGGTGGTAATTAACTCGTTCGAGGAGAAGTTCTGCCGTTTCTTGCGGCAGGAGCTCCAGTAGGAAATTTCAGTTTTCAAGTAGTTTTGGTAGCTCGAGAGTCTCGAGACGCGTACCACGCTTGTTTCGAAATTACAAAAAATTGAACAATGCTTTGTACGAAAAAGAATCTACAAAGTGTAACGATGTAAAGTCTGTAATAACATTAAAGTTGAGTCTAAAAGTTTTTCTTCTGGAATTTAGAATTCGTTTGTAAAGTTTTCACCGACAAAATGTAGGATAAAACAGAAAATCAACATTTTTATCAGAAATTCTGTATAATTCAGAATTCATTTACAAAGTCGTCACACAACAAAATGTATTGGTAGTGTCGGTTTTTTTTTTAAATTTAACAAACATTGTCACCTGGTGACAGTAATTTAACTTATTATAACATAACGTTAAATTATATTTAAAATTAAAACTGTGTTAAAAAAAAACTCTTAAATAAAACAAAATTTTCTACAGTATCAAAAAACGACATTACTGGATATCCCCATTACTGTAAAATGGAAAATGCTTCGTATTAAAATCCCGTTTCAGTGATGAAGCAATATTAAAATCAGACGATTCTCACCCGAAATACAGAGTAAAAGTCCAAAATTCACTCGCCGAGTACAAATCAATTTTATTGATCAATAAACGTATAAAAAATCCTAGCTCTCCATATTAACATCCCCCCAATTTTAATCCTGTAAGCAACACCGAAATCGAGCAGTCAACGAGAATTTCACCTTGGGCGAATTTTCGTCGAATTTTCGTCGAATTTTCGTCGAATTTTCGTCGAATTTTCGCGGGCTCGAAATTCAGAACTTGCGAATCGAATCGGCGTGGAACGGGGGGCACAAAGAGACACGCGAATAGAACGTTTCAGGTCGTTTGCACGACAGGACGGTAGCGATGAACGATGAAGGGCGGCTGAATTCGGGAAAGGGGCGAGGGGGAGGGGGAGGGCGAAGGTGCGGCCGTTTCTGTTCACCGCGTTTGCTTTACGACTTCGTGACCCAGTGGACGATCTAAAAAGCCAGTGGACGTGGACGTGGCGGGACACGCGAGGGATGCATTTCGAACGGGGCGGGCAAGAGAAACACGCGGCCCCCGACCACAAATCGGAACCGGACAACGATAGCTGCTTGAGAAACTGCGACGGACACCGGCCGACGCGCGGTGATTAATCGTCGTGAAACGGACACGAAACGACGAACACAGATACCCGAATATCCTGTTATAAACGTGGATCTCTCCATAGCGAACGGACATCCAACTGTTCGCACACAACGTCCACCCCGATTTCCACGGCTGGAATATATAGAGGCGAGTGACCTGTTTGGCCAAACTGGCTTAAATATTCGGCCTGGTGCGCATGAAATGTCGTTTCAGTTTGACGGATTAATGTCTGTTGTCTGTTGTCTATCTGTCGTCGCTGTTCGATGAATTACATTAGTACGGAGTTTAGCGTCTTTGTTCGTTCTTTTTTCTTTTTCTTTTCTTTTTTTTTCTTTTTCTGAAGAGGACGGCACCGTCCGAAGAGCTGTGGATAGTAGAATTTAAATAGCGTATTTTTAATTGGATGTTTCTCTCGAGTCGCTTGGAAAATGAAATTTGGTGGGCGATTGAATAGGTCTGAAATATTAAATTAATTTCGTCAATTGTAGGACATATTTTTTAAAAATATTGAATTAATTCTATTAATTTCAGGAGATTGCTATTAATATTAATCTATGTACATATTCGTAATGAAGAAGCATCAGTAAAACAAATTATTAAACTTTGTTAAAAATATACCAACAATGAGGCAACGTAATAAGGAGAAATATTTTTTTTTTCAAAGGAATTTATAAAAAAATGAGAAGAAGAAATACTCTTCTTCGATAATGGAACTCCGTTATTTATTTAAAAAATACCAGGACAATATAATAAAAAGAAGTTAAACTATAAAATATTCTCTCCTCTTTTATTCTTACTTCCAAAGTTCCAGTTTCTTTCAATTTAACAACGTTAACATTATTTTACAATATTCATTAAAATAACGTTACAACGTTATCTCATTTAATGTTGCGTCAATAATTCGCGTATTTGATAGAGAAATACAAGACTCAAATTTGATTCTCCATGAATCCGCACCATAGGCAAGTGTTATGATTGCACGATTTTAACCAAGCTTTGTCTACGGAGCTCCGTGACGTGACAACTCGCCGTATTAACCGCCACGACCGGTGTGATAACGAGGATCCTCGACGGAAAGTTTCCTCGCGCGGCAGACCGGGCAATTCGTATTAAAAAGGGGGCGGGAACCGTGGCTGCGGAAAGCGTCGCTCGAATTTTCCGCGATGTTAGCGCCGCTTCTAACGACAGTTAGACCCGACGAAGAAACGCGAGAAGCTGTGTCGCTGGCGGGGGTCGGTCGCGATATGCAAAGGATTATTCGCGCGTTTTCCAAAACAGCGGGCCGTGGCACGGGCGCCGATATGCAGATTTCGTTCTGCCCTGGCTGCTTCGCGAGGAACGTGCGCCATTAGGCCTGCACCGTCGCGTCAAAGTGGCGCACGACGCGGTTGGCACCTCTGCCAAACGATAACTGTTACATCACCCCCGCTGAGTGCACCCTCTGTGTAGGCAAGCAGCAGCAAGAACGCGAATGGAAAGAGGGGAGTTATTTAATACGTTTCGAGTTCGTGGAATATTTTCGAGCCGGTTTTTCGGTCGGGTTAATTAGATCTCGCGTTAGGGTGGTTCTAATTAGAGCAGCTGGAATCGCGACTCCCGCGGAGACATTTTTACGTGCCTCGTGTCGTGGAAATGTTTTTCTTCCGTGTGTTTTGTTTCCGCTTCGTTGGTACAATTATTGTGACAGAATCATGTTTTGTCATGATGATATTATAATACAGCGATATAGTTATAACCATGCACAATTAATATAATCAAAGAGTATTGTATTAATTATGTTGATTACTGTAATAATATATAATAAATGTTATGTAAATAGTATATAAATATAGTATAAACATAGTGTATAAAAATAACGGTACATTTGTAATCATCACAGTAATTTTTGGTATTTTTCGTAACCCGAATAGAAAAAGAAATATATATATATCAGTGTGAAATTAATATTGTTACATTAAGATACCAATATATGTACACAGTTACCTACGCTATTGCCTAAAAGTACCCACCAAATCGCGTGTTCGAAATTTATTTCATTATTTATTACAATTATCCTTAATCCTCGTTGGTGTCAATCTGACATATTGCAAACTACGTTTATATATTTTCATTTAAAGAATCGGTGAAGACAAACCTGATGCCAAAACCAAATAAAAGTTAGAACCAACCAACCAACTGCATTAATTATAAACTTTATTATAAATTCAACATTGTGCAGCGGAGAATACATAGCGTGGGTACTCTCTCTAATCTTTGTCTGCTGGATCTACTACTCAAACTGCAAGCGGTTTCCAATAATAACATTTTACAATACTAGCACAATCTTGCGTGATTAACACACAGAGTTTAAACGTGGCAATGTGAAGAAATGACGCATATAATAATAAAATATGAATGAAACCTCCTCCATGTATATAAGAGTTTATCATTTGTTGATACTGTGCAAAATTTTATTTTATTTAAGAGACAACACAGTTTTAATCTATGATATAATTTAACAATAAGCACGCTAAATATCGATATATTTAACTAGATTAACAAGTAACAAGTTAAATTATTGTCGTTAGATGGCAATGCTTATTAATTTGAAAAAAACGACATTACTTGTGGGTACTCTTAATAGAAACTGACTGCTCAACGACTTCAAAACGATCAATCGCAAAAGTCAATCAAGATTGCCGATTCATTTTAACAATGATGAAAGAAATACGTATAACATTATTTCACAAACATTTTACACACTTTTTTCGTGTTTTTTTTTTTTGAAATTCGCGGCGTTCAAATTTTCCGCGTGTAATTCAATGTAATTACATTCGCCAACAGAAAATGGTGACAAAATAATCGATCGATGCTCGACTCTGGATCCAGAGCGACGATTCACACGTTCGTTTTCACTGATAACCCACAAATCCGCTGGAATTCTCGCCCCAGCTATCGCGCCTATTCCATACACACCTCCCCGATATTCAAAAACCTATCCCGGACCGATTGCCCGGCCGCCGGGATGGATGGTTTCGGTGGGCGGACGTGAATTAACCAGAGGCCAGATTCACTTTCTCCGGAACGGCGAGGGCCGTTCTCGTCGCTCGTTTCGAAACGGCTTAACGCCCTGCCCGGTAAACCGCTGTCTCGTAACTTCATTCGACCCTAATACCGCGGCAGAGAGCCGCGTGACACTCGAGAAACCGCCGATAGTCCGAACCTTGTATAATACGCGTATCTTGAGCAGCGTATCTTCTCCCTCGATCCGCTGCCCGCTTTCGTCGAGAGGGTGGCTGCGATCGAGCAAGATCATCCGCGATGGTTTATCGATATTACGTCGTTTCATCGTCGTCTCGTCGGCGTTGCGCAAGATGGATGTCTCGGGATGCTCGGAGAATTTCTCGCAAATTTTGCTCGGGACTGTATGTAGACTTTGAGTGGTTTGCGCTGATTTATGGCACCAGCGGCTGAAGATTCGCGCTATTTTTGAAGAGAGAAATCAGCTAAGGGACTAAGGTCGCTTGCTGGCTCTTGTTGGAACCGAAGAATACTCGGAGAAGGAGAAATCGTATACAATGGTATAACGATACAACTTGAAGCTCATAATTTACACTATGTGAAGAACTTTTCTTTTCGAAAAAATCACGCGTGGAAACGTTGAAATATTTTTCTTACTTGAATTTACAATGCGTTTGAAGACTCCTCGAAATTTATTGAATGTTGAATACCAGACGAAAATGACTGTAAAATGAACTTCATCGTCCAAGACTGACATTCAAAATTCAATAAAACGAGAAAGAAAGATCGTACGTCATGTTTGCAGGAGTTGTCGTAAAGAGGGAGAATATTTCCCAGTATTTTTACATATTATGACAGTTTGCGAGAAAATTTTCGAGAAGAAAGGTGTCTTTCTTACTCACTCCGTGATACGAAAACATTCTGAAACGAAACAAATGACGTATTTCGAAAATGAAGGCTTTGAAATAAGCTCAGGTTTTTTCGTTGTACAATTTCCTTTTGTGAAATTCCAACAGTTTCAATAATTTAACGTCCGAATATTAATATTTGCGTGCATGAAAAAATTTTTTTCGTGGCTGGATTTACCACGATGTTGAAGATCGAAGCCCTTTACAGCGAATCTAGGAGATTGTCAACAAATTTAAAATCAACAAAGTCGGAATGTTTAGTTGGTCTGAATATCCGAAACTCTATTTGCATCCTTTGAAAAACGATTGTTCAAACAACACATTGTTTTGTCCGAATTTGTCTGAATATTACCTCGAAGTAATCTCGTGAAACATTGAAAAGATTATTAATATCAGAATGTAAAACAGAAACAAAGTCAACGTTCTCTTCATAGAAAATCGAAAATGTTTGATATCCAAAATCGTGAAATGTGTAGAACGATTCCGGAACGAAAATTGCGCGCTCACGTCTTGCACAGTTACGAGGAAATTTTACACTTCAAGGGACAATCGCAAAATTTCGAATAGAATCCAAAAATTCTTGAAATCCCTCGCACTGATTCCGCCGTGATATTCATCGTCGACACGATCGATAGCGAGCGTTTCTATTTTAGTTAAAAAAAAAGCTCTCCCTCAGCAGCGAGACGTTATCACGCAGAATGCCTTCGAATGCGCGTATCGGGAATTCCACTCACGAAAATGAAACGGAAAGGGATCAGAATAAACATACACGACGCGTGTATACACTTTGAACGCGTCGGCCATTTTATCCCGAAACGGGGAACGCCGCGTTTGACAATGGTGGAGAACCAGCCGGGGAATTTTTCATTCGGGACGTGTGTTTCCCTGCCGTTGTTTCGTTAATGAGCCATCTTCAATTAAATTCCGCGTAATTGCTGTCGTAGCTATCCAATTACGTCGTCAAATTCGATATTCGCCGGAATATCGATTTTTATCCTTCTGGCGTTTTCCCCTCGAGCCGGCGAGAGACGGACGACCTTATCGATTTCTTGTCGGTGAAGTTCGGCGCTCTCTCCATCTCGGGGAAAATTAGCGATGAAAGGTTAACGAGTGTATTCTTCGGTAAGATTAACAAGAAACTTGCTGCAACGAGAACGCGGGAGTTTCTCCTGCAAACGGCGGGAGAGGGAAGAAGGAGAAACAGCGAGTCTCCGTGCAATAATAAGTCTTCCCTTAATTCTTCGTTATTTATTTACTGTTTGTTTCTCCGCGCAATTCTCTGTTGTTTCTCCACAACAGATGATCGATAGGAGAATTCATCGCGGGATTATTACACAGAGTGTTCCGAATTTCAGTCAAAACTTTAGGACTCGTTTTTGCTCCATGAAAGAAACGAAGGAAAAGGATTCCATTTTTTCATTCATTTATTTATTTACACTTGCTACCTATTACTCGTCTGCCATCGTTCGTGTCTTTTGAATTTCTTCGAATTAAACTTTTACCTTTGCTAGTTGTTCCTTTGGAAGTTTCAATTGGAAGAGACACTTCGACAAGTGTTTCGGAATTTCTGCTTCTCGAAAGGGTAAAAGAAAGAATCCAAAATCTCGATCGATATTCCCGTGTATATAAAGTTCAAAATCGATAAGAGCGGTTCACTGGCTCGCAGAACAATCATTTACAAAGATTTCGAACAACCGAGATCAGGAAATTATCATTATCCACTCAAATCCACCCCATTGATGACACAAATCGCCGTGTAAACAGGGGCCGTTGAAGCCCATCCGGAGTTAAAGCCCCGCAACTCTTTCTCATCCGCTCCGCGCCCCGTTTCTCCTCAGGTATCATCCCGCGTTTCTCTTCCATCCATTAAGACGTCCCGTTAATCCCGCCAATCGCGAGAAGCCGCTCCCGTTTAAGCAAGCAGAGCAGTCGAGGAGAAGAGGCTCGCAGCAATTCTTTCTTTTTCTTTCTTCTCCCCCGTCGCTATCATCTCCGCGCGTCCTCTTTCCTCCTCGTCTTCGTTTCACGATCGCGTTCCGTTCCGCAGTATCGGGGCCGTGGTTGCTTCCCTTTTTGCTTGATCGTTTCGCCCGTCGAGGATTAGAAAAGCCTCGTGCCAGAATTCCCGTATAAAAACGGCGAAACGTGTACACACGTACGGGGTGTCCCAGTAATCGCGATGCAATTGGACGAGAGGGTAGTTTCACGTGATGGAATAATTACCCTTTGGAGCAATTGTTCACTCGAAAGAACTTTTTTAGAAATTTCAAAATTTCCTCGAAAGCGAATCACGTCGATCAGTTTCCCCTGAAACGGATCTTCCCGTGACCGTCCGGACACCCCGTATACACGCGCAGTGAGAAAGAGGAAGACGCATAAACGGGAAGGAGCGAACGATAGAAAAGGAGGATTAAAGAGGAGGAAAATGGCGGGGTGGCGTCTGGAATACCCTCGCCACGGTGCTGTAACTGCGCGAATCCTCCGGAGTATCCTTAGGCTTCCGTTATCTAGCCACCCCTATTCACCGTTCTGTCCATCTCACCCTCGCCCCTCGTATGCCTCGTATTCTGTGCCGGATTCAATCGAACGGAGACTCTCGTTGCGCACGAGGATCGCCCTATGCAGCGGTTCGCCCTTCTGGGACACTACGTTTAATTTTATGTACGCCGCCGCACGTCCTCCCTTTTTAGGCCGGACGTGCAAGCACTTTCGGTATTCTGTGTCGCGTATCGGTGTAGCAGCGCGTTCCACGGATTGATCGGGAGTGGTTTCGAGACTCTCGAGACGATTTTCGAGGGAAATTTCTTTGCGCGGATTCCGAGTGCTCTTTCTTTCGTTTTGGTAACGAAGAAGAGGGGGGACGTCGTTTAACTTAATTAATAAACATCTTTTGTTTTAGTTTTGTAATTTGGTAATTTATCTTTTAATTCCATTGCAATTTTGGCGGGAGAATTGACGAACGATTTTCGAAATTAACGGAATCTTGAAAGAGGAAACGTGTGGAGAACCAAAGTGACTTTTCTTCGTTTTGGAAATGTTTAAACGGTTGATTTTCAAATTATGGGAAGTTTTGTAAATTAATAACGTTTAGAGATCTTTAAAATTATTTGAATTTTTTTCGTAATTGATGGAATTTTGAAGGAATTTCATTATTTAATAACACTTTTTGTAATTTGATAATATTCTTTGTAGGAGAATGTACGAATGATTTTTGAAATTATTCGACACATTTTTGCAATTAACAGGATCTTGAAAGAGTTTATATAGAATTTTGTAACTTAATAACGTCTATCGTGATTTAATTACACTTTTGGCAAGAAAATCGCGAATTGCTAAGATACTTAACGGAGGAGCCGTAATTTTGCAAAATTCTGGTGGATTTTGTAATTCGATAATACCTTCGGCAGAACTACGTAACAAGGAAAGTGATCATTCTTAATTCTAAAGATTCCGAGTTTGGTAATCTAATCGTGTTTCTGGCAGATATATAATAAAGATGACGTGATATAATAAAGTACAAAATGTGCGAAACGTAGCATTACGTAATAATTTTAACAAGTACTTAATTTTATTTTATTTACACAGAACAGACAGTGTCAAAAATTACAAAACACGCATAAAACATTTTTTACAGACATTTTTTAAAAGTTCCTCCATGATGAGCGTTCGAGCAATATCGTTAGCCCCTTCCTTCTCTCCGTAATTCGTTATTAATAAAATGACGGAACAAACACAACGTCACGGGGATCGAGGAAATGTTAAGCGAAACGCAAGCAAGGCGATCTCAGTGGCTTCTCGATCGGACTTGTTTGATATGGCAAACCTCTCGTCCCATATCCCTTAAAGTACACTTTCCACGTCTTAGGAAATTAATACGCAAACTTGACTACGTTCTGCTCCGCTCGGCGTTGCTCGTTTCCGGTTTCCACTACGGAGAACACGGAATACAGAACGAACGTTGTCGTGATATTCCGAATGGTTCTCACGTGTTTAAGGAGTAGTATATATATTTAATCTGTGAAGAAAGCTACGGACAAAACGAGACGAGCAACGATCGTGGACTATTTATGCAAAATCATATTCTTGAGAATGTAGTTTAAAAAAAAAGGGGAACCTGGAAAACTACGTAGCTACGTTTTACGTAGCAAATTTTTATAAAATATTTCGTGTCATTTTCTTTTTTTTTACACTATACGTTACCTTATATTTAAATTCAAATTTCTTATAAACTGATGATGAACTCGTATCAAAATCTTCATCATCGACATTATTATTATTGTTATTAGCAGAATTTGAAGGAATGCCATTGAAATAGTTTTGTCGAAACGAAGCTTGTACGAAAAAATTCGGCTAGTATATCCGACGTAATAATTTGATTAGCATTATTCCGAGGAATAAATTTAGAAACGAAGAAAGTTGAGACAGTTTACACACGCACGTACGAGAAGTAAAATTTGTCTAATTTTAACAAACAAGTTAATTGGAGATAGCGAAAATTTGACGGACGTTTGTATTATATATTTCCGTGACCGACTATTACCCGCTGCCCTTATCGAGAATGTCGAAAATATTCGTTGGATGTTAGACAGACAGATGTCGCGGAGCCTCGGGCGTGTTGCGAAATAATACGAAAGCATTCCCAACGAAGGGAAAAAGCGACGAACGAACGAGGGTTGATTAAAATCGTTGGAGATTTATTGCAAATTTCCAGTGTAATTTATGAGTTGATATATTATCATTGCGGAGAAACGAAAATGAAATTAATATTGTTTGTTACGAAGGAACGAAGACGGGAGGTCTCGCTTGTTGCGGCGTAAATAACCGGAAGTGAATCCGCGATTCCTCCGGATCACGTTTGCCATGCGCGTGACAGAACGCGTGACGCGTCCGCTGATACGACGCGTCCGCGTGTTTATCAACGGATTAAATAACCGAAGTAGAATCTCTGGATTGTCGCCGGCGGTTGTGCCGCAGCGTTACAATTGGCCGCGTTTTAATTAACGCGCCACGAGCATGAGACAATGGCGTTCTGAATTTACTACAAACTGCGTTCGAGAATAGCTCGATAGAACGCAATTCCCAGCGTTCTATCGAGTCGGTGTTGAATAAGCGCACTCTATTTCTGTCGCGCACGGATATATCATCGCCATGAATTTTTGTTATTCTTCTCGTTGATGTTTCGAAGATGTTGCAAACGTACTATAAATATTACAAAGTACTATAAATGACAGAAACTACGAAATGTTACATCTGCCATTAAAATCTGAAATATTGCTTGATGTTGACAAAGAACGAAACCATCTCTGATTTTAATAATGTTTCAGTCGCATTGAGAACGTTTGCAGGTGTTCAATCTTCACGATTGTCAATGCGTTGTATCTTGCGAACACATTTTATTATGATTTCCGTCCAAACTATCATTGTGCTGATGAGGTGAAGATGTTGTACATTAAGGATCAATTATTTGAAAATTGTCGAGTCTTGCTCGTTAGACCTAACTCAGACAAAATTGATAAATAATTCAAATTTGATAACAATAGAAATGATTTAAATGTAAATTTAACGACAAGAGGGGGACAAGGAAAAATGCTAACTAGTCTCAATTCGATGCTCTTGTGACATTTTATAAATATTGCGTCAATGCAAAGCATCAAGCGTCAAGTCAAACGACAAAACATGATGCGACAAACTATTTATCAAATGAATAAACTAGATCAATACATCTTAGATGAATCAAACAATACATTAAAAATACGAATTTAAGGAACGAAATCAACTCTCTGTCTGGAAGTATTCAATTATCTCGAAATATGGAGCAATTACGATTACAATTGAAAAAAACACGTGCCGGAATGGAGCAGCGTAGTAATTTATTTTTCAGTCGTTTTTCAGCTTTTTCGTATTTTATCCTACGTAGCTCGCTGCGTGACAAGCGTGAGAACTAATTGGCCCGTTAATTGAGAGAAACAAGTCATTGTCGCCTAGATTGACAATATTCTGATTTACAGCGACGCGCTTCGCGCGCCCGCGCGGCAACGTTTGTTTTTCAATCGGGAGTGAACTCTTAATTGGCGAGTTTAAGAATTAATTAACTGGCCGATCGTTCGGATTTATTAATAATTGATTTTCGCCCCGGCGGAGGGAAATTTATTTAACGTCTCGTTACGCAGTTGCATTGAATTCATTGTTGCAGTCGTATTTGCGAAGACTGGAACGAGCCGAGAAACGCGCGCGGAAAGAAAGTTTCTAATTAAGAAGCCGCTTAACTAGTTAATTACGAGTTACGCCGGCAACGTAAATTATTTATTTGCCCGTGATAAAGCACGCGCGATGCCGTGAACTTTTTATTCCTCAGCTTACTCGGGCAAGACTGACGTAACATCCGAGCTAGCTCTTTCTCCTGTCGTCGCGGGAAATTTTTGCATTCTATTTTTGTTCGACGAGGGAACAAATTTGCTCGACTTTTGAACAACAGTTGTACGTTGCCCGAAGAAAGCTTCGAGACTTGGTTGGTTTTAGTTTAAAATTTTTAAGTCATGGCTTTGAAGCTGCAAATTGCTAATTTTTTAATTTAGCGACTTGATCACCAACAATAATTAAAATTTGCTATTATTGTTGTTGTTATCTAGTCTGTTATAATTATCATATTATAACAATTTAATTATCTAATTTATTACAATATAGTATACATCATATATTACATATTATAAATTTATTATGATTATTTTATATATATATAACATTCCGAGATCGAACCACCAATTTTCACGAAATTTTCACGAAAATTAATGAATTTACACCGTTTTTTGATGTAAATTGATGAAATTAGTGTTTCTTAACGACGAATTTAATGCCGCATACCATTTTGTAACAGAACCTTTTGTTTAAACGACGCGTTAAAAGAACCATATTTTTGATAAATTATTCCAATGTTTTTCAAATGCTAATTTTCTCGAATATTTATTTATGAATACTACATATTCAAAGACAAGTAAACGGATAAAATGGAATTTTGATTTTTCATCATAAAAAAATTCATTGTTTTTAAATCTTGTTTGTAAATACGTTTTGAAATGTTAAATGTTAATATATTTTAATTTTGAAAAAATACGGATTTTACTGTTGTAAAACAAGAAATCTGTCGGGAGACGAGGTCGAAAAAAGTCGTACAGTTCTTGCTGTTTTAAAAAAACAGAAGAAGAAATAGTTAAACGAATTATAATAGACAGAAGTAGTCGAAATTGAAGTTTATTTGTTAGAAATTTACTTCGACAACACCAGCGAAACACCGATTCGAGATCACGAATGGAAAAAAGAGAACGCGGGTATCGGAATAATCGTGGCTCGACGTCGAATTCTCAATTAATAATTCATTTGACCTCCCCTCGGCGGGGAGTTTGGCCGATGTTTTCGCGAGGATTTGTCGGCGGTGGCTTTTCCATCGTCGGCGAACACTTTTGCCCTTCAATTAATTACCACTGGGGAATCGAAAATGCGGAAAGTCGAATCTGGCTGAGGCTCATCCGTCAAACGTCCCCGGAAGTTTCGCTATTGGAACGATAGTTGATGCAGTTTAAGCCACGCGTCAAGCCAATCGACGAAAGTTCCGGCGAGCATCGTCCATTACACCGGCGAGAGACTACGCTGTGAGAAGCGACGCTGTTTTACTTCCGAGAGAAAGTTCATTTCGTTCGATCTCGTTTGAATATTTTGTGAGATGGTTTCAGTTTCTATTTTATTGTTTTGCCTCTCGTAAAGTCATTTTTCTCTGACTAAAATCTTCCTTGAAGCTTCTGAATTAATATCCTTCGTTCTTTCGATGCGCGTGATTATACTATACGATTATTTATTCGCAACTTTGTTGCAAAAGCCTTAATAGCTGAGATAAATTGTTTCTAACAAGAATGTGTAATTATGCACAAAAGTATATTGGATATATCAAAATATTCAGATTCAGAATATTTTAACATCGAAAATGTAATTTCAAATTGTGAAATATTTAGATTAAAGATATTTGGAAATGTTGGAACACTTAGATTAGAAATGTCAATAATGGTAATAATGATAATAATATTCGGCAATTAATAAATATTAATTTCTACATTAAAAGAAAAGCGTATGAAATTTTGAAAGAAATTAACTTGTTGATAAATTAAAAGTATAATGTAAATTTGTTGATAAACATTAATAACGTTAATACTAATTTTTACGAGTATTTAATACAAGTATTTACAAATATTTTGATACATTCAGAACGTAATTTTGAGTACCATGTAATTAAACTGGCTAATTTCAAGAAATATTTTGCTTTAATTAGGCACTCATTTTCCTCTCAAGACCCAGGGAATCCCAATCTACTAATCGTCTAATGAAACAGCGTGCTAAGAATACGCATATTCCACACGTATGAAAATAAAAAGAATCCGCAATTGCAACTAGAAAAAGGAGACAGTTAAAAAGGAGAATTTCTTACAAACTCCTTCTTCCTCTCTTTTTTATTCCGTTTAGAAAGGTGCTGAGAGTGCTAAGAGGTTAACACGAAAGGGTTAACGAGGACGTTTCGACTCGGGTAGACCTGGTTCCACAGTGACACCGCCGGTTCGCGGAGGAAAGCACGCGACGTATGGATTTTACGTCGGCTCGGCATAACATTTTAATGGCACTTTAAGGACCCCCTGTTACCAACGACTGTATCTCGAACCCTTGTCATTTGCACCCTCTCGCGGTAATATTTGCACGTTTAGCGTCACGAATGCCAGCAACTGACGCAACAAGCTCAACCGACCACGTTACCACGTTAGTTTTAAAGAGAAAAAAGAAAACGAAAGAAAAAAAAGAACACCCTGACTCGAATAACTGACAAGGTCACGATCAATTCAGCGTTGCGAATGACTCTCGTCTCGTTTCGTTCGCTTCGTCCATTTTGCTTCGCCCGTTCATTTTAATTTGCATGGTGCGTCTGATCAAGTTCCTCCTCCCCTCGAGTGTAAGTTTCGAATTTCTCGCGAGTTCCGTTGACACGGCCGACAGCGTTACAAAGTGGCCTGTTAAAACGAAGATTACTTCCGGTTCAAGACCGACGCCAGATCCGGCGCCGGAGCCTGCTGCATATCCGACGGATAATAATATTCGTAGGGGGGGAGCTTGTTTCGAATCAATATCAGATTACCACGCAAATGTTATGTAACGCGGTTACCGCGTCCAAATTGTTTCTCCAGACGCGCCGATCGATTTGTTGCACTTTGCCGGGGTTGCTTGAGCGATCGACAGGCCCGACACGATGGATCGTTTTGGATCTCTGTGTATTTTCGAAAAAAAGAAACATGGAAAAGAATTTTTCGAACGATCGAAAAGACGCCCGTGTCGGTCAAAAATTACAGAGTGGGTCAAAGATCACTTCCCTTTTTTATCGTATATTTAAAAAAGTTTTTTCTTTCGAGATTTTTAAAACAAAAAAAGCTACACGACTTGCACCCCAGTACGATTCGTCTCACTGAAAGGCCCAGAAGCAACTGTTTTGACTAGGAAATGAAAACGGTACGCAAACATTTGAATCGAAACAAAACAAATTACAAGCGCGATCGCTCGGTACATACAACGCCACTACTACTCGAGGTCTACGCCACGCCCCCTCAAGAATCACGTGAGCCGAATCAACCAATCGCTAATTTTCGTTGCATCAGCGTTGAACCTGAAGCGATCCGATTTTCTGGGTTACCCCCGCTAAACTCACTTTCAGTGATAATAAAAACATCATGTTTGAACTCAAATTTAATTTAAAATCAATGAAATTAGTTTTTCCTTTTTGATGTTTCATTAAAAAGAAGCAGATGGGAAGAAACTTTTGGCCTGCTCTATAAAATTACTACTTATGGAAACTATTCGTCATCATTCGAAACTATAAAGAAACTATAAAAAACCATCTAGTTATTATTGTCAATACAATTTAAAATTATTATTATTGTCGTCGTTGTCTAATCTGTTCTAATTATTAGCGTAATAGAAATGATTATTGTAATTGAAGCTAAATTATGAAATAAGCCCGAGTCTAAGTCAATAATCATCCTTGAAATCGTGATACAATTGCAATGTGTAATTTTATATGGGAAAACAAATCGAAAAGGAAGAATGACGCTTTCTCGCTTACAATTGGAACTTTGTTTTCGAAAAATGGGAAACATGTTGCCTTTTACGAATTAATTGATGTCATCGTGCAATGCTATCAATAAAACTTGAGCTTTATAGTACTCGGTTTTCAATTTGTTTCAATTCCTTTGCTAATTTCTATCAGACAGAGTGAAAAATACAAAATAAGATTAAGTACACGTAAATTAATTGCACTTTGCAATTGTAAATTCTATATGCAAAATGTAAAGATCTATTGAAAATTTATCGTTCACATAAAAATGTAGCAGTATGTTGAATAATTAACTACGTTATGATGAATTTCAAGCGGAGCAAGAACAACTGGAACGCCTGTCTGACAAAAACGTTTCTATTCTACTTCTTCACTCTACAAGTCTAACTCTGTTTTACCATAATTCAATTATAAATGAGTTTCTTGTTACAAGTTTTTGATCACTCCAAATTTATGCTGTTCATTCTCCCATAATAACAAATTTTACATGCAAAGTGTTAAAAATAGTGTCATATGTACATGTATACTGAAGAGTACAAAACTGAACCACACAACATTCCAGTTGGTCTTATTTTAAAGCACGAAGCCTCTACTTTTACAATCGTGAATTATTTTTTTTTTCCAGAAACGATATTATACGATGTAGCGAGTGAGAAAGTGAGAGTAGTTTTTTTCGAAATAATGAAAAACTTTTTCCACAATTTTGAAGATTGAAATCTCCTCTCACAACCTGCTGTTTTGAGATTTTTCACGATTAGAATTAAGTTTTTAGAATTTCTTAAATTTTTGTCGTTTTCAACGTTCGATGAAATGCCGAAAAAAAGTCTATAGCAAGTTTTAAGAGCTCGTTATAAAGAGAAGGCTTTATTCTTTAAACTAATGATCGATGTAGTTACGAAAAGAAATTTTTCAACCTTTTTCAGAAATATTTGAATTTCTACAGTTTTCAAAAATGAAGTACCTTACTTTCAAAGATATAAAATCAAAAACGATTTGAACGTTTGTTAAAACAGAGAGGTTCTATTTAAGACCACGACAAGTAGATTGTCATACGATTTTCTTTCAATGTATGAATTCATCAATAATTTTTCATAAATATTGGTTATCGCTCTTCACTGTAAAAATGTGATACAATTATAATTAATCATGACTAATATCTTAATTAATATTTTTCCCTCTAACGTTAAATAAACCCATCATTTATTCAATTTGTTTTAAGAACAAGAGTTTCTTCTGAATCGTTTTTCTCGTTAAACCAGGGAGGCCATATCCTCGACATTTTTCCACTGCTGTCGTTCGAGAGAGTGATTCTTTGAAAAAAGAGAGAAAGAGAGAGAAAACAGCGATCGAAACGTTCGAACAGCCGGAGTGGTAACGAGATCCGATGATTGGCGCGTGTCAGCAACAGATCGCGAGGATAAATCGTTTCACGGCCAGCGATACTGGCCGACTAATCCAAGGTCGTGGTTACATAACCGAAAATCGGCCGGACCTGCGTGCCGATCGAATTTTGATCACTCATCGAGCAACGGAATAATTGAACAAAAGATACAATTCTCTCTTGCTTTCTGTGCTTTTACGAGTCGATTGATTCGTTATTAATTTGTTATATGATACGTTGAATTGCTCACGAAAGTACTCGAACGTTCGAAGCGGCGAGCTTTTTTCACAAGTGTATCGCAGGTGGGCGAGGGAATTTTAATTTTAATTTTAATTGCGCTCTATAGAACGTGAACGAGCATGAAAAATTTAATAACATAGAACGTAATAAAAAAATCTGAAAACGACCTGATAACAATGTGCGTACGAAGTACATGTAAAACATGCAATGAGATAGGAATTAATCGAAGGAAATCAACAAAATAAATTGGAGAATAAAATATTAATTTTCGTGGTATTAAATATTAAAGATATTTGAAGCATTAAACTATTAATTTTAAGGAGACATTTGTTAGTAGCAGATGCTCCGCTAGGATATTCGAGCAGATGGAAATTCTCTATTTTCACTGTACTAAACGATTAATTTCAGGAAACCACGCAGGGTGAGAAAGTTGAGACGCGTTACACAAGTTACATTCTCTCCAGAGCAAAAGCAGGTCTCAAACGTAGCAGGAAGCCTTTCAGCACCCACGAAACATTCACTCTAACCTCCTAAACAATCTTTCAAAGATCGAACACCAACAAAAAAAAAAAAAAAGAAATCTTCCTTTTCGCAAAGTGCAAAGAAAGGGAACTCAAACGCGAAAAAGACGGTAGCGACATGCGGTTAGATACAAAAAAAAAAGAAAAAAGGAAAAGCAACTCACACAAGAGAAATGAAAGAAGCTTCATACGTCCCCTTCACAACGGGAACACAAGGATAAAGAGAATCCCAAAGCGCACACGTAGTTCACACGATGCAACTTCGTCACCCTGTTCTGCAAGAATGCCCTTTTGACGAGAACGTTCGTTTATCGGGTGAAGTACATTTCGAAGTTTCGGTTTTCGTACGTTCTACTGAGAACAAACTAAAAAAGACAACGTTTTGAAAATGACGAATTACTTGGACTAATTCGTTACTGTCCTTTTCAAAATAACGTAATTCTTTTTTTTTTCTTTTTTTCGTGAGATTCGAATGAATCCAAGCACTTTCTTACTCGAATTGAATCGATTATTCAATTCTAAAGTTGAAGATCGCTTGCAAAATGATTTCGATAAAAATTTATTCGTATTCGTTTCCTTTCTCACTTATATCAGGTACACGAGATATTCTAGATTCTCATTTTAAACAAAAAAATATATATGCATGGATCGATACATCTTGGTTTTATGACAGTGTTCTGGTCCTCAAATGCCCTTTCAAACAAAGGTTGACAAAGTTTGATGGTTGAGATCTGGATCGGTATATCTCTGTACAAATGTAGATGAACTAAAAAGCAAATCCTCTTACCAGATGATTTATCACGTTTCTCACTCTGGAGTCTCTGCTTTTCAGATAATATCTCTCTTCGAAGCCTGTAAACTGTTCTATGAATCTCTAAACCAATTTATTATCATCTGTTAAGTTTCTGAATCGTCAGCGTTGCCCCAAATCTCACTCAAGCGGTATGAAACATGTTGAAACATTCACAGTCTTAAGATCTAGACCTCATTGTAGATTGTATCATGATGCGAGTGACTGATTCAAGTGATTGAGAAAATGAATAAACTGAAACAGAAACTTTGAAACTTGGGAAGTAAATGAAAAGAAAAGGAAAGCCAAGATAATTTCGAAATTTCTAACGACGTTAAGCACAATTGCGTCAATGCTCTCTCGAACTTTTACATTTCTCGTATTGTTATCGGAAATTCCCACTTTCTTGCATCCCCCGAGAAAGCTGATATTTGGCCCAGGTATTTTTTCCACCCACTCGCCAGTCTATCGAACCGAATCGAACGCCAACAGACCAACGATCCAATCAGAATGCAGTCAGTTCGAAAACAGTTTCTTCAACTTCCACCAAGTTGTGTGTCACCTTGCTCGCGCCCGAGTGCGCGATATGCTAAAAATGGTGGGAAGGGGCACGGGGCCTCCCTTCCCCGCGGTGAACGGAGAAGATCCGACTCGGACGGACAGAGGCAGGCGCGGCCACACACGCGAGGGCCAGGATAACGGGGCAACCCTCTCCGGTTGCGGCGGGGGTGAGTTTCGAGGGGGCGCATGCGCGAACGCCGCGGCAGCACACGCAGCCCACTGGATCGCGGAGGTTCGAGGCTACGACCGAGGGTGACACCCTGCAGTCTGACGCGGGACTTCGACCCTCGCGCTTCGCCCCGGGGGTGGAGGTAACCGGCGGAGTCCCCGTCTCTCGCGGAATCCGGTCGCGACGACGACGACGTCGGACGTGCCTCTCGTCGCGGCGAACGATCGTACTTTGCAGTGATACTTTGTACCAATAATAACAATTCCTTCGAGAGAGATAACGAGGAAGGGACAACTGTGTCTTTCTGCGATGTCTTTCGAAGGATTTGAAAATTCAGCGAGTTCGCGACCGTGTTCACCGGCGTGTGCGCGGAGTTGAACGAATCTTTGCGAATTCGCGGATCGTGGTTTTGGGGTAGAAGTGGTTGGTTGGAACAGTTCGCGAGTGTTTTCTACGACAAGAGGAGGGAAAGAGAGAGAGAGAGAGAGAGAGAGAGAGAGAGAGAAAGAGGGAAGAAGGTTGAAAAGGAGCACGTCGTGGAGGAACGTGGTGAGAAGGAGAAGAGGATGGCTGGCGGAGAGAGTAACCGGTAAGTCGATTACTTCGTGGTCGATGATCAAACGCAGCTTTCGTCGGTCGTCACTGTGTGATGGCACCCGAGCGTCAAAGATCTTTGAAAATCGCCAACCGGCGTTGATCTATCGGCTTTTCACGCGTCGTCGTCGTCGTCTCTCTCTCTCTCTCTCTCTCTCTTCGTTCTTCTTTTCTTTTCTTTTCACGGTCTTCGGAAAAGTCGAGTGTTGAAATATATTTCTTCTTGGCGTGCTATTCTTTTTTTTCTTTTTTTTATCCGACGAAGAAAACAAACGTAGCTTTCGCGGGAACGGAGGAGCGAATACTCCGCCGGAGGGCATTGAATTGCCGAGTTTCGCGTATTTAAAGCGGATCGCTCGATTTCGTGGGAACGCGCGAAGCTGCTGGGCTGCAAAAACTAGCTCGACGGCTGGCTTCTGTTTTGTTTACTGACGGATCTATCGCGCACTTGACGACGCGTCTGTGCGTGTTTTTCGAGAGAAGTGGACAAAAACCAGTTTTGGAACGAAATTGAGAGCTACGTGTGTTGACGATTGAAGGTACAACGTTATTCGTAATAACACAGTTTTTTTTGTCTTGTCAGCGTGTTCACTTTTAGGTTCAGAGACTAGGACACGGTGTTATGTTATACCAGCTCGTTAAAAATTCGTCACAAATTCGTCCGATGTTGATCTCATTTATTTAATAGAAAAATTTGTATCGATACATCTTCGATGTGCACTTTGTAAGTCACACTTGCTCATTCTGAACAAAACGATCGTAACAATACTAATACGATTCATTCGAACGAACTTGTTATTTAATTTTTAATAATTATATTTCTGTAATTTCTAACGGTAGTTTCTTGACGCGATTTGAATAAGTATTGCATTTGAATGCAAAAAGCTCGAAACTTGAGAGCTTTGATATTTGAAATTTCAGGCATACGCGCTTGAGACAACTGTATAAATTGTTTAAAAAATTTCGAAAATAACAATTACGTGCACATGTAACGTACTTCAACTACACCTTTTGTCAATTGTTCAAATAAATGAATACGGATAGATGCGATTTTTAAAGAACAAGTTATTTACTGGAAACCTGAAAGATAGTGTTTACTAAAACATCACCACTTTTCTTTGTTCTTCGATTTGTGACTTGCAAGGTTCGTGCAATGGTCTCTTTATTATCGAGTACATCTTTTATTCTCGAAGCGTGCCTTCTTTCGATTAACATATTCAAAGAATAATAAATTAAACAATACGTCATCTGGACGTTGTTCGAAATAATTCATCACTTCAGGTTCGTATATTTCGTGGTTACGAAGAATTACGAAGAAACAACGATCCAGTTCTGATCTGTGTTCGTTTCTGAAATTTTATTCTCGTCAAAAAAAAAAAAGACGAATTATTTTTCTCAGCACAGCGGCGTGGAGATATCTTTGAAAAAACATTCGGCGAAAATTTAGCCGATACCGTCACAAACGAGACGGTACTCGAATATCCAGAAGAAACATGGAAAGAAGCATCCATTCAGTTCGAATCCATTTTCCAGTTCCACAATTCAACCTCTTGTGTCCGAAGAACAGCGCAGAGAGAGGGGGAAGGGAGGGAGGGAGGATGAGATGCTTTATTCCTTCTGCTGAATGGCAAAAATACGCCAGGCCTCGGTTCTTCACCAAGCCTTCTTTCCGTGCTTCTATCGGAAGTCACGAGGCAAGGATAGAAAGGAGATATGGAACAGAGAGGGGAAAATAGGAAGGAAAGAGGGATAAAAAAAAAGAAGGTAATAGGGAGAACGAAACGAGGAGACAACCGGGGCTCTTACCGGGTTCTATGAAAATATTATTTAGATACGCTTTTCGTTCGGTACGTTCCAGCCGATTCTCCGCTTTCTCGATGAAACTACGGCTTAAAAAGAAAGATTCCTTCCTCGCGAATAGATTTCGAAGGGGGCTGCGCACGAAGTGAAATATATCCGATTCGAGGGAATATTTGGGATACTGGGAAACCGCTTAGCCAGGAAGCTGAGCTTGCTAGGGAGATTGAGTAATTTTTTTTAGTTTGGAAACTGTGTCGTGAAATTTTGGAGAAGTTATTTATTATCGAGAGAAGGAATTTTGTTTGGACGTAAATTTGTCGATCGAGAGTCCCGTGATTGTAGTCCAAACCTATCAGCAAAGCATAAAATTTCCATTATTAAACATTAAAGTAAAAGAAACAGAAGATCTTTATAATACAATACATGAGCTTTTATTCGTATATTTTACAAGTCTCTGTAAAATACACTATAAAATGTAAAATGAGTAAAAAGGAGTTTTGTATGTGGACTAGAAAATGCAATAAATTCCAATAATAGTAACAATTTCAAAAAATGATTCCAGCGAGACATGAATCAAGCATTTCTATTTTTTTGCGTTTATAGTGATACGTTAGAAAGTAGAATTTCAACAACTGGATTGTGGATTTTCATGCATATTTGTTAAAAATTGATAAAGCTACAAAACTATATTTAGTAGGTAAAATTAATTTCTTCCGTTTCAGTCTCGTAAAAAAATGTGAATATGCGTAATAACAATAGTTACCGATAGCAGCGATTTAAAGAAACATGATCCATCTGCGACATTTGTCTTTGACGTTCAAACATTTTCAATGCCTCCCTAAGTATCGTTTCGTTCCATTGTATTATAAAATGAATGCAAAGAATCAGCGCAGTACGTCAAGTTCAATTCGGTACAAAAAAACTAAAAGTTTCTTTTTCTCCGTCGTCGCGTTAAATCTGGGAAATTATACAGTCGCGGAGGAAAACTGTGTGGTAGTTTCAAACTTTCGCCAAAGCGCGTAATTAACGCGTGTTTAAATCCGCGAATAAACGAATAATCTACGCAATTTTAACGCTGCAATGTTAACGCATCGACGTTTAACAATTCCCAAGTTTTATCAAATTCATCCGTGACAGCTTCCCTCATCGCCCGCGCGCGATGAATCGGATCACGGAATCTTACGATCGAGAAAACAGCCGTTTACGGTGCTCTCGGTGCAAACTTTCCCATTGAAATCCTCCCAGCTTCGCAATTAATGCTTGTTTGAACGCGCTGTTCCAAGCAATCGGGAACTCGCCCCGCCAGGTCGTACTCGGACGTTATTCGAGGCAACGAAAATTCCTTCAAAGGCCACAATTCCCCGACGTAATTTCGTCGGCTGTCGGAGCGTCTTAATTCGCGTTACGTAATGGCCGCCGACGAGGGTGGCGAGGCGAAAACAGTCGGCCGATTCGACGCCTCGTTTCTCCCTTTGTTCGCGTTCGTCTCCTTTCCCTCTTCGTTTCTTTCTTTCTCTGCTTTTTTTTCAAATTCGATTTCCAAACCGGTCGACTCCGCTATTTTTTCCCTCTTTCCTCTCCCGGCCTCTGCGTCCCTGTGTTTCGCTCTCTTTTTTTTCTCTCGTCGCACGCGCGCCCGCTCGATAAAAGCGGACCACTTTTTTTTTTTTTTTTTTTTTTTTGATCAGCTTTCGCGTGGTATTTTGTTGCCTCGACGTTTTGTCCTGGACAACGGTTTTTGTTCGCGGGGGGCGGGGGGAGGTGCGCCAGCCTCGGGATCGCGCGAACATATACGTAGCCACGTGTCAATTTTCGATGGTGGATTCCTTTTGAGTCGTTAGCAAGCATCGATAAGCGTTATTTGGCCCGCGAGAGCGTTCGGTAAATAGCACGATGGCTCGTCGCTTCGTGCGAAACCGTTTCCCTCCTCTCTGTATATATTGTTGCAGTTATTCTTTTTTTTCTTTTTCGCGCGATTCGTCTGAATTGATACTGTTCTCTCTCTCTTTTTTTTCCCTTTTCATCTTTTGGGGGTTTTTTCGTCCCCCTGCCCCCCTTCCGCCGCGGAAGATACTCTCTCACTCGCCCGACGTGAAAAATTGCCCGAATAAAATGTGGGGGAGTTTGCGGTTGACGAAACGATCGTGGAGGAACTTTATTTGGGCGTGAAGTTTCGTAATAGGCGCCACTTTGCAACCCTCGGCTGCACTTTTATTTCTGCCAATTGCGGGGGAATCCCGATGGATCCTCAATTGCGTGAGGGGTTACCACATTTTGGAATTACCGCACGCCGAGGATGCGCGATAATTTTCCTTGAAGACTAAGAACGAAAAATTTTCACATCATTCTCTGTCTTACAGATGGTAAATTTTTCTTTCTTTCAAAAGAAAAATAAAATAAAGTTCGAAAAATATTTTTATGTAAAATATGGGAGAATTTTGTCCAAGTTGTACGTCGACATTTTTACAATAGGTAACATTTTGGGGCCTAACTTGATTGTATCGCGATTAATAATACATTTACTTGTATCAGAGTGTAGTACATGTTACACATATACTCTTGTATACATTATACCATAATACGTTTATTTGTTACAGTACTGTTTCAGCAATACATTTATCAGCTAAAATTTTGGAAAAGTAATAATGTTTCTTATTCTTATAAAAAGACACTTTTTGCTCTGGATATATCATATATACTGTATGCGAGTCGCATATTTTCACACATTAACCCTTTGAGTGTTGTGCAGATGATCTTCTAATTAATAATAGAATAACCAGTTCGAAGAAGCACGATATATCGCAACATACCGAAAAAAATAGATCAAAAAGTACGCACGCAGTTCACTCATTATCAGTACGTTACGTGCTGTTCACTCATTCGGCTGAACATTTCTCTCAATTCACAATCACAATTCATTCGTTCAATGCCCGTGATCGCTCTTCGCTTTAATAAATTCATATTCCGTTCGCCCACCATTCTCACACGAAAGCACACCTACCTCGAACTTCCTTCCAGGGTTCGTTTCACCTGAATCGCGCGAGGAGAAGTTTGTCAATGCGGAGAATCTCCGACTGGCTGCAACAACATTTCCGATCGGCTGTCGCGAAGTTGTTCGCGTACTTCGCGTCGAATATTTTGACACGTGGCTAACGTCTTCGACGCGACACTTCGATGCAGCGACAAAGGGCCGTGTTCATTGAGTAAAATAGATTGGGGAGGGGGGCGCGCCTCATCGAAGTTCCCTCAAAGGGACAAACTTCTCCGCGTAATTTCAGTCGAGGCACAGGGGCCACCGTCTTACCCTCTGACGATCCTCCTCGCTAATTTCGCGTGTCCTTCGGACCCGAAATTTCTGCACGTTCGTTCTCCTTGTAATGAACACGTGGACCGTCTGAGGGCCGTCGTTGCAAGTTCACCACCAGATCGCCTCGAGTTCCTGTGATCCTTGTTTATGGGAGAACTTTGGAATTTCGATTGGAAATCAGGATCCAGGGCGGAATTATTTCTGCTGATTTCTCTCTTATCTTCGAGACGAGTTCGATCTTCCGTTCGAGTAACAGTTCGTTTACAAGGATGTTTACGTGAACGTGATTGAAGAAATCGAATTGCGCTATTGCACGTTAACGCGTTTCCTAATTCGTAGATTTCTGGGATTTTAAATTTCCCAGAAACGCAGAAACACTCACAGAGATTGGAAATATAACGAATAATCTAGTGACAATAATTCAACGTACATTCCAATTAAATATATTGACAGTTAGTACTCATTGTTTTAATTATATTACAGATTAAAACTGCATTAACTCTTAAATGAAATAAAATTTGATGTCAAATAGCGACATTGCTGACACATTCGTTTATACAATGTAAACTGTTTCCAAAAACACATTTGACGGCTGAACGATCGAGATAAGTAAAAATGTTGTTTCGCGGAAGCCAAGTTCGAAACGATACAATCGTCCGAAATTCAGAGCGCGGGAGTGCGACGACGAAAGTTCGCGCAAGGGATGTAAACTATTTGACCCCGTGCGTGAATTATGGCGGTTATTCGTGCGGTGATATATCTCGAATTACTTAGTAACGCGCTCGTAAACGTACCGGGGAGATTAATACGGAAAGTTGCCGTTTTTAGAGGCGAGATGGAGTTCACCGTGGGACGCGAATGAAATCGCTCGTCATCGCCGTTACTCCATGAAACGAGTTCTCCTTCAATGATTCCTCGTGACGTTCTTCGAATATTTTCCAGGAGGAGGAGCACGTCCCAGGTGAAATTAATTCCTCCGTGTTCTTTCGGCCATTTTTGACCCACTTGTACGATGAAGAGCGTAAACGATGAAAATTTGTCGACAAAGAGTTGGCCTCACTTCGAAGCTTAATATCGTGTAGCGAGTGGAGAAGCGAAGATAATTATAAAAATTCAGACGTCTCTGAAAGTAATCAAGTTTTCTTTCCACGATTAGGTACATACAGCGCGATCTTGAAGACTGAAATTTCCTCTCTTAAAACCTGTTCTGCGTTTAACCATTAGGACTAAAAGTTGTTAGGATTTCTTATTGTTCAATCTTAATATTCAAAGTTCGGTAAAATCATGAGAGTTCGTTGTAAAAGGAAGGACTTCATTCTTCAAAATGATGGTCAATTTCTTCAGAGATATTCAAATTTTTACAAACGTTTCTTTCACGAAATGTAATGAAGCATCCTCGCTTTTTCACTCGTGCTTAAAAAAAGAAACGATTTGAGGATTGTTAAAACAGAGGTTCTACGTGTGTATTTTTCTTTCAAAAGGTAACAGTTTGAATTATCGACAATGTTTCATCGTTGCTGATGATACGAAGAAATTCTTAGCAGACCACAATATTTATCGAACAAGTTACACGTTAAACATCCACTCAAAATATTGTACATTTTTCTTATTTGCTGTCTTACAGTTTATTAAATAACGAAGAACTTTATTCAAAAAGAATCTGAGCGCCTCGAGGCCCCACTTCCGTACAACAGCAAGCAATTACAAAGCGAACCAGCCGAACTCTGGGGGAACAAACCTCGTTCCAAAGTTTTCAATAAGGTTTCACAGTCTGCCCCGACATTTTCCTAGACGTTGGCGTTTTCTTACCACTTTCGCGTTACACCGATACGCCATAGGCTCGTAAACGAGGTACCAATTACTCTTAAAACGGACGTGTTCCCGTGTACTCTGGTCGTTCCAGGCCCGGCCGACAAATCTTGCGACGAATGTCGATTATTCGTGTTAATTAACGAGACGGATGTAAAGGAAGGAAAGAAATTCTTTTTCTCATGACGAAAAAAAAATTAATTCGCTTTATAGAGAAACTTTATAGGTAATTCTGTAACATAAATTTTACCAAAAAAAAAAAAAAGAAAAAATAATAATTTGCTTTTTATAATACTGGCAAAGTATCCCTGCTTGTGTTAAATACTTCGCAATCTCTATGTCATATTTTTAGATTTCGTCAAACTTGACCAATATAATTACAATAGTCTTATCCCACTGCGGTGCTAGTAAAGTACATTTCATACGTTATACTAAATATTACTATAGAAAATATTCTTGCAATATGTAACAAATTTTTTACATTGCGGTATAAAGCACTTCATACAATGTATTTATACAATTATTCATATTATTGTATTGAGAATAGTTGGTTACATCTCGCTAAACTGTTAATAAAATATAAAAATATTCCACGTAACACATCACATTCGTAGAATTAATGTTACAGTATTATGATAACAATGTGCCAACAAAATATTAATATGTTTTAATTAATGATATAATTGATATTATAATATCGTAATAATAATAATAATAATAATAATAATGTTACATTAACGTTCAAATATTTTCACGGAAAATTATACACAACTTGGTGGATGGTATCTACGAATGGGACGACTATACCAAATGTATGCACGATTCTACAATTTCGCTTGGAAATCGTGTTCCCACGTATTCTGGTCCCATTCTGGCTCGCTTCCTTGTTTCGTTGACGAAAGCACACGGCTCGCGCACGCGAACCTTTGCTCTTCGTCAAGAATATCCGACTTAATCGTCGTTGAAAGATCTTGGGTAGCACAACAAATGGGGGGATGTTCCTAGCCGTACAAATCACCAGTATGTAAATTAATACGGTGGCATAAGAAAACGGGGGCGCAAAGGGCGAGAGAGCGAACGTTTAGCGACGCACGAAAGCGCCATAAACTTTCGGTGTTCCCTCCCCCTCCCCCTTTCCCCCCTCTTCCGGTTTGGGACCCTCACGTATACTATACGCGCATGTTTCAAGGTGTCACAAACGCCAGTTAGGCATTTATAGGAAATTTAGCGGCGCGTTGAACGCGTTGGTGGCCCGCTGATTGCCCGCATCATCGGCTCGCGACTTGCGATTCACGAGACACGTGAACGCGCGTGGAAGAATTTCAGAACTCTTGGAGGGAATTATTTATGGCCGTTCAAAGTTGCAGCAGGATGGAATTTTTCAAACTCTATATAATACAATACACTGCTCTGTCGTACAAGTTCGAGGTTGTGACACTTGCATGTCCGTATTTTGCGAAATTTGTTATTCTTTCGTCATTAATTTGGTGCGAGTAGCTTTATTTTGTGAGAGAATTTGAGAATTCTGAGACATCATTTACGATTGCTTCAAGTAGTAGGGGAACGAGAGTCTTAATATAGCGGGATTTTTTAAATTCTATTTTATTTTTCTCTGTCGTGTATGTTTAACGTTGTATCACTCGCGTATCTATATTTTATGGAATTCATTGTTTTTAGCCGAATGCAAAAGTTTCATTTCGTGGAAGAATTCGAGAATTTTGGAGGTCATTTATGATTGCTTCATACAGTAGAACGAATTTTTTATGCTAGTGGAAAACTCCATTTTACAGATAACTCTCTCACGTAGGTCGTGTTTCAAGTTGTACCACTCGCGTATATCTACATTTTATAGAATTTGTTGTTTTTCTCATTAGCCTAGTGCGAGAGTTTTATTTTATGGAAGAATTCGAGAATTCTAGAAAATTACGTTTGTTTCAAGTAGGACAACGAATTTCTTAATATAGCAGAATTTTTTAACTTGTATTTTACATTTACTCTCTCGTGCAAGTACCTGCATATCTATATTTTATGGAATTCGTCTAATAATTTTTATTAGATTATTGCAAGAGTTTTATCTATAGAAAAATTTAAGAATTCTTGGATATTATTTATTTATACCTCTCAAAGTCTATACTATACTGCTCTGTCCTGTAAGTTTAAGGTTACGCTACTTGCACATCTATATTTTATGAAAATCGTTGTTTTCATTATTAGTACAGCATAAGAGTTTCGTTTGTAGAAGAATCTGAGCATCCTGAAAGATTATTCATGCTACTTTAATCTATATTTCATGAAATTCATTGCTGTTGTTATTAATCTAGTAAGAGTTTCATTTGTGAAAGTGTTTCAGAGTTCTAGGATCTTTTTACACGCGATTTTCTGTTCGACTGTTCTCACTCTAAATTCATCTGTTACCTCCTCCTCCTCCCTCTTCTTCTTCTCCTTGTTCCTGTTGAGCGGAACTTTTGCCAGCAAGTTCACCACTCAAGTTAACGAGGCACGCGTTAATACACATTACTTAATGACTTTCTGCACTGGCTTAGCGAAACGTTAACGTCGAAACTTGTCCCTGACCGAAATACGCTGCTGCAAACTCAGGGCACAGAATCTGTGGTGTCGCATGCATGACCTTGAAACATCTAACACCTGCTTTTCACGTTCGCTTCAAGAGTTGATCGCTCCAACTATCGCAGAAACTTTTCTTTACCGGGTGTCTCAGTGCTGAAATTCACGCACCTGAATATTCGTTCATTTCTTAACACGAGAATGGTTCGACGTGTCAAACCATTTTGGATCAACCGACAGTTGATCTCGCTGTTTTCGAGTTTTTGTTTCATTTTAGAGAGTCTCTCTGATATTGATTAACTTCTTTTATTTGAAAACTATTCTTTAGGGTTGTTTTATTTGAGGAGAAGTAACGCGTGAAGTTTATTATGATTTATTTTTTGACTTTTAAAACAAGCGATACGTTCCGAGTTTTATTGTGATAAAGTGATTGTTGGTTTACAGCTCGATTTGCAAACTACGTTTTGGGTTCGTTTCATTTTGTAGTATTTTCTTTGGAAAAGAATGGCCATTGCAGTTGAACGTGGTTGATGTTGATTTACATCTTGCAACAGTTGAGTTAAAAACTACTTTTTAATATTTCATTTTTATCGTTCCATTTTATGGGATCTCTTTCAAGAAAAATAATACACTCGAGTCCGTATAAACTTTACCGTGGTGGAATAATATTTACTGCTGAATTTGAAAGCTGTTTTTCGAAATTGCTTTGTTTTATAGAGTCTCTTCGACGAAGAAAATGTGTTCAAGTTTTTTAACGAAGTTTCTTCACTTGCGTTTTCATTTTTTATTGTTCCGTTTTGTAGAATCTTCCCCCCCCCCCACCCCCAAAAATAATACGATCAAATTTATATAAATCAAGTTGAGTAAGCGACTGGTAAGTTTGTATAAATTAAGTTAAGTTGGTAATTAAACAAGGTGCAAGGTGTTAAAGAATAGGTAGAAAATTAAATGTAACTTGACATGTTATCGCAAAATTTGTTAGACTTACTGGTCCTACATCAACACGCGCGAGTTTCGTACTTTTTAAAGCGCCAGACGTTCATCGAGCGAATGAACTAATATTTTTCCCCGAGCACGCGAGGATTTTTCTTGCCAACTTTCGACTAATTAACTGAAACTTCCTTTTCTCGACGAGCCAACTCAACCGAGGAACTTGCCGTGCAAGTAGCGTTAGAATGAAATCAAATTCGATGTCGATCAACTTTGTCAAATTCTAACGGAGAAGCCACGATTGTTTTTACAAAGTCTGTCCGATTGAAAACTTTGCTAAAAGTGAAAAATATATAATACAGATTATAGTATTATTATGTTGTATTGTACATAATACCTACATTGTATTGCATAAAATATAAAAGCTTTTTTTAAACAATTAGACACACAACTACTAATTCTATTCGTTGATATACTTTGAAAATACTTTGAAAAGAAAGTCAATTCGTTTTGTAGCATTGAGAGTATGTTTCCTATCTCGTTCAATTGTAACTTATTTAGAAACAATTCATTCATTGACGCTACGTGCAACGATTGAATCGTTGCTTCAATATGTTAAAAAACTATCGAAATGAAAATATTCGTTTCCGAAAAAAAATCAGAGATCTCCAACGCGTCGGACAAAGAAAGGAACAAAACGTTTTCTAAAAGATGCCGTTCGCAAATATGTAAACGAGCGGAGCGCCTGAATTACCGACGAAACAGGGGAGCCGTGAGGATAAATTCCGCCACGCCGCGGTACCTTTGGCCTCTTCATCGTTGCCCTAGGTCGAGAGAGGTTAAATTCAACGAGCACCGACGTAACAAACCTTCCCAACGTAACGTTCTGCCTTTCCTGCCTCCTCCCCTCTGCAACCCCCTCCGCCCTCTAGTCACTCTGTCTGTTTCAGTTTTCGTCTGTTTAATGGTGCTCCGACTACTGACGTGTTCCAACCGTTTCGCGAATGCGAATTTTCTGTACCGTTCGGAAGGGAAATATTATGAAATCGTTACGAGGAACGGCGAAACCGGCGAGAAATTGATATTAGCTTAATTACCGAGTGAGACGTTAGGGCTGACGTTGAGTAAATTGCCGAGAACCTACGGAGTTACGTTCACTTCCGGTTGTCGGCACTCCCGAGTGTTTTTTTCGCGGATGAACTCAGCGTTTGAAGTTGAAAATAATTACAACTGGGCTGCGAATCTTGGTACGTCTTAAAGTTTAAAGTATTTTACGCACTTAAAAAAAAGAGAGGTAGATCATCGTACAAACAACAAAATGCGCTCACGATTAACTTGATATCGAATAATGTTTAAACAAATTTTAAAAATTTCGTCGATGTTTAATTAGCAATGAGCTCTTGTCTCCGAGAGTTTTCGGTCGTTAGTGACAGTCGCGGGTGACAGTCGATTAAAATTTTAACAGGGAAAAAATTGTATTGGTCACTTCTTAGGCAAGTAAGAAAGTTTTCTGACTACGCAGTTTCGTTTGTACTTTTTCTAGGTTTGTCCACGGCAGATTTCCATTTCGCGATCGTAAAAGGATCTCCGCGTGGTAAATGAAATTTCCGCAGAAATGCGAAAACAGAACCATTTATCGAACGACCTCGGACACGATTCTAAAAAGATTAAGTAGCGTTCTTAAGGACTAATGACACACTGAGAACAACCCTCTCCGAAACACAATAAATCTAGCTCTAACTAAAAAGCTTTTCTGCCACGGCTCTCGCGTATTTTCGTGCACTTTGCGCGGCATAATTGAGAAAAAGTTGGCGAAGCGCTCGAGAACTTCGAATTGAGATCGATCCCACTTTAATCGCGCTTGTTCGTTTAGTTTCGGTATCGATATAAACTTTCGCTCGTAGGTATTGAAACGTTTTATAATGATTAAAACTTTATGCATGAGAAATAAATTGCAAAAGGATAAATGTTTCATAACAACGTTAGATAAAATAAATGTCTCACAGAAAGGCTAATTAATATTTGAATAGAATTGTAAGGATAGTGATGACATTACTGTGTGTTGATTGAGACAATTTTTTAATTTGAAATTTAGTTGGAAATTCAAAATTTAGGTTAATTGGACAGAATATTTCAAACGGTGTTTATAAAATCACGGGAAGGGAATAGAATGACAAAATTGATGAATTTAGTTTTTAAATTATTGGAGAAATTAATGAATCACATTTATGTCAACAGTGATGTCATTTAATATTAATATTACTCAGTTGTATATAAACAGTTAGCTTTATCAATTAACCAAAGCAAAAAAAAAAAAATTCTGTCATAAATATACACGTTTCAAAATAAAAAACTGCACGACTTGTATCCCAGGAAACGAAGACGACTTTTTTGACATAAAATTTTACTCACGAATCACGTGACCCAAATCAACCAATCGCTAATTTTCGTTGCATTAGCGTTGCACCTGAAGAGGCCCGACTTTCTAGGTTACCCCGCTAAAATCACTTTCAGTGATAAAATATCCCAACAATAGACAACTTCCACCGATTAAAGGTACTTAATGTCTAGATTAGGATCAAGATCAAACTTTCCAAAACGCTCTTCGACTTCTCCCTCCTCGGCAAACCTCGGAAAACGCAAACACAAACGAAACAGAAGCAAAGTTTGGACATTTTAACGTTGAATATTTCAACTCTTCTCTCTCGATCATACCATCGTCGTTGACGAGATCGGCGCGAATCGCTCGCGGATCGCTGTCAAGATCGCGCGCGCGGGCACAAGCAAGTTTCGATCCGCGAAGTGGCTGATAGCTACGAAGAATTGATTTAGCAAAGTCCGTAATGAGTTGATTGCAGAGGATTCTCTATGCCGTAACTTTCGAGCGACGCTGCTGCCTTAAATTGCATTCGTTACGGGACCCGGCTCGCGGAATTCGATTTTCGAAATATCACGGTCCACCCTCCCCACTTCCTTCCCACTTGCTGGTCTCGTTCCATTCGCCTGCTCCCCCCCCCCCTTCCCCTTCCCCTTCCCCGTGCCACGACTATCGAAAGATCCGGTCGGCACGAAGCGGTGAAATTCGATTTTAGGCATCTGTATACGAGTCATCCGCGCCAGTCGGCCAAATTCAACGACGCGCGTGCAACGAGAATTTCCAATGACCCGGCAAGGATACGTTATTCTATTTTATCTCTCTCTCTCTCTCTCTCTCTCTCTCTTTGTGTTTTTTTCTTCTATTTTTGTTCCTCTGGTTTCTTTTTCTCGTTTCGTCTGGAAAAATCGGTAACGTTTCACGTTTCGATGGCGAGAGTCACCTTTTTTGGCGCCGGGTGGTCAAGCAACGGGAGAAATGGAGAGCTTCGCGAGAGTCAATAACCATTCGCGTGCGATGTTCGAGGCGTTTTAAATTTGCTTTTTTCCGGTCAGTGCTTTGAAGATTCGAAACAACGCGCTTATCTCGCGCAGACCTTTTTCGCAGAGTTCTATATTTTTTAGTGCAATAACACATTAGCGTGTCACAACAATTTATTTATTGTATTCATTAATTTCGTAATTTTGTTCGTATTGTGCTTTTGTGTTTGCAGTTTTTGCAAATCTTTGAATTCGTCCTTGTCCAACACTTTGATACACACGTGCACACGTATGTTTCATTCTTTTTTTTGCGCGCAACTACCTTTCAAATTGTTGAACGTTTAAAAAAATGCTTACAAATGCGAGTAAATCTTACGTTGTTTCGAGGTGACCGCCGTCACTATTCGTCAAAGTTAGGTTTGGATTCCTAAAGGTCTTGAGATATTTTTTTATGAATTATTCGACAGTTTCTTCAAAGATGAACCTGACGAATATGAAGTATATGATTTATTTAATTATAAAATTACAGAATATTCCCGAAAAATATCAATTTCGAAGATTATTCAAAACATAAATTTTAGAATTTTATCCTCGAGTTCGTAGTTCGTGGTCCTAAGCGGTCGAATCTCGACTTGGTCGAGAAAATAAACGATATCGAACGGCGAATAACGCTTTTCGTTGCCAATTTGGATCGACAAGATGGGTACAAATGCAAACGGTTTGCAGCAACCCGTCCGAGAGACACGGGGCCGCGATACTCGTGCTCGATTCGCGTTAACGCTTGCATGGCAAACACACGGGAGAACACACACACACACAGGAAGAACGTATTAATTGCTCGCGGATCGACCGCACGATTCCGATTCCGTGCAATTACGCGCGTTCAGCTCGTCGTCCGGGACCGCAGCAGCTCGTCTCGACGGCCCTTGGGAATCATTAACCATCTCGAAACTTCGCCCATTCGCGAAACTGCTTTCCAGCCTGCGGCGCTCTCTTTCTCCGCGGGCCGGAGAGGTGCCACTTGATTTCCCTTTCGTTCAAACGACGATTCGTTCACGCGAACACCGTGATCCTTTCCCCTGTTTCCACCCGCGTGCAAGAGTGCCGGAGAGACTGTTTGCTCGAACGATAGACAGACGATCTTGCGCATCTTTGCGAACGCAGACAGACCGCGGATTTTTATGCAAATTTGGGCTCAATTTGGAGAAACAGAAAAGGGTGGAATTCGTGGAGCTGAAGTTGAATTGTTTCATTTGATAAACGAGACATTTTATGCGTACTCGCATAAAGACCAAATGTACGCGAAATAGTTCAATTTGGCTCAAATTACCTAACATTCTCTCGAAATCTGACAATCACCGACGAAAACTTAATCAGCAATTAACAATTTTCATAAAAATTTACGAAATAACTATTTTCGCATAATTACACCGTAATTGTAAATAAATTATATAAATATAAAATATTCGTGAAATGATTATACACAAAAAGAATTTTACTCGTAAGCAGCTTTAAATTGTCAGTGTTGTCAGTTTGAGAAAATTTAAGAGGAATATAGAATCGAATTGATTTTCTTTTTTTTTTTGTTTTCAATTAAAAAGTCATGCAACTTTCAGGAAAGAACGAAATAAAGCGCGATTCTCCGATATAAAGATTGGATATTATATTAAAGTTATATTAAAGTTCTCGATGTTCGGACGAATTTTTATAATTCCCAATTGAAATTTAGCTCGATTGTTAAATTAACTGAAAATTTCGAGACGAAAGGAGGAGGACTATCCCGTTGCGATGACTTGCTAACCAAGTTTTGGAACTTTGCTCGAATATCCTTTTGACTTCAGGCTGTAACAGTGCGTGCCTGACGCGTAATTCTGACAAATACGTATCTAGCAAAACAGGAGTGAGCTTCCGTAACTTCATCGCTGGCGTTTCTTCCTGCAGTTGGGTTAATTCGAGAATATCTTGAATAATTGAATAACTAGTAATAATAATATCTGGGAGAGCAATGTTAAAATTTAAAAAAAAAAAATGAACAATTTTGATGACAATAATTGCTCATCTCGAATAATAATAAAATTATGGAATATTTTTATAATTTTCAAAAACGGTATTAATGGTAATGAGTTTGAAGAAGGAAAACAGCGATGATCAAATTTAAGAAAACAGTAAATAAATAAGTAAATAATTCAAAGGTGGAATTTTGTGACAGGAGAATTTTAAGGAATATTAGAATAAAAGAAAAGAAGTTCAACAAACATTATACAAAAGCATATTTGTACACGGGCAAACTAAGAAACAGTAACGAAACAGAACGGAGTCTAAAAAATGCAAACCCGAAGAAAATAATATATAAACACAAAATGATGGGATGCATGATGGAAAGATGAATGGATTTGATGTAGATGAAAAATGAAAGTTGCGTTTCGTCTCAGAGTCACTGCCTAGACTCATCAGTGGGGTTGATGGCAGCGACTCCTTACCCCAGACGCTTAACAACGCTCTGGTTGTTATTATAACTAATCTCGTGCTAGGCTGCCGCGCATCGGTCAAACTTTGTGTCCTAGCGGGATTCCCCCACGCACTCCTGCTTTTGGCTTAAACATCGAAGATCGGTAAGAACGTCGACGCTAGAGATGCACCCACAGCCCACTTGCGCGGCTTGTGTTAAGGGCACCACAGCGCGCCACTTGCGCGGCTTGTGCTAGCTGTCAGTGTCGGAGGGAACTCGTAGCGAGGAATTCACCCCCATTAGGCCGTTATGTACTGCATCACCCCCCCGTCTTTCGCAATATAAACGATACTGAGAAGAGAGGATTGATGATGCTTCATTAGTAGCGACCAGTGGAGAAATGATGAATGATGGAAAGACGAATAATTTGAGGTAGATGGAAAGGAAAGGTGAAAGTGTAAGCGTTTCGTCTTGGAGTTCAACTTGCCTAGACTCATCAGTGGGGTCTCGATGGCAGCGCGACTCCTTTTACCCCAGACGCTTTGTGTTGTTGTAATTCCTGCTAGGCTGGTCACACCACCCATCCTAGCGGGGTTCCGCACACTCTGCTTGCTTAACATCGAAGATCGGTAGTACCTCGACGCTAGGCGCACAGCCACTTGCGGCTTGTGCTAGTCAGTGTTCGAAACTCGTAGTCAAGGAATCACAGGCCGCTACAGTACTATAGTTGTACGTTACAAAATATATAAACACAAAATTTCCTGTATACCAAACTAACCTAACAATACCAAATCTCTTATATGCTAAAATTACAAATACGAAAAAATTAAAAATACGAAAATAACCTAAAAATACCAAATTTCCTATATTATACATATTACGCAGTAAACTACTAGTTATTACTGCATTGTACGTCACGATACTCGATCCGCAATATTATACACCCGCTAAAGCTACTAAAGAAAGAGCAAGAGAAAGGATCGTTCGGTAGGAATAGTAGGGCGATTGACGCCCGTTTCGTGGCAAAGATCCGGCTTATTCGGTACAATAATTCCACGTAATACCTCGGACTAATTTCGATCGTTCGTCGGGCCGCGGCTGAGACGGAACAGAAAAGTTTCACGGCCGGTTACGTCGCCTATATGCAGCCAGTCTGGTGGAATTTAATTCTCTCGAAAGAGAAATGGAACAGAAGGACAGAGAAAACGAGAGAGAGGAGGGGATGGAGGAATGGAAGGAGGGATGAGAAAGGAGGGTTGCTTCTAGGATGCAGTCCCGAGCAACTAGAGAGGTTGGCTGGCGTGATCGATTGCTCGGGACTGCGCCAGTTCCGAACCGCTTCTTGCCCTCGTCAGACCTGTTACAAAAACCTGGAGGAGGCGTACTTGCACACGTGCAAGCCACGTGCGTGTGAAGACGTCTCCGAAGACACAAGCCGGCGATCGATTGACACCGCTGGCCGATCGAGGAGACTCGACGCGTTCTATACTGCATATTCCGCTTCCATCTTTTTCTTCATATTCTACGAGACGGATTCTGGATAATAATAAATGCTCCTTCCGTCCCAAATTAGTCGTCGCATTTGTACATTTTATCACGCGTCAAATTTCGTTGTTACGTTTGTATATTTTAATGCACATCAAATGTAACAACTAATTTGGAACAGAGGGAGTATAATATAATAAATATAGCAATAAAACAATGATAATTCGAGACATTTTTTCATCGATGGTCTAAAATACGAAAGAAAACACATAAAATCCTAAAGCGTGATATACACAGCGAAAGTGAAAGAAAAGTAATATAAAAGAAGATTACTATTAATTAATATATTGATAAAGTTCGATTGCTAATATTCTGCGAATAAAAAGTTATTAAAAAGTTATTAAAAGAAGATATTAAACTGAGAGTATAAGAGTATAAATAGTCCGAGGATATTTTTAATATTTCTCCTGACATTCAAAGATAAATAAGCGAAGTAAACAAAATCACGGACAAAGTAATATCAGATTCAATAGAAATACCATTCGCGATGATAAACAGAGAAATGTAACAAGTACGTACAGAGGTCTTTTCATCGAACGTAACACGAAATAAAGCGGTTTATTCGAATTTTCCCCGACATATTGAGACAACACGATCAACAAATAAGTTTGACATGCAGCTTTCGGAGAAAAGTAAACGAGATGAAGATTAGATTGTCTTCGCAGATTTATCGCGTAATAAGGCTACCGTGTTTTGATAGTTTTAAGAAGCTCGGAGAACCTCATGAAAGATTCATTCTCTTTTATCCAGTTATCGCGCGGTATAAAAGTTTACAATATCGCGACTGAAAAATTTCGAACGCCATTCTTGCAATGTGAAAACTACCGATACAGACTCGCGAAAGGAAGACAAACGAAGTACTTGTCTCTCTTCTTTTGTCTGTTCAGGGATCGAGGAGTTTCTGTTTTTCTCAAAAATCGAACAAAATATAGGAATTTATTACGCTATTGCGGATAGATGGTATAAAATTTACATATCTCGACTTCAAAAACCTCAAACATTCTCTTAAAATGTGAAATATAATAATACGAAGGGGAGTGAATCGCTTTCTTTTTTACTTACAACTGGGAAGCTCAGTGGAAAAGCTTTTTTCTCAGGAAAATGAATAATTTTCTGCATGCGTTAAATAAATAAAATTTACGCTTATCGGAGAATGGTACGTCTGGATGATGGTGAGTAGCTGATAATAGTCGTAACGGTACATTTAGATAAGAAATGTCTCAATAACCCAAGTTCCACCATACACAAATAAAATAAAATTCTCCGATCCGCCATCAGACGAGTATACGTCAGTCGTATTTTTCATGAAAATCGAGAACTGTATTTCGGTAAAATAGAGTAGAAAATGGCACGTTTAAATAATTCGCGAGACATTTCAGTCATTCGAGTTTCAACCACGTACGAAATAAAATCCATCAATTGTATTTTTCGCAAAAAATCGAGGACTTTGACGTGAAATTTTTGGTGAAAATAGAGTGGAAAATCCCCCGTAATGGCGCGGTTAGACGATAAATGTTTCAACAATTCACGTCGCATCCGTGTACGAAATAAAATTTACGGCTCCGCTATCAGACCGGATATGTACGTCAATTGTATATTTCTCGCAAAGAATCGAAGGCTGTGCGTTTTAGTGAAAAATTTCCCGGTGAACGGAACCGGGCCAACATCTTTAGGACGAACGTGGAAAATTTTTCGCAGCGTTAGCGGCAACGTATGCAAAGTCACGAGTGGCAATTCTGTGTGTGTGTGTGTGTGTGTGTGTACGCGCGACGTGGGGGCGCACGACGACGGGCGGGCGGGCGGGGGGGGGGTTGCTCGAGGAAGAGCTCTCGAGAGCAGTTGCGCGAGACACAGCACGAAATCCAGTTTGAAACTGGCACAGAACGCGCCACGATGAAAAGAGGGTAACGTTGCATCTTCTTATTCTCTGCTCTTGTACCTTTCGTGAAAAGTCGTCGTGGGATTGGCGAGGGGCAGGGGGGGGGGGGAAAGGGGCAAAAGGACGGAGGAGGAAACGTCTTTTGAATGAGAGAAAGAGGAAACAGAGCGAAGAACGAGGGGAAAAGTGGGGTAGAAGGGACGGGTGTAAATCAGATACGAGTGTTGTTCGATTAAAATACTCGGAAAATGATTGTTTAAATAAATATATTTAAGTGTTACGCGTTACGTCGGTTTCTTAGATGCTGTACTCTGTCATTTTTTTTTTTTTTACTTTGGATTTTTGAGTTTGAGTAAATGTTTCCCCTGAAATGATCCCCGAATAATTTCTCTATTCTATTATTTCGACAATATCCACTAGCAAATTTTTTTACATCGTTTATTTACGTTATCTCGAACATAAATACCCTGCTTTGCCAGAAGATATTAAATCGATTAAAAGGATTAAGAATGTTAACAATTCAAACGATTTATATTGACAAGTTCTCTCTGAACAAGCTAGGTTCTTCTAGGTATTTAACAATTTAAACAATTTAAACAATTTCGAGAATGATGATAAAAGAACTCTGGTAGCGAATGCTGTTACGATTGGAAACAATTCGTCCATGCTCTTTCCTCGAATATACAGTAATAAATCAAATGCACACGTTAGGTTCAAGTTTTCAAAATAAGATTGTATTGAAAGTCACACAAGAGTCTCGAGAATGTATATATAAGTAAAATTACAAAAAAACACACATACAGGATTTACAGAGCATTGAGTGTAAACACACCGATTTCGGACGTCTCAGTATTCGAACGTACGAATAAGTCTTAAATTGTTCGATGTTAATATCTGGTTGGTTCTCGTTTGGCATCAACAACGTGTCTCAGCCGGCTTTCCATACTGTGTACAAGTTTTTCCGTTTGTTGTTTTTTTTTCAATGGAATTCCATATTTCTGTTATTTTCGGCGCATAAATGTTCCATGTTGGGATTTATGTCAAAGGGCTCTGCGAAGGAGTTTGTAGCGTGTGCGGAGTATTACATACGATCCATTCCTTTATTCCAGTAGGTTCAGTTTAATTGCACTTTGTTTCAAATTTTCTTTTAAAATATTCAGATATTCGTATTTATTCAAAATTCCGTCAATAAAAACGAGATTTCCCGTTCCATTCGCCGCCATACACCTCCATACCATGACCGAGCCACCTCCGTGTTTCGCAGTTGGAATCATATTCTGTATTTGCAATGCTGTCCATCCGAGCCGAAAATATTAAACTTACTTTCATCCGAGAAAATAGCTTTATTCCAAAATGAAACATCTTTGTCAACGTACATTTTTGCAAACGTTAGTCTCTTCTTTCGAATTAATTTTAACCGGTACATGGCTTTTTCCGTGGAAAATTCTTCCATGGAAATCATTACTCCGCAGAACCCTCCGACATAATTCGGGATGTGCGTCTTTCCGAAAACTATTTGCAACGATCGCTGCAAGTTTCGGTGCAGGTGTGCTAATCATTTTCTCCTCTCTGGGCGTTAATCCTGTACGCTTCTTGTTAATAGTAATAGTTCCTTCGATTTTTTACTTTTTTTATTACACAATGTATCGTAGATTTACTTCGATTTAATAACTTGGCAATTTCAAGATAAGATTCATTTTCATTGTGTAACTTGAATATTGAATAACTCGCGTTCACATTTACTGGTCTCTGACATTTACTTTCTCGTGCATCACAAAATCTACGAACCACACAAATGTCTCGGAATCTATCAAAATGTAACGTTTACATTTTTTTTCACTAGAAATGCGGTTCTTGTTTACGCGTTCGAATACTTTAGTGACGTCCGAGATCGGTGTGTTTACACTCAATGCCCTGTAAATCCTGTATGTGTTGTCAGATTTTTTTGCAATTTTACTTATATACATTCTCGAGACTCCTACGTGACTTTCAATACAATCTTATTTTGAAAACTTAAACCTTAAACGCGTGCATTTTATTTATTGACGATGTAGATTGGAAGCGCTCGAATATTTTAAAGAGAATCGTTAATTTATTGTCCGTTGTATCGTTTAAAACACAATGGTGGATTAAGTTTACTCAATAACGGTGCCGCAATCGAAGCACGTACAAAACTCGCATCGGAGAAATGAAATTGCACGGAACAGAAAAAACAGTTTCTAACACGATAAAGATCACAAGTTTCCCATTAGTCATTTTGCCAACGTCGAGAACGTTTTTTTTCTTTCTTATCGCAAGTGCCTGAAAAATCGCTCGAATTACACGAAACGCTTATACACAGGGTGTCCCGCGACCACTCCCGTGGTCGATTAACTAAAACGTGTCGAGAAGAAAGAATAAAATCGAGTTTGGAGATTGGGTCTTCATTTTTATATTTCAAACAAACTTCCACGGTAAATAGTGGCGCCTAGACTCGTCTCCGTCTTTCTCATTCTCGTTCTTTGCTCTTTCACCGCGAAGAGCTTACGTTTCATCGGAAAAAGCGAGAAACCTCAAAGGGGGGACCTTTATTCCGGGTAATTATGACGCCATTTTAAAGGCATTCCGGCCAAGAGGCAGGTCGCGCCGTCTGTTTGGTCCCCGCTGCCACTCGCCACCGTTTATAGAAACTCGTTTCCACGTTGCCCTCTCTGACCAACCTCGCGGCGAGAGGATAATAAGTGCGTGAAGATTCGTGCCACTTTCATTTCCGTCCTCCGATGTAGCTTGGTTTATGGGACTTTAAGCTCTCATTCTTCTTTTCTTTCTTTTTGTTTCTCGAGTGTTCCCGTCGGGGTGGCGGGGTCGAGAGATTTGCGTTTTATTAAGTTGGAAGTATGGGGCTCGGTGAAGTAATAATTGGACACTTATAACTTCTTTCTTTAAATTGGTTCTTTTCGGAATTTGGACTTTGGATTTTTTCTTAAATAAAATCGGAAGGTTGAAGGATCCTGACGATTACTCGATTTTTTTTCGATTAGATTTTGGATTACCTGATATTACGGTAATTTAAACGTGCAGTAATTTTATATATTATTCGCGAGTTGTTTGTCAAGTTTCGTGAAGAATTCGAACGCTCTTTCGCTTCAAAGTCTGCCGCAAAGTCATTCGTTAATGAGTACTATGAAAATACATGAAAATATCTTTTTCTTTTTAGAACATTTTTTTTTTCATTTTGCAGTTTAATCGGTCAGATTTTCACGAACTCGTCTCTTTCAATCGCACTTTGAAATCTATAATATCGAATCATGAAACGATTCTGTAAAAATATACAAAATTTAGGGTCACTAATACGAGTACTAATAATCTATTGTATCATACTTTTCAAGTATTTTTCATACATATTTGGAAATAAATTAAGAAAAAATTAAGGAGACGAAATAACAGCGAAATTAACGAAAGTTAATGCAATTTAAACATTTCATCATTCATCACAAGTACTGGATATGAGAAACAAAACCTCTTCTGAAACTTTCAAACGACAATAAAATACCTCATGTACGTCATATTATGGAAGGAAATATTCCAAACGAAGGGGGATACGATCGAACCTTGCCGACCAAATTGAAACGAACTCGCGCCATGTTGAGCAAATAGAGTTAAACGTCGAAGAAGAAGCTGCAACCCTGCAGGATCGTTCTCGCGATCACACGTCGCTCGGGGAGAACGAGCTGGTCCGATCGTCCGGAGTTTCTTTCGCGGCCTCCGACGATCCTCCAGCCGCCCGTTTACGATATCAGCCGGATTACAGGTTATCGATTATTGTTATTGTTATCGCCGACGCTGTTATCCACGGACGGCGATTCCTGCCGCGAACACTCGCGGCAGTATCTCGGTGAGCCGGATGTTCTGGAAGCGATGGTTACGGTACGTGAAACCTGTCTGCCAAGGTTTTAACATCGATTTCTTTCATCGAGAAACGGTGCTCGTCGTACGGGAAAATCGTCGAGGGCGAGGGGTGGATTGCCTCGCGAGCTTTTTAGCGAATTAGAAATTTGGAATGACAACAAAGAAGAGAGGTTTCTTTCTCTTTTTCTTAATACGATCAAGGGTACTCGTGTCTGTGGGGAGATTTTTGTTTGAGTATTTGAGTGTGTCTTATTTTACTTCGCGTTTTTTTTTATATATATTTTATTTCACGTTTTTTTAATACGTTTCATTTCATTTTAGTAAGTTCTCCATTTGAAAAGTCACTGAGGTTTGTAAAAAATCTTGTGAAAGATGTATCTTCGAAAGTGTTTGCAGAGACAAAGCTATGTACAGAGAATAAAATAAAACAAGAATAAGACAAGAATAAAGTATAATGCTCGTATTGGGACAAAGAGTATTTAATTATAATGGATATCATATCAGTTAGATATAATGGATATTGCACAGACATTTATGTAAACAAGAGATACATGAGAAAATTAAAAAGAATTTTTTCGATAATGTCTCAAATTTCTACATCTTTAAAAATATTAAAGGATATGAGATACAAGCAAGAGAATTGCATTTCTGAGGTGACGAGTACAAGAGTTATGTTCCTGTTTTAGCAAATGAAAAGACATTTTAATATTTCAGCATCGGACGTTCAATTTCTCAAGGAATGTTAATGTTAACCTCTGTTAAGAAATTTATTTATGTAAAACTTGCGAAATTTGTTAACAATAGTGGAATAAGATCGGATCAAATGACTCGAAGAATGGATCCCCTGTTTGTTAAAAAAGCAGACAACTAACGTGTCCAATTTTTTCGAAAGTAGGAAATTGGTACGTTATCTCGTGATTATGAGATAGAGTTATGGGTCAGGTTTAATTGAAATTGATTTACGAGAGCATTTTGTTCGGGATCGTAATCTTTCCTCCTTCGCTATAAATCAACGCCTTTTCTGTCCACGTTTAACGAGAGAAGTCGACAATCGACGAGACGTCGTTGATAAGATTGTGTGTGGGATGTAAAAAGTAATTAATAACAGAGTATTTTATAATTTTCTTTCCTTTCTATTTTCTATTTTCTTTTATTTATTCTTAATTATAGACATTCTTTTCTATTTCAATTTTATACTCCATCAATATAACTTTATAGTTTTACATTTCATCCTTCAAAAAAGAAAGAAAAACGAAACTTTTATATAATTCCAAGAATATAACTATTTGTCGTTGATAAGATTTGTGTGGGATATTTCATCCTTGTATAAAGTATTTTACAAAACGAAATGTATATTTAATAATTTTCTTAATTATATTTTTCTATTTTCTATTTTCTTTTATTTATTCTTAATTATAAACATTCTTTTCTATTTCAATTTTATATTCCATCAATATAATTATTGAAAAAAAACGGAACCTAATGATTCTTACGGAAGTCAATAATTCTTCGAAGAAAGAAACAACTATTTATCGTTATTTATGACCTACGTTGACTTTAATTTCGCGATATTGTACAATTATTATTACCACACAATTGTCAAATTCAGTTCCGCAGAATTTGCGAGAAATCTTCACAAACGAAATAATCTTCACGTTGAAACGAATTTCGCAGTAGGCACGCCTCGGCGACCAGTGAAACCATAGGTCGCGCACGTCCTATAGGAAACGAGGGGAATAAAGGGGATGGCGTGTCGCACGAGGTGCCGGCGAGTGTACACCGACACGTGTATCGTAAATGTAATTACAGCTTGGAGGGAAGCGTCGTCCTGAGCGATCCTTCGTAGCCTCTTCGTAGGGCTCCGCATTAATTAAAAGCCGACTTAATTAATACGCGTTTCTACCCGTACGCTGCTTGTTTCTTTCGGATCCCTTTTCAACCTGACACAACCTGCATTCGACGTCTTGGTGGCCCCATTTCTGCCCCCTCCCGCGATTCGCGAAAGATCTTCGATCGGGAAAAGTAGCCAGGTGTTTCCAACTCTCGAAACTGGACGGTTCTTCTTTCAGCTAGTTTCACCTCTTGTTGTTAGAGGGCAAACTCTTCGGAGTTCTATTTGGAGAACGTATTTTCCCCTCCCTCCGCGGAGAGGTTCGTACGCGAGTTGGTTAATCGTTATTTTTTCGAGTTTCGCGTTCGTCTGTTTGCCTTGGTGATCTTTGATGGATCGTTGGTCGTTCAGACCGAAGGATGAAAGTTTCGGGAGACCGGCTTTTTGACGTCGAGTTTATAACACGTTTTGCTATACTTGACAAGATTATGTAACAACCAACTATGATATTACACTTGATTATCGTTGATTGTTTATTGTTATGAACAAATTACACGCATATAGTTGCTACGTAAAAATATCTAAATATTTTGTAGGAATGTTTGTAAACATATTACGTGTGTTGTGTAAAATATTTTGACATGTAACATCTAGTAAAGTTTAATGCTATCAGTCATATTAATCATATCTGAAAATTTAACAAAACTCTAAACGCTTCAGATTTAATTAAGGTTCTCAGACTAGCTTTACGTTTCGCTGTTATTATTATAACATTTATTTGTTCAAATACTCTCGTGAATCAGTGTAAAATCATTAAAAGTTTGAATTTCAACCCAACAGAAGATCGTCACGATTTCTTTTACTTCGTAGCACGTAGAAGTGACAACCGCTTCGAGATTACTTTTAAACAAATAGAATACACGGAATAAAACGAAACGATACAGATCCAACCTCTTGAAAAACAGACATTACGAATAAAAAGGAGAAAAGCACCCGTCTCGACCCATCTACAAAATCTCGTAGAACTTCGACCTTTGACGTAGAACGATCCATCACGGTCCACGGGAAAAACCTCCCAAACTTCCACCCCTTTTCACGTCCGTCTAAACTTGAACGACAAAAAAGTAACAACCAAAAAGGAGTTGGATATATCAAGATTACAAGAGTTAGATATATTATAAGAAGAAGAAGAAGAAGAAGAAGAACAACATTTGTATCGTAAAATATACATTGCAATGATTATGTAAATTATAAATATACTACTTGTTGTGATGTATATTATTAAATAATAATTTTAACTACAAGAATTTCAATAACTTTGTAATAACATAGTTTAAACGTTTCAGAATAATTTAAAAATAATTCATCCATATATAACGTCGACATTTAACACTCAAGCGAATTGTAAACACTTTCGATTCAGCAGCTTAACACCGAATTGTAAACTAAAAATGAATGTTACATTGCAACGTTGGAACCGTAATAAAATTAGCAATTTGAAATTAAATCAACGTCGTACGAAGTTTCAAGACTACTCGCCTCTAAATAAAAAATGTAACTCCTTCTCGTTCCTTCCGTGGGAAGGACGAAGGAAACGGGCGAAGAAAAAGAAAATCCTCGGAGGGAAACGTTTCAGAGGAGCCGGTAATGGTATTTTTTCGTGCCCCGTTGGACGAGCCTTTTTTTTTTTTTTTCGTTTCTCCTAGCCCGGGCATTTTTCATCGACTCGACGCCGCCGGCCGCGAATTATACCCGGCGCGGCACGGAATTTAAAGCGTTAAGAGGCGAATAAAGGGCTGCGGAGCCCGCGGGCCGGTTGCTCGTTCGCGCGATTAATATTATAATTTAATCTAATGGAATCGCGTGCACGACCTATTTATGAGTGGCCGGGGCTCCCAGCTGCGGCCATGATGAGACACACACACACCGCGGCCATAAAATTCTGACCACGCCGGGCAACTTTGCGCTCTTCGCCTCGCCTCCGCGCGATTCACCGTCTCCGCTCGTAATAAATAATTCATGCGCCTCTGTGTCGGGGAGGCCGTGATATTTTCCCGGGAGTTTCCCGACCGGCCGCCAGATTTGTCCGGCCAACTCTCCACGAGGAAGAATCACCCACGCTCCGCTTTCGCGGAGGGGGTTGCGAACTGGCCGCGGATCGCGGAATATTTACGCGTACTCCGGAGAGTTTTGGTCGCCGAGAATTTGATAAGACGGCTACGGAGTGGCGTCGATATTACGTAGGAAATTGAATTTCTAATTTGCATCAAATACGCAGGTATTCTTGAAATTGAGTCGTTGTTATTTCTTAGGTATTTATTTTCGTTCGGAGATATTTTATCGGTATCGAGAGAGAAGTCGATCGCTGTAGATGATTTTTCATTTGAAAGTGACTCGTGTTGTGTAATTCAGCGCAGTGTATTTTCTCGTTGAATTTATCTTCACTCAGCTCGAATTATAATATCACGACAATCACGTTACAACGAGTCAACTCTTTCGTTGATCGACAATTTCAACAACGAAAGAATCACACGCACGTCCAGAGTTCAGAGTTTCATTTCGAAAATGAAAATTTTCTTCTTTCCAAGAAAAATAAACGTTTCTTCGCCGTACAAAAACAAGTTTTTTCAATGGTAAAAAGTTCGCGATCGATCGATTTGAGAAATCGTTCGCGGAGGATTTCGCGGAGACAACGTTCGATTTTCACCGAAGAGCACGCGTTATTTCCGTAAATTATGTCTGACCGGTAGCACGCCGACGGTCACGGCCCGCCGGTGATATATTCCGGCAATTAATGGCGACTGATCGCTGGAAATTTGTCGACCGTGGTCGAAAATAGATTTAGATTCGACGACCGGGGAAGTTGTAGCCCGTTGTAGGACAAACCACCGCCTTCCCCTCTATTTATGAGCATAGTTTTGTCCGCGCTCGCTGCTCGCAGAACCCATTAAAAATTTACGGCACCGACTCGCCGCCGGATCGTAATCTTGTCTCGCTCCTCCATCCGAGGATATAAATTGAAGCCACTCGTTCTAGCGACTACTCGTTACACCCGCCAATTAAATCGCGAGTGTGATTTATCATTGAGAATTGAGAAAGAAATTTAAATACAAACGACATTTAGAGTTGGATCATTATTAGTTGGATATTACTCGGTTATTCAATATTCAACAAAAGTTATTCTTGTTTAATCACGAGCGTTTCAATGTTTGCTCGTGGGATAGTTGTCAAATATTTTGTCAAATTTCTTAAACACAATAATAATACAGTTATTTTATTTTGCTCGGGTTCGCTTTTTCGTTCTTGCGCCGATATCGCGATCGAGATCGACATTTTCCGTAAGGAAAGAAAGACGAAACGGAGGATCTCATTAGCGTTAATGGTCTCTTGTTACAGTGTGATCATCGAAGAGTGAGTATCGTGTAAACACAGACGTAGTTGATTGCATTAAATATAAAAACTCGTTTATATCGTCCGCGCATTTATTATTTGTGCGGTTAATTGCGGTTACTAATTTCTTCCTCTGATTGAAATTTTGAAATCCACGTCAATAATACGTATCGCTGTGTTGCAATAAAAATCTGTGACGTCGCTTCATTGAATTTCGAATGTCAATTTCGCGAAGCTAAATTACTATTAAATGCAAGATCTACGTAACGTGTTACTTCATAAAATGTTTTTTCGAGTTTCCGAAAATTTCTAGTAATAATAACAAGCGAAGCTATTTGATGTACAATCGACACGATATTCGTATTGGAAGTGCAAACATCACCAATTCGGCGGATACCTGTTCGAAGCTCGCGTGAATAATAAATTATAATTAATTCTCAGAACTTTAATTCATCTTAATCAACGAAATTTCCAGCGAGTCAACTGATACCTTGTCAGCTTGGTTAAAAATTTCTATCTCGTTCCGATGAATTACGATCATAATTAATCATTTCCACCCGTGTACACGTATCAATTCAACAAATTGAATTTTTCCGAGACTACCATGTTCCACGAATGTCGAGCATGATACAATCACTAGCTCTTAAATTATGTAATTTTCAACGTCTTACGAGTTTCACAAGTGCTACGCGCGTGTGTGTATATATGTATACGAATTATATTTTCACACAGAAAATTGCTTTCCGGATCATGTTTCTGTGTTTCATTGCAATAATATCGCTCTCGGTAGCCCTGAATAATCACTTAACACGTACGATTTGTAATTTTCCAATTTTATTTATCAAAACATGCAAAGAATTGTGTGATAAGCGATCGTAACCGTTTGAAACATTTTCAATCAATATACATATAAAATCTGTAATTAAATTTCGTCCGAACTGTCCGAATTGAAGAATTCCGAGTGACCCTAGTTCAACAGCCATAAAACTTGTTGATAAAATTCGTTTGAATTTTCCAATTTTCTCAGGAACGCGCGAAGAATCCTTGATCCTAATTCAATATAGCCAAGAGCCATTTGAAACTGCACATCAAGTTGGAAAATTCGCGAAAGAGAAATTGGAAAAATATCCAATATTTCCTTATTATTCTCATGTTGCAAGTAAATCCATTATATAAATAAGGACGCTACATCTATGTTTCCTTCTCTCTCTCTCTCTCTTCCTTGCCTTTAGACGCCCTCGAGTTTCGTTCTAGTCAAGCGTTCGACAGGAATCGAGGAGAGGAGCGGAGAGAGAAAGAAGAAGCAGACATCCCTTGAAAAATGCGAAACTCTTGTTCACCAGGAAAATCGTCCCAAATTCGTCGGACCGCGAAACTTCCGCGTCGGTGTGCTTCGAAAATTCTTCGATCTACATTTCGCCGAGAAAACCGCTTCGTCACGGTGACGCGTGAGACTCGACCGTGTTTCGAGAACTTCATCCATTGGATTTTTTCCAAAAGATCCTTACAGTTGAAAGTTCAAGTGCAAAAGTCGGAACTTCACTCGGGATCTTGAAGGGATCTGCTTGAAGGGACTTTAAGTTTATGTGGAAAGTTGGTCCGGTGTGCGATCGAGACACCCTCGAGGCGAGTTTCTTTCCGACGGGCGGTGGAAAATCTGGCTCGGCTCGGGGGAAATTAAGAGCCTGGAATTAAAAAATTTGGGATTTGACGTCGAAATTTTATTTCGAATTGGGAATTTCAGGGGCGCGAACTTTTTGAATTTTTAACTTTCTAAATTCTAAACTTGGAATCTTGGTGAATTTTGTAAATTTCAGAATTTGAAACTTTGCCGATTCAAGATGACTGAACTCTCTAAATTCCTGCTTCTGAAGTTTCATGAATCTCAGGCTTTGAATTACTTTTGCACGAATAAAATTCGAAATTTCGCAGATTTTGCAATTTTTCTCAATTTAAATGAGAATCTTTAATTTCCTACATTTAAGAATTACGGTGTTTTCAGTAATTATTCGATAAAATATCGAAACAAAAATGTCAATTCGCTACTGATTTTTTATTCTAGAACTTGGAACATTGAGAATTTTACGACGATTTTTATACGCACACGATCGAATTACGCGGAAATTATTTTAATTAAATGTACGACATCGTAAAGAATCGGCGTACTGAAGAAAAGATGACGTTTTACACCTATGTGTATCGGGTTAGTAAAATATATCACGCTAAAACAAGCGAAAGCACTCAGGCGCCTATAAAACACCGGCACGCTCATCTCCTCGCGTGTCTTTTTCTGGAAAGGTTAGAACAATATCTAGACTCTAGGCGAACGTGAAGTTTCTGCAAGATTTTTTTATAGAAAAATTCCAGTGTAAAAAGCCACAGTGACATCACGTGGCAAATGTATCGCAAATAACAAAAACGTCATTGGAAAGAAATAAATAAAGTAATTTGTTGTTTCGTTGAAGGTACACTCACAATACAAATTGTGTCAATCGAAGAATAGGAAATTTCGAAATTTTCAGTCTGGCATACTTTTTTTAATTTCTCAGTTTTCAACAGGATGAACAAATAACACAAATTTCAAAACGTGATTTATCATAACTGTTTAACAAATCAATCTTTTTAAAATTACTCTATAATCCGACGTCGCAAGTTTATGTCAGTTTCGATATGCATTTATAAATCATCGTAATTGTCTCAAATAATTTAACAGAGAGAGAGTTAAGAATTGATGTTAAATTTAATACCATTCTCAATAAATTCAACTTTATATTCAACGAAGTAAACAGATTTGTACAATCGGAGGGTTGAAAATCATACAATGTTCTTCGTAAAATTACGTTTCGAGGTTACTATCGTTGCTTTCTTGACGTTATTATCCCTCAAAGTGCGAACATTTCGACTCACACCACAGAATTCCTAAAATAGTGTTCCGTTTTTATTAATCGAGCAACGGCCAAATTGTCGTCAAATGAGATAAAGTCGACCGATTTCGATTCGCAAAGCGAAGGAACGGCCCTCGTGAAATTCACCCTGGCAAAGGGTGCCGTCGGGTGTCGCCGGGCTAATAGGAAAACTAGCGTCGCGCGGCTTTTCGCTGTTAGATTAAAATATGCAAATAAGCCGGTCCCGGGCTGTCGCGGTGCCCTTTGCGGCCTCGCGCGCCGCGAGCCACCCCTTTCTTTCTCACCACCTCCCCCCCTGTTTTCGAGTCTCGCCGTCTCGCGCCACGGGAAACCCGATAAACACGTGCGCACGCGGCCGCACGCCCGCGGAGATTACGTGGGGCGCGCCGCGCGGAATTGCATTTTAATTCGATCGGTGCCCACGAACTCACGGCGAGGCCGTGGTGTGCTTTCGCGCGCGTTTCGTATTCGGCGGTGATCTTGGTGAACCGCGTTTTGTCGGACACATCGCGAGGCCGCCGACGCGACGCCGGTGATTGAACTTTGCCAACTCAACGTAGTTTTCCCGTGCAGGAACTGGCGCTTGGGAGATGGGACTTTGACAGGGGATTTCGAGGGAGCGTGTGCTGGAAATTCGGAAGTTTGTACTTGTTGCTTGTTTTATTTTATGTTATTTATATACATTGTTATAACAAATAATATATAGATAATGTGTATATTATACGTTACATTATCATCACTGAAAGTGATTTTAATTAGCGGGGGTAACTCAGAAAATCGGGCCTCTTCAGTTGCAACGCTGATGCAACGAAAATTAGCGATTGGTTGATTCGGGTCACGTGATTCTTGAAGGGGCGTGGCGTAGACCTCGAGTAGGAGTGACGTTGCCCGGTACTGAGCGATCGCGCCTCTAATTTGTTTTGTTTCGATTCAAATGTTTGCATATCGTCTTTATTTCCTAGTCGGAACAGTTGCTTCTGGGCCTTTCAGCGAGACGAATCGTACTGGGGTACGAGTCGTGCAGTTTTTTGTTGTAACAAGTATTTATTGTTTAATATATATTATTATTACATGTTATTTATATATATATATAAATAATGTATATCTTTATATGTATTGTTTGAGTAACATGTTGTATATTGCTATTATTGATACTATTATTGTATATGGCATAATTATTAAATCGCACATGTTTATTGTTTAATAAAATAATTTCATGTATATTGTTACAAGTATTGTTACGTCGATAATCGCATGAACTCGAGATTTCGAAATTTAGATAAGAGGAAACTTTTAGCAATTTAGAAATCAAGAGATTCGTAAATCCAGACACGAAACGAAGATTCGAGTACGCACGCGATAAATTTCAACGTTTGAGAATCGGGAACTTGGAAATTTAAATATCTCAAGAAATCTCAAGATTCACGGAATTTCGATAGTTTGGACGTTTAGAAGTTTCACGATCCAGAAATTTAATTTTTTTAAAGTTATTCACGTTACACGATGGATAAACGCAAAAATTCAAAAGTCTGTTTATTTCCGGGACGTGCTCTCTTGCTCGGCAAAAATACCTCGCCATAAAAATTCATTACTTTCGCGGCGCTCCATCAAAATGTTTACATGTTTGTACGCTCTGTCGACGAAACGAAACGAAGTTAAAACGAAAGTCATGAATTTTTCTCCCTTGATCTCCGGCTGTAACTCGCGGACGGTACGCGAAGCGTGGAAAATGAAGATTCTTCGAAACGTACGCGTGCCTTTCGAGCGCAAAATAATCACGAGACTGCGGAGAAGAAGTTGGGTCGCTCGTTCGAGAAAACGCGGATTTATCGGGAAAATTATTGGAGCGTGGAAACAGCTCATTAAAACAACTGATTTAACAAGCTGCATTGTTCTCTCGCTTACAATTGCGCGAATGTTTTAAATTCCAGCAAGATTCATCCAACCCACGCGCACACGTTACGTGTGCAAACCAATATACGAAACAACGAGCGATCTTTCGGTCTGGTTTTCTCGCGAGAGTAAAAATCGTACGAGCGTCGCTTTTGGGAAATACGCGAAATCTCGTTTATTCTCCTAGCGACTTTTGCGACGAACCGTAAAATCGAAGAATTTGAGTATCCTTGGAAATTAATTCGAGTGTGTGGAATGACGTGACCAGAGTTGCCAAGCTGAATTAAGCTGAACTACGAAATTAAAAAAAAAGAAAGAAAGAAAGATGATTTTCACGCGCTCTTCGAGTTTTCATCCCTGTTAATTTCCCGGCCGAGAGGCCGTGACACGGAAACGATGGGGGGCGAAATTGGCCCGTTTATTGCCGGCGGTCCAGTTTAAGCGCCGGCAATGCTGAAATAATTCGCGGAACACGCGCGCGATAAACGGGCGTGGAAGAATTCCCGAGATAATGGCCGCTCGGCGGTCGACTGGCTCGCCCAGAAGTTTGGCTATTTTTTTTTTTTTTTTTTTTGGTTAAGCGAATCGGGAATTTCTCTACGCTACGATAAAAAAACAAATTTTTCCTCTCTCTCTCTCTCTCTCTCTCTCTCTCTCTTTTCTCGTTGCCGCGAAGTGCAATCCGCCGGGCATGAGTAAAAAAATAAAAAAAGAAAATTACGCAGCGACGACTCGACGAGAAACTCCGGGATTACGACGTTTAAACGGACGATACGCCACGGCTTAGAAAACCGAATGCAGTTACGCGTTTCGTAACTTTCATTCCAATTTTTTCCCCTCTTAACGAGCGAATTTTCGTTTCACGCAGGCCGTAACTTTTTATTGGAATTATTGAAACAACGGTGAATTACGAGACTCGTGACACGGAGAAATGGAGGAATGGGAAACAGATTAACACGTGCACTCTGTGAATGAAGAAATCGTTAAAAGTGTCTAGAAGTGCACCGTGAAAATTGTAAATGGTCGTAATAATAATAAATAATTGTACTAGTTGCAAATACACGAGAAATTATAGACTGATCGTTATGATTTTTGCTCTGGTACTTTTAGCATCCTGTTTCGTCCGTTGTGGTGCATCATTAATGAGAGAATCCAATAGGGAATTGGTACTATACAATAAGTATTAAGTAACACCATAAAATAGGTTACGAATAATATCGATTAATTTATATCATAGTTATACATAGTAATATAACTATATTAATTACATATTTCAATTATATAATTATATCAATAATATAATAGAATATAATATAATGAATATTATAATTACATATTGGTAGTCACACGTAACTTGTATTAGTAATCCCAAAACCTTTATATAGCCGAACATACCACGGCTCAATGTCTCAGCTCAATTGTGAAACGTCCAGAATAAAAGTGACATCTTTCAGGATCTCTTTACGTAATTATAATCTTTCCGAACAACTGGTGAACGTGTCTCATCAACTCCAGCAAATTGACAAAGCGATTCAGCGTTCTTCCAACTTCCAGCTCCACGAACGGGCTCGTGTTCGTGCCCCGTGATATTTCTCGTGGTAAATCGAGGAACTTTCGCCAACTGTCTTCGGTTTCTAACCGACGAGCAGGCAACGTTCCATCGTGTCTCTTCCGTCCAAGTTCAATCGTACTCAATCGTATCAAGTTCCGCGAAAACGCGCATTGACAGGAGTCAGAGATCATTAACATCCTTTGTCGCGAGCCGGGCGATATTCTTTCGCGGTTTCGGCCGCGATTCCTTTGACAGCGAGCCAGCTTCAGCCAGCTTCAGCCAGCGGTCACCGGCACCGCGTCTATTGTCTACTCTAGGACGCTTGAATTTCTCTAAAGAGCAACGGTATCGCGTTCGCCAACGCTCTCGTTGCCTCTCTCGTGTGTGTGCCTTCTCTTCCCCCTCCCTTTCCGCGTGATTCTGTTGCACGCGTGTCGTTGGCTCTCCGATTTCGCTCGTTAAATCGCTTGTTCTCCGACGAGGAGAATCGCCAAGCTCGCTCGATGTGATTCGAGACAGGACGAATCGACTAGGTCCGGTGTTCGCGGCACCTAGTTTTTGGCGGAGGAAGCTGTTGCACCACGTGGTGCGCGATACACGCAGTAATGAAGTCTCTTCTTCCACGGCTTGCATCGAAGTGGGAGATTTAATACGCGTTTTTAACGGTGAATTTTCGTTTTTGCTGAATTTCTAGTTCGCGGCCTTTCCCAATTTTTCGCCATTTTGCGAACGAGAACTATGTAACTTTTTTGATCTCTCAATGCTTCCTCGTTTTAGCGACGACGAAACCTTTTATTTAAAGAAACGATAGCGAAATGGCCGAAATTGGGAAACTTTTTTTTTTTTTTTTTTTTTTTTAGTAAATTCTTCGTTAGTGTATCAACAAAAAATTAGTGCGTGATTCTATGATTTTAAAAAGAGTGCTGTCCTTTTTTACAGAGTTTATTTTACGTGCACATAAATGTATAAAAATCTGCATAAAAGTCTACTCTTCACCATATGATTTGCTACTCCGTATGACAGAATATTATACAGAATATATATATATAATAACAGAAAATTTGACTAAACTGAACCAAAATAATATATATATGATGTGTACAATACGCAAAAATGTTTAATATTTGTTCGAACGTTTCGTGAACGAAGCAAATTTTCATTCAGTTTCTATCTTTTTAATTCTATTCAAAGAAATGCAAATTTATGTAAATATATTTGCAGTCTAATAATTAGCTATGTTCAAGCTATCGCAGAACATTTTTATTACGCATAACATGTACAATATGTATATATATATAATTCTTCCTTTACATTTCCTCATTTCTTCTTTTCCAGTTCTTTTTACACATTTTTATGCATCTTTCATATTTTATATTTTGTTGCGTTCGTCTCTTACGCTTATGTACAAACACATTGGTATTACGTGTCTCATCAACATTTGAAAATGTATTTCAGCAAAAATAAACGACACGCGAAAGATTAATCTATGCAGCGGACGTCTGATCAAAGCGCGTCCTATTCTACTGGCACCGTCTCGAAGTTGGATCGCGCGTCACAATCGATAAAAAAAATATTTAAAAAGCCCAAATGTACATTTTCAACCTTCAGTAATATCCTATAAATAATAATCCGAAGATATTAATACTAAGAAACTCACTATTAACAAAATTTACTGAACAACACCCAATAATATCCAAAAGTAAATGTATCTAACAAGTAATTTCTAAATCCGCATGATAGTTAACATTTACCAAGTGAAAATTTGAAAAAGAAAAAACCGGAGAGAAGTTCGCGGTATGAAATTTCATATTATATCAAGAAATTTCACCTTTTTCCGCTATAGGAGAAACTTTCTCGCGCTGTTTAAAACGACCGGACGTCTGTTTAATCCCAACGTCGAAAACACACCGCGGTCGCAAAGTTCGGCGGACAAACCAGCGCGAGAGTAATTAAAAAACAAAAGCAACCGGCGGAATATCCGCAACCAGCGACTCTCCCTGCGATTCCATCCGTTAAACTTCTTCCGCTGAACCATCGCGTGTCTCCTTTTCTCTCCCTCTCGCCCTCCCTTCTTTTTTCGATCGTTCTCGCTCGAAAAGAAAACGTCGACAACAGAGACATCGAGACCGCGACGACAACGAGAGGAAACACGTCGCATCGACGAGTACCGAGTAGCAAGAAAAAAATCGGAATTAAACTTTCGGTAATTAAAGTTTCATCGTTGCTGTTTCAGCTGTTAAATATTACGTGATAACTTGTACTTTCGATACTTTTTAATTACACGAGTTTTTAAACGTAGTTTAAAATTTTTCGTGAACACACACCGACTTTTATTAATATTCGAGTGCCGTGTAAATATGGAAACTGTTATAATTTTGTAAGAATTATTTACAATATTGTGTAAATATTTTGTAATTTGTATTTTTCTAAAGAATAGTAAAAATTGGGCTCATTTTGAAGCTCGAAGCTTCTGTTTAATACGTATAAATTTGTCACAGTACGTAAAACCATTGAAGCCTCTCCCCTTTTCGATCCCGGAAAATTTGACGTACGATGTTTTTCTTGCCATTTTATCGAAAGCTCAGACGACAAGTTTAATATTAAAAATTCAAGATTTTCGCCTGATATTCAAATTTGAACATATTGGCAACTAAAAGTCGTACAGCAAGTTGGCTTTCAAGATGGCTTTAATCTTCGAATTCATTCTAGACTTTTTCATGTATTTTACATGTTATGTGATTCAAAAAGAAAAGTGCTTTTGCTTCGCTAGATACTGTAAAAATGTCTTGGAATGAAATAAACGATGCATTTTGAAAAACAGTTTCAATATTTAGTGCGACAAATATTAATGTGACTCTCTTCAAGATTCAAAAAAAATCTTGCAAGGTTAATTTGTAATTAATAAACCTTGAATGTTTACGAATTCGTGGAAAAAATTTAAAAAGTCCAAGAACGTATTATACAATTGTGGTGAACAAAAGAAAATTTGTAACATAGTTTGAAGAAATTCACAATTTGAGAAACTGTTGTGAGTGCGAAGTAACGAACTGCGATATATTCAAGTTATCACAAACTACACAAGTATAACGTTAGATTATAAGAATTCTAAGCAATAATCGAAGCTTCACGTTTTCACACAGTTTTCGCAGTCTCACTTCGTTTCTTCGTAACATAAGAAAAAACCGCGAGTAAAAATTTTCCAAAATGTTGCTATATCAAGTGGAGTGCACAATTTGAGTGTACTTGAAATCAATTACCAAAAGAAACTCTCAAATTTAACGCATACTCTTGTCATTCTTTCTCTTTTGATTTTTCCTTGACAGTCGTTGTCCGAAAAGATATCATCGACACAAAGTAAACAATGACCACGACCATAATAAGAAGAGGTGCGTCGCGTCGACGAGCACCGTGACGAAAAACGAAGAGAAAGATCGTTAATTCGGAATCGTGGCCCACCATACGCGAGAGATCGTCCACATTTTTCTCTCTCTCTCCCTCTCTCTCTCTCTCTCTCTCTCTCTCTCTCTCTGTCTCTCTCTTTGACCCGACACACTCATATATCATCGAAGACAAGCGTTTTCTCTTCTCTTCTCTTCTCTTCTCTTCTCTCTTTGTCTATTCGTCTCGTTTTCCCCTCGTTCGCTGGCTCGTTCTCGCTCTCGAGCCGGTTTCTCTTCCTTTTTTTTTTTTTTTTTTCTTTTTATTTTCCAACCGTTGCACGGACGACGAAGCCATCAGGGTCCGACTGCGTCGAACCTCGATCACCGTTGCTCGTCCGCTCGGATTATGATGACCCATCTACCACGGTCAGCTCGTTCAGTTTCGATTTATGGATAACCGATAACCGGATTCGTTCGACCTGTTTCGTACTCCTTCCCCGTCCACCTCTGCTCAGTCACGACCAATCGCCACCAACCTTCGGCCCACCGAGGAGAGCCTGTTTCTTTTTTTTTTTTTTTTTTTACCTCAATGATAATTGTCGCGAGTCCAACAAAATTTCTCTCCCTTTTGACTCCTTAACTTTGTCCGTCGTTTCTGATTCCGATCTACTGGTATATCTCGTTTTTTGACAAAGTCTCAGGGGTGATCAACCCTTTGAGATCCAAGCAATATTTCTCTTTTGTTTCATTCTTCTGTTTTTTGAAATTTTTAAACGAATTTATAAACTAATTATAAATTTACAAATTTTTGAAATTATAAATTAAATTATAAAACTATATTTTATAAAATTTTTAAATTTTATGAAATTGTAAAATTTATAAATTTTTGAAACTTTTAAATGAGATATGAGTTATTATAAATTTTTCAAGTGAAAATTTATAGAGTCTGAATGAAGTGTTTCATAATAATGAGAAATTATATTTTATAAAATTTATAAATTTTTGAAATTTTTAAATGAACTGTGAATTATTATAAATTTTTCAAGTGAAAATTTATAGAATCAGAGTAAAGTGTTTCGTAATAATGAAAAAATATCAAACGAATCGCACGTGGAATTACATACTGTTGATTACATAACCTCATTTCTGTTCAGACTAGAATCAACTTATGTATTTATATATAATCGTATTCGTCGTCGACGAAATTCCTCTGTCACGTTTCATTTTCAGCTTTTTATCCTCCTTTGTGCTTTGTTCTCTCTTTTGGAATACCCACACAGTGAGTCGAATTATGGAGATAATTAATCACTAAAACTCAAGAAACAATTTGCTTTGGTCTTAGAAATAATAATATTCTGATTGCTTGAGTAATTTTTTGGACAAAAATTTGTGGACATTACGTAAAACATGTAACAATGAAGAAATATTAAGTTACATATAAAATAATCTGATATCAATTACTCAATCTTGTTTAGGCTAGGATTAGACAAGTCCAATAATAGAAGTGGCTTAACTTGACCACTTGGTACTTATGTAGGTCAATTTCATCCATCTAATAATACAGATTATACGTCAATTGAATCTCCAAATTGATGTTATTATATCTATTCATTAATTTTATTTCTACGTTTATATCCAAGCATCAAAACACTTTTTTCTACATAGTCTCTTGATATAGTTTCAATTTATTTCAGTTATTTTTATTTATTACTTAGTTATATTGCGAAACGAATGATCAAAAAATTTGGGAATTAGGAAAATCGGGATGATTTTTAGGGAAACGAGCAACGCGTGTTACAGGTCGTGAGTGTCACTTTCAATTTTCATTTTCAAGCGTCTAGCCGAAGGCTAGATAAATGTAAGAAGATGGTGTGCAGTCGCGAACCATTGGTAAAGAGAACGGTGGTGACACGTGCGGCTTCTTTCACGACTCGAAAGCTTACAGTCACGTAATCCGCTCGGATGTCTCGAACACTTCAGTTTCGCCAATTTTCCTCGGGTCTTACGTTGAACAGATGATACAAGCTTGAGATAAAAAATATCGTGATTTTGTTGGGAAATTGCCTGCGATGTAGTTTAGAATTTTATAACTTATGACTTATAACTCTCTCTCTTTCTCTCTCTTCCAACTTTTGCAAACTGTCACAAACCAATGTTTGTGACAGTTTTTATAACTTATAACTTATAACTAGAATTTTATAACTTATAACTTATAACTAGAATTTTATAACTTATAACTTATAACTCTCTCTCTTCCAACTTTTGCAAACTGTCACAAACCAATGTTTGTGACAGTTTTTATAACTTATAACTTATAACTCTCTAGAATTTTATAACTTATAACTTATAACTCTCTTTCTTTCTCTCTTTTCCAACTTTTGCAAACTGTCACAAACCAATGTTTGCTAATCAAATTTACCAAGTTTAACAATTTACCATACTATGTATAACAACAAATTTCATCAGAAACGCGCGTATTCCTTTTCTTTTATAACAATCAAACAAAAAAAAAAAAACTGTGTCAACTTTCACTTTCCAAATTTTTGGAAACAATCTTCAAATCAGCCGTTTGAGATCGAATCTTTCTATTTCTAACAATTCACAGCAACAACAAACTTGACTCAACTCTTTCCACAGCAATCGAAGAAACCTTCTCTATCTTTATTTTTAAAATTTTCAAACAATCTTCAACCCAAATACACACATTATATTATTATTACGTTATTATATTATTATATTATCTTAATTCGGTATACTTATTTGCCGATCAAACTTCCCTAACGACTTTTAAATCCACCCCCGATCGAAAAGAAGAAAGCCTTCTCAATCCCCCGGATCACCAATCTTCAAATTTCCCGAAATTCTCTCCGCGTAACCCCCTTTTCGCCGGCGAAATAGATCAAACAAGCAGGAGCTGTCATGTATCGCGACGATCGATCTACTTACCAAACCATCGGTACCGAGCGCGCCAGTGGCCGTCGTTCGTCACGCTTCGACCTTCATTTCATCCCTCTGCTCGAGATCCGTAGCGGCGGCGAAGGGGTTGGACGGGGGGAGGAGGGGAAGTGAACGAGGGAAACGGTCGCGTATCAGCGCTATTGCTCGAAAGCTCTAAACCGCGGATTATCCTGCTGGCTCGAAGTCCCCTCTACACCCGCGCGTTGTATCCATCCGCCCCGTTCCTCCGGCGTGGAAACCACCAGCGTCACCGCCATTGCTCGACGATCTGGTCTCCGCGCGGTTGCCACCAAGATTTAGCCCCCTTTTTTTGCGGGGAACTAGCGAGGATTAAAGCGGACAGCTTACGCGTAATGTTATTAAAAAGATACGCCACCCTTGCGTATTGGGTGTTCCACGACACGACGATAGAGTGAGATAATTTTATTCGCTCGGCGTGGCGGACATTTTTGCGGCTGAAGTGGAATTAATTCTAAGCTGAAGTTATTTATCCAACTCGAAGGCAGCGAGATTTGGCAGTCTCCATTTCTTTCGGGGAGGAACAGGTGAAAATCAAAGAGAACATCTTACATTACACAGTGTATTTCGCGACGTGAACAATTTTGTTTGTTGGTTAGAAATTCTTGCGGACACGTGGAATTGATTTTTAGATGAAGTTTCGTTGAACTGGAAAACATCAAGATTTAGCCCCTTTTCTACACGCTTCTACGTATGGGGCGTCTCATGACACGAGTAATTTTATTCGTTGGTGCGTTAGAAACTTTTGCGGATAAGTGGAAGTTCTAAGCTAATTTTTGTCACGTCAAATTTCATTTAAATTGAAGGCTTCTCCGATTAGTGTGACTTTGAAGATGTAATTAGTAAAAGCAATAGACGATGCAGGGAGTGACAGTTTAATTAGGTTTATGTATCGAATTGTTATTAAAAAGATAATTTTAGAAGAGTAAACAATTTTGTCAGGTTAGAAATTCTTTATGGATAAGCATGTACGAACTGCTGCTAAATTAAAGATTAGGATGAATATTTGATTGATGTCAAAGCCATGGTTGATTTCTGATTAGTCTGATTTTAAATACTCGCAAATATATTAATACAAATATAGGCGTACGCAACGCAGATTATTTAAAAATTATGCTTTTGCGCGGTTTTCCTATAAGAAAATTGAGTAATTCTGTCAGTTATGTTAGAAACTTTTCTAGGTAAGCACAAATTACTGCTAGCCTGAATAATACCTTCGGTAAATCTTTTTGTATATATTTATGGGAGAATGAATCTTGTCCATACATCTACCGGAGCTGTTCAAGTGTCCAATTAGTGACCGAGTTATACTACTTCCGAAAGATCGCCGTCTAAATTCCCTAGTTTGTTACTGCCTCCTACTATCTGACCGCAAAACAGACTTGTTCTACTTGCACTTTTACAAGCTTTCTGCATTTTGCATTTGAATTTTAATTTGTATTTACAGATTTTAAGTAATCGTTCAGATATATTGTAAAGATATATTCTACTTATATTTCTAGAAACCTCTTGTTTTTTCTGAGGTTTCAAACAACGAGTAAAATATATTATTATTTGTAAAATATCGGCGCTCAAATTTTGTATTTTATCACTTCTTACTGGTGTTTGATTACAGACTGATCTGTTTTATTTACATTTCTAGAAACTCTAGAAGTCCTCCTCTTTTCTGTATTTGAAATTCTATTTTGCTTGTAAAATGCTCAAGTCTTTAAGTAATTTTTAGGCAGACCTGTTCTACTTACACCTTTGGAAATTCTAGAAATCTTGTCCTTTGTACTTAAAGTTTGATTTTACATTTGAAGATTCTAAACGACGATGGCAACGTGTACGTTACACGTAAATGTACTAAATATACTGCAAATGCGCTATTTCTGCATTTATATGAGATTTCACGCGCATAATGTGAAAAAGTATCTAAAATATAGTGCAATGCTCATGAATATGCTAATCAAGTATAATGCTTTCTGTGATATATCACGTATAAAACAACTTTCTACCAATATTTTATGCGTTTTAAAAATGAAACTACGTAAAAATCCGCAGTCTACTTATGATTGATCGGTACTTACACTGTAAGAAACCCCTCGTCTTTTAAAATTTCCTTTCAAACTCCCATTTCATATTCCAAAATCGCACGATCGATCACTCTTCCAAACCTCTTACCTTTGATGCTCAAAGTCCTTTTGAAATTCTACCTCGCATTTTTCTTTAATTCAAAACTCTGTCTCTCTCGACTCGGCCAAACTAATCAAAAAAATATCTTTCACAGATGCGGCGTCCAGCATCTGACGGGAGAAGAAGAGGACCACGCGCGTGCTCGTTGCTCGCAGCATTTTTAGGTACGTTTAATAACAGTTCTGGAAACTACGACGCGTTGGTCTCGCAGTTGTTGCACTTGCACGGAATTATCGCACGAAATGGGGTGGCAAGGATTATTATAGCATAGTACAATAGTGTCGAAACGAGGTACTTTTCGGAACAACTTTTGGGGATGAAATTCGTCGAAGGCGAGTGAATTCCGAGTGGTTTTGCCATTGCTCGATTTCAACAATTTGCGAGATTACGGCTCTTTAACAAACTAGAACCACCAAAGTAGTCAAAGTCAATTTGTAATTTTTAAAACTTTTTCAAATTCAATATCCGAATAAGAAGCAAGTGAGAAGAAATGGATAGTAAATCTAGGTTCGTTTTAAAACTCGGCCAACTTTTAACAGCTTTTCGAACATCGGAAGTTTAGCGTTCGAGCAGTTTCAGCGTGAATGCACTGTGCATTCATAGCAGCGTGCTTTGAATGCACACTCGAGTGACTTTTATACAAATAGCAGCTCGCGTTCTTTATTATAGCATAAATCTTTTCCTCTCGCTTTAATTTCACTGCCATGAATTTTGCACCCTGCTCGTCTAGCGCAATAGTTCTAGTGTCAAACGTTTGTATAGTCAGCGAACGAGTGGCCGCTCCGCGAGTTCAACGTGAATTAAATTTCGTTTTTCAAGTCATCCACTTTTTAACGTCCACGTCTCGCTCCTTCCCGCCCTCTCGTTCGTTTTAGTTTATTTCCCAGCTGAAAATTTATGGACGGTTTGTGCCGGCAGTTGTTGTTTTTAAACTGCTGCCGTTTCTGCGTCGCCGACACGGTTGCAGCGTGTTTTAAACCGATCGCTTTCACCCGGCGTAAATTCATCGAAATTTAACGCCTCGCTCGTTTCTTTTTTTTTTTTTTTCTTTCACTTTTGACGAAAGCACGCAGTTCTGACAACAAATGATGCATGATGGTGATCGACAAAGTCTCGGAATCGAAAAGTGAAATAATTATTTTCACGACGATCGAATCGTGCGATTGAACAAAGTAATTATTTTTACGACGTATTTTTATTAAACAATTTCACGTATTCGCGAGCCGGAGCCTCCCCTTTAATCCGTCATCCCGAAAAATTCGGGCAATAATTCCGAACGCGATAATTCGAATAATTTCGCGAGCCACTACATCAACATCGTTCGACAAATATATCGCAGGAGAGGAAAAAAAGTCCCGATGACGTTCGATGTTTACGCGAGAAACGATCACACGAGCGTACATTTGCGCAAAACGGAAAGTTTCGCGTTGATTTTTAATGTAAACCAAGCCGGAGGGCTCGCACAAATCGCACGCAATCGCGTTCCATCGTTGGCTGTCGAGTCGGATCGAACATTTAATTCCGCGGCGTTTAAAACCACCGGCTGAAAGTGGTTGACGATTCGGCACAACCGATCGAATTAATGCCCGTACGAAATGATCGAATTACACCCGAACGAACGAGCGCGCACGTTGTCGGAATTGAAAAAAAAGCTCGCCGCAGAATTGCGCGAAGATGCGAGAGCGACAGAAATTTATGTACATTGTGTCGTGGAAAAATACGTGAGAAGCTGGTTGCGCGTTCACATAAATTATTATTATTGATTATATATGTCGTTGGTTTCGAACGTTTGTGAACACACATCGTATTTGAGAAATCCAAAGGAAAACGTACGAATAAATACGTTTACGAATAAATTAACAAATAGAAATGTTAAAGAATCACTGTCTTTTTTTTTACTTCATTCGTCATTTAAAACGTTTAAAAATTTATTAAAAAATCGCGTACAGTCGCACGCACCGAAACTCGATGTTTCAAAATTCAACGAAATAAGCAAACCTGATTACTTTCAAATTGACAAGTAAACAAAAAAATAAAGAAACCATCAGTAATTCCTTTTATCATTTTTCCACTCAACAAACAAACGAATTGAGAAATTTATTAAGCCAGCGTATCTTCAAATAAATAAATAACCAACTCGAAAACTTATTAAATTATCGTATTATTGTTAAAATGAATCGCGAATTCCCAAATGTACGAAAATTAAACAACAAAAAAAGGAAAAAGGAAGCAGGTTGACGTCTATGCGTATTGATCGAATTCTCTGAACGGAAATACGTGTGGTGAACGATTTAACATCCCTTCCCCCCAGCCACCAAGTAAACCCACGTTAGCCACGGTTGAAGGTTTTTTAATCAACGTCGACCAACGGTCATTATAACGCTCGTTTAAAACCCCATAACACCGGGGACGACGCGACGCGGAAACGGCGAGTAAAAAGCGACGTGATCGTCGCGAGGATATCGGCACCGAAAGATCCCGTTCGTTATGGACGACCGTATATTTCACGGTGTTAACGAGCAAACGCCGCGTTTTGTCGCCGATAAACTCGTAACGGGCAGACGAATGTCCCGTTTCGTGTGTGTCCTGTTTCCACTCGCGGGTCAAACGCCCGACCATCGACTGAAAATTGTGGTCACGGCAGTACGCTACGGGAACCGCTATCTAGAATCGCCGATAGAATGTGCCTTCACTGGTGAATTCTTTTTTGTATGTTGCACTACGATTCGATTGTAATTTGAAGTCTCTTTGATTTTGGTGCAATTTTTGGTTATTTTTTTGGAAATGTAGGTGTTTGGACGATTCAATATTTGGGTATTCACTGATTTTAGTAATTTGGTATACTTTTTGAGTATTTCTAGAGTTTGGAAATGTAGGTGTTTAGATGTGGGACGTTTGAATGTTTGAGTACTTGGGCATTTGGTGATTTTAGTATAATTTTTGATATTTCTAGAATTTATAAATGTTTAGATGTTTGGACGATTCAACATTTGGGTTCAACAATGAGTATTCACTGATTTTAGTAATTTGGTATACTTTTTTGGGTATTTCTGAAGTTTGAAAATGTGAATGTTTGAGTACTTGGGTATTCGGTTATGTTGATACTTTGGTGCAATTTTTGGGTATTTCTGGAGTTTAAAAGAGTAGGTGTTTAAATGTTGCACGTTTGAATGTTTGAATATTTGGACATTTGGTGACTTTGGTACAATTTTTGGGTATTTCTGGGGTTTGAAAATGTAGGTGTTTAGATGTTGGACGTTGAAATGTTTGAATATTTAGGTATTTGGTGATTTTAGTACAATTTTTGGAGATTTCTGGAGTTTGGAAATGTAAGTGTTTAAATGTTGGATGTTTCAATGTTTGAGATATCCGATGATTATGGTACAATTTGTTGATATTTTATTCTACACCTAACTTAACAAATTTTATTCTACACTTTTCAGTTACTTTCTGTCAATTATTATTTTCTAGAATTAGTCAAATTCAAGAATATTATCAATTGACAAGTCTTCAAACTCAATTTTCCCAAGAACAAAAGCTTTGGTGCAAAAATTCTTTCCTTTTAATTTGTTCTTTTGCATGGAATCGGTTATACCATTAGCCACCCTATACATAGAAACACTGCGTTCGATTTTAGCCAGAGAGAGAGAGAGAGAGAGAGATTTTCATTATAGGCGAATTGGTAGTCTTGTGGTCACTGTGTGGCGGTGTGTTTCAAAGATAATTGTTATTATCCGGAAGTTAAGTCCTAGAACGTCTCTAATAAATGTGAAATTGCCACACAATTTTTTTAGACATTTAAGAATTTGTAAATGTTCCAAAATTCAAGTTGAATACCACGTCTGAATAAATTGAAAAAGTTAACATTAACACTATAACACTGACCGTTTGAAGTATACAATATAATACCATAACATTATAATTACAAACATGGTCTAAAATCAATAATATCCCGATATTGAAGATCAAACTTTTAGAAATCTTTTCCCAAAACACAGCGTTCTCTCGCTGTCTCGTTGTCGTTCAACAATTAAGTTCGAAAAGTCAAGTCAGCGTTCTGTTTTCTTTCATCTAAACGAATAAAAAGGATTCGAAAGTTAATGATCTTCTATTAACCAAAAAAAAAAACCCTCTATTTCACCATTTTTTTTCACGACGTGTTCGGATAAACGAAGTTTTCGGTACTCTATTTTTGGACTCGCGATGGCTCTTTCTCTTCGACACTCTCGATATCGATCGACAACGGCAGCCGACGAACAACAAACGGTTTCGATGCATTCGAAGCTAATCGCGTTACCTGTAAAAAGAAGCGAGTCTGGCCTCTCATTGGCCAGGGATAACGATGGCAATTCGCTTGCCGGCAACGTCGCGGTCTTAGAGGCATCAAGGGGGATGCGTTTTATATTATAATATAATGAACGTCGGGGGACTCGTGGCCAGACCGCCAATCGATATTGACTTTTCTAATTAGACCTGGCCGAGCACTGGAACAAACTACCCTTCGCCCTCGTTCGTTTCCCATTCGCCAGGGCAGACCGAATATCCAGAACTGGATCCTGTCACTGTTCCCCCGGGGGATCACCTTTAACAACGACACGCGTCCGACGATTTCGCGTTGTCCGATATTGTTGGATTAACGTGCACGAGAGTCCTCGAGGAGGCAATACTCGTTCTCAAGTAACGACGATACATGTAAATACACTTTGTCAACCATTCCAGCAACGACGAAAATTTAGAAAAGAACCGTGTGACAATTCCAGTTTTAACCCTCGTTCAACCTTGAAACGTTGTAACATTTTACGTGTATTTTTGCAACTTTCTGCGTTTAATATTTTCACGTATTTCTTACAGTTTTCGTGCTTGATAACATTTTGTAAAACAATTTGTTCTTCTGCCGTACAAATATACTAGTATTTTAGTGCGAATGTCTGTAACAACTATTTACTCTAACACAGAGTAATATATATTTTTGGCATTTTTGAATAAAAATTATTTTCGAGAGTTAGTTTTCCCAATTATTATATTATAATTATGCCTTCGGAGACATACGTATTTGGTATTTGCAAAAATAATAACTTAAAACGAATATTAGACGAATATTAGGCAAAACCACAATCTAAAATACGTGAATAGAAATTAGCTGTAACAACAATGTTAATTTTTTGCCATCGCGTCAACTTGAAAATTGTAAAAATTCAAAGTCGTGAAAAAATAGTTTCCGGGATTAGATACGTCATGAAGATTTTTCGAAACTGCGAAACAACCTCTTGGAACTTGCTGTACAATTTTCTTCGTCGTAATTTTATTGAACCTAGAATTAAACGACGAAATTTCGTTTCGATTTGAATCTATCAGTCGTTTAATCCCGATGCATAAATTTTAATAAAACTCTGAGAAAATTTCGAAATTTATCTCATCATAGATTCTTGATTACCAGAAACAAACAGGGACACGCACGAATGCGTTTGAGCAATGGAGTTTTTGGATACAATAAAGTTAATTTCAATCGTCATCCGAATTCTTTTCAACCATCTATTCCCGAAATTGTATCTCGTGAAATAAAAAATTCGCAAAAAGTGTTTGAATTGCACGGCTCTTTCCATTCAGAAACGAAGACTACATAATGATGGTAGAAAATACATCTTGCGATTACTCTTCGAAAGTCTTAAACGTCGAGTTAACTCACAATTAGAAACCCTCGTTAAAACTTTCACTAGCCAGATTTTCATGCTTTGCGCTACGCGAAACTCCTACTTTCAAAGCACCAAAGCGCCGAAAGTTCCATTGAAACTTTTCTAAAACGACTAATTACTTTCGTCGATCAATCTTAACCCCGGGGCTGTATATCGTTGGATCATACATCGTAGACGTGCGAGTCGATTTGAAGATTTTTGAAATCCTTTGATGGTATAACTCTCAGCCATTCCTCGTGTCGATTTTTTTAAATTTCTTTTTCCGTGTAAAATCACGATACAAAATTGAACATCTTAAAATACTTGAGAGAATTAAATCTGCGTGAAGAGCATAATTGAATCAATGACAATGATAATTTAATAAACTGTTGTAACTTTATAAAAAGAATATATAATAACATATAATATATAATATAAAATAACTTTGTAAAAAAAGAATCATATAACAGATCACTTGGTTTCATTTTAAAATTCGAAACCTTTACTTCCACAGTCTTGAGTTCGTTTTCTCCAAATATGTTTCCAAAGATGATTTGTATTTGATATCATGTGCCGAATAAAAATACCTTTTTCTCGAAAATTGTAAAAAACATCTCTAAAAATATCGGAAGATAATGTAAAATCATTTCTGAAAGAAAACGAATTCACGATTGCAAAAGCAGCTGAATCGTTCGCTCTTACAAAGTTGTATCAATTTAAATTTAAATTGTCCACAATTTAATTTTATTACTTATTTATTTATCTCTTCGACGTAACGATGATATTAATTTTTCACCGTTGTCGCAGTTTGAGACCAAGAGACAAATAAATTTGAAAAACTTAGGGACAAACGGGGCTTTAATTTCAATTTAAAGTTGACTACCGAACTCTTTCCTTCCTCTGATTAAAATAAAATTTTCATCAGAGACATTGAAGCAAAAGAAATGGAATAACTTTACAATACAATGGAGTATACAAGTTTTTATTTACGTATTTCACAAAAAGTTATTTAAATTACTCTTCCACGTTTATCAAAATTTCTAACAAAAATCATAAATTGGCCATTTTGGCCATTTTGGTCAAAGTGTTAAAACACCGATATATCCAATTACATAAAAAATCGTAAATTGGGCATTTTGACCATTTTGCTCAACGCGTTAAGATAGCAATTTTCACCATTTTGGCAGTAGTGTTAAAACACCAATATCCAATTTCACGAACAAAATGGAATCGTTGCGAATCATTGCGAATCAATGTTTCACTTTCTACTTCATCCGGCTAATCGTCCCGTGCACGTGGCGCGGAGAATTAATCCCTGAAAATCAGAGGCGTTTCCGCGCGACGCCCTGGCGTAATTAGCGAGGAGCGCTGCCGCGAAAATAAACTCCCGCCAGCTTTATTAAAACCGTTTTCAATATTTCGCCGCGCGATGGCCACGGGTTGGTGAATTTTCGGCGCGCGGCGTCGAAACGCCGCGAGACGCCGGTTTTTAATTAAAAACTATCCGTGGATAGTCAGTCGAAACGACCGGGCGCCGTTGAAGGAGGGGGGGGCGCGGATCGGTTGAAGAGGCGACCATCAGCAGCCTCGAACTCGAGGATCTCAAGGACGAGCGGCTGGGGACGAGAGTTAATGCAAGAAAGTCCCCGAGCTTTCTCTACGTAAGCGACCAGGATAATCCGTGGATCAGCGCCATCGAAGCGAAATCCCCTCTGAAGTATCGTCTTTTCTTCGCGTAAAATGAGATTCCCTCGTTATAATTGCGTTCCCCGTTGACGAGCGGCGATTTCTTTTTGTTGTTCCTTTTTTTTTTTTTTTCAAGGTCCGAAGGAAAATGATTGGCGATCTTCTCGGATCTTCGGAGGATTTGTTACGCTTTCTTTTTTTTTAATTGAATTTTTTAGATTGTGTCAATCTCTGTTGGATTGTCAGCAACTCTGAGAACAGCAAGTGTAAGACTGGATGGCATCGAAAATTATCAACGTCTTCGATGAAAGTTAAAACTTTGATCGTGTTGAGATTATTCAAATCTGTAGTCGGACGACATATAATTTGGTCGTAACTAACTAACCCTATCTCACATTGGATACTCTTCGAAACATCTTGTGAAAAACTGACATCGTTGAGTCTTTTGATTTTGCCTTTTTTATTCTGCTTCCTTTTTTTTTTTTTTAATATTGGCCAGGTTTTGGATACATGTAATAAAATGTATATAGTATACGATGTACGTAGTATACGGTACGTTGCGTATGAAACGTTTCTTTTTCCTCTTTCATATTTCAGTTCACCGAATTTTGATGAACAGACTGCAGATTTTTATGCATTTGTAGAAAGTACTGGGGTGTAAAATTGCACGCAAAGTACGCATTTTGAAAAAAATGTATAAAACTTCGTACTATTGACGAAACCGTAGACTCTCTTCGATTCTTGTCCCATTTTTCCTTCGTACCTTTTGAAACAAAGTCCTTTGTTTCGTTGAGTCTTTTGATTTTATCTTTTTTGTCCTGCTTTTTTCCTTCAACGTTTGTCAAGTCCTAGACATAACCTGGTATACAAGGTGAATACAGTACGTTGCATGTGAAACTTCTTCTTTCTTTTTTTCTTCCATATTTCAATTTACAAAATTTTGATGAACAGACTGTAGAGTTTTATTTATTTTCGTAGGAAGTACCGAAGTGCAAAATTCTACGCAATTGTACATGAAATATCCGAAACATGGCGCTTTCAATAATATTCAACGCATAAAAACAATTTTCCACTTTAGGTTTTATTTTTTCAATTAAACATTCCCAAAAAATGCGGAAAACTCCGTTGATGAATATTCGAAACGAATTACAGTTCTCAATTCAAATGAGAAGGGAAGACTCGTTTTTAAACAATTTTACGGTTGTTTCTTAAATTCTGAAATTAATCAGAATTATGCAAACGACTAAATGCTAGAATTTCTGAAATTCTTGTCCTAATAATACACGTTGTATACAAAACACTAGCAAGTTGTAAAGGGGAATCTCCATTCTTTTTTCTCTAAAATAGCGATGGATCTCTAATCAAAGAAAAATTTTTCAACATTTTTACGCGTGTTTGAATTTTTGCGATCTTCGAAAAAAAAAAATATTCTCATTTCCCTACTCGTTATGCGATATAAAATCGTTTCTGAAGAAAAGCGAACTCAGGATTCCAACGCTTTCAAATGAAATCAAATGGATCAAATGGTTGTACGATTTTTCGATAAGTTTCTAGTTTAGCGATTTTCCACAATTTTAGCTATTTCGCTGTTAATTTCATTCTTTTCACAAGAGGTTCACTTCATCACTAAAACAAGAGATCAATTCGGATGATGTCGAAAAAGAAAAAAGAAACGCACTAGAAATTTACCAATTTCTTTTTTTTTTTTTTGTACAAAGTTATAAGAATTTCAATTATTGACAATTTTTCATCCTCTTCACTCTTCACTGCTTCTAACATAAGAAATTTTTTCTTCAAACGTATCGACAGATATTTTTGTGGACAAAGAGTAAAGAAAGCCGATGAACGCCAAGTTGAGTTAAGAGAGAAAGGGAGAATTAATTCGCCGAATTTACGGGTACGAAGGGGACTTGGGGGATTGGAGGAACGTAATTGAGGACGTGTCAGACACGCAAAGTCTTTCGTCAAAGGTTCGTCCTCCTTCTTTCTCTCGGGGAAAGAACACGGCCAAGACCAAATACTCGAGTTGGCTGCACACACCGAATAGAAATCTTCGGCACACGGTGCACGGTACGGTGTTTACGTAATCGCCGTCAGGGGGATTCAATTGCAAACATGTTGCATAAGCTTGGCCGGGGCTTAGACCTCGATTAAATGGGACGTTTAATACGTCAAGAGCGTAATGGCGTGTGTCGTAATAGGAGAAACGGATTTGGCCGCGATCACGAAGCTATCGCTATGGCTGATGTCAACCGCCATGGCGATTATTTTGACCGGAACGGCCAAATCTTGTCGTTAATTAACCATTTTCGTTACTTTGAACATACCACCGTTCGTTTCTTTGAATACGTCGAGCCATAACTTTTCATTGGACTCTAGTTCTCTCGTTAAAAAACAAATCTATCTGTTCGAATTTCTACGTGTCATTTTCAAACAAATGATGCTCGTCGAGCGTTCATTGTTCACGAAAACAATGTGAATATACTGTGAAAAAAATACGAAAAATCGTTGGCTCCGAAGTTAGTTTAGCGGTTTGAAAATGTTAGATTTAACAGTTGGCTGTTTTTAAACGTTCAAAAATTCAGGGTGAAACAATAGCAATCTTTATTTCTCAAATATCTTAACAATCGAATATTGTATTTTCAGAACATAACATCCGTTAATAACTCGTTTGCTATTAGCAGACATTTTAGTGTGGTAATACAAGATTAATATTTAATTAATATTAATATTCAAATATCCAAAAAATAGTGGCTCAGACGAGGAAAAATTTATTTTCCTCTTCTCTGTATTTATAGTACAGTCGAAAGTGACGCGAAAATTTAATAAAATTAAGTGTAACACGATACCGCATATAAAGAATTTAAAAAACTGCTCGACTTGTACCCCAGTACGATTCGTCTCACTGAAAGGCCCAGAAGCAACTGTTCTGAAAATGAAGACGACTTTTTTGTCATAAAATTTTATTTATATGCAAACATTTGAATAGAAAACAAATTACAGGCGCGATCCCTCACGAATCACCCAAATCAACCAATCGCTAATTTTCGTTGCATCAGCGTTGCACCTGAAGAGGCCCGATTTTCTGGGTTACCCCCGCTAAAATCACTTTCAGTGATAATATTTCTTTTCACAATTATCTGCGACTTCACTTGCACGCCATTTGAGAGTTAAATGAAACTAATTTTTAAAACAGAGAAAAATCTCTAAAAGAAACAAAAAAAAAATGTAACTAATCGCTAAAGAAAAAAGAAGAAAGAAAAAAAGGAAAAGAAAATTGAAAAAATGAAGATCGTGCAAACGACTTGCGACACGAGAGCACGTCCGAGTGTAAAGTTGAAGTCCGTTTGTTAACGGTCGGCGTGCATCAAAGAAACACATTCTCTCGTCCATTAAAATTGATAAATTTCCAACGCGGTCATAATGAACGCTCCCGTTTTCGGCCAGTTAACCGACAATAAAGCTCGAAACTTTTCCCCCGCGCTAATGAAGTGCATGCATGTAAACTGCGCGCGCTGCCGCTATTACGACTTATATAAAACCGGAGCGGTTGTGTCGGTAATTAAAACGCTTAATCAAAGCCGCTTTAATGGGCCGCACGATGTTTTCTTCAAAAAAAAAACGCATCTGTTCCGTTCTGCCGGAACTCGATTAAACTCGACGGTAACTCGAATTTCGTTTGACGTCTCGCCGCGGGACGTCAAAGTTTCTGTTTAACGACGTCTGAAGATTGTTTGAACGAGACGTGCAATTAGATCCGTAACCGTATGCAAAGATGTATAAAATGTACGAAGAGTATATCAATTGTAACTACATGAACGCCGATATTTATATTTTTGCAAAAAATGGATAAAAAATTGCTTTGCGTGTAAAATTTAGCCTGGAGTGTTATACTTTAAATATTTTGCATATTTTTCTTTTTCTTTTTCTTTTTTTTTTTTTGAGACGACAAAAGATACACGACGAAATCAAATCAGTTTCTCACAATCTGTCAAAGACTTCTTCTATCTGTTGAATCTTCTTCAACATCCAGTCAACATCGTCCTCGTCCAACATTATCCAAATCCCCCAGATTTATTAAATCTCTTAGCATTTCAAGAATCGTCATAGTTGAGATAATTCGTTCGAAACCACACGTAGAGTCGACACGATGAGTTGAAAAGAGTCGAAGGGCAGGACTCTGGCGAAAGAAAACGCGCGTACCATCTTGCAGAATCTTATCCTATATCTCCTGGATCCTGGCAGATAAAGAAAACCGTTTCAATTTCCCTAATGCCGGCAGCGTCTCGCGCTTTTACGTTACAAACGTCTGTCCACCACTACTCTGTTTTATTTGTTTTCCAACAGCCTGGCTTCCTTCCGATCTTTCCCCCCCTCTTTTTTCCTTTCCTAGCTATTTTTATTTCTTTCGTTACTGCGAGGAAAAACCGCCACGCGTCGCAGTTGTCAAAAAATTTGAATTTACTTATCCATTTATTTGTCACTAGAAAATTTTATGCAAAGTGCATTTAGCAAGTACGACGATTTCTTGCTCGATTTTACTTTCTGTTTTTATTAATCTGCGCGTATTGTGATTTATTTCGCGCAAAATAAATCGACCGAAATTATAATCCATCTATGTATCATACCTTTTAAAAGAAAAACTTTTTATTCGCACAAATTTTAAGAGATAGTCGCAAGGAGAAAACTTTGATCAAACCTCAAGATCATGCTAGATTTAATTATCAAGGAAACGTTTACAGCTCCCATAAAGACGTTAGAATCTTTGAAAATTACGTGAAAAAAAAACGAACTCGATATTGCGACAGCAGAGTTATAATTATAATATTTTAATACTACTAGATTGTTACTTGCAGGAAATTTTCAAGTAAAAAGCTGCGCGAATGAAGAAATACGCGCGACATGAAAAGATATATTTGAAATAATTTTCCATCGAGTAATTTTAATTCCTTTTTGTTTTTTCGTTTTTAATTGCATTCCGAGAAATATGAATTTTCGTAAAAATTCGCAGCTGAAAATGTCGACAATGTCATGTATGTTGCACAAAGTGTGAAATGGATATACACCGTAAAAAAAAGAAAGATTAACCCCTTAACCTATGGATACGTGTGAGACTCGTTGTATTCGGGCCAAAACGTAAATATCACGGGTCGTGCGACGGTCGCACTGGTGATAGATTCTTATTATCTCTTTGTATCGTAGTCAGTTACGTGTTATTCTCGGTCACGGTCGCACGTTGAAATATATTTTCTTAAATATTGGAGAAGAATCCCCAATGCAAGATGTTTTCAAAAAGAAGATTTTGTGACGAGAACAATCTTTCGTGAGAGTTATGTTGATACTTTTGCTGAAAAACGTTCTGTGCGGAAAAAATGCAAGCGATTAGTTATCGATGATATCTCTGACGAAGATCAACTACCAGAGCCCTGGATTTGGAAAGAAATAAGAAATAGTCGAAAAATCTGGAACTATACGATGACTCCTGACATAAAAAAAATTTTCGCACGGAGATATACCAGAGAGACTGCACGCGAAACACTGAGCTCATTTTCCTAAACATATTGACCCAATAGCATCAAAATTAAGGCCATCAAGACGTTGTAAAGTTTGGGAGTGCAAGAGGTGCAAAGTTCCATTACATGTTCTAGTATATTTCGAACGATATCATACCATTGAAGATTATTAATTTTTTTTATGCTAATTACGCGAACTGCTAATTTATTCAGGAAGTGCAGATATAATGTTATTGATTCATGTTACATTTTAGTGATTGATAATAAACCTTTAGTGGTATATCTACAACAATTGTTACATCAGGTTGTAATTGTCAAATATTCCACAAAATGAAACCAGTTGTATCCTACACGTGTATTTACATTGTGCAAGTCGTGCGCGTTTAGTGCAACTTGGGACCGACTTGCCGAGCCGTCGAGTGGCTGCGCGATTCTGTTTACGTTTTGGGCCCAGACTGTTGGAACGTAGCTTGTAGGTTAAGGGATTAATAAGAAGCACGGACGTTAAAAACTTGAAAGGACAATGTCTGAAGAACGAAAGCACGAAAGTTTCTCCCTTGTGCTACCGTACGGATGCGCTCGGTCCCGTTTTCCCGTGGCTTTCCGCGGTTCGTCTCAGATTGAACGAAATCTGCCGCGGCTCCCCGCGCGATCCATCCTCCTCGCGAGACCAACGAAAAGAACCTTAGTCGGATAATCCCTTACGGGACCCGGACAATGTGAGCAAGGATCGAAAGAAGTGCAGGTCACTCCGCGGCAATCCGATTAATACCCCGCTGCGGAATTGCCTAGCAGTTCTTCTATCTTTCGGCAGATGAACGCACCTGCTTTCCAGAATCCTGAGTGATTTCGAGTGTTACGGTAAGGTGAACGTGGTTTCCGTGGCTGTTTCGAGCGGGGTTTCTGGGAAGATCGCGTCGAAGGAGGAGTGTTTGGATTTTTAGGAGCGTGGTTACGAGCAGGTTTCCTTTTTTTTTAGATTGGTTCTTTAGGTGATATTCTTGATACATTCTTGAAAGTTGTATAATTGTACACCGACGTTTTAGAAATTTTCGCTTGCGTTGAAAAATTTCGTTTGGTATTGATTCATCGATGTAACACAAAGATGCCAGGTGAATTTTATTAGAGTAAACATATAATTGATATTTGTTTTTTTACAAATATTGAAGACAATTTTGGTATTCTTAGATTTTTGTTTAAACAGAGATGGAATTGTACTTGTAGTTCCGTTTATTTTAATTATAATGATGCATATATTATAAAATTTAGAATTTATATACATGTATTGTAGAATATTACAGAATATTTACTCCACGATAAAGGAAGATTATATTCGAGACGTATAGTTAAAAATAACTTTTCTAAAGTTGGATTTGTTTCTAAATGTTTAACAAGATTGATTTATAACCATGAATATCGATCCATTATTGCATCACTGTCCATAATCATAAATTCAATAATTAATCGTTCCTTTAATAAATGTCCATTTGCATACTTGAAATATATTATATTTGATTCAGCTGCGAGATGAAAATTAAATGTCAAGTTATCGGTGATTTTAGAAGAGATTTGTACATTTTGGATAATTGATAAGTATCAACATATCGTTTTACATGCACCTGATGCTACAACTCTCCAACATCTCATAGTACTACCAAGAAACTAATAATCTGCCGCAACACAAATCCGCCTAAATCCTACACTATCCATCACTCAAGCTTCATCCACTCTAAACAAGGCTGTTATGATACTCCATATAGCCAACCTAATCTAAACCGCGTCACCTTCGTCTCAATCTGCGCCAAATCCTCTCGTAGAGGATCATTAAAAAACATTATCCCTTCCTGTATATTAATATCTTCTTTTGTGACAAACTTGATATTCCATTTGTACAACTAGTCCAATAGTATTTGACACTCTGTCTCATTGCAAATACCAGTTCATCCTAACTCTTAAGATCCACAAAAATTTTCATTTTTCATCTTGAAACAAGTTCAATTTTTGCTTCCTTTCAAATTGTTAGAAAAAAACTGACCTGAGAAATCTATCCAAAAATTTACAAATATCTCCCCATTCATTTAATACTTCGCTAAAAATTCTACAGAAGATGACAATCATTCTTTGCTTCTCGTTTGTCGCCTACCAAAAATTACTGAAATTGCTCTTATCTGCCTAATCTAGCCAAAAATCTACGTATACTATATATCTCACCTCAACTTCTTCCATCAGATATCACAAAAATTTCTTCCATTCTCTGCTCTTCTAAACTAAACTAAACTAAACTAAACTAGACTACCACTTCTAAAAAACAACCATCACTTCTACGCCGTATTATCTACTGCCAAAACAGACGGTGCACTTTCTGATCCACCGCAACAATCTCATCCAGTGATATCCACGATAGTCCTCCAAAATCTTCCCCACCTTCCATCCAACTCTTTTTCCACCCCCGATGCAACGGGCTCGCATCTTCTTTCAGAATTCGATATCAGGACGCGCACGTGGCGGTGCGAGGACCCGGAAAATCCACCCCCGCGGTGTACGTGCCGCGGTACCGACCCGCTATCTCTAGCGCGAATGTATTTACGATAACGGTGAAACACGCACGTGCGTATGATGTACGGGCCACGGTAAATCTCGCCAACGCGGGCTGAGCCGCAACCGCGCGATTCCACGAAGGAGGGGGAAGGGGGGAGGGGGGAGGGGATGGTTGCTTGCAGCAGCCTTGCCGCCCGGTACATGCAGAGTATCCCCTGCGACGGGGGTGGCGGGGGTGTGCGGTGGGGGAGGGGGGGGTCTGCTGGCCAGCCAGGGATCCACGCCGTTGGTATTCATGCTGACAGCCAGCCTTTATTGACTGTGGATAAACCGCGCGGCCGGCTGCGTGTCTCTGTACGCACGTGCGTGCGTGTGGTTACGAGCGTCCCTTGTGGCGCGCGCGCACACGAGCACACGACCAGCACATCGGATGGAAGGAAGAACGGGAAAGGGGCGGACGCGGAGGGTTACATTCGTATGCCGGCGGCGCGTTTCGCAAATACGCGAAGGGCTTTGCTTTTCCGCCAGCGGGAATCAAACCCCGTTCCCCGTGTACATATTTCGTGGGCCGTCACGGACTTTCGCCAGCCACCTACGCTCTTCCTACGTGAGGCGTAGCCCCGAGGTCGCTGCGTTTCCCGTGATCTCGCGTGATGTACAGATTTTGGAAGATCTTCTTCTTCTTCTTCTTCTTCTTCTTCTTCTTCTTTTGGGGGATAGAGTACTCTGAATTATTCGAAAATGGGAATTTTTTTTTTTTTCTTTCGTAAGTAGTTATCGAACGAAAGTTCAATATGACAGATAATGCGTTTTCTCTTTCTTTTTTATTTATTATTTCGCTAGTAAAATTTTGATCTGTCTCGGAACTTTGTAATCCAGCGCAATAGTTTAATAAACAATTTAGTAATTTAATAAATCAAATAAACCATTTACGTCAATCGTATCGTGCAAAGTGGAACTGCGTTTAAGAAGAAGAATAAAGAGATAATTGTTATTTTTGACATATTTAAAACCTTTTAAATTAACAACGTCTCAGATTTAAACAAAGTGTGAAAGACATTTGACAAACATTTTTCTCAGGATGTTATAAATCTCTTCTCTCGCTAAACTGACAATGAGCGTAACGTTGAAATATAACAATTCGAGGATTTAGCAGGTTTGGCATCGATGGAAAAATATCTAACGTAAAAATTACCGATTCCCACGTGTGTATACGTATACCAATTTTTAACTAATTTTGAACTAATTTTAAATACGTATAAAATCAGGAAACGAAATTACATAAATATATTATTATATAACTCTTGTTTGCAAAAAGTTTCTGATCAGACGCATCAATTTACTGAAAACGTAAGTGGTACAAGTATAAAACACATTTCTACTTTATGATTCACAGACATTTGTACGAAATATCGTTACATACAGTGGAAAGCGATTGAAAGAGACTACCAAGAGTTTCCAAGTAGCCTTGCCGGCTCGCTGCGCTTCGTTACATATTGATTATTGTATTACATTGCAGCACCTTCTCTTATCTCCCGTCGAGTTGGAACTTCCAGTAAATATTCAATTTACGGCACTTGCTTAGAAAGGGTATAATTCTGGAAACGAACTATTCCAATAGCGCGGCTAAATCTATCCGTACTCGAGCAGGTTGCCAAGTACTATGGAATTAACTGCCAAATCGAATCCCGCTGAAAATCGAAGAACACTGCGCTACCTTGGGGATATCGAAATAAAGTAAGCTACTGCAACGACTGCGTCACGGTTCCACCAAGATCGAACCAATTCCGTCCATGACGAGGTTCCTCGTATCGTGGTATCGTTCGATGCTCGACGATCGTCTCAGAAAATAAAGCGTTTCGGCGTTTCGAAGGAAACATTGAAACGCAAAACGTTAAACGGTAGAGAAGCAGTTCGCATTTTCATAAGGGGAGGAGAGGGAATGGAAATATATATAAAAAAAAAGAAAAAAAAACATCGTTCGTGCGTATGAAACAATTTTCCATCAGAGAGAGAGTAGAAATGAAACGGTGTAACAGATGTAATTCACGGGGGCGAAACGGAAGCGAAATAACGAAAGCATGATTCACGCGCGCATAACAATTTTTCGTAAGAGAAAGCAGAGAGAGGGAAAACAGGAGATTTATATGGGCGAATGGAGAGCAAAGCGATTGAAACACGATTCGCGTGTACGAGGAGATTTTTTTTTCGCGAGAGGAACTCTGATTTGGGAAAGTCAGAGGTAATTTCAAGGAGAACGTGACGTAGAAACGAAACGTGTACTATTCAATTGCGCGAAACAATTTTTCTACGAGGAGAAGTGGAAACAGAAACGAAACGATTAAAAAACACGACTCGCTGTGCGGAACTGATTTCTCGCAGATAAAAATAGAAAATGTCGAAACACAATTCGCGCGAAAAACCCGCGGATGAACAGTTTCAGGAGGAGGAGATGAGCGAAAGAATTTTTTGCAGGAAAAAGAACAAGACAATTGCGATATACTTTGTAAGTATAAAACGAATATTCGCAAGGAGTATTTTGAAGAATCACAGATGAGAAACAGAGAAGTGAAAAAGAGACATACAATTCGCAATGTGGAATCACGGATGAGGAATGATTTCAAGAATCAATTTGGCCTCTCCTATTTTTCCTATTGACTGGTGTTTTTTTTTTTTTATCACTGAAAGTGATTTTAGCGGGGATAACCCAGAAAATCGAGCCTCTTCAGGTGCAACGCTAATGCAACGAAAATTAGCGATTGGGCGATTGGGTCACGTGATTCGTGAGGGGGCGTGGTGTAAACCTCGAGTAGGAGTGGCGTTGCCTGGTACTGAGCGATCGCGCCTGTAATTTGTTTTGCATCGATTCAAATGTTTGCACATCGATAAAATTTTATGGCAAAAAAGTCGTCTTCGTTTCAGTGAGACAAATCGTATTGCGGTACGAGTCGTGCAGTTTTCTAAAGAAAAGGCTAAAAAAATTTCCAGTGGTTACTATTCAGACCAGGCTGAAACAAGTCCAGCGATTTCTCTCGTTCTGTTATATTGGCTTCTCCGGAGAAAAAGAACCTGCCTGGCTGTAAGCTGGTTGCACGGGTCGGTCGTTTCAGGGACATCCACAGGGATATGCACACACGTTTCGCGCGCGTGTGTGCGAGCGTGTGGTCGGTTTGATATCTCGCGTCGTGTTGGTTCTCATCCTTTTTTCCCCTCTTTGCTGGCAGACTTCGTTTCTCTTTACCAGGGCCAGCCAGCCTGCATCGGGCCACGCTCGTACTTCACCCTATCTGTGCGGATTTCGAATGGCCGTGCCAGAGAATTTTGGCGAGAGGAACCGTGTCTTTCTGGTACCGGTTATCCAGGTATTTCGATCTCCTTTCCGTCGGTGCACGCGTGTCCGTTGGGACGAGTTTCTGCAGATTGCAGACTGATTTTAAAGTGTTCGTTCATTAGGGTGGTTCTGGTGTGCTTCAAGGGTGGTTGGACCGCGTTGGTATTAATGAAGTGTGTTGAATTAAAGTACACCTCGAAGATCTTAGGACGAGCTTTTTATATTTGTTTCAAAAATTGGATGATATTTTGCACAACAGAGAATTTATATTTTTATATTGTTTCTATAATTATTGTTAGTTTTTGTGGTATGTTCCGTTGATTTGTGTAGTATATTTATTATTATTGTTTGTAGCAAATTTCCACAGTATTTATACTATATTTATTCCACGATTGGGAAAATTTAATAACATTTCGTGTAATATAGAATTCATAATTGTGTTATATTATTTTGTGTAGTGTACAATACTATGATTGTGTTATGGTATAATATATAATATACTACACAAAGATGTAGTATATAACAATTATGAATTGGAGTAGTTTTCAATGGAATACGTTAAATTAAAACATAGCTTGATAACTATATATATATATATTATATATATTATATATATTAATAAATGATATATTCTCAATCACAACCAACACCACGAAACATTTCGAGAAGAATTCCAAAACTTTCACGATCAAAATCTGAAAGCACATCCCTCTCTGTCTCCAAACCAGAGAGAGAGAGAGAGAGAGAGAGAGAGAAAAGGAAAACTCTCTACTAATTAACCAGTACCAGGCGGAGAATCTCACGGTTGACGTGTCGACGCGCGACGCCGAGTCGCGTTGCTCGCTTATAAATCTCCGGGAACTCGGTCAACTTTTTCCCCGGCCCCCGGACGTCTGCCATTCTCCCCACGGGGGTGTCTGCCGACACGAGAGAGAGATTGAACGACAGCCGTGCAACGTCAGTACCGGCGTTATTCCTCACAGTACGCCGTTCCATTTTCAGTGCGGATACCGGGTCGTTCGTTAAGGGACGGAAGCGGGATTAAAGACAATCGTTGAAGCGATCCAGCATTATTTTTTTTTCTTCTTCTCCCTCTTCTTCTTCTTCTTCTTCTTCTTCTTCTTCTTCTTCTTCTTCTTCCCGTACTCTCTTTTCTTTTTTTTTGTTGATATACAGGGCGATAAGCTTCTGGGATAAATAATACTCATCGAGTAACAAACACGCGTTAAGAAATTACCGTAGAGTCCAAATTTCGTTCGCTTGGTTAAACTTTGCTGTTGTTAAAGTGCTGCAGTTTGTCAGCAATAACTGGAATTTACAGTGGGAAGGTCTTTCGTGATTCATGTATTACGTGAATTCCCAGAGTTTTTCTTCTTTATAACGCTTTGCTCTTTCACGAGCAATGTATTGTATTTGTTAACAATTGAAATTGTTCTCAAGTATTATAGTTGATTTTGTGTATAACGTACTGTCTCTATTCTCATATCCAATTATATTGAAAAAATGGCTTTCCTTAAGGATAATATTAAGAAGACTGCCAACAAATAGGACAACAACAAATGAAAACGAATCAAAAATTAAAAGGATACAAACTTCCAAGTTTCGTTAAAGTTATTTTCTATTTTCGTTCAAAGAAGCAAATACTTCTCTCCGATTTAACTGCGTACATTTATATACTATGAAAATAGTTCATTTTTATTTAAAAACAAGCAATCATTTTTACTTCTCGATTTCTTCGCTGAGAAATATCACAAAAACAATTGCGGATGTATACTAAGTTTCGTACGTGATCGCGAGTCAGCTGGCCTCCGTCATCGAATCCTGACGGTTGAATTCAGAAATCGGCGCGACGATATGGACGGAAATCGCTGCGCGCGCCGGAACTCGTCAACGACGCGTCGACGGATTAACGAGGGGTAGAGGCTCGACGACGTCGAAAGAATCGATTTCCATCTTCGTTCATCGGTATTGCGCGCGATCGTTAGACAGAAAACGATATACTACCATCGACGAGAAGAGTTGCGACACGTGGTCGAGAAATCGAGAAATCGAGTAACTAAACTTTGGTTTCTATCTCGCGTCGAGAGTAATTAATCTGAAGGTATTATATTTGATAGACAGAATATTCAATTTATGTGATTTACGTGTTAGTTTCTTTTTTAAATCGCAATGTTGTAGTTGTAATTGATCTGAAGACACTCGAAAGATAAACTGTAATAACATTAGTAAATTAGTATGGTAACATACGGCACTGCCACGGATTGCAAGCTGGAGTTACAACTTCGCCGAGAATTCGTGTGGCGTTTTGTAACAGCAGACGTCGAAGGCCCCGTCATCGCCTGCTCGACGCCGTAATACGCGTCGGTTAAGGGTCAAGTCGCAAACGGAGTCATCGCATCCATTCGCACTATCGTGGACTCCGTTCCGTCAATTATTGCATCACAGTATCCAGCTATCACAAGGCCAGTCGTATTTGGGAATGAAACGCCGAAGCACCAGGTGAAACATCATAGACCACACCAGGGCCATCCGTGATGCTGCAAGACCAGAAGACTGGCGCCGGACCGTTACAAAGCAGCGAAGGACGAAATAGAGTTTATGTTTCAACAAGGCATCATCCGTCCTTCGAAAAGTCCATGAGCGTCGCCTCTACATTTAGTGCCGAAGACAGACGGGATTACAAGGCACTCGTACCGGACAGGTATTCCCCGCCGCATATCGCGGATTTCACGCACGCGTTGTACGGTAAGAAAATTTTTTCAAAGATAGATTTGGTATAATCAAATACCGGTCGCACCAAGCAAAAATTCGGGTTATTCGAGTTTAATTTTGCGCCTTTCGGTCTGAACGCAGCACAAACTTGCCAACGTTTCGTAGACCAAGTAATACGCGGGCTAGATTTCGTTTACGCGTATATAGATGACTTTCTTATCGTAATCAATCCCGCGAAATGCGTTTTCCGCGTTCCCGAGATTACTTTTTTAAGATATCAATCATCGTCAATAAAGACCTCTCACAGATTGCGTTGAAGCCATTCGAGAATTCCCTAAACCTACCATTATACGGGAACTTGGGAAATTCCTCGGTATGGTCAATTTTTACCGGCGATTCATTCCGCACGCCGCTAAACGATATGCACAAAGGTGATACGCCCGTGAAATGGATTGAAACGGCGGAAAGGACTTTTATTTCGTAGAAATAAAAGAAGGGCTAGCAAACGCGATGTTGTTGGCGCATTGCAAGCTGGGCGCCCCTGTGAACGTAACAGTCGATGTATCCGATTATGCAATCGGCGCAGTTTTACAGCAGCAAATAAAAGATATCTGCCAGCCCCTTGCTTTTCACACGAAGACCCTTTTCACCGCACAACGCGAAGGCGTATTGTGCCTTCAAACACTTGCGTCACTTCATCGAAGGACGGAACTTTACATTGTATACCGACCATAAACTGCTTACACTTGCACTTGAACAAAATCTAGAAAACTGCTCACCGCGGCAATTTCGTTATTAGTCAGTATACCGTAGATATCAGGCGCAACAAGGTAGCAAACGTATTGTCACGGTAAGAAGCTATATTGTGACCACCCGATCACCAGGAGCTGAAAAAGCTTCTAAAATCTCAGTCATGCGCGTTGCAACGCAGAAAAGTCCATTTTCCTAAATGTATATTTGTATTACGATACAAGCAACGACATTGTAAGGCCATATGTCCCGGAGAGTCTTTGACTCGTTGCACGGCCTCTCCCATCCAGGAGTACGTGCAACGCGGAAATTAATCACTCACCGGTACGTATGGCCATCAATAAATAACGAGGCATGGAACGGCACCGTTGGGAGAATTCGGCGAAGCGGCGACATTCGACCATGTCCACATAGAACTGGTCGGAGCCTTACCGGTTTCAAAAGGCTATAAGTATTGTTTAATCAGCGTCGACCGCTACTCGCGTTGGGCTGAGGCAGTTCCTATTAAAGAAATCGACGCGGAAACTATCGCAGCAACGTTCTTGTCCACGTGAATCGCGCGTTACGGAGTACCTCTCCGAGTTGCGGCAGATCAAGGCCAATTCGAATCGCAACTCTTTGACGAATTAACGCGATTGATTGGCGCTTCCCACCTTAGAACAACCGCGTGCCATCCACAAGCGAAAGATTTCATCGTCGGTTGAAAGCAACAATTAAATGCCACGAGACGGAGAACTGGGTAGAGATGTTACCTGATCTCTACCCAGATCTACCTGAAATCGTCTACGGCAGAGGAATTCGCTTGCCCGGTGTACACTGTTTACAAGCAACAGTAAACTAGCCCATTCCGATTTTACGAAGAGGCTACGTGATAGCATTAATAAAATTAAACTAGTACCGGGAACCCGACACGGGTCTAGTAAAATATTTGTTTACCAAGAATTGAACATAACGCCACGTGGGTATTTCTCCGACACGACACCGTCAGGGGTTCCTCGCATTTGTAATTAGACAATAACATCTATGGCAAGAACTCCGGGGTCTCCATAGATAGATTAAAACCCGCGTTTGTATTAGCTGACGATAAAAATCTTTCGCCAAAGGGACCACCCAACGAACCATTCGACGAACGGAGGAAACGAAGGAAACACGATCCGGCAGACGCGTAAGGTTTTCGGACCGTTTTCAAACGGGAAAATATAATAGATAGCCTCTACAATTAGTTACCCATTATAAAATAAATAGCGCTGTCACTGGTAAGAGGATGATGTAGGGGGACACGACCCAGGCAGCGTCATAAATACAATTCTCACGACGTGGCCCCAGAATGCAGTATCGTCAGGGCCATGAGATAATTGTTAAAGGTTCTCTCATGAGCCTGACCGTCGTACACACTGCAAGAAAACAGACGCTTTCCGATCCCTTGACGGTGAGAGTATACGGGGTATAATAGGGCCGGTAACCCTAAGTTTACTATTAGGTGGTCCACGTCTTGTAAATCTTCCCGCGTGTGCAGCCTGATCGCGTTGTCTACTTTGCTCTCGTGACAAGCAGATAGTAAAAATAATTATCGTTTGAACATGCATCTCTGTATATATTTTATTAGTGTAAATAAAAGATGTTTAAAAACACTAAAGAATGGCTGCTTCATTTCTTCTTTCTTTCATGAGTCATCCGTAAATTTGCGTTGGACATCATTTTAAATAAACATGTCGGATATTACCTGACTGCGAATGGCACAAAGTGTAATAAAATTCTACACAAAATAGAGCTATTTTGCAGACAACAATGCATTTACACCTCGAACAAAAGTAAGCAGTTCGTAACGAAGCAAGTCGACTTAAACACGCATTTCCAACAAACCTTTTCAAGTAATCGAGTTGTTGTCGTTGCGATATCACCCCAGCTGATTTCCAACTGATCCGATTCGAAGCAAAAAGAAAAAAAAAAAACGATCATGCGCCGGTCGCTGCGTTAAGTAGCTGCGATGAAATGTAGAATATGCTTGTTAACACGATGGGCCGCCATGGGGTTGGAGAACGACACGAACGGGGTGGGGAAACGGAAGTGGAGGGGGAACGCGTGGCTCGCAGCCCTTCTGGAGCAAGGTGACGGTAAAAAGGGAGAGAAAAGAAAAAAAGGGAAAGAAGAGAGAATGGTAGGTACGTGGAGAGACTCGTCCGCCGTTTTTATTAGGAGACCCTGTACCTTCCCCTTTCCTGTTCCGTCTGCAACAACCTGCAATTGCGCGTTTTTCTATTTTGAAACGTCCCTAATGTCACTAATGTCACTGCTTACCGACTGACTGCTGTAACCTGGGCATGGTGCAGAGTTGGGCAAGTTTTGTTCGAAATAAAAGCGAAACAATTGAACAAACCGAAATCGTTTCGCAATTAATTTTTTATTTGAGTTGATCCGTCGACTCTGAATAGAAATTTGTTCCATTTAGCACGTGCTTTTTGTAGTTTTGCATTTCACAGATTCTTGAAAATACGCGAAAAATTAGCAAGGGGATTAAAATTTTTTAAATTCGATACTAGATCTTGCCATTATACTACTGCTATATTTTATAACATATGTACAAATATTAACAATTTATTATCACGAGTAGAAATTTATATTATATATTGAATATTACGTATATATAATTATTTAGGGTATCTGTAAAGAATTTTAAAGACCCAGGATGCTGCTGGAAGGACTGAAGGAGTGTGTGAAAGGAAGTGAGAAGAAAGGCGATTGCGTTTCGTCTCGGAGTCACTGCCTAGACTCATCCAGTGGGGCTGATGGCAGGACTCCTTAACCCAGACGCTTGTTGTTATAACTACCCGCTACTAGGCTGGGCCCGGTCACCCTCCCTTAGCGGGGTTCTGCATGCTGCTTGCTTAACATCGGAGATCGGTAGGACCTCGACGCTAGGCGCGCAGCCACTTGCGGCTTGTGCAAGTCGAGTGTTCGAAACTCGTAGTCGAGGAATCGTAGGGCCGCTACAATTATTATACATTGTTACTATTTTAATTCATTTAGATATTTTGTATCGTATAATATACCTATGTTGTACGCATTTGTTGATTTTTAAATTTCTTAAAATTACACGATCTAGTTACAATCGAAAACCCCATCGTTCGCTATAAATAACATACCAATTAACCAAATCCGTCCCTTAATTCGTCGGAATAATTTTATCAACGCGTCGAATAATTTTACAGAATTATTCTCGAGGGAGGGGCTGGATAACGTGATTGTTCCAAGAGCAGCGAGAAATTGTTCACCAGAACAAAATTTCGAATCTTACCGTAGCTGCGACGAACTCGTAACAGTCCGTCAGGAGAATGTAAAATCAACGCGAACGTTGTAAAATTTAACGCCGGTCAGGTTTTTGGCGCTTTGCGACACCGTGTCTGACGAACGTGTACCATCCGCTCTACGTCCGCGAAAATTCTGCTCGCAGTTCGCTCTATCGATCCGCTTCTCGTCCCTCGAAACGAACGTTTTTGTTCCAATCGGCGCGCCGTTTTCATCTTTGTGTAACTTTGGAAATTCTGCTGCGCCGTAAACTCGAGTTCGCACATGCACCCGCGCGTTACGTTTCCGTTTCTCAGGGTCACCTAATTTTCCAGCAAACTTTCGAGAAGTTTCAACTTAGATAGAACTTTCCGAACTTTCGAGTCGTTTCAATCCCTTTTCTCGTTTGTTTTTGACGTTTGACCACACTGAATTCCTATTTTTATAAAAATAATGGTACTAAAATGGAACGTGGAAGAGAAAAAATTAGATTAAAGACAACGAGGTTAAAAAATAGAATTGAACGGGTTTGACCAAAGCGAAAGAGACGATGAATCGACGCGTCAAAGACCGAGGAACGAAGAAAAAGTAAGAATCGGGGGGCACTTTCGAGAGGACATTTCCGCGGGAGAGCAGCAGCAACAGCTAGCTCGTAGAAGGCTGTTTAGGCATTTTTATGCGATCTACGTGCTGGATAGGAACGATTGTTCCGTGGCAATTTTGCAGGCTGGCAATTTCAGAGGGAGCGAAAGGGACCGCGCGATTACGCGGCAGCTGCTTCGCATTCAATGTCCCCGTCGAAAATGTTCGAGTCAGTCGTGCGTTTACCGCGATCGAACCGTATGAATTCGTAAAAGGAGCATTCCAACGATAAATGGAACGACGCTCACGATCGATGCTCATAAATAATAAATGGCCTTTTTTCGTCTGGGTAATTAGATCGATCGTGGTATCCACGTTTTGGTGATTCGGACGGAGCGACGGTTGAAAGACACAGGTATTTGGGGAGACGCGAATTTGTAGTAGTTTTTCACCAAAGGCAATAATGAATCCAGAAATTTTTATGGAAAAAGTCAGCAATTGAAATTATCGACGATGTCAATCTCAAAACGCGAAGGAAAGTTTTCAAAATGCTACGTGATTGAAAGATCACTTGATTACAAATTACCGAGAATTTGTTTCATTGCTGAAAGACAAATTCTATTCTATTTCTATTCTATTCTATTCTATTCAAATAAATTTTCTTTATACAAGGATAATTGTTACGAGCAATCGAAATAAATCTGTCCCGCCAATAACGATTTTCGACAAGAAACAAATTTTTCGAATATTTATAATTAATATAAATCGAGTTTTCTGCAATCAAAAAAACTTATTATTTAACTTTAATATTCGTTTATTTTTATTTTATACTTTGTCGTTCAATTTTTAAAGATATCGTTCGACTTGCTCAACGTCCAACATTCAGTCCGGTGATAAAGAAGAAAAAGTTACGGAAAATTGTTGCACGTCCAGTTACAACTTTGAAACTCATAACTTCAAAGTTTCAATAACACCGAATTTTCAATGAAGAACGAGGAAAATAAATAACGCGTCGCATATATATAATTTTGTTGTTTCCGACGAATCGTAAAGCGTAGAAATCGAATTACAATCGGTGACGAATTACAACGTCATTTAACTCTCTCGTAGCTGCACAATTGTTCCAACTGTTGAGTTTTCAACAAAGAAAAAGACAATGGTAGTAAAACACGCAATTTGTCTTTGATAAATTAATCACAGAGCTATTCGATTCGAAAGATTGAAGAGAGGACGTACGAAATTTGTAGTGTTCGACAAATTGTAAGATATGAAAGACCAAATTGCAACGTTGCTGAACTCATCTCTTGCAACTTTACAGTTGTCCCCATGCACGATATTGAACAAAGGAAAAAAAGAAGAAAAAAGGAGGTCTCGTAACTTTGTAATTATTACAGTATCCAATTTCCGACGAAGAAGAAAGAAATGAAAAATAAATTTGGGATACATACAACTTTATTATCAATGCAGAAACTAAATTACAGTTGCAACCTCACACTTAATTTTAAAAACTGCACGACTCGTACCTCAGTGCGATTCGTCTCACTGAAAGAAGCAACTGTTCTGACTAGGAAATGAGGACGACTCTTTAAAATATAAAATAAAATTTTATTGATAGCAAACATTTGAATCGATACAAAACAAATTACAGGCGCGATCGCTCGGTACCAGACAACGCCACTCCTACTCGAGGTCTACTCCACGCCCTCTCACGAATCACGTGACCCAAATCACCCAATCGCTAATTTTCGTTGCATCAGCGTTGCACCTGAAGAGACCCGATTTTCTGGCTAAAATCACTTTCAGTGATACAATTATACGTGTCAAAAAAATGCACACATATTTACAATTCGTCGTTACTATGTAAATTACAAATATATGTATGTAATAAATCACGACACACAAGCAATTTCACAATTGCATCAATGCTCAGTTCTCAGCAAAGAAGAATAATAAGAAATCGGTGCAATTCCGATACGAAATCCCTCAAACTAATTACGTGCACGAGCTTCGTTTCGAATCAAAAGTCCGCAGAATTCCAAGACCGTAATCGGATCGTCAGTGCGAAGTCAGAATGGGAACCGGTTGAATGCAAAATAACGACCAGCTACAATTTTCGTCCAGCTGCTCGAAACGCGACTACGATTTGTATCGGAGGGTAATTTGCCCGGAGAGGAGGAAGTCGAGGCGGAGAGCGGGCACGTTCGTCCGGCACGACAAGCCCTGCACGAGTTACGAGACGTGAAATGAAAGCACCGAGCAAATCCGATTCCTCCGGTTCTTCGTCCCTTTCTATTCTCCTCTCTCTTTCATTCCATTTGTTCTTCCCATCCCCCCGATCTTCGTCTTCAGCCATCTTTTCTCATTTAGGCGCGAGCGTAATGCGTGTAACACATCGTTGGAACGAGCTCCAATTTTCATCTAATTGATGCATTGTTCGACGCGTGTCGTATCGAGAAGTCGATTTTTTCTTTTTTTTTCATTCCGATTGACTGATCACGTTTCGTGAAACAAGTTGACAAGAGTTTTATTTAATAGTTGATAAAAGTTGATTTTCTATATAATTCAAATATTTAACTGTTGAACAATTGATCTATGAAAAAATGAGATGGAAAAAGAAGTTGTAAAATAACGAGTTGTAATTGTTCTAAATTTTATCATTGATATTAATATTATGTTTCTTCGTAAATAATAAAATTATAATAATAATTATATCTGTAAATATAAATATAATCGTAATATAAAAATAAATAAAGAAATATAGTTTATATTATAATTCTCGTTACTAAATTTAATTAAATAATAATATAATTAGTCTCAATTTCGTTAAAGAAAATGATAATAATTATCAAAAATTTTGTCGCACATTATATGCGTTCTGTACAATTTTATAAAATTTCCGCGCCACATTTCAAATTTACAGAACCATGTCGCAAATGATAAAATATGTACAAGAATCGCGAAACGTGAGATACAATTGAGGCCAACATTCAAAGCAGTAGATACACTCATAAACAAACCTCGACGAAAGATACCTCAATTTCTCTGACGCACTGCTTCAAATCGTTCTTCCACATTCCCTCATTTTTTATCCGACTTCTCGGTAAGAAGAGCCGTTCAACTTCTCGTCGTGAAAATCGAAATTCCCCCTGTTTCTCCTTCAAACAGTCGACGAAACGCCGCACACGTCTCAGGAACGCGTTCCTTTTTACGCGAAACATTTTCGCGAGCAAACAGCAACCGCCCGAAGGAACGAGACGGTTCCAGTCCCTTTCCATCCCTTGGGCGCCCCGCTTAAGAGAACAACGAACGTGTCGGAAGAGATGTATAACCGCGAGTAAAACGCGAAGAAACGCGAGACAGATGTTCCTTTATCTACATGTGTCTATCACGTGATTGCGAGGTCGTTCTTTGTACATTTTTTGGAATTTTCAGTGATATCCAGTTTGTATCCAGTTCTTTCTTCAAGTGGAAGAATCGATGATTTTGAAGATTTCTTTTTTGATGAAAGATTGGTTAAACAGGTTGAAATTGATATAAAACTTTAAATGGGTATATAGTATAATTTAAATTTTAGTTTCCAATAACAATTCTTTTAATTAAAATCAAAGCCAGATATATTCTAACGAACATCGGTCAAACGATTGATGTTACTCTTGTCGTAACTGTTGGCTTCAACCAATGGCTGTAATTAATTGAACGAACAGCGACATGGAAATTTCAACAGAATGTCTAATTTAAATTTCAAAGAGGAACTGTTTTTAAAAGAACAGCATTAAAAAAAAAATTCAAGAGAAATTTTTATATCTGACAAAGGATTTTTATATTTTTATTTATACCCGTTATTTTCTGTTATATTCCACACATTTCTCTATATTCCATAGCCTTCTAAATTTTTAATCGAATTCCGTTACCACAGCGCGAACACGTTTATGCACTTTAATGTTTCTACGAACACAACTAAGAAATTTGAATGCAAGTAGAGTTTCCATTTGTCCACTGAATATTATTCTATAATATTTTTCATATTTCGTTATTAATTCTTGATTTCAATTAAACATACCTATTCACTGCCAATCTCACGATCAAATCACATTGATCGAATCTAAATTCTAACAATAATTCCAATAATTCAACATAAACTTTTACAACAAAACGTTTTTCCAAAAACTGCTCAACACGATCTCCAATCGTTCGCTGCGTATCAAACCTTTGATTTGATACACTCTGATCGCGCGAGAATTGGGGAAAAGAAAAGGGGAAGTTGCCACAGGGGAGAGAGAGAGAGAGAGAGAGAACCCCTGGGGAAGAGAATTGCGGCATGGCGATGCACGTCTAGAGGGCGAGAGAAGCTTCCTGCAAAGAATATAAACAATGCGTTTTAATTAGAGCCCCTTGGCCCGATGAATGCACAATTGTTGCCCTCCGGGGCTTTGTAGCCCGCCTCGACCCACAGCTTCGCCGGGTTTCCTCCTCCGCCGCTGCTTCCGGTTGCCAAGGCTGCGTGCGCTGTATATCAGATGCCCCGGCCGTAGATGAAACTAATTTTTCTAACTTCGCGCGGCGCGGGATGGTTTATTTTCGTGGCATACTAATCGGAACGGTGCAGAGCGCCGCCGCATACGTAATATACGTAATATACGTACGTATCAGAGGGAGGGAAAAACCGAGTCGTGTTTCATCGTAAGTCGAGCAACGAGATACCATTCGCGCCGTTCGCTCGAACCGAACTGGACGGTGAACGAATCACACCCAACCCCAAAGACTCGGGAGACAAGTGCTACCACTTTTCCGAACAAAATTGTACGAGCTTAATCTAGAAATTTATCTTTAAATAAATTGCTCTGTTGCAACTCGTTGACAGATATTGAAACGTGAGGTTTCGTATTACCCTCGATTTCTACTTAATTAGAAATAACAACTAAGATTACTAAGACTATTACAGGTGTAGAAGGTGTAGAAGCAAGTACGATATAATTAATCCGACGAGTTAGTAATTAAATTCCTGAGAGGAGATGAATGAAACAGCAATAATGATAATAATAATTAATAACGAAGCAATTTTTTCTTAATATATTTAAGTAACAGATTCTGGGTTTCAAGTTTCAAGAATCCCTGAAATGTTTCTTAGGCTTAAAATAATCGTAGAATCGTGATTATGAAACTCTATTTGTAAAAATTAATTCGACTCTAGGGGTTTTAAGAATCCCTAGTGCATCCATGATGCTTTGCGCGTGTTTTTATTAGCAAGAAAGAGGTTATGTAACAAGTAGGGATCATCTAGTAATTACAGATATCTCTTCCTTCTCTTTGCTGAAAGGGAGAAGAATTCTCAAGAAATTCGGAATGTAATAAATTTCATATTATAATATATAGATCATTTTGAAAGTTTTCGACAATCTTCTCACGTTAAGGAACATCTTGCAGATGTATATTCAGGATACTTTGAAAATTTGTTGCAATAAAATTTGTTCGTAATAAAACAAACAAACTTCATATAATATTTTCTTTTTGTTTTCACTTGTGATTCAGTCTTTTACTTGATGCTCGTTCAATTTTTTTTCTTCTACATTTCAGGAATCGGGGTAAGCAGTTATCTTTTGCTAGAATTTTTATATTTTAGTTAAGAAAGTATCTATAAAGTATCTATGTGCAGATAAGCGTTATCATTAGAAACTTCTTCAAAAATTCCTTCCATTGAAAACGAGTTGAAATTTTGTTGAAAAAGCTTTCACAAGATGAATGAAAATATCAAACTATTTTATTTAATAGCATAATATCATATTACTGACAACTCGAATTGAACTGAACGATATTACTTTATAAACATTACATTTGCATTCATTAACACAGTTTTCTAACTGTTCATTTCAAAAAAGAAACGCAAATTGCCCGTTATAAATAAATATATTTAATCTTGCTGCAGCAGTATTCACTCAACAGTATCCAGTAATTGTCGACGAACAAGTTTTTTATTTTCTGTTACAGACAAATTTTTACTTTCACAGTAATAATAAATTTTACTCGAACTAAAACTTTTGTTTCAAAAAACTTTTATTTGTTTTTCATTGAAATTTACAGTGTATGAGTACGTTTTTTAAAAGACAGTTCGTATTTCAAATAGAAATTGCTAAAAAGTTTCATAACGTTTACTAACTAATTTCTATCGAGTTTGACGCGATCGCTGTTAAATTAGATTTCGATCGAAATTAACTGCCGTTGCGTTTGATGTAATTACCGATCACCGTCGAATTAAAATTAAACGTCACGTATTTATTATCGAACAAAATTCCCTGAATATGATTACCGTTGGGTTGTGCTTGGATTTAATTCAATCAGTTCAGCCCTGTGTAATTGCTATTGGGTTCGATTTGATCTTGATTTATCTGTTATCGAGTTAGGTAAGGGTTTAATGCAATTGCCCTGAAGTTAGGTTCAAATTGGACGCAACTGCTTGAACTTGGATTTGATGGAGTTATTATCGTTTCAGGTTTTAAGCTACATTTTAATCTTTGATCGAAACACCTGAATTATTTTCTGGACAAATATTTTCGTGAAGTTTCATCGATTCAAATACTTGTACTATATTTTTCTACGAAAAATTCTTCATTGATCAAGACATTTGAATTATTTTCTGTGGGTAAATATCTCTTCGCAAGAGTCCATCAATTGAAACACTTTCGCTATTTATCGTGGATCAATGCTTTCATAAAATTTCATTGATCGGGATATCTACAATTTTTGGGATAAATATCTCCGTGAAATTTCATTGGCTAGCTGCATTATTATCTGGATAAATATTTTCGTGAAACCTCATCGATTGAAATACCTGCATCACTTTCTGGATAAACGTCTTCGTTAAATTCCTTTAATCGACGTAATCTGTTATAAGAAGTTTAATAGTTATTAATAAATAGTACGTATATAGTAATTCAGTAATTCAGTTTTGAAACACTATTTTCCAAGAAATCCCTTGGATAAAATCGCATCGATCAAGACACCTACATCTTCTCCGCGTGTAAATATCTCCGTAAAACCCCCCTGATTAAACCCGCCGCCGTGAAATCTTCTGTTTAAAAACAGCGCCGTGAAATCTCGTTACGAAAGAAAGGGAGAAGGGAAAACATTTGAAAGCGACAAAAGTCCCCGACAATAATCGGCTCTTTGTTCGGGGAGTACGTGTGCGCGGCTCACCTGAACACGTGACCATAATTCCACGGACGCAGGGTGGGGAGGGGACGCGGCTCGAGGGTACGTGCTGGCTGGCGCACGTACACGTGCGTGAGCCGCAGGATCCGAACGGTTGGTGCGCGCGGCAAAGCAGAACACGTGACCGGCTTACGTAACACAGCCTCTATTGTAATGCGCAATGACAACGCCGTATATTAGCCTCGGGTTCGCCGGAGACGGTGTTGCTACGTCGTTGCCAGGTACCGCGTGCCGGTATCCTTCGACCGAACTCGGCACGGGGGGGGTGCCGCGGTGCACCCCTGGCCGGAATCGTCGACGCTGCTAAATTGCGTTTCGACGTGGCAAATCTTTGGGATTTTTCCGTGGCATAAATGTTTCATGCACTGGAGTTGTTCTCATGCGCGTCTCATTCTACGTTTTGCGTCAAGTTTGGAAATGTTCTTGACGTGGTCGAAAGATTCCACGTCTCGCGAGACGATTGTCTATAAAGTTTCTCAAATTTCAAAGTTTTATATTTCAAAGTCAAAAATTTCGAAATTAAAGTGGTCAAGTAAATCAAGCAAATTTTCGAGATTTTTGCATCGTTTGTAATTCAAGTAAGAGTGTTCGTATCATTGTGTCGAATGTTGGATGAGAGACTCCACTTTGGCGACACGCAATTGTCTACTAAATTCCATTTTGTAAGGAGTTGAGGGACGGATTTTGTGGAAATTGCGACACATCGTGGTTAAAGTAGTTCTCAATGCAATGAATTTTTGAAGTTTCATTTCTATGGCATCTGTGCTTGAATTGTGTCGGAGTTGGCTTCGATTCGAACAAACTTTCGGTTGAATTCAGATCAGTTTCGAACTTGGTTCTTCGAGATAGTATCAAAGAGATATTTAGAAAGCAGTAAAGAAGAAATTGAAATCGGGTTGAACACGTTTAATAGACTCGATGGAAGTTTCATACGTCGTCACTACGTGATACACAGTACCTATCCATTTCATACTAAAAGTTAGATTTATATGAACTTTCAACAATGTAAGGTGGTAATAGGAATGTAACAAGAGAAGAGAAAAAATAAAGCTTGAAACGATTTAAGCTTTCCAGTTCAGTTTACAGTTTCGATTGTCAATTTTATATTTTATTAATTACAGTTTAGGATGTACGAGAGAGTTATATATAACCAAGTCAAATAAATATAAAATAAAAATCAAGACAGAACATAAATGATAAATGATATAGTTTCGATTAATGTTTCACATATTGTCACAAAGGGATTGTCGGATCCCTTGAAACCTCGTCCGTTAGAAACCTCTGTCTCTGTTATACCTACATCTATAAATTAATTATACGCATATCTATGCGAAATGGGACATTTCTGACTAAAGTTAGAATTTTAACACGTTTAACCCGCTATCGTAGTATGTAATCTCAGACTTTAAGTTACAATACCGGCGGCACTATAGGTATTGTTGCGTGTAAATATGAGGCTGAGTGTAAAGCCTCGCACAAGAGAATGTGTGAATACGTACTCGAGGATATCGATCTCTGACGGATCAACGAGAATTTCCCTTTGGATAAACAATAAAAAGAGAACAATCCTCGTTGTTCAAAGAGAGTTTAATTATGGCATCTAATTATGGCGGTACAGAATTTTTGATACAAAAGCGCGATGGGAACATTGCAGAAAATATCGCGTCCATTAACGAAATCAAGTCGCGTTTACGAGACGAGCAGTTCGATCCAACGTTCCAATAAATTCTTGTCTCTCGCGAGTTCGAATATAATTAATTACAATATGATGAAACATTCCAGATACCTCTGCAGTCTTCGAGTATCTCCTGAAACTGACCTATATACGTTGGATCGCGTTGCGCGTGAATTGCGAGTCGAACGAGAATTGAGAATTCCATCGTTGCTTTCATCGTAGAATTCGCGAGACGAGGGCGTAATTGTAAATATACGACTGCAAATATCGGCTCGATGAATTTTTGAACTCTCGAATCTTTAGAGTTTGAGTCTGGAATTGAAATTCTTCGAATCGGTGATTTGTAAATATCGATGAATTATTACATTTCTGGGCCTTCGAATTAGCAGAATTTGTACTTCTGAAGTCTGAATCGTTGGAATTCGGACTCTTCAAGGTCAAGTATGGAATTTGTATAGCCGAAACTTCAGCGTGGTATTGAAATTCTTAAAGTCGGAGATTTGTAAATATCGTCGTGAAGCTGTTCGATGACCATCATACTTTTCGGCCTTCGAATCTATGAAATTTGCATTCCCAAAGTTCGAATCGTCCGATCAATATAAGACGAGACACATCGTAAAGTTACTTTGTTAATATTAAGATTTAAATTCTACAAAAGTTTCAATTTTTCAATTGCCAATTTCCCTTGGATCTGACGGCTCGAAGATATTTTAATTCTACGAAACGTATATCTTAATTTTACGTAAATATTTTTTAAATTTGTATTTTATTCTACGTAATTATTTAATTCTATATGAAATAATTTTAATTCTATAAATATATATTTGACTATAGTAGAAAATGTATACGCAAAATTTCTACAAACAATAAATTCTAAAAAATTTCAATTACTCAAAACCTACACCCATTAGTAAATTAACACGTCTGAATTAATTCTTCCAGCCTTTATCCAATCCCCCGACAACTACAGAAGCTTCGTAACGAGCCTCAGAATATTTCGGATTACTCGAATAACCAAATGTTATTATCGTCAATAACAGCTGGGTAGCAGTTTCTTGTCACTTAGGAGGAGCCCGGGAGGATCGTTACGCGAGGCTTTCGAAGTATGTCGAATGTCGAAGCGTGCTCGACACCGGCGGCAACAAGCTTCCGTTTCGCCGTCGAACTTGGAACGACGCGGTGTTCCTCTCTCGAAACAACGATAACGATAACGACGCGGACCGGTCCTCTTTCTCTCGCGTGAAAGACACACAACGCGAACGCAAAATCTCCGAAACAGAGAACGACGGGATTAATCCGAACGCAACGCCCTTCGCGGAGAATGAATTTATCTTTATTTCCCAGTCGAACAGTTAACGTTGCGTTTGGACAGTGCGAACAAACAGCGCGGTCCGTGGAAAGTTGTACACACGCGCGACACTCTGTCCCAGGCCAGAAATTTCAACGGCGTTGCGTCGTGTCGACTGAAATCGTTTAGAAACCTCCCTCGAATGTACAGTTGCTCACGGGGGTGCTTGAACATTTGCGGAGGAAGTTTTTATGCATAGAGATATTGCACTGCGGAGGCAATATTTTGAAGTTTCGTCGGCAAACGAACAGCGAAACTACTATTCGAACGTTCAGCGTTTCATACGTCTCGAAATTTAATTAATTAATGTTCTAATTAATGGTGAATCGTCGCGGTTTCATTATACGTGTCGCGTAAAACGTTTAATGCGTTGTTAATCATACGCGTTTTATTCACGCAGATAGAATCGATTATCGTGATTACACGGTTTTGTTACGTGACATTTCATTTAATATAATTATATCGCAATACTTTTTGATATAATTATATTAAAAAACTTGGATAATTATACCTGCTCACGAAAGTATTCGAGTGTTCAAAGTTGCAAAGCCTCTGACGAATTTTTGACACGGATTATCCACGTCCTCTCGGCGATTGTGAAAATTCGTCGGATTGTCGAATTTACTGGTTGAGTGTGTACAACAGCAGACGCAAACTAACGACACCGAGCGTCGTTGGAGAGAGAGAGAGCATCCATTCGCCTGGGTGTCATCCGCGCGATATTGCACATCGTCGCGCAACGGAACCACCGCGTTTATTAGATCTTGATTTATTACACCACGTGTCCAAAGTCTCGCGTTCTGTCCCACCTTCTTTCATCCTCCCTTCGTTCTTCGTTCTTCGTTCTTCGAACCACCCTCCCCCACCCGCCGTGAATCGAGATTGGAGCACGTGTTTGTCGGATGCTCGAGTTGCAGGAGCTGTCGCGGCGACAGCTTGGTGGAGAGGGTACGAGCGAGGGAGGCAGCAGCAGCGAGCCGAGTAAGACAATGCCGAGTGTATCCGAGGCGAGGAAATGAGATTTATATTAATTTCAACAGCCGTCGGGTACCGTAACGCCCGACGTCGGGGACGTTCGTTTCCCTCCCCCCCCCCCTGCTTGCTGTCTTTCGAAATCTGTCAGCTTCGTTCCCAGTCTCGTTCGTCTGTACATTCGCGACGATGTATAAATTTTGGAATTTCGTTAACAACGGAGCGAACTCTGCGGATTTTTATGCAATTTGGGGGAAATTGAGAAGTTTGTAGCATTCTAACGTTTAAAGAATTTATTACGATCTACGTGTACTGCAAATGAAACAAATTTCCATATTGCGTAAAAGATGAAAATATAACACTGATTTGCTAAGAGTTTTTAAATTTTATAATTTAAATTATGAATTAAATTTCCAAATAAAAAATAAAATTTAAGAATAAGTCAGATTTATACAGTGTCTGACCAGAAAATTGCAATTTTTTTCAACATCTTTTACATTTTTAGCAAAATTTGTACACTTGACAGTAATTTTTGTTACTGATTTTATTATTGTGAAAGTACATACATATATTACATTCAAACATATTACACGTAGTGACATTTACTTTTTTAATAATTAATAATTGTTTTTATCAGCATACTTCGTGTCATGTCTTTTGTTTTTTCAATCTTCGTTTAATTACCTTTAATTGATATTCCGACAAAATTCACTGAATCACGGATCGTACAACAAACACTCAAATATTACGCAACATTCAATAATACTTTTGATTAATTACAATTAATGCGTGTAAATTAAATTTTGCTTGAAAATCTTTCAGAACACGAGAACGTTAAAATCGCGAGCGGCCTGAAGTAACGAAAAGTGTCGCAGAAGATAAATAGAAGAACAGATTCAGTGCCTTCTTACAGACGAAACAACGATTGTTCTTTCTCTAAACGTAAATAGCGCTGATCGTGTACAAAATAGAGAAGATTTTTTTCCAATTTTCGAAACATTTCCACGGTACTCGACGTGAATGACAAGGAATCGAATGGAAGGAGGGTTGGAGAGACTGCGAATCGAAGTTGGAATATTTATCCTCTTTCGAGAATTAAAGGGTGGCTCGTTTCTATGAAATCTTCGTCGCGTTTCCGATACGCTGCAACGCAGGAAATTGCTGTTTCTGGTAACGTAGCGCCATTGCGTTCGACTGTTCCACGCGAGTAGTCGTCGTTGAATGAGAAAACAGTATCGTTAACAACGACTCGTTTTCTCTATAGGACGCAATGGGACTCTACACGTCACACTTGTGAAAGCGGTAATAAAAGATAACTGCACGATATTGTTGCCAAGTCGTCTTCGACATTCCGCGCACATTTCGTGTTGCAACTATTAAAAGAATGCAACTTAATTCTTTAAATGAGTTTAATCTATATTGTATATAATATATTGCGCGATAACGGTAATAATAATAGAATAATTGATTTACTTACTTACTGGAAACTCAAGATAAATTTTTAATTTATTATAAATCCTCGTTCTGTATAAAGCTTTCTCAGAAGTTCAGCAGTTTTAATGAAATTTCAAAATGTTTTATGTAATACACATGATATATAAAAATTCTTCTATAATAGATGTTCGAATACTTTTTATTTATATAAGAGGTTTTGAATTGAATACTTTCTCGAGCCACCGTATATATTTTTAGATTGATTTCAAATTTTACCAATGTAATAACAACACTCGTGTTTCGTTACAATGTTGATAAAATGTTAAATCGTATCACAACAGGTGTACGCAACATGTACATAAAAATATCCTGTCTACGACATATTTTTAATTCAATCGTTTCTGCGCCAATGAAAATTCAAAGAGTTCAAAATTCACTCAATGTGAATTACAATTGCAGTTAATAATACGAAAATCGAAAAAGCGGGAAAACCCTCGACAGCGTGTTACACCGGCGGGGGATCAAAGTTACTTTAACCTGTCGCGTGGTAAATAAACGCGTAATTAATTAGCACGTGCACCGGCAACGAATTTTCGCTGACGTTGTGGCAAATCCGCGGCGTATAATAATCGAGGATCGACGCTCTCGTGCCGCGCATAGTTCGTGGATAATTGATACGCCGTCAAGTTTCCTGGCGGCGCTATGTATTCGCGCCTTCGCCAGGCCAGAAACCCCATTTTCGGCGCGAGTTAATTACACACCCCGACCGACTGCTCCTGGAATTTATCGAAAATTAGTTCTTCCGGTGACGTATGATCCGACTAAGTCCCGTATTCAGACCGCTCGGATCCCCCCCTCCCCTTCATCCCCTTCATCCATCCCACTGATCGAGTCGCGATAGTGACTTGGCAAATTGCAGTTTCGTTGCGGGGAACGAATTACTATCGGGAGTGAAGTATGTACGACAGAGCGGCAACATACTTTCCACTGAAATTTGAACAATGGCAGAGTCGCACCTTCCTCGAGGATTAATCGTTCTCGCGTTGTGGGAATTATTGATTTAAAGATTTAGCAAGATGAAACGCGCGAGGTTTAATCTCAAGCCTCGGAGTTTCGAAGCTTGAAAATGCGAATTCTTCAAGTTCAACGGTCGAGATTTGGAGATTAGGAAATTTTGGGAATTCAAATTTACAAAACTTGAGAATAAAAATTTAAATACCAGATGTTTGAGGTAATATCTCAAAGTTCCAAATCATACAAAAATACGAACTTTTAAAAGCTCAAAAATTCAGATTCCCACGATTCGATTCCCAACAGCGTAAAGATTCAAATTTCCGAAGAATTGCTTTCGTTCAAATTTAACTTGAACAAATATTCATATTTCATTTAAATATTTAAAGAGTTTAAGAATCCCCAAATTCCCAAAGTTCAATGACTCGAACTTCAGAACATTAGGCATTTAATAAAATGCAAAATTTCAAATGATAATTTTTCCTCCACACCCTACAATAATCGAATCAACAAGACTGGATAGTGACAATCGCAGATTTTCCAAAGACGCTTGCCTACCTTTTTCAAACCCATTTACGTCGTCACTCGTCACCCTATCCCACTCCAATCATCCCCACATCCACCAAGTGCACGTTCTGTCCTACCAACTCTGTCAATCGCTCACCGAGTTTTAACACTTAATACTACCAAAATGGTCAAACTGACATTTCATAAATACAAAACAGTGTATTTTTGGAGACTTGAACGATTCTTCTCAAAATACACAAATAAAAGCTCGCCTGTAAAGATTTCTCGTTTCTTTCACTTTGTCGTCTCCGGTGGCTATTTTATTACGGCTTTAGTTGTCGGTGGTTCCAGTGTTAAAAGAGCCTGCGATTCTCGCGTAGTCGTCGGAGAGGATCCGTCGCGAGCAACATATAACGTCGTCGTCGACAGTTGAAACGTCCAAGTGCATCGAGGGTCCGAAGGATTTGGAGGGTGCAGATGAACCGGAGAAGGGTAATATCACGCGAGGAATAGAACTCCGGCAGACTCGGTTAATTAACGGAACCCACATGGGACGGATCGGCGTTCTGTCCAGGCGACTGGTCTTCCTTCCAACCCTTTCAAACGCCCCCTTCCCGCCAGCCGGTGTCACCCTTGTCGCGCTTCCACGCCGCAAATACAGCCGTACGTAAATAACTTCCACGTCCCTTATCCGGGTGCTTTGCTCGTGCCGAACAACAAGAGGCGAAGGTTGTGGGGGGGGGGGGGGGCGACAGTTCGAGAGGCTGAGGCTAGGGATGGGATCAAGCCTCGATACATGTGCTTACGAGTCAAGTTTCGATATCCAAGTTTCGCTTCCAAGGATCTCGGATATTGCTTGAAACCGGAACAGTGATTCAGCGAGTACACAATGTGTTTGTTTTATATATGATGTATAATTCTATGATGTATATTTAGTTCGTTCGGTGTATATATTTTATTGTAATTTAATTTAAATGTACAAGCTAGCGTTTGTGTACAGTGTGTGTTTGCTTTGCAATTCAATTTTAAGTTCAATCTTTATTATATATTTCATCAATCTATACGTCATTTTATACTAGTCATTTTTACGTTTCATATCTAAGTGATATGACGTTTTATTTCATTGTAATTTAATGTACAATCTAGTATACGTTTCATCAAGTTTAATCTATACATTTTACAATTCAATTTTAAGTTGAATGTATATATTTCATCAATCTATGTATTATTTTATAGTATGTTTGATATCTAAAATGGTGATATTTTAGTTGTAATTTAACGTAAAAATTTAGTCTCTATATAATGTATACGTTTCATTAAATTTGATCTATACGTTTTACAAGTTCAGTATATACACTAGTTGCTCATACATGTGGTTCACAATGTACTTATTGTAGTTCAATGCACAATTTCAATGTATAAGTTTAATGTATAAATTTAACGTACAAGTTCAACGTATACAACCATACACAACCAGGTATATTTCATTAAATTGAATCTACTTGTATTGGAATGAATACGCACGTGTAGATTTCTGGAATTCGATGTTTACATGACATCCAACTTCTACATAAGTTAATAATTGTTTTAAGTAACTTTTATGAGAAACTTTTTATTTCAATTTCTTTTCAATTCTTGCTCATACACATGTAGGAAATCACGCGTAGAGAAACATGCAGGTGCAACGCTAATGCAACGAAAATTAACGATTGGTTGATTTGGGTCACGTGATTCTTGAGGAGGCGTGGAGTAGACCACGAGTGGGAGTGGCGTTGTCTGGTACCGAGCGGTCGCGCCTGTAATTTGTTTCGTATCGACTCAAATGTTTGCATATCGATAAAATTTTGTGGCAAAAAGTCGTCTTCGTTTCCTAGTCGGAACAGTTGCTTCTGGGCCTTTCAGTGAGACGAATCGTACTGGGGCACAAGTCGTGCAGTTTTTAATAGGTATGCACATTTGTAGGAAATCTTGCCACGAATGTTTCAAACGTGTATTCGCGAGACACTCGATCCCATCTCTAGTTGAGCAGAGAAGAGAAAAGGAAGACGACGGAGGGTGGTAGATAAAGTCTCGGGCTGTCTGCTAGGGAACCGAAAGGAGCAGACACCGAAGGAACCTCCGTCCGGTCGTTTAATTAAAGAAATCCTTGTTTACTGCTGGCCGACTCTCGTCGGCTCTTACTTCGTTATGTAACAGGTGTCGTGAATAAGTAATTCGGACGACAGCACCTCGCGTAGCCTCTCTCGGTATTCCATTACGCATTTATCGACGTTTACCGGCTCCTTAAAGGGTGGAGAATGTCTCTCGGATGGTTTGAAATTTTCGTATTTTCCTTGTCGTCGGTGATTTTTTTCCCCTCCCTTCGAGAGTTTTCTTTAACCGGCGATTTCTCTTTAAAAAGAAAACCACGTGGCACCCCGAAATAATTTTCCTGAAAGCACGAATTTGCACAAAAATGTACTCTCCTCGGCCAAGTATAAAAATCTATTCGCGGACGATAACGCGAAGGCGAGAACCGAACAGGAGCGAAGGGGTTAATTAAACGGTTGAACTCGCAAACATTTTTGCAATTCGCTCGACTCTCGACTCGGGTCTCAATATTCCGTGAACGCACTCGTTTAATCTCCGTAGCCGGGGAATCCACGTTTCATTTGTCTACCTAGCGCGCAAGTTATTGGGGAGAAAGGCTGGACAAAGTTCGTAAAGCCAGTCTGTGGATGAAGCAGCAGCGGTAGCAGCAGCTCCGTGATTTTTCCCGGGCATCCGTTTAATCCCTCGCACGGTTGGAATTAAACTGGACGCCGGTGACGGAATCGTGGTTTCCGGGGTGAAAAAGAGGCGGAACCGGGACCAGAGAAAACGAACGACCAAACCGTTCGTGTGTCTCGGAACGAGAAAGGAACAAAGGATGGTTTTGACCGTGTTCCTTGCTTTTTTTTTCTTTTTTCTTTTTGTCTCTATTCTGCCTGAGTCGTTCGACTGCTTTCACATTGACACGCTGTCGCGCACACGACCCATTTCTGCTGACCTACAGTGGCCTCGCGACGGTATATAAATTATTATAGAAATAATAAATTATCGTAGAAATTGTAACGTAAATCATCCACTTTGTGAATATACCATACGAATTATATAAATCATTCGCTTTACGAATGTACTGTTACACGAGCCTGTTACGTAAAACGTTCTGAAATTTCATGAACACCGTATCGAGACGCGACTGTCGTGAAAATTTGGAAACTGTTTAAAAATAATGGCACCTAATGGTTCGCGAAAATATTTGAATACTCGTCGTAGGAAGACTTTTACGCGTGTATTGAACGAAACATCTGAAAATTGAATGCCTGAACTGCAACGAGACGCGATTGTCGTGATTATATTGGTAAAATTTAAAGTTTGAAAACGTACGTATGTATGTTGATTAAAAAAATTGGCATCACGCATGTGCGAATATTGGCATGTTACTAGTTATTTTAATTACTATCAAAATTTTATTGTCCGTGTGAAATGTATACTTGTATCAAGCATCTTGAAATGACCAATTTAAATTTTTCTCGCGATAGTTTTGCAGATTTACTATATTCGGAGATTTGAATGATCCTGAACGAATAAAAGTTACAAATCGTAAACTTTTTTCGTTTCAGTCGTCGAAAGTCCAACGTTAAATGTACAAGTGACGATTGATTGAACAAGCGACTGCGCTTGTATCCGATTCAATTTTTCGCCACGTCGTGGAAACAACTGACACCAGATACACCAGTCTTGTAACTTTTAATACTGTTACTGACATAATCGATTTGGAAAAATGAAGAGAAAACAGAACGGATGACAACGGATGTATCGAGTTAAACGCACGAGTGTCGGGAGATTGCGCGAACGATGGCGCGTCGTTACGTCAGACGACTAAATAGTGACAACAGGGGGTGAGTTACGTTAGCTGGCTGGTCGTCCCAGTTGGCTGACAAGGCCGTTCCGTGTTCGGTGGAACAAAGATTCCAACAGGAAACGAGGCCATTTCGCGCTCGAAAAAGGGCTGTCGCGCGAGAAGCGTTACAATGTAACGTTCCCCGCCCCGCGTTCAGAGATTTCGCCGCGCGGCGTGCTTTTCGCGTGAAAAATTAAGCCTGCGAGGCCGCCGGGAACGTCCCCTCTCTTCTCCCTTTTCACCGTGTCCGCTTTGATCATCCTTCGCTCCGGTTATTGTGTTTGCGACGAAGGGGGCGAGGTTCAGCGCCGCGTGTCACCGAGTCGACCCGAGAAAAGGCCAAAAAGGGAGAATTCCCTCTTCCCTATCGGGATCAGCCTCTCGACTCTTTTCAACTCGAATTCGAGAGTTTAAGACTTTGCCCCTTGACCGGCGCGAACCGTTTTATTTACTCGAGTTCACGCAGCAACGGACTCGTGTGAGTATATTCGAACGATGGCAAGATTACGATTGCTAAAGTTTGAAATAAATTTAAGAACGTATATTTAACGCACAGATGTTCTTCGTAAAGACTAGAATAATTTAGTAATTTAGTAATTTCTCGTAAAAATTTTGCTTCAGAGACTTTAACGATTCCTTGCGAAATGTTGAACTGAAACTTGCGATCCTTTATCGCTTGATTAAAGCGGAGCTGGCTAACTGGCGGTCCGCGAGTCCTTGTCCCTACTTTCCTGATTGCTAGCGCTACCTCTTCCGCTGCATCGATCTCTCCACTCTGTCGTGCGTGGTAAGGAAATTTCAACATAGTGGAGAGATGGAGATGCAGTGGAGGGGGTAGTGCCAGTGATCAGGAAAAGTAGGGGGCCGCCAATTAGCCGGCTCTGGATTAAAGTGTAATTGAGATTTTCTCTTGAAATCTTTGTGTAACGAAGTATAACCAAAGTTGGCAATTTCTCGTAAATTTTGTATTTGTGGTATATTTTTTTGGAAATTTCCACGATTTTTTGTGAAATGTGTCGACCTAGAACTTGTGACCCTTACACATAGTTTTGTACTTTAGTTGTTTCGGTGTTAATAGTCCTTGATGTTTGATTATTACTTAAAACACAGTTGCATATTTATCAACTTTATATTAAACGTATATGTTTTTAATCTCGCAAAATCATCCAATATTGACTGATTTCCAATTTTACTAATTACACGCATATAACCACGACAGTGGTCTCCTTCCAATACACAGTGATTTTATAATATTTTCAAATAATCAATACGCACAACGCAATGTTCTGTTTACACAGTAGACAACGTACAAAATTTTCACTGTAGATAAATAACTAAATTCAAACGATCTCAATCCGAACCTGAATCCAGTCAAGTAACCTGACTTGTATGAGTTCAAAATCACACAAGTTCCTCTTGAGAATATAAATTGCCTAAATTCAAATAATTTATCTGAACGCGTCGCAAAGCGCAGGTACCTTGGACCACGGTTTGTCCTTTTTGGCAAACTAGTTACAAATGTTTGATTAGCTTCTCTCGTGGTTCATGCTTGAAACGGTTTTGAGTTTGTTGGAAAAGTTGGTGAAATTTATTTGCCGGTATCAGCGAGCGAGTTAATCCTGTTTGCTTGGAATTTTCCACGGTATTTTTCAACGACTCGTGAAAATCGTTGTAACAGAACGAACAAGACTGTGAAACATGCGGGGAAATTACACGACGACTCGACACTTTTATATTTTGTGCTTTCCAATTTTTTATTATTGTACAGCATTCGGAAATAATTCGAAGATTGAACAATTTCGGTGTAAAAGTTTTAGTAAATAAATTTCAGAATACCTGTACAAAAACTGACACTCCATTTTCAATTGTAAAACGATACAAATACCACCTACAAGCGAATTCTTTTGTAATACAGAAATCAAGATTCCATTTTGTCCTTCATTTGTGTTTGAACAGCTTTCATAAACAAACATTCGCATTTACTTGGAAAAAACTTACGAAGAATAGGTTTTTTTAAATATTTTGTTTAAAGAAAAAGTTTTTTTCACAAAAATAGTATACGCCATTGAGTTCGTTGTTGGAAAGGAATAATTTCATCGGTTTGCAGAAAAATTGCATCTTCAATAATGTTTGGGATATTTAAATATATTTTTTTGAAATCTTCATTTCTGCCAAATTTCATCAAAATTTTCTGGTGATTCGCACTTTGGTATGTTTGCTTGCTGGTCTTTTAACTTTGCATTTGAGCGATTCATTTCTTATCAGACTCGTATCAATTGCGAAAATTTGTAAAAGTGTTATAAATAACACGAGTTTACAGTCAAAAGTTCATTTCCAAAGGGTTAAAATATTTCGGAATACCGTCAACTATTATTTATATAAAATTAATAATTCGATTCTTTGCTCTCTAAATAAAATACGTTTAAATAATAGAAAATACCATTGAAAATACCAAAATATTGAGCTTGAGGATTTTTCCCATCTGAAAGAGAAATACTAGCTTTTGTAGAAAAGTTGGATTCACGGGGCAGCTCAGGAACAGCTCGTGGACGCGAGGACGCGCGGAGAACGCACTGTCAACGTCAGGAAGATGGATCGCCCCCTATAAATTCACTGGCCTCTTCGTGTGTAATCTTCTCGAGGTCGTAAACAAAGTTGGTCGATGCATTTGAATATTAATACCGTCGAAGCGGCTCGCTAACGCGTCGAGAATCCCCTTCTTTCGTTTCCATCCAGTTTTGTGGGAAACTCGCGAAAGGAAGAAACACAGACGCTGTCCTGAATTTAATTCGAATTAAAAATGAAAAGTTTGAAGAAACCCTTCGAAGATTCTGATGCCTCGATCCGCGTGTATTCGTGAATAAGAATTTTATCGCCAAGCAGAGATAAATCGTAGAAGGAGAGAGAGGGTCGGAAAATTAAAAATCAAAGAATCAAAGTGTAAGTAAAAGACGCAATGAGTTTTTCAAGCAAATAAACAAGTGACGGAAGCAAGAGCTGAAAAAAATTGAAGAAAAGCTCAAAGAAGTCGAGGGACACTGTTTCCTTTGTAAATAAATAAATTACCTAATAAATAAAAAAAAAAAAAAAAAAAAAAATTGAAAAGTTTTCTCAGAAGAGCTCGAGCTCGGGAGTGTAAAAATGACTTGAAACGGTAGAGGGAAGAAACGGCAGAGAAGGTGAGATAAATCGGCTAACGAACAAATTGGATATAAAGCGAGCTGGCGTTGGCGAAAGAATGTTGCAATTTCGATCGCGTGAGACAACAGAAGCGGGGAAGAAGCTGTTCCATTCGTTATCTTGATTACGTTCTTTCGAGCAAACTCTAATTTGCATCCGCGAGACGGTTCCCCTTATTTAAATCCGCCTCGCCGCTTCGACGAACTCGATTCAATTCGTAAAGACAACGAACGCCTCTTTTCTTTTTCCTCGTCTCTCTGCCTTCGTTTTTTCTTCTTCCTTTTTTATTTCCCTTTTCTTCCTCTTTTCCTCCTTCGCCTTCTTCCTTCTTTTGTCTTTTTTTTTTTTTTTTTTCGTCGTCGTAGTTCGCCGCTACTCTAAAGATTAATCGTAGCTACTTGAAACATTTGTACGGTGATCGTTTTTTCTTCTCTCTTTTTTTTTTCTTTTCTTTTTTTTTTGCTGTATCAACTCGGAAACTTTCGGCGATTGTCGATCGAATTGAGGAAAATTCGACGACGAGAACATCTCGGCTCTATGAATATTCTGCGAATACTCTGCGTCTGTTTTGTTAAATCGACAGCCAATTATTGACTTCTGCTTCGAATTAAATGAGTTCGTCAGAGTAATTCTGCGATGCGGAGTCGAAAATGGAACAAAATCTAATTTCCAACTTTCACATCGACGATTATTAACACGTTGATTGAATTTGTTTAACGTTTAATTTTTACATAAGAAATATTACGTTCTGCGTTCTCCGTTTTACAACATTTGCAGCATTTCATTGTCGATGATTTTAATGTTTTTTATCGCTGAAAGTGATTTTAGCGGGAGTCGACCCAGAAATCGGGCCTCTTCAGGTGCAACGCTGATGCAACGAAAATTAGCGATTGGTTGATTTGGATCACGTGATTCGAAAGGGGGCGTGGGTAGTTTCTATCGAGTCAAAAAGTATTCTACTGGGGTACAAATCGTGCAGTTTTTCCGTTTTAGTCGTTGTTACATTCTCCATTTTATTGTCGATGATGCTCATCTTGTTTCGATCGTTTCAAAGTCTAAAATAATCATTTTAAAAACAGTCTAAAATCAAGAAAGATCGGCCATTGGTAGACTATGGGGTTGCATTGCAAATTGCACATAATAGACGTGATAATATGAAAAAGTACACAAAATATTCAAAATGATTTTTTCACCGCGGCTTTACTTCCCCAATTATATTCTCAAAAACGCGGATTTGCATGTAAATCCGCAATCTAGTCGTCAGTAACCCAGCCGAGAACGATCATTCTCTCGCGCTCTCATCAATTTCCACTATCTCTGTTGAATCTAATTCTTAATTTTAGTCTCTGATAAATCTACTAATAGCAATATTTAATTTACGAACAACGTCTCCGAGAAGTTGTTCCAAAATTGTTATTATTAAATTTCTAATTCGCCTGTAAAAATTATTAAGTCAAAAGATTTAAGCGAAGAAAATCAACATCGGTACCCCGTCTCCGAGAGATTGGATCTAACTTTTCTTTAATTGCCAGAGAAGGACAAAAGAAAGAGAGAGGAGAGAAAGAAAAATCGCGCTCACCGTGAAATTCTCCGTCGAGCTGTTCGACGAGATTTTCCTCGTTCATTTTCTCGGAAAACTGATTCATCGGGGGTTGGGGTGCAGAGAGAGAGAGAGAGAGAGAGAGCGCGCGCGCAGAGAGGCAAGAAAGGAACTACTACGAAACGAAGTAGCCCGGGTCAATTCTGAGGCAAACAAGGAGAAAACGGCCGGTAATTACATTCGAAATTCCTCTCCATCGAGCGGTTCTTGAAAGTTTACCGTCTTCTGGCAAACTGCGTCGGAAACGGACGGGAGTCAGGAATAATGTAAAAGTGCGCGGCCGGAAGAAGGGTAGAAACCAACGTAGAAAGAGAGAGAGAGAGAGAGAGAGAGAGAGAGAGAGATGCAACCTCGACGAAACGTCGTCGCAGAGCCGCGTTTTAACGGGGAAGTTTGCCCGGGGACAGTGTGCCGTGACTTCTTAAAAGCGACGCCAGAAGCAACTGCGGCGGAGAGGGGGTGGTGGGCTCTGTCACAGGGGACGGCCACTTTAATTCTTACGTTCGTCACCCTGCGTTTTTTTTTTTTTCGTCCGGTGACGCCGTTTGCATCGCGACGCTCTCTTAACATTCAAAGCGAGCCGACGATAAAGTAAACCTTCTCGAGGGGGATGGAGGGCGGGCGGGCGGGCGAGAAACGCTCGTAGAGAAATAAAAGGGAGGAGAGAAAACCCGAGCTTGAGAAACCTCGTGAAACGAGGTGATTTTTATTCTTCCGCGTTCGCGTCGCGAGACTTCGTCCCAGGTGGTTGGGAATTTTAACTTTCGAACGGGTTTTGCTCGTCGCTGTCTGTTTTTGACGTTCGACGAAACGAGCCAATGAAGCCGTGGAAGAATGAAAAAGCAAAGGAGAGTGAACCGATTAAAGTAAAATGAACTTGGACAATTACATATATACATATATAACGTAAGATGAAAACGGATAAATCACGCGTCGGTGATCAAACTGCGTCTGTAATTTAACGTTTCATTTGTATATAAATGAAATAATCTAAATGAATGAGTTTCGCATCGTGGAACTGGCGTATTCACACTACCCTTTCATAATGGAAGTCGGAATTAATTCGATAGTACGTTCGTGCTAGGTTTATATCGATGGGTGGTAACACTTCGGAATGTGAAAACACAGAGGCGTGGTGTAACCATTAAATTTTACTCTGCAAACCAATTTATTATTTATAGTACCTAATTTGCTATGCATAATTCAACAAGTCAGTATCAAACATCATTTATCTATTTCCGCTTTCCGTCGCATTAAATATAAATTGATCGGTTATTTCGTATTCATGCTCTTATTAACGATCATTCCTAGATTTACATTATTTTTGAAATAAATATATATATATATATATTTTCTAATTGTACAATTATATCTGTATATAAAACATATTTAATATTTATTTCTTCAAATAACTTTTAGTAATAGTATACTAATTAATTTTTTATAGCGAATAGAAAACATGTAAATGAACACAGTACTTACAATTAGAGGTAGCCTTGTCTGACTACGTAGCTACTCGTTCTACTTGCTCGTATTTGTAGCAATAGATTTATCGAATAAATCTATTAAGTAAACGTTAAAGTTTCTTCACTATTAAAGAGAAATTCTACTGAAATGAATTATTGAAACTTTCATACATTGTCATTAATTTGCTCAATTAGGGTATCAAATTGTACTAAATCTAAGTAGCAACATCAATCATACAATCCCTGTCACAAAATATCAACAACACGACACGAGAGTACCAATTGTCACACGACGATTTGTAAATCGAATAAAATGTAAAACCTTCCGAGTTAGAGCAAAGCAAAGAAAGCTGAGCCGAGCCGACGAGACGAAGCACGAAGAGGAGGTAGAAATAAATCCGTCGATTAATTTCGCTTGTTCGACGACGACCTGAAATGAATCACAATTACCCGGCTAGCCAACAGACTTTCTCTCCTCTGTGTGAAAACCCTAACACGCGTCTCGGAGCGTCCGCGGTGGCACAATAGCTCTCGTTCGAGGTCGATCTCCAATCGTCGCCGCGCGGTTTCCGCCGTATCGAACACGCTCGTGTGTTCCCTTTCCGTGTTCTCGTGGAAGAATCGAGAAAATGCAATAAGGAACGCGGGAATCGAAGAACAATAGGAGGTGACAGAAGCCCGGAAACGAAGAAATAGAAGCCGACGCGGCGTTCGAGGCACGTATTGCCCCTCTAGAGTTTGCGGCTACTACGGATATACGTCGACTGAGCGAAAGCGACCTCTTGAAAGCTCACTTTCTTTGCTTTGCTCACTTTCTATCTCTCTCTCTCTCTCTATTTTTATCTTTTTCTGTCTCACTCAAAAATCTTACGAGCTGTCATACACAGAGTGTTTTTGATCCGGCGGTTTCAGGAAAGAGATGATTTTATAAAAAGGAATAAGTCTAAAGGAGAAAGTACAATTTTTTCAATTGAAGCCTCGTTTTCCAGAAACTCGAGTTTGAACATCCATTGATTCAAGTACACTTGAATTTAGTTAATTCTGAGCTGGACAGAAATGAATAATTAACAGCAGAACTTAACGAAGCCTCATGTGGAAACATTTTGTTGCCTTAAGAATTTGATTTCCGACTTATCTTTTCGCATAGAATCAGATCGAAAACGCTCTAAAGAACAATATTAAAATACAATGTTTTCCAAACTCTGTAAATTTCGAAATTAATCTGATATCTTAATTGATTAATTATCAGCATCTCGAGCAACCTTTCTTCAATCGCATAATAGCAATTCATGTTCTTTTTTGCAAATGTGATTTAAAATGAAACGAAAATGAAATAGTTTTTGTTTATCAAATATATCGTGAAATGTACTGGGATACTTTCTCCTTCTTTTCGTCTATCCGTCTAGTCATAATTATATTTTTGGCCCACGATCGAACTTATACCTTTGTAAATACAATTCGACAAACAAAATTTGAGCAGAAAATTATTTTATCTATTAAATATTGAAAAGAATTCCAGCGAATTTAAATTCCAGCAGATCCAATTAGATCGAACAATGTCCACCCAACTTTGGTCTAAAACATTTTTCGCAATTTCCAAAAAAAAAAAAAAATTCAATTTCCAATTTTACGTAATTCACTTTCTAATTTGTTTAATTTTATTTATCGAAATAATTTTGTACGGTATCTAAAGACTAAATACAATATTTCGTTAGTATATAATTAACACATCATTTCATATTGATATTTCTAAAAAGATTTATACTTATATTCCACATAATGTGAGATGTCTTCTAAAAACGCAAATGAGCTGTCGTCAGACTGACAATTTCAAGAAAAATACACAGAATTGTACAAAACATCCAGAATGTGATACCTCTTGATTTAATATTTACCCAAGTTTCTAAATCGCACTTGTAAAAACACGAATCTGCATAATTATCCACAATCCACTCATCGTTATGACATCAGTGGAAGCTTGCAAATGGCCTAAGACTTTCGCGCAACACTCCTCTTCCATCCCTCCCGTGAAATTCCCCCGGAGGAGGACGCACGGTAAAGCGAAAAGGGAACAGAGGCAACCCTCCCGGTTCGCAGTAGAGCTTAAACCGAAAACATAATCAAATCTCGCTGAGAGCTGCCACGGGTGCAAAGTTACTAATTGCTTAATTTCCCTCGACTTGCTCGTCCATGGGCCCCACCCCTTTCTTCTTTCTCTGCTCTTTGTCCGTTTCACGGTCCCCTTTGTCGCGATGCGTATGTTGCCCCCCCTCTCTCTCTCAGTTCTCCTCTTTATTTATACACGAGACATCCCCGTGTCTTGTCTCTCGAGAAAGTCTATCCTTTTTCTATTACGTTTGCACGGACTTTCCCCACTTTGACCCCTTTCACCTATCTATCTCTAGTTACGTGCCACATTGCGGATGTTTATCGGTGGACCTAGGAGGAGGAGGTTTCGATAATTTTGAAATTTAATTTTAAAAATAACCAAAGTTATGCATTTCTTAGTTTTAAAAAGTTTGCGTAATTTGAAAGAAACGACAATTTATTGCACAATTTTCCTGGGTTTTAGGTTTCCCCGTGACTCTCGACCATCTCGGTGGCTGCTGGATTCCCGAAGAGCGTAAGAATTTCAAAGTAAGTTGCTCAGTTTTATAATCTTTTTATTTAGCTCAAACTTTATCGCGCAAGACGTAAAACTCGACAGACATAGCTGCGAAACGGTAGAAGATAAAGTGGAATTAACGATTTCACTATTATATTGGATTAAACAAAATTGTAGATGTTACTTCTACACGTCGATCGATACGTTTCCTTGACTCATTGTGCAAGAATATTTACGCCAATTTACGATCGTTTCGTAATAACAAATTCCCCTCGTTACAGCAATCGTTTCGTTCATTTCCGACAACGCGAGGCAGACAGAAATAGACTTTCCCCTTCGCGCGAAAGAAAAGCACCGTCGAGTATTTCTCTCCGCGGCGAAGGGAAGAGGAACGGCACACGAAGGAGAGAATCGCGCAAAGTTGCCATCGAGTGTTATTCCTTATCCTTCGAGTCGCTTTCATTTCATTTCTTACCAATTCCTCGACGCCCCGCTCGAACGCTCATGGACAAATACACGTTTCATCTCTTTACGTTTATTCCGAATTGCAATAACACCCGCGAGAAAATACCCGCTTTCCCTCGTGGAACGGCGACGGTGAATTTTCGTTCCATTCGATCAGCGAAATCAAGAAACGAACGCTTCGAGTGTACTTTACACTGCAGTGTCGTGGAAAAGTAAACGAATGTATAAAATATATAAAAACTGCACGACTTGTACCCCAGTACTGTTCCGACTAGGAAATCAAGACGACCCTTTTGCCATAAAATTTTATCGATACGCAAACAGTTTGAATCGATACGAAACAAATTACAGGCGCGATCGCCACTACTACTAGAGGTACCACGTGACACAAATCAACCAATCGCTAATTTTCGTTGCATCAGCGTTGCACCTGAAGAGGCCCGATTTTCTGGGTTACCCCCGCTAAAATCACTTTCAGTGATAAAATTAAATATGTTACAGGGTGTTGTTACTTTTTGCCAGTAGATTCTACGAGTGAAATAACAATGTAATAAGTTTTCGCTTGAATTTCAAGGTCAAAAATTTATCTATTTATTTTGCACGTATTCATTAAAAAATAAAACTTTTCCAAAGAACCATAGATCGCGATCTAATGGTTCTTTTGAAAAATGGCCAAAATGTTACTTAATCGTTTGACACTGCGAACGCGTGCGTGCTAACAGCGACTTTATGGTTGTGGACTCGTGGATGTAATGTTTATATTTCGAATAATTTCATCATTTGATTATTTAGACTTTTGTGAATTTGAGAATGCTAGCGAAGCCTGATACAAAAACTATGTAAAATAGACATCCGCTTGAGCAGAATGCGAAGCAAGAAGAAAAAAAAATTACTTTTTGACCTTGAAACTCAAGATTGATTCTTTACGTGTATTTCCATCAAATGGAAAGATGTAGAATTCACCTATGACAGCGACGAACAAACTTTTCTTTCCGCTCTGTACAAACGTCCGAAAATGTTTGCCGCGACGAAAATGTTCGATCTTTATCGTTTCTCGCATTAGAAACACCTTCGTCTGGCGTTAAGCTCCGTTCAGCTGGAGACTCCTTGTCGTCGTCGCCGCCATCATCCTTTTCACATCAGATTACCGTTGTTGACGTTTCACTAGAGCCAGAAGCCAAACCTTCGTGCTCGTTCTCCCGGTTTTAAACTCGTCATCCTCGTCTAACCTAATCGCCCCTGTTGTTCGACTCGCTCTAACCTCCGGAACGTCTTACACCCAATGGACCCAACTTCGACCTTTCTCTCTCTCTCTCTCCCTCTCTCTCTGTCTCTGTCTCTCTCTGCCAAAGTAGACACCGAAACGTAACTTCGTTACGCCCGTTACCATTACACGAAACTTTTGCAATTGCGTTTCACGCGCGGCAGCGTTAACTCGATTACAGAATTATTCCCTCCAACAGATCGTTACGTTACGTATCGTACGGATCGTAGCTCGTTAACTCTTTCGAACCGTGGTTCGATAACGTTTCGAGAAATTGCGAATGCGTACTGCGTCTTCGTCGTTCGATAGGAGATTGTTTCAAACTTGTTGCAACTTTGTAAAAAGAAAATCATCTTAAAATGCGTAGCTTCTGAATTGATGGACCTGATTGTAAATTTCGAAAATTGTCGAAATTCGTATGCCTTCGGAAAATGTTAAAAAATTTTTTACGGTAAGAGCAAGTCTGTCGAAATCTTCTCTTTCCGGAGAACTCTCCAAACTCGTTGCACGATTTTCTTTTCATCACTTTTCGTCGAATTGTCGAAATTCAGACGTCTTCGAAGCATAGAAAATTGTTTTTCGTAACCAAATCTGACACGATCTTGAAGACTCAAGTCTCTCCTCTAAAACAACTTTTCAGAATTTGTAGAATTTTACTGAACGTCAAACATGGTCAAACGACGGAAATTCAAAGAGTCCTAACCTTTTGTGTTTAATTCTAATCAGTTCAAATACAGCAGCGTACGATTTTTAAAATAATATAAAATAATTTCGAAAAACAGTTGTCTAAAAAATAGCTTTAAAGATTAGGATAGTTTGGTGACGTTGAAAAATTTCTTTTCGACAATTATTATTATTTGCCGTTATATTACGTAGAACATCGTCAATACATATCGAAGATTAGTTGTTCTAATTTTATCAATGGATAATTTAACGTTAGACGACGTGATTTTTCAGAGTTGCTCTCTGTATATTTCACATTATTTCCTCGATATCACTTTCTTTCTTTCTTTTTTTTTTTTTTTTTTTAATAAAAACTAGAAACGAATCGCTGGATATACAGAAAGTTTACGACGTAGCGAAAGAGCTCTAGAATCAATTTCAAAGTATTCTCCTAATATCCTTTGCTTCCATTCCGCCCGAATAGCCCTCGCTTACACGAGTAACTTTGATGTTTCCTTCTTTCGATTCTCCTTTATGAACCATGCGTCAGCTCTCTTTCGACAAACCTTCGCATATTAAACGTAGGACACAGACATAACGCGAGTACAAAGACTTTGAGAGTAGAGAACAGGAAAGAGATGGCGAGGAAATATCGCAAAGTCACAGAGACAGGGAAAATGCAGAAAATTCGTTCGTTCGTTCTTCAATCTTTCGTTAAAAAAAGAAAGTCAAAGCGACAAACTTTGGCCCAATTTGCTTTTCTATCAAACACGTTCAAACTCTTCCATACCTTCTGCATGTCAGATATTTGAAATTCGCTGACATGACATAAGAAGAAACAATTAAAAAAGAACGAGAACAATCGATACGGGAAAACTTTCGTTCAGTTCGTTCGAATTTTTACCACTTTCATCCAATTATTAGTTAATGATCCCAAGGACTGTTCATTCAACGAGTTGAATCGCACCGCTTTTCCGCATAATTTTCAGCTAACGAAGAGAGATACCGTGATTTTCGCCGGGGAGTAACTTTGGAATTCAAACATTCCAAAACTTTCCGGAACTGGGTGCTTCGACTTTAAAACTGAGCTACCGCGGTGAAAAATTCGCCGGCACGTAATGCGCCAGGAGGAATTATCGCGCGCGGTTCACGGTGTGAGAAGTGACAGATGGTCGCGGGCTCGCGCGATTCATCGGCGCAGCGAGATCGATGACGTTTGAAGAACCGAGACGCGCCGCGTGTCTGTCATTATAAATCGACGGGCTGGATGTCCGATGAAAATTATGACGCGGCCATCAGTCGGCGCGTCGCGCGTCTCTTCGTCCGCGTTTCTCCGCACGCGGCCGATTAATCTTCCAAAAAACGTGTAAACGACGAAAGATGGTTGAAGATGATAGCGTTCGGCTATTCCAGTGATTAACACCTTCACTACCAGATCGCTTCGAGCATATTTTTGATAGGGTCCGAACACTTTTTTTTTTTTTTAAATTACACTTTACTTTTCAATTCTTCTTTTCGTGCTTGGAAAGTGCCAAGTGTTTGAGAGAATCAACTGGAAGTTGAAAGTAACTTTTTTAAATGTTGCGTAACTTGGAGACAGGCTTGAGTATTATTTGAATAGAACAGCTGAAACGAGGTGATTATTTAAATAATAAATCGTCTTATTTGGCGAGATGTTCAAATAGAACTATAAACGATTTTGTACATCTGCTTCACTCTTTTTCAAATATGTATCAAAATAAAGATATTTTTACATAACTCCACACATTTACCTCAAACTTTGTCAAATTTCAGTTGTTTGTATAAGAAAAAAATTAAAGCCTAAATATCCATTTCAAAAAGTAATCTAATTTATCACTCAAAAATGTGATTTATCATTTATTATCTTGTACCAGAAACATGGATGATCTAAACTCTATGCATCTACTTTATCAAACTTTACCTAATTCACAGATATTCTCATGCAATTGTCACTTCATATAAAAACTACTTTTCAAAAATGTAAAAATAATTCCTAAAATGTGTTTCATCATTTTAAAACCAACCAAAGAAATAGATGATTTAAAACACAACTCTATACATTTAGCTCAAACTTTGTCAAATTTCTGTTGCACGAGGAAAAATTTTTCAAAAAATTTACTCTACTTACTCCTGTTGCACAAAAAGTGAGTTGAAATGTTTGCAGATATTCACAGACATCGACATGTAGTTCATATACATTAAAAATATTTCGTCTCTTTCAAAAACAAATCAGATGAATGATCTAAAACTCTGCACAACTCCTATCTCAAACATGACCAAACTTTCGTCGCACGAGCATGAAAAATTGAAGCACACGCGCTTTTTTCTCAACCGAAGAAATTCTCGAGAAATCCACTTCAAACTTTATCGAACCTTTACTGCATAAAAAGTGAATTTTTCACAAATACTCACAAACATCGACACGTAGCTTGATGTAAAAATATTTCGCAAACATGTATACTTCATCAGTCTCTTTCAAAAACAAATCAAATGAATGATATAAAACTCTACACAACTCCGTGTGTCTATGTCAAACATGATCAAACTTTCGTCGCACGAGAATGAAAAAAATTCTCAAGAACGAATCGTTCGAGTCGCGTAAATGGATCGGAAACTTTGTGGAGATGGAGGTCGCCCGACCGAAGCGCGAGATTAGAATTCTTCTGTCCGTTGGGGAATCCGCGTGCATTCGGAAACTTGGCCCGCCGTGCAAAAGTCGAAAGCCCGTGGCTCGAGCTGCGTGTACCCATGGCTCGAGTTCGAAACTGCGAGATCTGTACCGGACGAAAGAGAGTCGGAATACGGAGAGCTCGCGCGTTACACGCGGACCGCAGGTTAGAAACTAATAAACTCAGCGACCATAAAGCTCTCCGCCGGCTTACACAACATGCCGTTCCACCGACGAGAAATTGCAAATCCTGCATAAACCACATTCGGATAGAAACACGAGGAAAAGCTTGGGCTAGTTACGCCAATTTACCTCACCGTGCTTCCACGGTCCGTATGGTCGAGTATGCTGCTTTTTTGCACAATAAAGTGTAATTTCGTTTGTCCGAAAAATTTGATACTTCCAACGCGTCAAGTGTGATTAGTTTACCTTTTTGTTTGTATCGCGTATTAGTTTGCTTATGTGTTTTGTTCCTTTGTTTGAGGTAGTTGGCGAGGTAATAGTTACTCGATTTGTCAGTAGTGGTTGTAGCACCGTATAAATTTTTTAGTTTACTCGAACGAACCGATTAACTGAGCAAGATACACGTGAATATTAGAAATAGATCTGTAGATACTTGGTATAAACGCGCACGTGTAAATGAAAATACATACCGTTATACATAAACAAACAATAAAAAATAATATAAATCAACGTAACCGACAAAATAGAAAAAGATAAAAATATAAAAATGTAAAATCAGGAGTATATGCGACAGACGAGCATAAATAGAGAGTACTGTGCTGCATATTATAAAAACACGATGACACGAAATTAACAGCACCGTGCAATTCCGCGGGAAAAAACGAGGAAAAAAACCCCAGAGAGATAAATCGTCCAATCAAATGTCGTAAATCACGGAATCTACAATTCTCAGAACAAAACCCGGAAAAAAAGGGAGAGGGGATGCGAGGAGATGGGGGAGGAAACAAATTTCCAAAGGAATAATCCGTTCGAATCGAAAAGGCACTATCGTTCCCATTTGTCTCGTGAAACTTGAAAAACCGTAACACCGGGCGAGCCCGGCTATTTCCCTCCAACCCGTCCAGCCCCTCCTCTTTGCAAGAACAGCCGGACAACGTCGACGAAGAAACAGACACGGTTACCGAGAGCCACAATGGCCGATGAATCCCCACAGCGCACGGAACGCAGAAGCTTTCGAGCTTTTCGAGGCAGCCGTCCTCTCCAAGCTGAACCGTTCAGACGCTCTTTTTTCCTGCCCAACCCGTTTGAAGAACGGTTAGGCGAATCGGCTAGGAACGAAGGACGATCGATCTGTCGAACGACGGCGGTGCCAATGAATCGTTCGAACGCGAGCGAAACGAGACCACCTATCGCTTCTGGACACGAGTCGGGCATCCCGTGGCGGACCAATTCCTGAAGGATATCTCGCTCGATCGCGATAAAACGCTCCTTTCTTGTCCCCCCGCTTTTCTTTTTTTTAACTTCCGTCATCTCTCTTCGTTCTTCCTCCCTCTCCTTCTTTTTTTCTTTTCTTCGGATGATTTAACAAATGGCCCAGGGAAAGAGAACGTTTCTGTCCGTCTGAAAAACATTTCCCACATTTTTTTTTTTTTTTTTTTTTTTTTTTTTTTTTTAAAATGTGAAGCTTTTTTTTTGTTGCGGAGGAACGAGATAAAATTTTGCAGTGCGAGATATTTGGGATTTGGAATTTGGAACGGCAGAATTCTAGAAATTCTACATTTCCAAAAGAATTGCAAAATTTTGGAAATTTTTAAGTAATAACTGCGAAGAATACGGAATTTTGCATAATCTAAACAGCACAACCGAATAGAGACAATAATCGACAGAATAGTGCAAACTGAAATTTTCTTCTTTTGAGAACTTGTTTTTGTCAAGAAGACATAAATTTCTTAAATTCGTTCTTAGTTGAGAATAGACCAAGTACGTGTATGTTATTCTCGATTTATTTGCTACCCCTACTTCTTCAGACGATATAAAATACATATTTTTGTATTTCGTATTACATTATTCATTCTCTCTCTCTCTTGAAGTTCACCGCGAATTACTTAAATAGCAAGTTCAGAGCATTGTGGACTTTTATTTCACGCTTCATAAAACATAAAAAAAATATAAAATTAACAATTCACCGCTTGTTATTTCGCAGAATATAAAACGAAAATCCGTGATAATTGTTCACACTCGCCGATAAATAAACGACGATTTATCATCCGCGTAATATTTCCACATAAATCGAAAAATTAGAAGGATCAAAGATTGTCGGAGGAAGATGGCTGGTGACCTCCCCGGGGTCTCTTATGAAGGAAGCGCGAGCGATGGTATCATACTTTGAGAAAGATAACTGGATGGCGTTAAAGGATATTTTCGAATCGTCCTCGAATCCCAGGGAGCTCGTTCTTTCTTTTCGTTCCTTTGTCCGACGGAAAGCACGGTCAGTTAGGAGAGAAATATTCGAGCAATAACCGTGCTCGTGGAAAAGTTCCGACGACGTCGTTGGAATTTTGAAAAAAAAAAGAAAAAAGAAAAGGTGAGAGAGAGAGAGAGAGAGAGAGAAGGACGGATGGATCGTCCGCGCGTCTCTTTAAAGAGGAGAGAACTTTCGAGGGAGTCCTTCGAAAGACAAATTCCTTCGCGCTCGAAGAAGTTCCGGTCGTTCGGAAGAACAAGGGACAGAAATGGAGGAACGACTGTAACTGGAACTTTTGTCTCCGCGCAGCTCAGTGGAGATCGAGGTGTGTAACAGGTGAGCCGTCGGAACTTTGACGGACATTTTCTCTCGACTTGCGTCGATCCACGCGTCTCTCGCAACTCTGCGAACAAAAAAGAAATTAATCGCGCGACGAAGAAACTTCTCCGGCGAAGACGTTTCAGTCTGCAGAATTTCCGAAAGGAAATGTGTCAATCACTTGAACTGCCCTTCATTGTAAAAATAGAAGCTCCACTTTAAACTGAGTCCAGTTGGATTGCTCTACGACTTTTTCTTACGAAACTCACAGCAGTTTGAATCGTCGATCGTATTGGATACTTTCTACGGTTGGCGGAACTACTTTGTTCAAAACGAAGATGAAGAAAATAGCAATTTGAAACAGAGGATCATTCCTTTGCATTCTTTTGCATCTAATATTTTTTAAACATTGTGTGTGTTTAAAATAAAATGAAAATTTCCGTCACTCATTCGCGGAAGAGCATGTGTGTTAAATATAAGAAAACATATTAAAATTGTTAAAAACAAACGACTTGTTAACATTTTCCGCAAAAATTTGATATTATTTTTTTCAACAATCAAGCAAACAATCGACTGTTGCATCTATTATTTATTACCTCATTTGTCATTCCTCACTCGTCCCATTATTCCGTCAGTCGGTTCGTTATTTATTATTTACTCCATCAGTTATTCATTGGTCTGTCCTAATCCTTGATACAACCTTGATACAACCAAATTTCCATTAATTATGAGTCAATACGTGGCCACGTGGAACGCGCGCGTTTGAAAGTCGCGAAGTAACAATCCGAGCGAAAGAACGTTTCAAAGGGACGACAGAAGGCGAGAAAATACTCGTTCTCGGGAAAAGACGTCAACGAAGAGAATTACACGTTGGATTACAAACGACGTTTGTTGACACTTTTCTGCACCACTCAAAGAATTTGACACCACTTTTTCAACAGTCGAGCAACTAGTCTATTTATTTCTTACTTTGTCCCAGCCCCGTACAACCTTGAAACCAAAATTCCAGTAATTGCGAGACGGTGCGTGGAACATCTCGGAAAATCGCGAGTTCGGCCCGAGAGAATACTCCAAAGGGACGCAGAGCGAGTGCACCGTAAAAAGAAGGCTTCAAAGTGAAATTCGAACGAGCCGCCACTCTCTCCCTTTTTCTGTCCGGGTGGGTATAATCTCCGTTATCACGGTCTGAAGTACGCCGCGGCAAGTGGCCCTAAAGGCGGCCATTAACATCCGAGCCGAAAGGCGAAACTTTCCCCGCCATTTCGCTTAATTCGCGCGGCGACATTAGCCTCGTACGGAGACGCAGCAGCGACCACAAAAATTCTCCTCGCCGCGGCCAATTACGACGAGCGACTTATCTCTTCCTTCCTTCCTTCCTTCCTTCGGCCTTGGTTGCGAGGCAGAGGACCCTCCAAGGGCTCGTAAAACACGAGCCGAGCAACGAAAACTGCGCGCCCCGCGGGATCATCTCTCACGTGACGCGCCATTGTGTTTGACCATTCGCGGTAATTGTCCATATCCATCCAGCCCGCTGATTTGTATCTTGCGTTGCGGCGCAATTCTGGCCGGGAGGAAAGTCAAGATTCAATCTTCGGTAAATAAAAAAAAAGCGAAAAGTGCCGAGCCAAACTCGGCTGATGCGCCGGGACATTTGTTGAAGATATAAGTTTTGTAAAATCTGACACGCTCCTTTTTTCTTTTCTTTCATAGAAAAAATGCAAATTGAACATTCATGTTTGCGAACAGTTTACGTGCGATTGAACAGAAATTTCATTTTGATTTAGCATTGACAAAGGAATTTTGAATATTCGGTCACTTGTATTTTCATTCTAGGTGGTTTTTTTTCGACTATATATATATATGCATACCAAATAAATAAATATACATATATACATATATATGTTATTTTTTATTTCCATTCAAAACCAAAAACTCGTTCTATTACAAACGTCAAATTTCTGTCGATTCGACATCGAGGAATGGATTAAATTGGCAAAATGAGACTCGGGTACTTTAATTTCCATTCAAAATATTGTTCTGTTACAAATTTAAATAGTGGTTCCTCCATTACAAATTCTAATTGTTTTATCGCTTGTCACGTTATTTTGTTATTTTTCCATTATTCCACATCAACGAAACAATTCGGCACATACGAAAGAAACTTTTGCACCGTTCCGAAATTTAAGTAACATCCCCTTCGTTCGAACCTGCCTCGTCAATCCACGAAGAAAACTCTTTCGGTGATTATCGGCGAGAAACTCGCATCCGACCGCGTTTGCATCCAAGTAGTTTCGTAAGCTATTACGAAGCGGGCGCAATCGCGGGGAGAGGTCGTGAACGCTTGTTCGAACGTGCAATCCCGCGTTCGAAACGCTGTCTGTTTCGGTAATTCGTTGCGGTTCGTTCGTTCCATTCAGCGGGTAATCTCGCTTGAAGGGAAAAGGTTGAAGCAACAACGAGGTCGCGGGTTAACGACGCGATAGCAAGGGCGAGAAGAATTACGCGCAATTAAAGGGGGGCTCGGGTGAAAACAGTTGCTTGCAGTTTTCGCTTCTCGCGGAAGACGATGTTGGACTCGGTGACAGAATTCAGCTTCCCGCGTTATTTTAATAAATTAATTAACAACTGAAGATACTATTTGTGTGATGTACATTACAATATAAATTACATTTGTAAATACTATTAATATAAAAAAATAATTGTGAATAGAAGTTAAAGAAATTGATTCTGTTTAAAACGCGTGGTTCGTAGAAATTTGTCTCGAAGAACGTTCTCCTTACATTTGCACACAAATCCCGATGAAAGCAGATGAACAAATGTTCTTGAAAATAAAAGGCAGAAAAATATGAGAACGAAATTCAGGCAGAATGTGAAAATTGTATTTATGGCAAACAAAAGGACGCGTAGAAATTCTCCCAAAAAGGAAAGAGAAACGATAATTAAAAAAATTGAAGAAAAGAAGCAAAGAAGAGAGAACAAACCAAGCGACGATATATCGTTACTGGACGTTGTAATCGAGTTAATTAAGATTAAAGTGAAATGAGTGAAACAAGTTTTCGCTCATAGAGCGGAGTTTAGAAGACTGAAATACGGGACGCGCTCTGTACGCTGTACGGGAATTACGCACAGTCGACTGGGAGCAACGCGACGGTGGCAATTACGGAACGGGACAGTGGAAGAGGCCCGTAGCTAGTCAGACACGCAGGCGTCGCCGGCAAGCATTTCACCGCCGCCTCGGCGAGACTGCCTCGGCGAATATTGCTGTTGCTGCTTAGCGCCAGTTGTTGCGACTACTTACGCGCGCGTTGCGTTTGTCGGTTTCGAGCTAAGCTTTGTTTCTGCAATTAGGGCGCGAAACAGCGCGAAGACCAAGGGCGCGAAGAGCACGCGGTCGCGTTAATTCGTCGGCAACGAATTCATTTTACCGTGATGCTTCTCTACGTTCTCTGCCGGCGCGATTTGAATCGTTTCGAAGACTGTATACTCCCTCGATGTTATTTGCTTTCTAGTGAATGGTCACGTAAAAGTCGTATGCAGATCGATTGGATCGTACTAATGCAGCTTAATATTTATAAAAAATATATATATGTAAGAGATGTTTTAACTTTAATTTTCTATTTTATTAACATTAGAAGCTTTAGAAACCGAAACTTTAGATTATCTAATTTAATAATATCTATCGTTTGTCCCTCGTTTCCTCAACCTGATTCGTCTCGACGTCAAATTGGCCCAGTTGGTAAAGACACCCTCGATTCTAAATCCACGACTCAAAGAAAGAAAGTGCATTCAACGGTATAAATTACAGATGTTTCACAACAAAATTAACGCGTGAAGTTAACGCAAGATGTGGACGAGGGTTAAACGCTTCAAACTTCCGCGATGTAATCGCAAATTGATGCCACGATGGAACTTGCGAGAGCTAAATTTCATTACAGCGTCTGGGAAGTATAGAGCAGCAAGTAAGTGGCAACCTAATTGCCGCGCGTCAAAATGACAAATGATCGTGTAATAAGCATAAGTGTTGGCTCATGGGAGATGTAAATATTGCAGAATTGGGCCCAATTCATGTTTAATCACGCGGGGTATTGTTGCGGTGGTTGTGTGCCACCGATGATCGTATCTTACCCACGCTTGGTACATTCTACTTGCCCAAGCGTATACAGTACCTTGAACAACAATGGCCACCCCTATTCTACTTGTTCAACAATGGACTACCTAACTGTACGTAGTTCCATTGTGTGCGTGTAACCGTAAACGACTTGTGGCTATGTTGCAATAGACGGTGTTATAATGCTCGCTCACTTGCGTACGTTTCTATATTATTTATTTTTCTCTGCTGCTACTGTCCCAGTGTCGCACTTTTCCGGTTAAGGTCAACTCGTCACACAACTCGTTCTGCAATGTACACGATCGCAATCTACTTGTACTACCCGTTCGACTAGTGTTTACCATCAACGTTGGAATCGTCGGATTTCAGTAATCGTCGGAGACACTGAAGTGAAAAGATACAAAAATTTTGTGACACTGATTACTCTAATCTCTAAAAAAAGTCTGCTTGACAAATTGAACAAAAAATCAAGTAGTTTTAGTGTTAACAGAGTAGAAATCAATATTAATTTTGACCAAAATATTCGTATGTTTCGAGCGATTGTAAAAGAAATCTGTCACACTGATGGGTTTGGTTGTTCCAATGTTAATAATCGGGGTAATTTTATGTTTCCTGAGGAGAGAAACTATAATTGGATTTTCATTAATTTCGACACTAATAATTGATTTTCAACATTTTATTTAACATCTTTAATTTCAAAATCTTCAAAAAAACTTTCAAAAAAATTCAGACATTCGGAATTTTGAAACATTATTTAAACAATGATATAAAACTCCGAAATCCAAAAATCCTCAACGTTTAAAATCTCCAAATTCCACGTTCCCAAGTACTCACCCCTCAAATTTCCCCTGCCGAAATAAAAACTGGAACCAGTAGTTTAAATGAGTATTTAGACCGACCATCCGGCGTACACATAAATCTGAATATCTCAGATGGTGGAAGGTGTGCCTTTTCTCGTCTTATCCTCCTACGTTTTCCTATCTCCCTCGCTCCATTGCTCACAGTCTTCTCTTTGCACAGTCGGTCTCGTCCAAGCAGGGCTGGATAGATACACACGCGACCTTGCTACTGGCTGAGAGGCAGAGGCTCCGCGTTAACTAAGGAAAGTCAATATTTAAGCCAAACTAGTCCCTCCCCTTGTAATCTTAAATTAACGATTTACATCGGACACGTCTGAATACTCTCCGGTTACGTTGCCGCTTTTCAAGTCGGTTTGGTTACCTGGCGTCTTGCTGGTTCACGCATCGTGTGCTGCAAGTCGAGAGACAGAGAAAGATGGATGGTAGACGAAACGAGAGAAAGAGATGGCGCACGTTTGAATGTCGTTCAAAGAGCCACGAACCGTGAGTTACGTTCGAAGCCAACGGAGTTAACCTTGCTTGTTCAAAGAAAAGAACGAGCAATTTTGTGGGACGTTGCTTGCGACCTTTTTTAACGGGAATCAGAGTTTCTAAAGCGATGCAAATGGGACTGTTAACTTTTTCTGGTTTGGACGAGATTTTTAGAATATTAACTTTTTTTTTTAAACGTGGCAAGAGAGTAAGATGTTTACATTTATACATAGAAAAGATTGACGCATCTGTGAAGAGAAGTATGTTGCCAAGATGATTGATGTAAGTTTACCGCATTGTTATTTGTGATACACGTTTGACAATTTGCAACTATTTCGCACGTGTTGCAAATTGTCAGTTTTACTTTCGTAAAATTAATAAATTAATACGTTAACAAGTAATCTTTGTTGTAATCTTTGAACAGTAATTGCAGAGATTCAAAACTTAATAAATTGGAATTTTTACTGTCTCTTATGTGCAACAGAATTCGATTTGTCACGAAGCAAACATAAATAAACGATAATATAACATAATACTTCATATAATGGAAATCTATTAGATTTTTCATTCTTACAATAGAAATTCAAATACAAAATAGCAAGAGTTCATTGCTGCTCAAAAGTTTTTAGGACACTTTTCATTTTTAATATTCGGTAATATTTATCGAAACTAATAAAAATTTTCTGTTGCATTGTTCAATTTTGGTAATTTTTAAACGAATATAGATTTTTAAACGAATGCATGAGAAAACTGTCGTCAGCCATGGAGAATTCTAGTCGGAACCGTGCAAAGAGCCGGAACCAAACGTATAAAATAATCGCCAAGATCAAAACGATCTTCCGAGCCCTCGGAAAGAAAACTAAAACCGTGTCAAGAAATACCGCGTCCCTTTAACGTGCCTCGTTAGAAACGAGGAGAGAAAGGAGAAGAGGGAAAATTGTAAAAGACCAGAGACCGGAAAGAAAAAGAAAAGAACACGCTCTTTCTCTCTTCCATCGTAAAGAGAGAGACGAAAATGTAAGATTTCGCGGATAGACATCGGTCTCGAGAAAAAAGGAGGAGGAAAGGCGAGAGCGCGGCTCCTCGCTCGCGGTCGATCGCGAAAGAAATTTCCAGCGAAGCATCGGGTAATTAAAGGCAAACTCGCTCGCCCGGCCGAATGACGATATCCTTTCGGGAAGGCAGAAACAGTCGTTGGTATGTCACGCGCAGCTGCCGAGTAACGGGAAAGTTATTGCTCGTACATAGCCGGGAACCAAGCTGAGCAAATAGTGATAATAGTGGAAAGTTCGCGGCGGACGCAGCCAGCCTGGCCATACACGCGGCAACTCCACTGTCTGGCTGCGACCGACCTTTACCGCTGAATTATACGACCGACCGATTTCCCCCGCATGCGAATGCTCATTTCCAAGCGTCGTACGATACGTGTTCGATCGGCGGTGGATCGCCGGCCATTTCAGTTATTATCCTTCCATTAATACGGCCGCGTGACCGTACGTAAGCGGCCACAGTGTTTCACAAAGCGGAATTTTGCCCGTTGGAGATACCACGATCGTTTCGTTTGTTGGCAAGTATCTGAATCTTTTTGTTTTCTTTTCGTTATTACTATATCGTTGGGACTTTTTTTTATGGAAAGTCCCTTTATATTCGTTCGACGATTAATTCAACGCAAATGTAACGTCGTGACTATCGGAATATCGGACACTGTGTTCCCTTTAGGTCTCAATTGGAAAATTCACGATCATAGAGGCGACAACAAAAGAACGTGGAAGTAACATTCCTTAGGCTGGGAATACCAGCGTCGACTGATTAACACGCGTCTTGAAATATTCAAGAATATTAATGCCAAAGCTATTATTATATTTCCTTGCTCGGAACTGTGTCATTTCCTTTCAGAGAAGAGATTCGAATAAACGTACACGCAAAGCGATAGAAATATTTTCTCTCTTGCAAACGAGCGACAAATTTATGAAGAAAAGGTTATTAATTATACAGAATGTTTCGTTTTTATCCCGTCGAACGACGTCCAGCAATGTTCCATAATTGAAAACGAAAAAGAAACGTTAATTAAGTTGATTAATTAAATTAACGTTAAAAATGCGAGGAAAATTTATTCAATTAACCGATACCTATCGGTTAATACTAACTACGTACGTAGTGGTACAACTTGCAAACATACCGACGCTTCCATGTATAAATTAAACAAGGAATCGATCATTTACAATTTCATTTTTAACTTTTACAATTAATTCCTACAATCTTATCATAATTTTGTCCAATACAATCACGACCCTATACGTGTTAATGCAACTTTTTCTTCTTTTCTTACTTTCAATTACGAATCATAAAACACGCCGACACCTCTGTCTGGCGGGATAAGAACGAATGAATTAATTAATACATGGCCTCCGTCCACTCGACGGAGGTGGTAATTTCAAACGATGGGGGAGGGGAAGTGAAATTGTCCTCAAAGTCAATCGTCGAATAAAACTCGTCGCGCAGCGGCGAGCCACCCGGGCCCCGCCTCGAGAATTGGGTAAATAGTAATAACACTGGGAAACTTTCGACTTGATGGAATCCGCCCGAGTGTGTACATCCTCGCGCACTCACGGCATTACCGCTGAATTATGCACGTCGCTTCTCCTCAAACGTCTTCGAAGATGTTGCCGCCGCGCCTCCTTCCCCCCTCTCTTTCGAACTGGCGCCAGGTTGACGGTGGTTTTACCCCCGAGGCTAGAAAGAAGCGAAGGATGGGCGGTTCTTTCGACGGAATATTCAGCGACGAAACGGAATGCAAACGGACGAGCCGAAACGTAAACCTCGTGACGTTCCATGTCGTGGAGTAAGGGCGGAGGAGGTGGCATTTGCCTCGATGCACTTAGCGTGCCTGTGAAACGCGTGTATCCCGAGCGCTGAATTTCCACGGCTCCAGCGGCGAACGTTCGCCGGCTTAACGTTGGAAATCATCTTCAGCGGTGGTACTGGGTTTCTACTGGAATTCTGCTGGTTCTGCGTTCGCTTTCTTGGTCATCGACGCTGAATTGTGGCAAATTATGCGGAAGAGTTTGTCTTTGTCAATCCTTTCGGGATGACGAAAAGTTGGTTGTGTCATAGAGATATTTACTACTATTGTTGACACAACAATAAGCCATTAAAGTAAATGTTGTGAAATAAGAACAAAAACAGAAACAGAAACAAGAATAATAAATGATATATTAGTAACTAGAAGTAATGAGATTTTTGTTACATAGAAATATTAAGTAATAAAGTTCCTTTCGTTTCTAAAGTTAAAATCTTCAAACTAGATTTAATTTTCAAATTACTAAAGGTTGGTAACTTTCTGCATAACTTGAACATAATTAGAATGAATCGGAATTATTCTACTTTTATAACTTTTCACAAAAAATTGGAGGATTCGAACAATCCTCTTGTAATGAGTTTTTAATCTTTGTGATCAAAATGATCAATTCGTAATTTGTCAATAAAATTTTATAAAACTACAAAAAGATTGTAATTTCAAACATTTGAATCATTTTTCATAAAGTATAGTACATAAAATACAGTATTGTATCACAAGCTCTTTCTTTTATTCTGATGGTACTTAAGGATGATCGCACGCATGAATAGAATTTAACATCGTACCGAAACAAATCTTTCAAAAGTTATACCTGTATTCGTTTTAAATCTTCACATTTGCGTACTTCAATTAAAAAGCAACTGTTCTGATTACCAGGCAACGCCACGCCCCCTCACGAATCACGTGACCCAAATCAACCAATCGCTAATTTTCGTTGCATCAGCCCCGCTAAAATCACTTTCAGTGATAAAATATTGAACATTTCAGCGGCTCGAGTTTTTTTCGAAACAGTCGACGATTCTAGAAGGATAGAATTGTATTCTCCGTCTCTAACTTCAACAAAGAATTAATCTTTCCGGAACAGTCCGCTAGTTCCTTTCAATTTAACCACTAAAGTCATTAGCAATCGATCGGAAGAACTGGTCTGGCTCCGCTCGTGAGCACAGCTCTTAATAACGCAAGAACGAGCAGCACGAGGTGCTTAAAAAAAAAAAAAAAAGAAAAGAAATCAAATCGAAAGACCTAGAAGAATTCTAGTGGCACTCACTGGGAGATCAAACATCGACTCGAAACTCCGACGTTACGGTCGTCCCTTGGCTCGACACGATCGATAGCGAAACGTCAGAGATCCTGCATCCACCGTAGACGTGGCGTCGAAGCGGAGATCGGCATGCGAATCGGCATGATCAGGGAGGGATGGACGGAGCACAGAGGAGGCACAAAGAGGACGAAGAGGATGGAAAACGGAGAAGAAAAATTGAAGAGAGTTTCTGTGGAGGCGAGGGGCACCTGTGGAATTCCGCGATCCTCCTTTCGTCCACCAGTATGGAGACTTGAAAACTCGTTTGCAGAAAGTCGCTCGGCCGGAAGTGGTTGCTACGGTACAACCGGCCGGAGACAGTTAAAAGGAACGGCGGACGTTTGAGCTTTTATCGGTGACTCGTCGATCGCATAAACAGGCCCTTCCTTTGCTATATACTTTTTTTTCCCGCGAGTACAAAACTCGGGTAAATCGTTTTCCTTCGAAACGAAAGAATTGTACGTAAAATTAAGATTTTTCTCTTTTTTTTCTTTTTTTTTTTTTTTTTTTGGCGAGTAGCACTTTGCTTTGGTTGAGGCGTTAGTCGTTGAATATTTCGTACATCGAATTTTGAAGAATTCTATGAATTTAGAAATTTAAAAATGAAAATCTGCATAATATTTCTATGATCGTCAAGATGTCTGCAGATATTTGACAAACTGAAGAAGATTACCACCACGGCGAATTCTCTTTGCATTCATTTGTCACGGATCTTCGATCAACAGTCACCTAATATTTACTAGAAGACTAAAGGAATAGTTTACAAACGAATTTCTGCGTTATACTCTAAATTAATTAAAAATCAAACTACACCAAATTAAGCTGTTAATAATAATTTTCTGCCAACAACGTGGCAATAGTAGTATTTTCTGAGAGTCAGATCCTCGCTAATATCTTTCACAAATCAGCAATCTCATCTCGTTTGTTATCATTCTCAAAATAAACATATTCCACTCTTGCTCGTCAAGCTTGAACAACTGATCAAGAAACAAATCAACGTTCGAGATATACCTCTTCTCGCACGCGAGCATGTATATGAGAGTAAAAAGAGACAACGAGCCATCTCTTTCTTTCTTCGAGACCAAGTCTCCAGGGTGGAAGCGCTCCCTTTCATCCTCCGTGGAAAACGAATTTGAGCAAGCAACGCAGCGAGAAGAAGCCCTCTGTCCCGAGCCAGAGCCAGAACGTAGAAAGATAGAAACAGAAAGAGACGAAGAGAGAGAGAGAGGCGGTCGCGGCAAAGGCGATTTCCTCGAGCTTCGTTTGTTTCTTTCGCGATGAAACGAGAGGCGGGATCCTCGTCGAGTTCGTGTGCGCGATCCTTTTTAGAAAAGGCTCGGGGCTCCTCGTCTGGAGAGGAAACGAGAACTGAGAAGAGAGGGAGTTGGTTTGCGTGCAGGGAACGAGAAGCAGGAAAGATAAGAAGATGGCCCCTCTGGTGCACTGATTAGGACGGTGCGCATTTACAGAAACCTTTTACGAACGTATCAGGCGCGTTATACGAAACATTTCGAAATCTCGTTGGCACCGTTTGTGAGATTCAGTCGTCGCGATTATATCGATCGAGATTGAAGCACACTTGACTATCTTCTCTACCAAATTGGCCAGAATGATACCAATTTGTACGAGTTTCCTCAGTTCTGCAGATCTACAATTTTCTTAAATTTGAATAATTTTTGTAAAGTTTATGTTATATTCCTTAGACTTCCATTTCTCTGATTCTCACAATTTTCGTAAAATAAATTCGTAAAACAAATTACTATTAATGGCCACTGTCAAAGTGCTATTCCTTGAATCGTTATTTTGCACGGATGTTTAAAATGCATTGTTTGAAAAAGTTAACGGCAATGTCAAAATTTCAAAGTCTGTGCCTATTTTCTATAACTTTTATTATTTGTAATAAAATATTACGCAATTATATTTCTACGATATTTTATACCGTTATTACATCGTTGTGTAATAATTCCGAGTATAAACGTTTTGGAATTAAAAATTTTCGAAACTTTCACGACGTTGGAGTCTGTTATTCTTGGATATTGCCCGACGATGACGTTTGGAATATCTCTTCCAACTGTTCGAAGGGCTATCCGAGTTAATGGAGTCGGGATCGTGAGAAAGCGATGAATACTAATGGTCGTCGGAGTGATTGTTTGTCGAGTCTGCACCGCGTACCGTTCCGTGAAATTCTACGTGAGAATTCTATTATATACAGAATTATACCGCAGTGGCCAACTCGGAGAGCAAAGGTCAAATGTTAGGCGGTGAAATTTGCGTTAGGTTATCGTGTTATTTTATCGAGAGTTACTCCGGTGACCTTTCGAAGAGATAGCTGCGGACACGAGTAGAAACGAGAAAGTGGAGTCGCGAAGATCTTTCTGATTGGTCAGCTATTTTTCGAGAGAAGATCGTCTCTCGTCCGAGAAGAAAATTTCTGGATCAGCAGGTTTGAAAGAAACGATCTGGCTCAATAAGCTTCGAAGAACAATCAAATTTCTTTATATTCTGATATTTCACCGCCATTTCCAATGGCGAGATTTGAGATCCCTCGCTGTAAACACAAAGGATATCTAAATTCTAACAGCTGCAGAGATGTGTACCTTTGAAACATGTCAAAGTTTCGAGAGAAATGTATCTTTTCTTTTATGATGAGACGATACTTATCGTTGGAATATTGCTGCTTCTGAGAAAAAGTACAAGCAAATTTATTTCATCTAGAAAATAATGGATATTTTAAATTTCCATGAAATAATTGAGTAATTCTTCAAACATATCTTACGTTACATACAATTTTAAAAAGAACTTTCATTTTCTTTGTATATTTATAAAAATCACTACATTTGTCACTACATTTAATTACTTATTTAAAAATAAGACTGATACAAAATTGCATAAATATTACGTTAATGTGAATTTTACATTTAGACATTGTTTTGAAATATTCTTTCAAACTGTTAAAATTACAGGTCGACACTTATACAACAAACACAAAACCAAAACTAATTTCATGTCACAACTCAGCAAATAGTATAAGCAGATAGAAATGAAAAAGTATTTTAATACATATTTAATATATATTAAGAAGTATTTCAATGCGTTTCATTACACATTATCTTTATCACAGAAAATATTTAAAATTGAAAAAAAATTAAAAAAGCTGATACACTTTCTAAGACAGTCTGTTAACCTTTATAATAAATTGTAAGATTTAGTTCCAAGTCGTTAAACCCACACGAGTGATATGATTTTAGATAATGAAAATGAAAAAAAAAAGATCGAACCACCGCAAAATCACACCAAATTCAGTTTGAAAACACGACGAGTTTTTTCACGCCATTTTCATTCGCCGTTCATTCGATACGGGAACACGCTGAATTTCGTGAAACCACAATTTGACCCTTCGTGTCTCGCGATTGTTTCTCCGTTTTCGAGTACCTACGCTCGCCGATAGAACTGAACTCGGCACGGAAAGTCACGTACGACGGGGCGTGTTTGTAAAACCGCGTTCGAAACTCGAGCGGAGACGCACTTTCTCTCTGCTTGCCAAGAACTTCTCTCAGAAAACGCCCCAACCCTCTTCTGAATTTAATTCCGCTCCGTCTGATAAATATATTTGGAAGTAAATTGGAAAACAACGTCGGCGAAATTCTCCTCGAAAGGAAATCTAAACGCTATTACGTGTACTTTAATTGTATTTTTGTGACTGCGTAAGTGTATATCGCAAATTTCGTATTTTGAAATTGAAGACAGTGAAAGAAAAAAAAATTTTAGCTTGAAAGTTCTTTCGTTGATAAAAATTGTAATATTTCTACAGTCGTCAGATTCGTGCAATCATTTTTTAAACTGCGATATTTTCCTACGATACTATGATATAATTATTATCATTGTGAAAGTGACAAAATCACTGAAAGTGATTTTAGCGGGAGTAAGCCTGAAAATCGGGCCTCTTCAGGGGCAACGCTGACGCAACGAAAATTAGCGATTGGTTGATTTGGGTCACGTGATTCGTGAGGGGGCGTGGAGTAGACCTCGAGTAGGAATGGCGTTGTCTGATACTGAGCGATCGCGCCTGTAATTTGTTTCGTATCGATTCAAATGTTTGCGTATCGATAAAATTTTATTACTTTGTTATTCATCCATGTAATATTTTCCAAAATTTTTATTATTATTATTTTTAAATTATTATTTTCGAAACAAAACCGTAAATTCCGTAAAGAAATAAATTTAAGGCATAAAGTTAGGTTTCAACTTGTTAGGTTAGGTTTTCAATCTGAGCGTTGAAAATTGTTAATAATCTTTTGCTAATCTTTTTTTTCCTTACAAAAGGATTAAGAGAAAATTTCTATACGAGAAATATATATGTATAATTTTCTTTTTCGTCTCTTTCAAAAGGTTAACTCAATTTTTAGTGCATGCACGTGTTTCGAGATGTAGTTCTGCAACGAGTTAATCCCTCGAGACTTTTACCTGTAATAAAAACCTTTTCGTGTTTCTTCTTTTAAGTTCATTCTTTTGTAAAAAAAAAAAAACAATTTTATCAATACTCAAAAGAATTCAAATTGAAATAAACAACTTTTAACAAAAACACTTTTTTGCACAGACTAGAAAAAAGATGTTATCAATATTGCCCCGAGAGACGAAAACGCAATCTTAAAAGACAAAGACATCTGCATTCCCAGGCAACTTTGTTATTCTATCCGAACTTAAAATCCTTTCCAAAAGCAAGAACACCCGACCCATTCCATTCTAGGCTCGGTGCTTTGTTTTCAAGCAACAAAAGCTTTCTGGAGGGAGAAAAAGCGTCTTCCTCGCGCATGGATGATGTACGCGCATGGTGTGACGCGCGCCATGGCTAACGCAGTTCGAACACAATCGCGGCCACCCTGGATTTGTGGAACGTAATAACGCGGTCCCTGCCGCTAGCTTATTCTAATCATCGCGACTGCCACGAAATTAAAGTCCACCGGTGTAATTAACGCGACCCGGCCACTGCTATACGCGGATAATCGCCGTAAAATTACGAGGGCACGAGCGCGTGTGAACCGCCGTTGAAAATGTCCCCCTCCCCCCACACCCACTCTTTTTGCGCTTGGTCGCACGACGGGGGGAACCTGGAACAGTTTTAATAAGTCCCGAGGTCAGGTTTTTTGCCCGTGTATCTTCTTCGTCCTGCAGAATTTTAATTTGACGATTCTGGAGATTAAAATTTGACGATTTTTTTTTTCTGCTTTGAGGCAATTCTCAGTAACTTTCCAAGTTGAGTTTCGTCGCCATTTCTGGCTCACTCGTATTTCGGTTGTTTTCGGGAAACTCTGATGACGAGTTTTGCCGAAACTTTTTCCGTGAGTGGTTCAAGGTAATTTCCAAGGTTTCTGATTTTTGTAGATTTTACGACGATTTTCGAAAGTTTTTTTTTCATAGTTTCAAATCGCTTTTAGGTCTTTCCGTGATTATGCGTGATTTTGCGCGGACAGTAGGAAATTTGAAATATTTAGTTGGATGCAATTGTTAATTTAAATAAAAAGTACAAACTATCGTACTGTTATTTTCAATCGACGAGATTTTATTTAAAAAGAATGCAATACTTTACTCTATAAATTTCACTTTAATTGCTTTGAAAATTTAATTTTACGAAAAATCGATAAATTGTATTTCGATATTTGTAATTGACAAACGTAAGAGAAAGAAAAGAATCCAAAGTTCGTCATACTTTTTAGGAATGTCGGTGTACCAATATGAAGTGATTAAATTTTTGGTCGAATTCTTGTCTTTAAAAAAAAAAAAAAAAAAAAAGACTTGGATTTCGTCATTCTGTACGGAATTTCACTGCCTCGGTGTCAAGTGATTAAATTTTTACGAAATTCTCGCTTTTCTCTGACCAGAATGGTCAAAACGATCAGTTCGTAATTTTTCATCAAAATTTTAGAAATCTGAACAATTTTACGTAAAACGTATAACCGTTTGTATAACTCTTTATCGCGTTATAAATTTTTCCTCTGCGTTATAAATTTTCATTTCCCTGACACGCTTCAAGTTCGTAATTTCGTAGAATTTCATCGTTCTGGTAGACTCTGATTAAACTCTCGTTGAACAGTCGAGTTTTAACAAAACTACGGAATTACTAGACTGTGGATTTTCACGTAATTTCATATTTTTCAGAACGTAACTAAAAAACACACACGCGTATTTATTTATTTACATATTGCTTGAAAATTGTTTTAAAAAATGCATTTTCACATTGTCGTCAAATTATTTAATTTAAATTCCATCTACTCGTCGAAATGAATACTTTAGGCTATTTGAATTATTTTACTGGATATTTTGTACATTCTTTCGTATTTAGAACGTTGCGTAAAATACGAATCCTACGAATGCACGAGAAAAAGTCCTCGATCTAGAAATTCCAAACGCGAGGACCAAAAGAGACAGAAAAAAAAAATAGAGGAAGAAAAAGAAAGAAAGAAACATAGTCGTCGGACTATTGGTTCAAAAGCGATAAGGCTATTTTTTCGACAAACAGAGCCGCGAATTCTGTCGCGGATAACCGCAGATCGAGGTCCGCAGGCGCGAGAGAATCGAGACGCGTGATCGACGCGCGTAATTCAGTCGAATGGAAAGCTGAGATAGACGAAACAACCAACAACCCAGAGTAGATAAACCCAGCCACGGAAGACGCGTCTCCGCGCGTCTCTAACGATACTTCCCATCGACTGTCGCGCGTTTCGAGTCCGTAACGATCGCTCGATCGACCGGACAGCCTCGCGCATCGAGCGTCCGACGACCCAGTTTGTCGTTCGAACGCGATCCGTCCAATCTGGATGTGTGCAGGCTGTCCAAATGCTCGTGACGAAGTGTCGAAGAGTCGCCGGGGGCGTGGACGTTGAAATTACAGTCGACTCTCAACTGTGGATACTCTTGAATAATCATGTAAATTTCGATCTTCGGCGAAATGAGAATGGAAAGAAAAAGTTTTGAAAATTGTCGATGTAATTTGTACGTAACGTTAATGAACAAATGTATTAATTACAAATAATAACAAATATATTGATTAAATCAGATTGGGATTTCGAAATCTTTACATTTTGCACGTTTTGTCTCTTTGGTGGTACGTTTTCAAGAAATCTTCGATGAACGTTCATCGCCGACATTTGGGTAGAAGACTTTATTCCTTTGATGCTTTTTACACATTTTCAAGAAATCTTTTTGAAGCGATACGTGGAACGTGAAAATCATTTTGATTCGTTCAAAACCAGAGCTTCTGCGTGTTGTATTACGTTCTGTTACATTAATTGAAATTTCTGGCAAACTCGTAAATATCCTCACTCTCTAATAACCCTGACGATCTTCTAGTTACCCGCTGAAAAATTTCACGCTCTCCGTGTGCAAAGAAAGAGGGAGGACCAGAGATTGACAAATTGTCGAGGCATTCGTCATCCGGGAAAGAGAGAAAGCGAAACGGGGTGGGGGTGATCGGAAAAAGGAACAATGCCAAGCGTGACCAACTGCACTCGGGCAAAATGATCGACAGAGGCGGTAGAGATGGGCTCAAGTGTCTCGCAAGTAGATTCGAAACTTTAATCGCTGAATTCGAGGCATTTATGAATATCTCCAACGATAGGTACTTACAAGTACGTTCGAACCTAAGCGAGATAAATGTTTGCAAGTACTTGAATGAATACTTGCGGAGATTAAAAAAATATTTCTAAATAGACTCGAATATTCGTGGAATTTCACTGAACGGGGCATATTTCATTCGCATAAAATTTTTTTCTGAAACTTGGACATTGAAATTGACTTACCATTGGTTGCACACGTTCACCTCGAAACATATAAGCAATGTACATTGAATTTATACATTAATGTCACGAGTAACGAATGAACAACACACCAAAGCGAACGAATCTACATTAACGAACAACACTCGTTGAAACGTTGGCTCGTTTTCCGATCAGATCGGTATTCGCAACGAAACGCAAACGTCGAACTTGACTCGGATTCGCAAGTACGTACGCACACATCGGACTTGATTCCATCCGTAGCAGGCAGGGATCGTCGAGTCGCCAGCCTCCCCCGATAGGCGTCCGGCGATGGACAGCGAAATGGAAACGCGTAACCGTGATAACCGATGAACACAGAGGGGGCGGGGGGGGTTGTGCAGGCGCGTGCATCGCGCTCCTCTCTCCGAAAGCGATTAAAAACTACAAATGCGCCGTGACGAGATATCCACGCGTATCCACGCTGATCATAAATCTATCACGGATGAGCGGGCGTAATTCGAGCCGCTCGAAAAATTCCGATTTTACCACGCCGCGCCCTCCCGTTCGACGTTCCGATATTTTATTTAACCATCTGCCTACGTGTACGCCGGTATAATCCGGCGTACACGCGTTATAACGCCGACACGGCAAAACCTCCCCTAACGCGCGAACCCTCCCTCCCTGCCCGCAAAAGTGGTCGACGCTCCGACTCAACCCCCTTTAACCCCTCGAGTGTTTAGCTCGTGCTAGAATATTGCACGGATGATCTTGCGATCGATAACGAAGTATCTGGTTCGTTTGTCGGAGGTTCGAAAGAGGATGACAAATATATCACAACGCACCTGTGTCGAAAGCAGGACAAAAAGGGTTCAGAGATGATTTAGGATTCTTAATTTGTTGCGCGCTCCTACCGCGTTTGGTAGAAACTATTTTTTTATTAGGTTTCTAATAAATATTCCGATAAAGTAACATTTAAACGGAATACTTATTGTTTTGTCCAAATACTCGACACATCAGTAATTGCAATGTAAATAATGGTAATTGAAACAAATAAATCGGCGCGATTATGTTTCTGTCTGCACGCAAATCGATATTAGTTTTGACAAAAATACCTGTACATTTCCTTCAGCGAAGAATATCCGAAACCCATCAGTTTGATAGCTTCGCAGTTCCGATATCAAACTTTCAGGCAATTTTAGCATAATTTGACTTATTTATTCATAGCACTTTTGACACAAAGAAAACAGTTATTAATTACATCGCTTCACAAATGAAACAACGAAGCTACGAATTTCAAGTTCGTTTTTCTTTTTTTTTTTAACGCAATCGGAAGTGGCTCCGTTTCTATAAATATTTATCGAACGAAATATTTTTTTACAAAATACGTGTAGATACTCGTCAATTTTTCGAATGCGATTTTTTCCCGTGTACAAAACTTTCATACACGTGCAGGCACTCGACACTCGATTTTCAACTACGATTATATTTTTTTTAATTTAAACGAAAAGATCTTTTTGTATATTCTCGCGGAGAATCAAAAGTCCAAGAAGAAGTTTATAGCGCTTTTACAATTACGAGAAGAGATTGAACTTTACGTGGTAAAGAAACACCCGACTTATTTATAAATGTTTCAGTTTGTCATTTATAAATTTTATCGAAAGATTTCCATTGAAAAACTTGCGCGATATAAAGTTTGTCTTGCAGGTTAAAGCGTTATTACAGAGATTCAAAGACTGTCGAGCAGTATAGTGTTTGTTCCTGTTTCGCTATGGTTACGCGTGTGCGTGTGCGTCTTTGTTTGAATCTATTGACAGAAACAAGGGTCTTAATTGAAAAGAATTGTTGGTAGGAATATGTTATACGTGTACGCATTCGTGTCTCATTTACGCGTGATAGTGAATAGTGTCTTTTTGTTTGAAGTGAGACTAATGGGAGAAACCAGGATGGAAATGTTACACGGGCGTTTATTTCTCTGTCCTGTTCTCGCACGACGAATAGCGAATAGCTTGAAATGAAGTTTAATGAGAACGGTTAATTGTGAAAGTACGATTCAGGGGGCAGGGGGGGATGTATTGTACGTTGAATGCGTATTTTTGTAAGAAAATAGAATTCGGTAAATTTCTAATTGAACGTTGTTACGTGTATTTTACTTCGTTACTTCCATTATTAAATAGCACGAAAAGAGCGTGTCAGTTTGTCAATTAAATTTAACAAACGCTACTGAATTTCCGAAATCTTCTTCTAACGAAACATAATTAAAACAGAGAGAAATTCTATCCTCCTCCGCTCCACCAATAGAAAAAAAGAAAAGCGGAACGCAAACTTGGAGTAAACGCCACTAAATTTCTAAAATTTCTCACCAACGATCCCCGAAAAAATAACCTCCCACGCTCCGCGCCGTTGAAAACTCCCCCAAAGGATAAAAAGTAATGAAAACGGAGCATCCCCTGTTACACGCGCAGCCACCCCCGAGAGACTTTAGCCAGCAGTCGCTCGTTCCATTCGATTATTATTCATCCTGCGCCGGGTAATTTGCATTCTCGCGGTCCGGAAACCGCTTCTTCGACCCACCGCCCCGCCCCCCCCCCTCCCCTCCTGGCGTTGCGAAAGAAGGGAAGACGATCGCGCGCGCGATTCGACGTCCAGGCGATTACGCGTCGCGTCAGCATCGCGAACGAGCCGGTAATTGGAAACCACGTTATCCGGTCAATCGTGAACGTCGATGCGTTTTTCGCGTAATTCGCGGACCAATCGCGACTACGCGCTCGGCGCCGCGACGCGCCGCTTCGTAAACCCGCTTTTGCCGCGCGCCGGATGGCATTTGACGTTTGCACCGACGATGCGCACACGCTCTATTGGTTATTGCTTAACGTTGTTTCACGGCACGCCAGATTCGATGGCCGAGCCCTCTTTCCGTCGCGCTTTTCACGAGGAACAACGAGCACTCTCCTCGACGTTCGCAAACGCGTACACGTTGCGTCGTCTCTTGGTTGGGGGGCGAGGGACGATGACTAATTTTGTTCGACGCGCCTACTGTCGCTCGCGAAAGTATTCAAACACCTACAAGAGATTTTGTAAAAAATATCATTGGTATTAAATTCGTTAAATAAAGGTATAATAATGCTGTAGAAAATATCTAGACACACTGTAGAAACTTTTGTCGAACACACGTTACGCAAAATATTTTGTTATTTCAATAGAGATGCAATAACAAGTCTAAAGATGTTTATAAAAGTAGCAAGACGTTTACAAGTGTGATAACAATCCATCGTATCTCATACTCTCAATATTTAGTGATTAATATTCTCTGGTATTTAACAGCTATTATATCCTGATGACCGCATCAGACAGCTATTCATCCTATATACCAACTCTTTTAATAAATATACATGTATTTGCAACAAGTATCTCGCAACTTCTACATGTATTTTTATGTTTGCAACAGTTATTATATCCTGATGACTGTATCAGATAACTATTTATCCTATATAAGACTCTTTTAATAAATATACATGTATTTGCAACAAGTATCTTGTAACTTCTACATGTATTTTTATGTTTGTTTCATTTCAAATGAAAACGTTTGGAAGAATACATTAATATGAACTGTGTCACTTTAAAAATTAATAAATTTCAGTTCCAAAATCCAATCTAACAAATTGTCTATTAATTTTGCTAATAAATATGCGTTTGCGATAAATATCTTGCCACTGTGATGCACATTTTTATATTTGTTTCATTGTAATATTCGAAAGAGTATATTGATATACATTGTTTTATTCTAAAGACATAGATTCCAATCATTTCTGTGGTTTGATAAATTTTCCTAACAAGCATACATTTGCAATAAATATCTTGTAACTTTTGTGTACATTCTCGTATTTGTTTCATTTCAAATATCTGCAAGAATATGTTAACGTAAATTGCGTTATTTTGAGAAAATAAATTTCAATTATCTACTTCTATAATTTTATCATTCTGCAACACAAATACTATTATAATTATTATTTTGTCACTCTATAAGAGGATAGATTTGAACTTACAACGTGTAAATTGAACAAAAGGATTAATTCGTCGGCTTGCCGTGAACCAGAAACTTGGGGTGTCTTCACAGAAACTTAGCGATAATAATAAGTTTCGAGCTGGTCAAGATTTATTATTGCGCTCTCGGTTCAAACCAGATCCTGATTCCAATGCGGTATTGTTATGCTAAAGCGGAGTTGCGGGCAAAAGGGGAGTGGGACAGAAGGACCGAGGCTAAAGGGTGAAAAGGTGCGGGTGCGGGGACAAAAGGGAACGGCGCGGTTGCAAAGCGCAGGAAAGCACGATGTAAAGCAACGGTAAAGAGCTACACGCTTCTGTGGTCACGATATACAAACGTCTCTGGCCGGCTGGCTTTGTTGCCCCGGTAATATAACGCCGCTGACACTAAAATTCACGCGTGTCTGCCCGCGTGCCCACCAGCCGCGTTTCCAAGAAAATACGCGTAACGAGTCATTCTCGCCGTTTTGCGTTTTCGACGAAATTTCTTTTCGGCAGGGTTGCTTAGAGATTTTCGGCGATATACGCGTGCAACAAATACGTGTATCAAATCAATGTGTTTATAGTGTCGAGTGGTACAAGATCAAATTTCAGTTTTAATTCAAACTTTAAATTTAATTTCTTCAAATCGAACGTGTAATTTTTCGAAACAACGTCATAATTTCAATGTTAATCCTGGAACTGCCAAAGTGTCAAAGTGACCAATTTATAATTTTTGTTGGATAGACGTGAATGAATTTTATATGATATTCCGAGCATTATAAAGTTTCTCTATTTTTTTGACTTGAATATCTTGATGGAAATTTTATCTTTTAATCTAGTTTTAGTGTTAAATTGAAGGGCTTATTCGAGAAGATTGAAAAATAAATCGTGAGGCAAGAAGAGTTAGATAGATTACAAGTGAGATTTTGGAAAAAGGTGCGTCATCAATTTTCAAGATACCTGAATTCACATTACTCTTTAAATTTCAATTGAAATTCTCTTTTTTATATGGAATAATAAAAATGTCTATAGAAGTGCAATAAAACATTTGCTGCAAACGTTTGACAGAATATTTGACTTTTGAAAAATATTATATTTGATCACGTAATATTGTGTTATGTACACATGTATACACTTGTTTTACTTTAGAGTAAATTAAAATCGTAATATACGTATTGAGATTATATAACTACGTTATATGATTTGCACAAAATTAAATTACAATGGATACAATTATAACAAAATTACTGTTGAATGTTAACCAATTGGGTAATTTTTGACCAAACTACAAATAAATCGATCTACTTGAAGAAGGCCTGGTGTAAACCGAATCGAAACAATTTTTGACAGTTGAAACAATCTGCTCGTATCAACTGTAGTTGCCTAATAAAAAATAAATGCCCTTGATAAATAATTACCACGTAACGCAAAAGTATCTACAAAAATCTTGAATCGGCTCCTTCTTTTTTTACTGACTCGTCTTGCAGAGGCAAATTTCACGGTTACTACCTACGTAACTCGTGCTCTCGTGACGAGACGAACGATCCAGTTTGCCGTCGCGTGAAACAGCGTTAAGCAATAACCGATCAGCCGTGCGATGGCATCGCGTGGACGTCAAATGTCACCCACCTCCTAGCCACCCGTTGCAGGAATACCGTTCTCGTGCACACGCATTAACCCCGCGTCGAACCAGCAGCCACGAACCCGCCAGAAATTACGCGAAAAATTTCCCTCGGTGCTGGGGCTACAAAAGCGTCAATTATCATTCAGCGGCGTGTTCCTGCCAGACCGTTTGCTCCCCCGTTGTTTCAAAGGACACAATTATCGAATCGTCAGTACACGATTTTTTTCATTGTGAGAATAATCGGATCGGTGGAGCTTAGGTGGGTGACGAAAGCCACCGAATCGAGGCTAAAATTGACGATTTGAAATTGTCTTCCGTTTCGTTTAACACTCGCGAATCAAGGTGATTCGATTTGCGTTGAGTTTATATTTGTCAGAGTTTCCAAGAACTGTTTTATGCGTTTACGTGGAACTGTTTTATGCGTTTCAAATGAAACGCAAGTGAGAAAGTACGCAAGCACGACAGATGAATGTCGAGCAGAATTACTTTGACGTACTTTATTAGCCACGATCCGATGTCAAAGGATTATCATACGATAACATTGATTTCCTCTCGTCTCGGTTTGCTTGCCGGATGAATGAGAAGCGGAATGAAGAGCGGCGAAGGAGTATGTTTAATCTGAAAACTCGATCGAGACTCTCTTACGCAGCTGAGCGTACGTACGGCTCTGGGTCGTGAGAGTCTCATCACTCAACTGTCAGTACCTTTAAGAGGTTTCTATCTTGCAACCTTTTTAACATCCTCCCGTCAGATCCACGCCCCTCGCTTAAATCTTCCCCAACTAAATGCCGCGGCCAGTTCGTTCCTCTCGTTCGCTCACCTGTAACATCAAAGTCGATTATTCACTCGCTGAGCGATCGTTCGTTCGTCGTCGAAATGGATCGTAACGTTTCTTTAAAACCCGCAACGAGAATTTTATCGCGTTTCGTCCGATTCTACCAGATATTATCCGAGTAGGATACTTGGTAAATAATTCTGCTGAAAAATTGTTTTACCCTTCTTCTTTAAAATTATATTCTCTGTGTGCTTGTTAAAGTGCGTGAGATGAAATTGAGTTTGTTGAGAAAAGAAATATATTAGTGAAACGTGTACAAGGTTATTAAGCGTGTAAATTAATCGTCTCTTCTGTAATAATGTAATTACGTTTATGAGTAACGAAGAACATCTTTTCTCTTTAATTTCGAACAAGGTTTCAAAAATCTAAAAGAGCACAAAAAGACTTGTTGTTGCGTGAATTTCTTGCGTAATTTACAATACATATGACCAACAAGTACGATAAAAAAAGAGTGCTGTGGTTAAAAATTTCCATGTAATGGCACTAGAGATGAACAAGAATTTCATGCGTCCAATTGTTGATCAATACTTTTCATTAAGAAACAACTTGTACCATACGAATATCCTTTAATTATTAAAACGAAACAATCTCGTCATTGTAACTGTTACATCATTAAATAACATATTAAATAATAAATAACATGATTATTTAATAAACGATTGCGTTTAAATCGATTTTGCGATCATTTCGATCAATTACGCAATAATTTTCGCTGATTAACATATGAATTCTTTACACACAATATCGAAATTCTTTCATTTTTACACAACTCTCGATGAGAACAAATAAATAAAATATTCTCTAGAAAGAAAAGTCTCAGATAGAATGTAAAACTGAGAATTTTTCTGCTGAAGGAACAGATAGGTAATTTGTTCAACGGTAACAAAAAAAAAGCTCTCGATATATGAATAACGCGCGCATATAAAAATCTAATTAAACAAACTTTCTAAAATATCTGTTCGACGAGAGAGCAATCTTCAAAAGTAACACTTTTTTCTATAAAAATCCCACAGAGACAGATGTGTCTTTCAACAATTTCAATTTCGTTCGGAATTTGACTGTTGAAAAAACGAAATTTCCCGATTCCAAAGTCGAGAACCAATGTACGCATGAAGCGTTTCGACACTACCGTCTGCGACATGGAAATTTACCAAACGACCAATAACAACGTAGTCAGGGAAACACGGACGGGCATGGTGGACCGAGAGCTGCAAACAATACGATTGTGTTGAAGCAGATGCCGTAGCGGTACAAGCGGCACGATCTCGCCCAGTGTAAATTTGTCAGGCGCGCTAATGTGTTAATAATTTCACAATATTTACGTAGCCCACGTCATAAGCTATCGACAGGTCGATGCTATAGGGCGGGCCCCGTGCAATGGGATTTACCAGGCTAATCCCGGAAGCCCTATCGGACGTTAATCAGTTGCGCTACGGTTCGCTAATCACCGACTTACAAGCTGCGGTCCCCTAATGAAATAACTGCTACCCATCAACAACGAAAGAAAAAGCCGGCGAGAACAAAGTCGAACCGATTGCGCCGCGATCCTACCAGCTGCACTTTTGCGACGGGGCCTTGGTTTAAAGCATGAGCTACTTTTTCATCGCCAATCGATTGAACTTGGAACGTAACGTTGAAAAATTTTGATGAATTTAATCGCCATCTAACATTGTTGTTCAGAGTTCGATAAAAATGGCGAAGGAATAATCGTGAAGAAATTTTTTTCAACGAGAAAAAGGTAGGCTCGCCTACCCACCCTCTACAGTGATATAAAAATATTCAGTCTAGTTTAATTCTAGAGTAATTTAATTTTTGACAGACTGGTTTAACGTTTGATAATTAAATAAATTTAACTTATAGAATCAACAATTTGCACCATTCACACGTCGCGAAGTAAGCAAACCTCGCGATGCATAGATAAAAAAAAAAGAAAAAGAAGAGAATGCAAAAAAGAGCGAAGCAATTTTGAGCAGTTTTGCACGAATTTTGGCGATCGTCCTCGAAATAGAAGAGAGAGAGCGTGAATGTTTAACGCGACAAACGATCCGTTTTACTCGGAGTGCACGGTGCTCGAGCGGCGTCTCCACACTAGCGACGCTTTAACACGCTAGTGTCCACGTTAAAAATCCTCGTCGGAAGTGTATATCTGTGTGTGTGTGTGTGTGTGTGGCACTTTTCACACGCGCGATATGAATTTGGCGCACGTACGTGTGCGTGTGCTCGACCGCAGCCACAATTCGCACGGTGGATGGAGAAAACCGAGAGCACCGTTTCAGGTATTTATTTTTATTTTTAATTCGTGGCCTGCCATTTTCGTTTCACTTTGCGATTTATGGGCCCCCGTAAGTGGGGAGCATCGAACAGTGGCTAACCGATAATTTACAGACGAATCATAACCGCCGGAGGAATTGATTCATCGCGAGATCACCGTAATGCAACCAGAATAACTAGCGCCGTCCGTTTTCACTTCGAGTTGAAAGATACAGAATTCGAACGTCGAATTGTTCTTTTTATTTACGGGCAATGTGATACAAACAAAATTCCACTGGTGCAAACAAAAATGATTATTCGTATCATTGTTAATAATTAACATTGTTATTATAATAATGATGATTATAACGGAACGTAGTATTTTCTAAACATATTGTAAGAGATATTTTCTTAATATTTTTATTAATTTTCGTACTTCGGATTATTGTTTATTTATTAGAAACATCGTAACATAATGGAATAATTTGGAGTTTGTCTGATTAGCGCCGTCCGTTTTCACTTCGAGTTGAAAGGTAGAAAATTCGATCGTCGAATTGTTCTTTTTATTTATTGTCATTATTATTTACGGGCAATATGAGTTGGTACAAACAAAAATGATTAACGACATTAATCTTTCCGAATATATTGTAAGAGATATTTTCTTAAAGAGATATTTTTATTAATTTTCATACTCGAGATTGTTGTTACATATGTATATATATGATTGATTGATTAATTTATTTGTTTATTAGAAATATCGTAACACAATGGAATAATCTGGCGAGCTCGTCTGATCAGAGTCGTCGGTTTTCACTTTGAACAGAAAAGTAGGAAATTCGATCGTCGACTTATCCTTTTGTCTCGTACTATTATAATGGTACAACCATTATAATAATGACGAACACAATAGGAAATAATAACTTTTAATAATAACGTTATAAGAGATATTTCCTTGATATTTTAAGAGTGTACGCGATGCAAATTTCGGAGATTTATCTTTGTTTCTCTGTCGGTGACACATTAAAAAATAAATACTAGACTGAAAATTTTTCGTATTTAATAAATAAAAAATCGAGAGTCTCGTCAAAGAGCCGAGGGTATTCGATCAACTCCCAAAAGCGTCTACCAATGCGAATTCGTTGAAGCAAACACGGTGAAAAGTTGGCAAAAATGTTTGTCAAAAATTAATCACGAAAACATCGCTTTAGCAATTAAAAGCCGAAAGCACGTTCGTTTCGTTCCCTAAAAATGACCAAACAGGCGAACGATAACAAACAAATCGTATAAATAAATAGTAAAAGTCAATCGATCGACGCGTTTCGACCAAATGGAAACGTGACGCTGCGAAACACAAGTAAAAGTGCAGCAGCCTCGACTAATCTCGGAATTTCTACCTGTTTGAGTAAAAATGGGGTAGCTTTGTCGTCGAAATTTCTTCGAATTTCGTCCCTTTGTCTCTCGCGTCCAGAAATATTATACCGAAAGGTCATGCGAGACGTGGCGAGAAGTTTAATCAAAGAAACTGGTGATTGATCCAGCTGGTCGGGGGAGAACGGAAGACGTACGGAAACGGCGACCGGATGGCGAGGGTAACGCGGAAAAGAGGAGCAAAACCGAGAGCAGACGGCGCGCGTAATGGAGGCAATAGCTTCTCCTGATTACTTTTAACCCGAAACTTGTCTTCTTTGCCCCCTCGATCCGTCGTTTCTCCATCCCGTTTCGTCCATCTTCCCCGATCTTTACCGATGCAGGCCGTCTCTTTGTTGGTCACGCCGGCTTTGTCGTCGAAATTTTCTTCGATTTTTCCCTTGATCCACCCCCCCGGAGATTTCTTCGGTCGATGGTTTGTCTTACCAATCTCGAAATTAAAGGGGAACAGGCGTCCTATTTTTGCTCTATATTTGTCGGAGAATATTTCATCGAGGACAAATAAACGCGAGCACGTTTCTCGTTGATTTTCCAATTTTCATATTTTAATAACGACAGAATTTCAGTATCAATTGAAGATGAAAATAAACCGTTTCGTTCGAAGGAGAACGTGACGTAAATGTTGCGAATTTTGCAGAGGCGAACAATGCTTTGACTTTGCGATATTTGCATATGTAACATATGTGTATTTTGCAGATTTCGAAGAAATTAAAAAGTTCAATTTCGAAATTCAGTAAAAATTTCTTGGGAAAATGGCTGTAACTGGTTTAGAAAAATTTTCCTACATTTCAAAAATTTTACGTTGTTTTGTACAAACGTAAAATTTATACTTGTAAGAACAAAAATATATTTCCATCCGTGATTTCATTCCACGGTCAAAGTTTCCAAAAGAGGAAATATCCTGTCAAATTAATTTATTAATCTGATTAATCGTTGAGTATCTGCGACAGCACGATTCATTACTCAAAAGTCACATTGTCACGCAGAAAATTACGACCCCGACCAACATAAAAATTGCAGAAGAAGAAAAACAGAGTTAAACTAGTTGACTAGTTAATTTGGTCAGTCAAATGTTGGACATTGATCGCCAGTTTTAGCAACGCCACGATTTATTACCCAAAAGTCACACAACGGCAGGTCGCAAACTACTCTGGGTAGCTAACTACCCTAACAGTGTTCGCGAACAAGCTTAGTATAACTGTGATGGATTAAGTGTTGCAAATAGCCTCGCCTGCTTGAGCCCAGTGTACACGCCGCACGCGTTTGTCCGTGTATTCTTCCAGCAGTGATTATGTTGCACGCGAACTTAATCCGCGTCGGTGCAACTGGAAACGATGGAGGAGATGATGGTAGATTTTCCGCTCTCTGATGCGGTGGAATTGGAATTTTCAATAAACTTTTGGCAAATATCGGATGATCGATGCCACGTCTCATTATTGGAAATAATACCTTATTTGCACTTTGAAATATATATATATATATGGATAATCAGTTGTGAAGGCTACGTTCATCAGTCGAATTTCAAATACTCGAAGAAATTCAAGCAATCTATTTGTTAGTTACCAATATACTTTCATGCAGTTATAGAAAATACTGTCCAGGTTAAATTTTTTAAATTGCGATTTCAGTTTAGTTATCATCAGTTATGAAAAACTGATTAGATTAAAGTGTCCGAGATGTTAAAGGGTTCTGTAAAGAATTTTAAGACCCAGGATGCTGCTGGAAGGACTGAAGGAGTGAGAGAGAGAAGTGAGAAGAAAGGCGATTGGCGTTTCGTCTCGGAGTCACTGCCTAGACTCATCATCAGTGGGGCTGATGGCAGCGACTCCTTACCCCAGAACGCTTGTTGTTATAACTACCCGCTAGGCTGGGCCCGGCACCCCTCCTAGCGGGATTCCGCATGCTGCTTAACATCGGAGATCGGTAGGACCTCGACGCTAGGCGCGCAGCCACTTGCGGCTTGTGCAAGTCAAGTGTTCGAAACTCGTAGTCGAGGAATCGTAGGGCCGCTACAATGTAAAAATTATTATTATTATTATTATCAGCATAAATTTTATTTACTTTATTCTGCATGCAGTAGTTGCGTACCTAGATTTTTGCAAGACCTAGATTTTTGTGTTTCTTATCTGTTTGTTGTCACATCATGCGCCACAATTTTGAAAATATTCCAATTTCAATTAACAAATTAACACTTGCTCTTCTGTTTTAAAATATCAATGACGAATACTTTTTTGGAGCTGTGCTTCAGAATATTCGAAAGTCGATCGTTTCTCTTTTCTTTCCTTTGCGAGAGAAAAAACTTTGTAAAATCTAGAGAACTGTTGAGAAATAATTCCGAAGAATTTATCGCTTTTGACAAAGGAGCTGACGATCAACGTCGAATAGCTGCACAAATTAATTTATTGAACCTTTGAGAAATTCCGTCGTAAATGAAATTACAATGAAATGAAATTCTATCCATGTACTTTTGTGACGTAATTGTACTTTGAATGCAGGTTTTCAACTAAATGTAGTGTATAATATTTGATCGAATGTAACACATGTTACATACGTATGATGAAAGAAATAAAACATATAGATGAAAGAAAGAAATATAAATTTACAGTTGGAATAAAGCATATAGAAAACGTAGATTGTTACAAATTGTAATGAACTTTATATATTTTTATATATATTCCAAAACGTCTTTTAAATAAGATATTAAGTTAAAAGGTGATATTTTTGAATGAGCACAATATATTAGGTCTTGAATTACTCAGTTGCGAAATTTGAAGATCCCGGTTTATTAAATTACCGTCATAAATAATTATTTTATGCAAAGTCATATTTCTGGGAATATAAGATGTAGAAAATTGTTTTCCTACAAAATACTACGAGAAACACTATACCTCGAATATTTTTTCACGTTACATCCGTTCCGTGCAATTTTGTATCTTCACATTTCTCAAAAATGCGTAAAAATTCGCAGTCATTATACTACGTAGTATCATACTGTTATAATAACTTTTAATTATTATATAATTATAAATACTATCGTCTCAGAGCGACGGTGATTTTAGGAAATGCTGCCCGCTTTGCTGAGGTTCTCTCGTTTTGCCTTTTAAATAAATATATTTAAGTAGAATGTACACAGATACGATGCGAGTCTGGGAGATGTGTACGGGGTGTCTCCGCGTCTAGACTCGAACTGATAGTCACAGGATAGAATATCCCCCCCTCGTGCTAAGAGACTGACCGAATATAGGAGCGAATGGAGCCTACGTGACTTTTTGGTGCCAGCCAAGAATCCCTCTGTTTAAACATCTTGTTTATACTCTTAAAGAGACTTTTCACACGCTGATTCTGCCTCTTAGGGCAAGATAAAGTGCCGTAGCATCTGAAACTTCTCGGCAGGATAAAGCATTCCTGGAACCTAACCTGCCTGTTACGTTATGCTCTAGAACAACTATTGTAATAATTAACTATGTTTATTATAATACGAACACCAGACTATTAAATTGTCCAATAACACAAGTTATATATACAGGTAAAATTTCAACTTGTGTGTGAACTTCCGGACACAAAACTCACACTCGGATCCAAACTCGAGGTCGAGAAGCAACTGATTTTTGGGTCACATTTTCAACCGCAGCGAGAAGGAAGAAGAAAGAAAAAAGAGACAAAATAATCATTCGTTTTTCTAATTTATATCGCGACGAATTGTGCGACATTTCATTCCTAGAACCGATGCAACGTTTTGAAACGCAAAGTTTTCCATTTATGCGGAAGAAAATTAGTACTGCCTTCAGCAACCCTCGTCGCGCCCTCTTCCAATTTCGAGGCCATCGAGTTCTCCGCGATAAACCGCGACAAAATAAACGGGCAGGAAAGAGAACGACGCAGACATCGGACCAGTTTGTCGAATACCGAAGGGCCACAATTTTTCCCCGTTGACGGTTTCGTTAATAAAGTTCTCGAGTGCTGGCTCGGGCGTTTGCCGCGGGATTGCAATCTTTCGGCGTCGAGTTAAGGGGTTGAAGTTTCGGGAAACCAGGTCGAGGATGGAGCCCGCGAGATTGCTAAACAACAACGGTGTCGAGTACGGTGTTAGTGTTGTCAATTTAGGGAGACTAGAAGCGCGAACGTTGTTGCTTGTTTCCTTTTCGTTTTCGTTTTCTTCTTGGACACTTTCTTGTTAACCTTCGAAGAACCTTCGTACTTCATATTTTATCACTGAAAGTGATTTTGGCGAGGGTAATCCAGAAAACCGGGCCTTCAGGTGCAACGAAAATTAGCGATTGGTTGATTTAGGTCACGTGATTCGTGAGAGGGCGTGGGATAGACCTCGAGTAGGAATGGCGTTGTCTGGCAAATTTTATGACAAAATGTCGTCTTCATTTCTTAGTCAGAACAGCTTGCTTCTAAGCCTTTCTGGGCCAATTTTTTATTTATGTGTATTCTCTGAGAAAATGTCAATTGTTACGGAGAAAAATAATATTAGTGATAAGATAATAAAAAGAGGTTGTACGTGAGTCGATCATAACCCATCGAGGATTCTACGCGATCTGTTGTGTCGATACTTCGAGGGTTAATTGATCAAGTAAAAAGTAATGATTTTGTTGATGTATTAACAGTAATTATAAAATAAATATAAATATATGTAGAAAAGAAAACAAAAAGATTCTTAGACACTTTCATAAATCTAATCTAAACCTAGACTTTCTTAACCTTCAAGTTGTATCGTGAGTTTTACAGTATTATACGTATATTATATTTAAAATATTAATAAAAGGATTATTAATAAAACACACATATTTTTTGGATAGTGGAGTTTCTTGGTAAATGAATAATAATCAGGTTTTATAAGAATATATATATAAGTGTCTTGTAAGTATCCTACGATGAAAAAATTGGAGATATTTTCAAAGTATTTTAAATATTTCGAATATACTGCTTTCGTGTATGCCACGCAGCAGCTGCAAAAAAGCAAAAATACCTTCTGCCTAGGAGGAAAGAAGAAATCGATCGCATGCCAAGGATCGAGACATCTAAATCACAAATTCTTTCTCAGAATCTACGGAAAAATTTTTGATCTTCGAAAGAACAAATATCGCGAAACTACCAACGCAAGAAACCAAAGCCAAAGATAGCAAAGCTTAACCTCATTCAAGGCTCTTAAAGCCTTACTTTATTAAACCAGCTTCTTCGTGAAGAAAAAGAACCGTCTATGTCGTCAGTGATTAATAAGAAACAATTTCTTTCAGAACAAACAAAAATTTAGGACGATGCAAATAAAACCATCTTTCTATAAAATTATCTCTCGTGAAATTTGCCATCCTCTCACCCCCTTCCCCTAAGATAACAGACTTAACCTCACTTATTTCTAAAGTGTAACTTTATTAAACTATCTTCTTTACAAAACCGAAAAAACCGTGTTATTAGGAAACCATTTTTCTCGGAATCTATAAAACGATTCGACCTAGGAAGAGTCAAATAATCTAAATCACCTATAAACTAACTCTTGCAAAACTCGTCAACAGAAATTTTCAAAGATGACAAAGATCAACCTGATCTTAAAGCCTAAATTTACAAAACCATCTCCTTTACACAAAGAAACGTGTATGTATAATTAATGGTTGATAAAAACACCACTTTTTCAGAATCTACAAAGAAATTCAAAAACAAATAGCGTGATCTGTAAAACTGTCTCTAGCAAAATTCCTCGTTAGAAACCTCCAAAGATAGCAGAGCTTAACCTCATTGCTTCTAACGACTTAATTACTAACTTTGTTGTCCCACCTTCTTTACTAAACCTAACCTAAACGCGTGTGTGTAATTAATGGTTAGTAAGAAACAATTTTTCTCAGACTCAATTGCAGAATCTCTTGCAAAACCGAAAAGAAATGACACGCAACTGATGATTAACAAGGAGCCATTTTTCTCAAAGTTCGGACAGAGCCGAATAACATCATCCACCATCTTCAAAAACGAGGAAAGATAGCGAGAAGCAATCTCTGTGGACAGAAACCGTAGAGCTTGACCGAGGCTTTACTGAACCAACTTCCTATTAACCAATCACCTCATCAACCTATTCCTCCTTCCCCATTCTTTAATAACGTTTCACCGTCGATCGTTCATGCAAATACCACCGGACCCATTGAATTTCTAATGTCCGTTCCCACGATACTTGCCCCCGTACAAATTTAAATGACCACTCTCTCTCTCTTTCTCTCTCTGACATCCCTACAGGCGCGGTCTTCCCCGTGCCATTTCGCCATTTTCGTCTCGAACACGCATACCTTTCCTTTCCTTTCCTTTCCTTTCCTTTCCTTTCCTTTTCTTTCGTTCGTTCGTTCGTTCGTTCGTTCGTTCGTTCGTTCGTTCGTTCGTTCGTTCGTTGTTGAACCCGACACGACGAGGAAGGGAAGGTTGGCCTGGCCGCGTTTGCTCGACCAGAACGAATTCGAAGCGTTAACGGAAGCCGATTCGAGGCTAACGAGCAGACGATCCAATTATAGAATTTTCATTCGGACACATTCGCCCGATGGCCAGCTTTTGTACTGTCGGGTTAAAGCGAACCCTATTCGCTGCAGAGCAAGGGAAAAAGGAGGGAGGGAGGGAGAGAGGGAGAGAGAGGAGGGGGAAAAGCGAAAGAGAAAGAGGAGCAGTATTAAACGCGCCGCGGGATTTAGCCGGTCGATTTCCGCGGCCCCGGCTGCAAAGTGCCCCGGCGCGAAAAATTACGCCGCGACAATTATCGCCGCGCCGGCCCGTTATCGGCCGTGCTCCGTCCTCGCGACAAGGAAATCGCTCGGCGACCGTGATATCCCGCTTTTACCCCTTTCGCTGCTGTAAACGTTTCCACGATTCTCCGACCCCGGCTGAAACGGGAGCTCGAATTTTCGCTGTTTCTCTCTTTCTCTCCGTTGCGCTTCTTTCCGTCTTCGTACATCAACGTTTGAAGCGTGGTGCAGCGACAATTTCTTTAAAAATTATTCTCGTCGGAACTTGAACCTGTCGTGCTTCACATTCAATCGTATTTAATTACATTTAACAAGCAAGTTGTGTTTAGTGCTCAAATATAACTGTTGATATTGGATATAGCTATTTGAACTTTAATTGCAATTGCAATAGAAGTCTGTTTTATTCAAGAAGTAAAAGCACTTTTAAACGGTATTTCATGGAATTCACGTATTAATTGGATGTTAATTATGTTAATTATTTCATTAATACGATTATCTAATCTTCATTTTTTATTAATTCATCATATTAATTTTGAATTGTCAATTTGATACTGACATTTTGTAGATGTAATTTGATTATTTCCATATATATAGTATAACTATTACGTTTAATTTCCAATTAAAAGATTTATTATTTATATTATATTCATTTCTTTAATTACTTTTTTAACTTTAATAAATTTTTACGTATAAATAAAGAAATTAATTTGGAAAAAACAGGAATGCTAAGAAATAAAGATTATTTTTTTAACATAATCGCGACTCTTCTTTTACAGAAGAAACAAATAAATTCGGTAGCTCGATGATTTCTTTCCTTTGCTTAAATTTTCTATGAAAATTTTTCTGAAACGACAGAGAATGGATTGTTACTTTTCTATCGCTCGAATAAGAAGTGGAAAGATATAACGAAAGAGAGCGATACACGCACGAGTCGTTGAGCGATCTGCTGTAAGGATGAAGAGGAGAAAAGGAAAAAGAGAACGTTTCGTCTGGATTCGTTAATAAGGCTTCCCGGCTGGTTTGTGTCTATGAAAGTGTTCTAGAATGTCCACCGCTGATCTCATATTTCGTTTCTGCTGAAATTTCTCGCGCAACTCTTTCGCATCATGTAAAAACTTCGCATCAGAATATTTCGGAAATAAATGTAAATTTTGTTACAATTTTCGAAGCAGTGTGTCGCAACTTAATTTCGTTTTAAAATTGTTGCCGGACCAACAACTAAGAGTTCTGTCTTAGGAAAAAAAAAAAAAAAAAAATGAGAGGAAAGACATAAAAAATAAAAGCTTCGACATACAACGACACGACACGACAAAATTTCGAAATAAAATATCGAAATATCGAGGGTCATTGTGAAAAATTCTATTGTACTTTTGAAACCGTAGATGTGTATTGTAACTTGCACTTAACGTCGTCTGAAAAATATCGCATCATTAATCTACCACCGTGACTGAATCGACGTGTTAATGAACAAAGGATTTCACGCACGAATAAAATTAACGCAGAAACGCGGAATTACAAAACCTCAAAAAATACAATAACTCGCCGCCTGTTGTAAAATTTCAAAATAACGCACAAAGGATATATACGCGATATTCGAAGAGCAAATGAAATTTCATTCTTCGAGAAAGTAATTAGACACGATGGCCGATTAAACAATTGGACAAAATTCTGTCGCACGTTTGAAATACGTGTTGCAACTTGGACTCGATTCTGGTTCCAAAAACGCCACGTCTGTGATTTACCATTGTGCTCGAATCGATCAACATGCATTTACGTCTGGCGCGTCGTGCCGCGGAGAACGTGACTGGTCCGCCTCGAGCGTGGAATCACGTTGCAAACGTGACTCCGTCTAATCTGAAGGATATTTTCCGCGGAACCTGCCGCCGGAAGAAGAGCGGGAGTGGCGAAGCCCGCAGGATCAGGCATCGTGCTATATTCAATTTGCATTTAAATATCCACTCGGATGTATTCTCGAGCGAGAGAAAATGATACAGCTCACGTAGTTTGGTTGGACACGACAGCAAAAACACAGGAATGTCCGATGTAGAATGAGCGCACTCATGTGTGTGTGTCTACGAACGAGAGTCGAAGCAATCTCGATAAATGCTCGAGCGTAGAAACAACGTGTATTTAATAATTTATAGGATGTTGTTGCACGTTGCATGCAACTGGGATCAAGGGATGGATTTTTAATCCTCGCAGGATGTTAAAATTTTCATCTACAGAAAGAATTGTTAGTTGATTATATAGCACACGCATTGACTTTGGCATTTATACGACTCGTAGCGGCCCTACGATTCCTCGACTACGAGTTTCGAACACTCGACTTGCACAAGCCGCAAGTGGCTGCGCGCCTAGCGTCGAGGTCCTACCGATCTCCGATGTTAAGCAAGCAGCATGCGGAACCCCGCTAGGGGAGGGGTGACCGGGCCCAGCCCTAGCGGGGGTAGTTATAACAAGCGTCTGGGGTAAGGAGTCGCTGCCATCAGAGCCCCACTGATGAGTTTAGGCAGTGACTCCCGAGACGAAACGCAATCGCCTTTCTTCTCATTCCTCTTCTTTACAGATTTCCTCCTAAAGACTCTTGACAACTGTCACGTTGTTTGTGATATTACGTGGACGAAGCAATAATAGTTGGAAAGTAAAATTCTCTCTTGAGATCAAAATATCTGAGATTCTCTCTTAAGAATGAAACGTGCGACGCTTGTAACGACGATGAGCCTTCGTTGAGTGAGAATTCGTGCATTCCAAACGACCTCGAACGATTTCTTCGAACGAGTAATCTTCAGGTCCACTGTTGGAGTGGATCACAAGCCTACCATCGTAAATCTATAAACTATTTCCAACGACTTTCGCAAAGTGCGACGCTTGTTACTTTTACAGAAATATCTGCGACATATATATGGAAATATATTGCCGTACAAATATTTGTCGTCGGAATAGAATTTAACGAAATATAGAAACAAAATAGAAATAAAATACAAATATTCATTCGTTTTATACTGTTTTCTATTTTAAGAACAGAGACTGCAAATAAACTAAAATACAGCTATTTTTTACGACCGACGAGAGGGTCAATAAATTATTGGTAAAATACGTTCTCTGATAGTTTTGCTGGAAACTATATATTTTTAACACAACTTCTCAAAAGCGTAAAAGCAAAAGAGAAAGGAGAAGGGAAATTCGCGCCCGGGAAATTCTCCAAAACTTGGAAATCAAAGATTCGCCGCGTTAATTCGTCCAACTAACGTTAAAAAAAAAAAAAGAAAGTTTGCAATCGAGAATTCGATTGCGTTCGACAAATGGGATCGACAAAGGAACGGGGTTAAAGCGAAATAAAAATTTCTCGAGTGCTAGCCGCGAGACCTGCGAAATTTGGACGGAGAGTGGAAACAGCGACGGTGTGTAATTGGAATCGATTTCCAGGTGCCGAGGGGAGCCACGTGGCTTTCCGATTGGCGAGCCGATCCGACGATGTGAACGAATCCACTTGCGAAACACGCGGCGATAGAACCGTCTTCGGTTCCGAGGATTAACTCTTCGAACTCTCCTTGCTAATTTCATAAAGCGAGAGAGGGTGCGAGGCTCGCTACGTAAATGGAAATAGCTAGTGGTCCGTCGGGGTAATTTTACCACCTCCGCAGCCCCCTCCGTGCAACGCTGATGAATTTCTAGCTTAATGCTCTCGTAAACCGGGCAAGAGAAGCTTCCTAGAGGCGCGCCCCTCCGCGTTGTCGTTGTGCATCGTCTTGTCTCTTCGTTTTTAGCGCGATATCGGCGAAAACGTCAAAGCGAATTCTCATTTGACCGTCACCGCGGATAATTGGAAAAGTTCGCTGAATTTTTACGATCGCTTCATTCGTTCCTCGGACTGTCCAAAGACGGGCCAAGTTTGAATACTTTGTCGTAATGCAATTACCGAGCGAAAAGTTCCAACTTTTTCTTTTTTTTTCTTTTTTTCGGGACTTTCGTATAATTACGACTCTTGCGTTTCGAGAGATCGATCTTCCTTTTCACGCGTTTCAGATCGTCTGGAGAAACAGGCGAAGTTTGCGAATTTTTTTTTACGTTGAAATTTGACAAAATAGCGACGTTAATTTCGAGAGATTTTATTCCGTCTTTATTCCGAGCTTTTCCGTAAATAAACACCAAGCTTCAATTTTTTTCTTTTTTTTTTTTTTTGGTACGTGTAAATGTAACTTTCAATTTTGTACATCTTAATTTCAAATAGGGCAGCTAACGACAAATGGCGTGACAAATAAATAAGCTTTATTGCGCCGTTACTTATCATTAACGCCGCGCAAATATTTGAGTGTAAATGTTCGGCGAAATTACAAACAGAGGATTAAATATTGCGAGAGCCATTTTAATTGGAAGCGCCGTTCTTTACAATAATTTTGATTACATGAAGCGTGATCCAAAAGAACCAAACAAAATGCACTTTGTTTAAAACTGAAACTTTACGATCGTATAAATTTAATTCCTAATGAGCGAAGGAACGTATGGACCTGGACTATATCCAGGCTGTGGAAAAAGTGTTGATACGATACATTCAACCCTCTTGCAAAGTCACAACTTCAAATCGACTGAATTCACTTTGTGGCTCATATTTTAAGGCGTTCGAGCTTAAGAAATAAATATATTGCGTGTTATACATATTATAAATATATCATAAATTAATATAATTTAATTTATTCAAATGATGATACGAGTAAATTAATATAATAGAAACATTATTTATACAAATTGATTACCTTACAGTGTAACAGTCACTTTTATTCTCTCCACAGATATTTGCATTTATTTCTATCTTTAAAATAGAAAATTTTATCTAAACGAGACACTTTCTCAGGGGGAAACGAACAAAGAACGCGTGTTATAAAGGAGATATTTCCAAATACGACGAACGTTCTCGTAACGAACAAATCGGTTACTCCCACCGAAGATTTTACAATGAATTATCCGCAATATTTATGTGCAGGTTACGTCGCGTTAAACCGTGGATTTGAAAATTCGCGGACGCACGCCGTGGAATTTTTAATCCCACGGGGGAAAGGGAGGGGGGGGGCGTGTCAGACCGTGCGCGGAGCCATTTTACTCGAATCGGTACACGCCATTTTGTTTCACGTTTTCCCCCCGATTAATTTGAATTTCAGCCAATTTATCTTCCGGCCGAGAGAACGAAACGCAACGCGCCCTGACAAATAATTCACGATCGGCCGGCGTGATTGCCCCTCCCGTAATCGCCGGGACGGTTTAAATATCGATTCCATTTTTATAGATTATTGCGTTTGCCGAACGTTTTATCTCGGATTATGCGCCACCCTCGATTTATGCCACCGTCCCGAGGAATAACACAAATTGCGAAAGGTTTAATCGCCGATGTTAATCTCTTGCTCGAGCGATACGCGCACTCGATAACCGCGATTCGTCCGCGAGAAGGTCCGGAGCCGGAGATTGATCGGCATGCGGGAGGATTTTTCGAATCGCGCGCTCTGAACCGAGAGCCTGACGGTAAGTTGCAAAATGTAGCGTCGTAACTCCCCCCTCCCCCCTGTGCAATTGAATTTTCGTATTTCTTTAACGAGGATATTAAAAACGAATCGTTCATCAAACAACAGTTGCGAATTCAACTTTTTAAACAGGTACTTTAAATAAATAAATGACGAATTCGTTACGAACTTTATACGTTGAGCAAAAATTAACACGAATGAGACTTTCGAGCGATGAGAGATTTGTTAAATATTTATCACGAAATAAACGAATTTATTAAATATTTCTTTGATACCGTAGGATCGCGCGCAGTGCGAGACAGTGAAAATAATAATAAATCTGCAATCTACGCAACAATGGGATGGAAGCAACCATAACGTACTATCATTTCGCAATGAACGATCGTTAAATTAATCGCGATATTCGATTACAACGATTTTGATCACTTCCCCTATTCATCGATCGGTAATTATTCACCGATTGTTTGATAATCAGCAGTCACGATTAATATCCCGATTCCACGTGAATCATAATCGCCGATCATTAATCAGATTACGTTTCGCTCGACACTGTGCCCAATCTGTTAGCCAGCAACGTTCTTCGCTGGGGTTAACTTGCCCCCGAGGGTTGATCTACAAACTTCAGGCCAATCTCCCGTAAACTCGCCAAGTTTCGCCGCAGGTCCGCAGCTGTTCGCTGCTCGCGTGTAAACAGACAATCGCGGCGATGGACATGGATTCACGGTTCTCGACGGAGTACCGTGGAGCCGCTTTGGGACGCGAGGGACCACACGAGTCTCTCTCTCTCTCTCTCTCTCTCGATTCGACGCCGCGCGAACCTCCGCGCGAGCGTCGCGAGCGTGTGTCGAGCGGTCAGCCGGTTAGTCGCTCGCGCGGCCGACCGTGAAATTATCCTGCGAACCCCATACCCTGGCCACCGGAGTGCTCGCAGTGGAAACACGCTCTCGACCAGGGGCGGATTTATCTTGGCGCTAATAACGCCGTAAGCGTTGGGCCCTCGAACGAAGCTGTGCGGGTCCCCGAAAGTGGGATCGATGAACGATCGTCGGAATCACAGAATTGAAGCACGAGGATCGAAGTATTTTTAACAATTTTTAACATTCTTTAACAACTTTTAACTTTTCGTTGAAAGGGAACCGTTTACGTGTTGTTCTAAAAAACGGTAGACCCATCCACGAGCAACAAGTATGAAGCTAAATCAAAGAAACGACGCCTCAAAGAGGAGAAAGTTTATTTAGTCATTCTACGAAAAGTTATCTCTGAACGTTTGAAAATGTTGCCGTTGTCGATCTATGAAATTATATTTCTGATCTATGAAAAGATTATGAATCGATAGTTGTTGCATAATCTCGTGAAAATGCCTGTCAAGGATCAACAACGAGAAAGTATTCATCGATAAAGGATTGAAACGATAAAATGTGCGAGAAATATTTTGTAAAATAGTACTACGCGCGTCTAAAATTTTGCAACAGAAATTTCCTAAAATTAATTATTATCCGCTTCGAAGATACATTTTGAAATGTGTTCAAAATCCAGTTCTGTATAAAGCAACGCACTTTCTTATCTATAGTTTCTCTTCCCATTTTCAAATTTGCATAAAAATCTAATTGTCAACTTCAGGCCCGACGAAGGGTTAGATCCGCTACTGTTCCAGGCTCGTGAGCACCCCCCTCCCCTGTACCCTCGAGCTTTTATCCCATGGCGGAACGATTACAGCGATCGGTTGCAGCGATACGCGTTCACGCCACCATACTTTCGCTCTAACCGCCTATGATCGGGTAATTATTCGAGCGCCGCGTGCGCGGTGTCCGGCAAATTGTGATGCAAATGACGGGAAAGGGATTGGGGGGGGGGGAGGTGTAGTCGCGGTACGGTGGATCTGTAATATCGAACAAAAGCGGCGGATTTATTGGATGTTGGTGTATAAAATGTTTTACTCGTTGTTGTTACGGTTTAGAATACGCCGGAAGGTGACGTCTGTTGTCAAGTGCTGATGGATGATTAATTAATCGCTGCCTCGCGCCCGAAATATTTTGTACCCGGCACATGGTTACGGGATAATGCACGGTCAGGTTCAATGATGTTTCGTTGCAGAATGGGGTTATTAAGTCGTGGACTTATAATGACGTAGAGGTTTGGATTCAATGCCGAAATAAATCGAATAAATTGTAAATAAATCGGAGAACCAATTAGGAAAATGTTTGTGAAACGCAGGCTTCTGTTTGTTTGTTTGAGAAAAGATCGGATGGAGAATGATCGAGAGATCGAATTTGATGAAAGATCAAATCAAGGACGAATCGCTTTGGCTTTAGAGAGTCGTATTAATTATTATTTTATTTATCTTGCCGACTATAATTAATCCATAAGCTTCCAGTGGATGGAATATTAGAGCAAATATAATGAACCATATCTGCCTTAGAGACACGGAATAGAACGAATCGTTTTTGCTTTCAGTGATCGTATTTATTCATAAAACACGCACATACTAACTACCACAGATGTAAAATTCGTTGTCATTCCAATTTTCTTGTTACCGTAAGACAGTGTAATTTCATTCTCAGTTGTAATATTTGCAATATTATTATCTTATTATCACTGAAAGTGATTTTAGCGGGGCCTCTTCGGGTACAACGCTGATGCAACGAAAATTAGCGATTGGTTGATTTCGGTCACGTGATTTGCGAGGGGGCGTGACTGAGCGATCGCGCCTGTAATTTGTTTTGTTTCGATTCAAATGTTTGCATATCGTCTTCGTTTCCTAGTAGACGAATCGTACTGGGGTAGTTTTTCATTCTATCTCTGGCTACTAATCGATAGTAAAATAGAATAAATCGTTTCCTTTTCGGGGAGGTATTCGTATTTAACACGATTCGAAATCAGAATCCATCGATTGTTCTTGCTGCAAGAAAAGCATAATTACGTTAATTTTATTATTATCATCTTGTGATCATCACGAAACCGCAGAAATCGGATAAATAATAAATCGTTTTGACTTTGGGAGGGTTGTGTTTATTTCACGTTTCAAACGAGCAAGAATTGTTGCTTGAAAATGGAGATCAAAGCTGATGACGAGCTACGTGACGTGGCTGAGCCAGCTCGTTCGCTCGGTTTCGATGGAAATGCAGCTCATTTGTTTACGAATCGCGTTGCGACGCATGGAGAGTCGATCGGTGATATTTACTTGTCCCGCGGACGTTCTTGCGCGGCAAACGTTATCGGCCGCATTAGTAACCGCGCGTTGTAATATTGGTAATTGATGAGCCAGTGTGCACATCGCTGTAACGCGGAAATGACGGACGTCCGAGGATATTGAATTGCCCGAATAGTTGGAATTATAGAATACGCGCACGATAGAATTGTCTCGGTTGCGGATTGATTTATACACCCGATCCGTTGTCCGCCGCGTTCCGACGCTAGCCTCGAAGTTGTCACAACCTTTTGTCGAGAGAACGACAGTGAATTGTACCATTCATAGGGAAATTGGGGACAACAGAAAACTTGAAGTGGCGTGCGCTCCAGTTTAAATTGAATTCTCTTATAACAATTGTTGTAATATCATGAGTTTAGAAGAGGACTCGCGAGCATTTGTGTTCATATTGGTCATTCGAGTACTATCAACATTTACATTATCCAGACAGTGACGAGTGAGTGGAAGTTTAAGAAACACGTGGAGAGAAAATGTATTATCTTTTTAGAAAAAAAATTATACTTGTAATACACAACCGTTGTAAATTCTTTCTGTTTTCTTTCATCGTTGTATATTTTTCGTACTATCACTGAAAGTGATTTTAGCGGGAGGTAACCTAGAAAATCTGGCCTCTTCAGGTGCAACGCTGATGCAACGAAAATTAGCGATTGGTTGATTTGGGTCACGTGACTCGCGAGGGGGCGTGGACCTCGAGTAGAAGTGGCGTTGTCTGGTACTGAGCGATCGCGCCTGTAATTTTATGGCAAAAAGGTCATAAAGGAAACTATATTTGTACCAAAAAGCAATCGACGTGATTTTCTTTTATTCCGAGTCATGAAAAGTGAGTGATAATTCCATCAGTCTCATCGATAAATAATTATGTATTAATAATATATGTATACTTTAATAATATTTATTAACATACACGTACAGTTTAATAATTAATGAACTTTGTAATTAAGCTTCTTGCTGGAAACACGCGGAACGTGAGAAAAAAAATTCCGCGCGGTGGAAATTCAAGCCCCGGCGGCTGTATCAAGTACCAAAATACTTTTCGAAAAGCCTATATGGCCCGCTCGTCGCTGGAAAAACGATACGAGAGCAAACCACCACTCAACAAAGAGCTTCTCGCCTCCCCCGTCACGTGTTCGCTTCCCATTAAACGGACTTTCCGTGCAGATCGCAAAGCTATTAGAGCGATCCGTTGTTCAGGTTCGATGGAGTTCGATCCGCCGATGTGTGCAGACACACGTGATGTATAGACGCGGTATACAACCGGCAGATGGACGACTGCTGGCGACCATTTCCGGCGCCCGCGCGTAACGTGTGTGCCCGCGGCCGCCGACACAGAAACCGTGAAGTCGCGAAGCAAAAGTAGAAGGGAACGAGCCAAGCAGCCGAAAAAAAGAAAAAGTTGCAACACCATAATCGTTTCTGACGAAAGCGATATGAGTTAATCATGATATTATTGTTATGTTAAACGTATTAATATTTGTTAAATCTTTGTGTCACTAGATGGCTTACGATGCATCGCAACATGCGAGAGAGGAGAAAAAGGAATATTTTGAACTACCGATGTTTTCGGAGAGACGTTGTTGATAAAAGTTATTGATATCGACACTGAGGCCTTGCAATGTGACCTTGAGATCTTCGAGAGCCTTCCATCTACAAAAAAATCATTATTGCCATGTTACGGCCTACACAGAACTCATTTGGGTTAGGTTATCGAGTAAAACCTTCCTCGCGTGAATACATATTAACATTTTTGTTCTCTGTTATATCGTTTGTTTTTATTTATTTTACATTTATTTTGTGATCTAACGCTAAGCTTGATTTCAATTCAACTTCGAAATTATTCGACATTAAGGTAGTCGAAAAATAGAGATTCACGTTTAATTGTTTTATGGCAGTTTTAGTTAAACAAACACATTTTTTCGACCGTCTTTGAAAATAAGCACATTACGAATGCCTCGTGTGCTTTTGGAGAATTTTAGATTGCAAAAGTCCTTTGGAATTTAAATGCAGTCTTTCTTGTTCCAGATGTGTGACGCGTTGGAAATGAGAAGCATGTTCCAGTACCTGCTGACTCGGCGAGGTTACAGGAAACAAGTAAGCGAGATTTAATATTCCCACGGATTTCGTGGGAATCTCTGCGTTCGCTGCCGTAAAATACGAGTTTCTACGAATTTTGAGATCTCGGCCGACAATGCTAGATTCTGTCGTAATTTCTTCTGGCCAAATTCAATTAGGTTTTCCGCTTTGGCACCGAAAGGTTAAAGCTGGCGTGAAAGTATACTTTGAGCAATTGGTAATGAAACGAAGCTTCTGTTGAATCGCATGAATTACAAACTAATAAAATTGAAAGAATATAGCACAAGGTGTAAACTTTCTATCTGCTTCATAGACCAAGAACAATTTTCTTTTCCCATAGTATGAATCTCAGAATTTACAGTTCAAATTCTCGAATAATTTCGAAACAATCCTGAGACAATCTAAGAAACCTTCACTTCGAACGAGAAACAGTTAAAAGTCACTAGATCTACTTTGAAAACCACGCAAACGATATTTTAAAGAATGAAAAAGAATTTCAACGAGCAATTTAAAGTTTACAAAATTGTCGAGACATCGTGTGCGATGAATCAGGTGCAACAAAGAAATTATACTTTACTTTCAAACTAACAATGTCATCAAAAATCGCTTAATCAGAGTTGAAAGTGATTTAAAAAAAGAAAAAATCAAACGCGCGATATGCCAATGAAAGTTGGAAATCGTTTAGAATTCCGGACGCTCGACACGTACACAATCGAGTGGTGTAATTACTCTGGGACGCGTAGGCTGATCCGCGATATTAATCCGATAATTCAATATCGTATACATAGGCGATAGAACGATAAGCAACAGCGGGCAATGGGGAAAGATAGCGAAACGCGTGTTGCGATACAACCAATTGGATCCGGCTAATGGGCCAATTCGAACCACCATCCACCGGTTCGGTGAATGATGTTTCGAAACTTGATTATAAAGCTCGCTGGAGACTGCCACGTTCCTAACATCCATCATCGTGCTGGAAACGAGATTCGTTGCGATACCACAGCGAGGGTTAGCTGAAACAGGTGGCGGGGGGCGGGGGTTGGTGGTGGAAAGAAATCGGCGGATGTTGTTTCGGTGAACGCGACGCGCCTTGTGTCATTTGATTAAAATCAAAAATTAAAAGAGCGTATCTGCAATTTTCGTTTAAATCGAGTCATTTCTGCCGAACAAAGCGGAGAGCACGAACCGTACCAATGACGACGGAAAATCGTCGATAATCTAAACTGACTGCAATGATCGTAAGAAAAAATTGTGTTTGAATCGCTTAGAAGCGCAAGCTCGAACGTGCGAGATTGAGCAATGAGGGAAAGTTTTCAAAATCGATCTCGACATTTTGTTTTGCGAGAATTAAGCACAGGAATTGTTCTTAATAAATAAATTATTAACTTTTATTAAATGCATGAAATTTTAATAAATGTTAAACTTGATAACAAGCATCATCTAAGAAAAAGAAAATAAATGTCGTTCATTGTGTCGGTGAGCGGAGTAAATTGAAACGCAGAAAAGAACGACATTCGCAGATGTTACTCTCTAACGTTCACTTTGTGGTTTCGCTTTGTAGTTTATTTATGCAATCTTGTTGCAGTAAATGAATGAAAACAAGTCCTTTGTTAAAGTACTAATTACGCGCCAAGGCAGTGGGACTGGCGATGGCTCGAGGGAAAGAAAGAGTCAGAGGGAACGAAACGCGAAAGATCGTTTTGTAAAATCGTTTACGTTAAGACATTCCCCGGGGATATAACCATAAATAAAAACCAACGGTGTTCTCGACTTTGACGGATGGCTTGTATAAATCGGTTATAAGTGCGGAATACAGTTATCCCGCCAGTGACATTAATCTTAAAAAGTCGATTTATAATCCCGCAACTTAATTCCCTTACGATGCATCTATACATCGTACGATTCATTTAACAAATCGAAGGACCGACCGTATCTCTCGGCGCGATGATTATACCTTTTTACGTTTTAAACGCTGCTTTTTACTCGGGAATAATATTTTCCGAAACATTCCAACAACTCCGACATAGGAGGGGGAGCGCAAACGCAGCTCTAAAATGTGTATTTAATTAAATTGTATAATTTTATAACAACAGCGTTTTGTAATTTGGAATAACCGTGGAGTTTATTTAATAAATTGAAGACAAACCACGTTTGCGTTTGCGTTTATCGACGTTCACTTGTAGCAGAATAAATATTTCGTCGATATTGCTACAACCCCTCAAAATTCAACTCTAGAATCACATTATCGCTCATTTCGTTTTATCGTTCATTTACTATAAATACAAATATCGGTCCAAATATCAGCTCAAAATATAAATATTTGTCAAATATCTGTACCTTTTTGTTGCAACAAAATTGCATTATGCCAAAGGCTCGAATCGATCGGTGATAATTTTTAAAACGACACTATATACGTTTCTTCCCATAAAGTTTCGTTGACACAACATTCTGTTCGTAGCTCGTTCGTTCGATTAAATTCTTAACCACTCGATACGTTTTCGTCGTTACGTCCCTTTACAAAATTTAGCAAACTTGGCAACACTGCGACAAATTGTTTCTTGCTCTTTAAAGATTCAATCCAGCCGCCAACCAGATGTAAAATAATAATATTAGACACAATTTAATTCCAACATTCGTGTCATTGTTGCATCGCCGACTGTTTTCGCGTGATCTCGCCGTTAACGAGAGAGAACAAAAAGGAAAAGGAGGAAAAAGAAGAAGAAAAATGGGACGCGCGGATCGAACAGGAAGGCCGGGGAGCGGAATCGAAGCCGAGTTCGCTACTACGCTGCATTGTGCTCGCCGGATACCAGACTCGTACGAGTGACTCGCACACGCGATTTTGCGTAAAGCGCGAATACCCGTGTACACGCGACAAACGAATATAACGAATACCGATGCACGGGCGATGAGCGCGCGTGTGTGCGTGCTCGCGCCCATTAATCTGAGAACAGTTCATTGGAAAATGATCGCGCGCCACGCCGTTTATACGCCAGCGTCGTATTATGCCCGCGCCTGCGATTAATCGCGGCTCACCGCTCCCGACACGAGGCGGGGGGGGGGGGGAGAAATATCGTAAGAGCGTGACCTTTGCCGGTGTTTCCGGAAAATGGCCTATCGCCGTTCAATGGGGATACGCGGTTTATCGAAGCGACTGCCACGTGACCGATCGGTTTCACCGATCGAGGTGTAACTCCGACTTGTGTGTGGTTCATTGACGCGAGAAAACCAAGGATTTTTCTAACCCTTAGCGCGTTCGCTGTACAACAAATAAATGAGTTTCTTGACACACTAACGGTGTGAAATAAATGAGATCCTCAAAAATTCAAAAGTTATTAAAAGTTAAAAATTTTTAAGTTATCTGAGAATGAAAATATCTGTAACTAGGGATAACGCGTTCAGTATCCGGGCTTTGAGCAATAAATAAATAAGTTCTTTAACACGTGAAACGCCACTGATCGACAGTGTAAAATAAAAGAAACGATATCCCGATACTAAAAATCAAAATTTTAAGATTACTTAAGAATGAAAATGTAGAGATCCTAGCAAAGAGAGAAATTACCAAAAATTTAAAAGTTTAATATTAAACGAGAAGCACGAAGCGAATGAAGAATGCATTCGTGTTTACGTATAAACTTTTTTGATTTGTATTTATTTAGTGTGCAGTTAGTATGTTGTCCTCTTTGAATCTTGAAAACCGACAGTTTTATCATTGATTGTAAGATTGTTTGTAAAATATTCTATTCGAACCAAACACTCGAAGAGTTGGAAGAGCATGCTATGAATTTTATAAATTCAAAAAAATAGTACAATTTAATTAAAATCCAATAAGAAGGACTAATATCGTAATAACTAAATAAATGAAAACACGTAACACGTCACGTTTGCGGTTGAAGATTGTCACGTGAAGATCTTAAATTTTTCAATTTATATTTGTCACTATACCTCCACAACTCCATAATTCGATCAGTATCCGAAATAATTAAAAAACGTTAGTTGAATATCAGTATTTCGAGTATATGTAAATTACCGAAAGGTGTATGATTTTAATTAATTTTGCCGCGATATATCACGTTGCGTAATTTTTGATCGTGTAACATTAAATCTAGGAACGTCAATATCGAAACTGGAAATAAAAAAAGGAGAAAAAAAAAAAGGCTGCGTCTATACAGAGCGACACGTAGGACAAATATTCGGTACGTCAACGTGGAATAATCGAATTTCAGTTAAACCGTGCTACCATATTCACCAGCCACGATCCAGTACCTGACGAATACTAACGAAAATTAACACGAGCTAACAAAAGATAAATACTAACAAAACACGGCCATGAACGTGTTGGTGCATAATAAAACGCGATACAAGTATCAGCGCTATTAAAGTGAAATAATCCAATCTCACTTTAAATTGTACAACGTGTTCCTCGATGTTGGACGATTACTGAGAAATAGTTAATGAACTGCAAATTTGTGATTCGTTCTCTTGCCGCACGCCTGTAACCAGATTGCAGATATTTGCGTGCAACTTTATACTTTTTTCTTTATTATGGGAACACAATCGTAAAAATGGAAACGAGACAGAATTTTATTTGTTAAATATATCGATGTTTATATGCATTCGAAACGTTTCAGACGTTTTTTTGTTTCCTACGTGCATTTTTGCAGCTTTGGCCAATTTTTTAAAAATTCAAAAGTAAAACAAGTCTCTTCTCCTTGTTATATGCAAGATGTTAATCAAATTACGTAAAGAATTATTAACTAATAATTGGATCGTTGTCTTTCCTTTTGCTAAACCGTAAAATGTTGGTAAAATTAATTAAAATAAATTCGTCTCTAAATCCCAACTGAACTTCTCGACGTTAGTTACCACGGAAACTTATACGTCTTCCTTCCTTGTCGCACGTGTACTGTACTACCGTAAGTACAAATTAATTTACAACAAAGTATTATACTTTATACTTTGATAAAACCAGGCGGTAATATATACAGTTCGGTAATTGATATCTAGTTCTTGACCTTTTTGCGTCAGAAGTTAATTGAAAGTCTATTAGTTCTTCTCTCTTGTGATACAAAGAAAGTGTGAATTAAATTCTTCGATACTAGTTGGCAAAAAGGAGAAAGACCAGTCACTCTAAATGAACAAACAAATTCGCAATCCTACAAAACTACAAAAAAGTTAATCAAACTTCTCGATACGAAGAAAATTCAGTGACTTCAAATCCTCATTGTTAGTAACAACTTAGTAATAACAGTTCTCAAAAAACGATTTGGAAATTTTCAATTGAACTCTGAGACGGGGATGAACGGGCGGGATTGTTCGACGTGTTGTTTCGGCCCGGTTATAACGCGCGAAGGCGTGAAAAGGTTATGAAATTATTCAGGAAGGAGGGAGCAGGGAGGGATTGTGACATCGATTTTCCATCGACAGGTGGGCACGGGCGATAAAGCAACGGGGACCGATCGATATCCGGCGAGGAACAAAACGCGTGAGGCGCGCGTGACGGCCCGATCTCCCAGGCCTTTGGCGCCAAGTAATTTATTCCCGCGTGATAAATCACCGTGTAGCCTCGGCTGAAATTGCGCGTTAAACAATAGCCGTAGCCCGATAACTGTAACTGCGCGTTTGTCGAACTGGCTCGCATACAATTAGCGGCGATCGCGTGCGATTTTCCCTCGTTTTTCGTCGAAAAATTCGCAATTCCCCGACGTGTTATTCACTTCACGTGGATTCGTACCGCGACTGCGGGGGACGATTCACGCATCGCGAAGGAGGAACAAAGTTTGTTCGTTAAAAATTCCTCGGTTTTTTTGAAGAGAGAGTCGAGCTTGGAACTCTGAAGTGCATGGCAGAAAGGAGAGATTGTTCTGACAGTGCGAGAGTAGGCGAGGACCGTGGAATAAAAATTCTCTGCGAGTTTGAAAATATTCTTAGCCAGTTGGGAAAGCCACGGACGGGGACCGAGGTTCTGGCCTTTCAGGACCCGAGCGCGGGCCCTTTGGAATCCTAGAATTTATAATACGACGTATTGCTATTACTTGTTGTCCCATGCACCGCAAGAACAAGGCTTGGCCTTCGCAATTCCTGGCTTTTCTTATCGCGAGAACGACTTTCTCCCGAGACATCTGCTAGCCGCTACATATTTATCAAGTAGATTATTCGCGTCTGTCCAGCGTCTGGAATCAGTCAAACGCGAGTACAGTCGATAAACTTTCAAACACGATTTTCACTTTAACGAACAAATCATTCGTTCTTTCTTTTCGGTAGATTTTTACACGCAGCAGCATCACCTCCCAGTCGGTTGACAACGAGTCGCAGGACACCCTGTACATTGAATTACGTTGCACTCCTGGAACGACAGATTTTTACCTTATCTAATCGACACGTGGTTTCGTTTGTTGTACAAAATATCGTACAACATTGTAGCCTGTGATAGATGTAGTGTTCAACAATTGTATTATTGAAATTTATTTCATGTCATGTAATGTTATAAATACTTCAACTTTTTGAAATTTCATAAAATCGTAGAATCCAACGTTCATTTCATACAACAAGTACGAAACGAATGTGAGAATGACGAGAGTGAATGTTCATTTTGAAACGACGCGAGTCCACTTCCTTTTCCGTGGGAAAGGAGGAAGCATCGAGGCAATTATTGATAAATCTGTAATTATTTTCTCTCCGAAACAAAAGAGAGAAAGGGGAATGCATTTCCTTTAATCACATCCCCGTTGTAATTAGAAAATCGAGAAATATCCATCGGACGTTGAATTGAAAATTATTTAACTCGATAAACTTGGCGATAAACGCGCGATACCAGGTACCTGACGCGCGTGCGAGAAAATATACGCGCCAATATTTATCACAACTCTGATAATGAGTGTTTATTAACATCCACATGCATCGGACACGACGTCGCAACGTGAATATCCCATTTGAATATTCCATGGCCGCTGCTGACAGCTAAATTTACACGCAACCGAGTTTAATCATTTAAATAAAAATCCACGCATACAATGCAGCGCGCATACGTGAGCAGAAAAGAAAAAGTCCAAAATGTTACAAAATCAGAATGCAACAGTGTTGCTTCGATACAAAAAATATTATTACATTATTCATCGAATTTTTCCCCGGATGGATGCACTCTGCATTGCATCTGACAGGAGTATTCGTTGTTGTTGATTTAAAACGAAAAATCAGAATCGGTTATAGTCGAGAAGATCTCTTTTTCTGAGATATTCGAATCCAATCATTACAGTTCATCAGTGATGTCGTAATTGTCCATAAATGAACAATATAAATATAAATATTATAACATTGTAAATTATACCGTACTACAATCCATTCAACGATAAAAAATTAGAAGCTTGTAACATGCACAGTGTTGAAAAAGAAAAATAATTTTCTGAAATGATGAAATTATTTGATACAAAAGTACTCTTTTTTTTCAACTAAGAACGTCAGTTGATTCGAGCTTCAATTACTTCGTCATTAACATTAACTGGGACTATTGACAATTAACGTAAAATAGACGTAAAACTTTTCGTCGAATTAAGAAAAAAGAAGTAGAAAAATTTTATTTACGTCTCTAAAAAAAACATTCGTAAAATATTCAACAAAAATTATAATAAATTGACCATTTTGGTAAAAAAAAAATATCAATTTCTAACGTTAAAGAAATTGACTGAAAGGCAACTCTCTTGAATTTCCCACTAAACGTTTCAATTTTAATTTTAAACGGTTTCAACCACGATCGAAAGGTTTTTCAAAAGAGAACATTTCCACATCACCGTTCCTAGAGAACCGTCGTCGCGTGGCTCGACCAAAGAATCTTATCTATCTGTTCGAGTCGGCAATGTTTGTCCATCTTCTCTTTCTGTGCGGTGTTCCACGACATTTCTCGTTTCCTAACCGACCACGTGATCGTCGTCGTCGTCGTCTGTGTCCGACGAACCGATCGATGGAAAGGAGGAAACAGTCTTCTCCGATAGTTCCTTGCCCTCTGGTCGCCGCGATAAGGACCGATACAGCGAACGACAATGGCGGCGCTCTTGTCATCTTCGTGGATCGTACAGATCGGCATGAAAGGTGAAGAACGTTCCATCCGACCGACGCGAAGAATGTCGACTCACGTGATGCGAGTGAAATAAAAAATATTACTTGGATACGCAAGAAATATCGTTCCATTTTTCTGGATTTTACGTATGCTGTTGCGTAGCTTACAACTCTGACCTAAACCTCAAAAAGAAGAGATGGTAGACATCTCACGTAGCGTTAGGTCCTCGAGGAGTTGTACTATTTTGAACATGTGTGTAAAATTTATAACACTTCTCTCTGCGCAGACTGAAAATTTGTTACAGGTACATATCCTTGAGAAATATTTAAGAAATATCGTCCAGTTGGTCTTGACGTGGGCTCAAAATTTCACTTTAAAGTAGCAAGTCTGTGATTTTTTGGTGAAATATTTAAAAACCTTCTCGCCGTGGATATCTTCCTATCCTATAAAATTCCTATAAAAGCAAATGTTTCCCAGAAATTCCATACTTGTTCGCCGGATATTTCGTTGAAGTGTCCTCAGATAAATTCAGGGACGCGAAAAAAAGGAAGAAGTTTGTTCCTTAGATCTCTTCGATTGTGAATTGATTCGATTGTTTTCATCAGATACGCGCTCGTGTCTCCCAGCTGATGTATGTCATCATCGACTCGTAAATGCGTGACTCGGGGCATAATAGTAACGTAACTCGCGCCACGCTGTGAGCCATCACGCTATTTGCTTCGCGGCTTCCTTCGTCACCGTCGAGATTTTAATCCTCATTTTAATAAAATATCATAATATTGTAATTACGTTACGTAAACATGTTCCAATTTTATTATTTACCTCAAAGTAACACGCACAAATGAATATTCAAGTATATCAATCGGCAATCGCTACAAACGAGAACAAGAAAATCACCGTGCGGCAACCGTAATCAATAAATCACTCCAACGAAGTGTTCCTTTCCGAAATTAGAACGTACCCGAATGATCGATCGATCCCGATATCAACTCCCCCCAAAAAGAACCCACACCAGAGAGATATCAATCTTTCACCACTGATACATCCTTCATTCGCAAATCCTGCGCTCCTCCGCCGCACCTCGACGGCTTTTAGCGCGGTCCGCGCGCGTTTAGGCGAGAGGGGACACTTCCGTTTGAAAAATATTTGTGGAACACGGTCGAATTTCTTTCCTTCGGGCGCGTTTCTGCCGTTGGTGAGCAACGATCCACGTACGGATGACGCACGACGTGTGTGCGCGTACACACAACGAGGACACAAAGGTATCATCCATCAAGCTGTCTCTGGAATTCGTCCTGCTGCCTGTACCCACCCACACACACACACACACACACGTGCACAATACGCGCGCATGCACGTCTATCTACGTTCCCCGTATAACATTCGGCACGCGGTATTAGCGTAACCCGTGTTTCCTCGTCTCGAACGCACATAGACCGAGGAACCGATCGATCGATCGATCGGTCGGAAGGAGGTCCTGTCGTTTTGCCCTCCTGGGGCACCGAGGGATATCGAATCATTGCTGAATAAAGCTGACAAGTCGGAAAGACGTTCCCTGGTACGATCGCGATCGATCGCGGACCTGAAAGGAATTCGTTGGAAATCGCAGATTGGACGATACGAGTCGCGTATTAATATTTGTTCGGTCGTAATTTTGTGAAGAGAAATCATCACTGGGCGATAAGCTCGAACTCGTCTTGAAGTCGCTTCTGCTCTTTCAAAGCGCGTCGTATTTTTACGCTACGCGAGAGATACGGATGGCAAAGTGAAGACACCTCAACCTCTAACATTTCAATACATCAATTTCTCGAAGAAAATCTTCGATATCTTTACACTACTACGATAATTTACAGCATTTATATATACAGAGAAGAAAAGTATCTTCATTTGCCTACCACCCGTATTTAAACATTTTAGTAGAACGAGTCCAGGTTTATCGTTGCGCGAAATTATCACAGTTTAAATATTCAGCATGTTCTTAACGTTTAACATTAACAGAGAAAGAACATTCATTCACTGATTCTGATACGTATCGCGTGAAAATTTAAACAAATTTCTTTCGCCTTTCTTGAAAGTCGCTTGAAAAAGTAATTTAAAAACTATCGAAACACTTGAGAATTTGAGTCGTTAATCTGCACGAATCGCAGAACGGCGGTTCGGTGAAATTTTTATTCGACGGAGTAAATAAATTTCACGGCAGGAATTGTTACGCTCCCTCGAACTGACAGTAAGAGCCGGGCGAGCTTCGATGCGAGCTTCTCCACGTTCGCTCGATTTTCATTGAAAAGCAACAGCGCGGTTCCTGACCACTGTCATAAATTCTATCCCGCGGGAAAGCTCTCTAATACACTTGTTCGAGAAATCCACGCGTTTCTATTCTATTTCCTTTAACACCCAATAGGGGATCCTGTGCACACACGCGACAGACGTGGCAACACCTGCGGAATACTCATGGTTCTTGCATCCCGTCGATATTGACCCTGCTTAATGCGCCTGGGTGCGTTACACCCAGCGCAAGCTCTCTCAGTCGGAATTTGAAATTGTAATATCGAAGCCTTACATATCGCGAAATATCGTATCACATCGCCCGGCTGGATAAATGATATTCATACCGACCGCATAAATGAATACATTGCCGCGATGGATTTGACGCAATAATTCCCAATCGTGAAAACGTCTTCCTCGTGCCGTGTGCGTTAAAGGACTCGCCGTGAATGATTGGGGAACAAGGATCGCGGGGATGCTCGATGAACGAACAGTGATGAAAAATTGTTTAATTCAAACGTTGGTTTTATCAGTTGTGTCAGTTTCAGATTTAATACTTGACGAATACTTTCTTCAGCTTTCCCGTGAAAGTGAGAGAGATGATTAATAAAACAAGTGATTATCAAAACTGCGCGTGATGTGACTATCCAGATTTTACTTCTTCGATCAATTCATAAATAAATTCACAACTATGTTTCTTCTAAATATAATTAAATTTATGAACTTTCTAGGAATAAGTTTATTTCCTCAACTCTCAAATGTAAGTTTAGCGATTACTCGTTACACAGTCAGTCACTAAAGTCTGTCTGTCAAATTTCAGACGTTCGAAACAGAAAAGGAAGAATTTTGGACATTGACGAATAGTTCTGAATGCAACCAAACAAGCATGTAGTGTATACAATTTTTTATTATTCTCAAATGTATTTCAAAAGATGGTGAATTTCGTCGAATCTCGACCTCCGACAATTCCAAGAAGAAGTTCTTAGAATCTTGTCCGGGGCGCCGCTTTCTTCGCGAAAAGATCCTCTCTGGAGGATCTGTCGACACCTCGATGGACGTGTTTTTCGACGCTTCTGTTTTCTCATTCCCTTTCGGCTGCTCACGGCGAGCAGATAACGCGATGAAGAAGAAGAGCGGAAGAATACCGTGTGTCGATGGGGAAATACTACGGTGATCTACGGGGACGAGGTCGATATCTTCTCCCACCTCTGTGCGCGAGGCAGATCTCCCTGCATTTACTCTCGTCGAGTAAATCTTCGAAGGTTAACGCGCAATTTCGTAGGAAAGACGGATTTCACGGATGACGTTGCCCGAGTCTGAAATGGAAATTTCTTTGCGGCACGCAAATGTATTTTATTTGATTCTTCCAGGAACGATAGATACACTTGATGCAAATCGAATTGCGAATTATTTCGAAGCTGTCCTGAATTGTGTCACTTGTTTTTGCTAGGTGTGAGGTCACTGGGTGTTCCTTTAAAATTCAACGTCAATAAATCTCTGTTGTTTTAACTTTTAATTGATTTCACGCAAAAGCGGCGTCGGTCAATTTTAGCAATTTGGTTCAAGGCCGAAATAATTTAAACCCAGAGGGAAGTATAACATTCTCCGATGCTGTTGCCATTTCTACTTCACCCCTCATTACCCAAAAATGTAACATTCCTCGATACTATTGCAGTTTGCAAAATTTCATCCCCCGTTGATTTCAATGAACAGGAATGAAAAATATAATTGCCTAAACTGTTCGCCATTAGGGGAACCACCCTTCCCCCCTGCTTTATCAATCAAACACGAACGATTGCTTATTTACACGTGATCTCGCACGCTTCCCCAGCGAAGGACCGGAAGCGCAGGGCATCGCCTAATATTCGGCGGAGCGACCGCATAAAAGGAGATAAAACGTGGCCGGAGGAATCTCGGGACAGATCGTTTCAAAAAAGATCCTCCCTAAGCACGACAAAACGCCGTCGAAGGACTTTGTACGATCCCGTGCAAGTTTACAATAAGCGTCGCGTTACGAGCCACGAAAATGGACGACGTGAAACGTTTCACGACCATAATCTCCGTTGGCAGAGAGAGCGAGAGAGAGGGAGGGAGGGAGAGGGGGGGGGGGCTATACGATCCTAGATAGGCAACGTGTAGTCTCTCCTCTCTACGATACGGTTTCTACCCGGACCAGGGATCTAAACAATCTCCTATCCCGCGCACGAGGATCCTGCCTGCCCTCGTAGGCAATAAAGCCCGGCTTTTCGTAGCTTTGCCTTTTACCCTCTCCGTCCCGCGGGAGAAAGTAAAAAGCCAGCGACTATTTCTTTGCCAGGGGTTCGTTTTCTTCTACGTGCCTCATCGCCGGCATCTCGTCTCGTTTCGCTCCTATCTTCGATCCACCCTCGTCCTTTTTCTCTCCTTTCTGTCACTCTTCTTATCTTATTGCGTTGCGTTGCGTGTCTCTTTATCTGTCTTCCGTCCGTGATTGGCAAATCGCGTTTCTCTCTTTCTTTTTCTCCTTTTCGTTGCACTCTTTGGCTGTTAGTTAACTCTCGAATCTGATATTACGATCCTGATTTACATTTTTATCATCACTCGGAGCGAGGAATATTTCGATGAAAGGCGGTCCCTGCGATATCTGGGACACTGGTGCGATTTGATTTTCTAATTTGTACGTATTTATTCAAACCGCACAGAGTTTAGAAAACAGAATTGTTGCCAGTGCACGCGATATTTTCGCAACTGACTGCGTTCTGGTGTTATTTCTGTAGAGGGACCGCGCGCTCTTCAAACGGAATCGTAACCATTTTTAATGCGTTCGTCGATGCAGACCGATGTCGTTTCGGAGATAATTCTACTTTCTAATTTCGTAAAACCTGTCGCGCGAAATTAAACCTTTCGGAAGAAAGAAAAATCATTTAGAAGTAAATTTCAAGAAATTTCTGACTGTTGCAACGTAACATTGCAATAACCCACCTTTCTAAAATGTTCACGCAATGTCTAACGCGTAATTCCAGGATGGGCACACGCGTGCCTATGTGCGCTCATCGTGGCGCTCGGAAAAAAGGAAATTCACACGAGCGAAGCCACGATGAAAAAACGAAACGACGTCGTGGCGAAAGGGATTAAAGGGAGACGTCGATCGAAGCATCCTCGTTTGTCACCGGGACGTTTGTCATCAGAATAGGACGCCTCGATCATCCCCCTTCGACGTTACGTCCGTCGTTAGAAGCCAGAGAAATTACCAGCAACGCTACGGGATCCGTGCCCACCTCCTCCTTTTTTCCGACGTGCCGAAGAAACTTCGGAAAGCCGCCTCGCTGCTCCGCGGGAAAACACGGGGAGAATTATCGCGGAGAGTGGAAGGCAGACGTGCAGCCGGGCCGGACGAATGGACTTTTTAATTTATCGCTCGTAGGAGCAGATTATCACTGATTGCGCTTGTGCGAGGTAGGAGAAGTCTCCCACGCTGGGAGACGCAGAGGACGACGAGGAGGAAATGAACGAGGAAGGAAGACGTTCGCGCGATTTATCAATTTCACGGGGACAAGGGAACTTTTTAAATTACATCGCGCTGATCGGCCTCGTCTTTCTCTCATTTCCCCAATCTATCTTCCCGGTGTCTGGCTACCTCCCGCCCTCACTCGTGCCAACGGACAGTTTCCTTCGGCTTCTCGGTGCCGGCCCAATCTGTTCGCCGTCGGCGATACTTATTGCGCATCGAGCGACCAGCCACCGTCTAATCCGATTTGTTTCTTTCGTTTCGACGTGCACGCCACGTATACGTGTCACGTACAATTAAGTGAAAAAACGTCCCTCAGGAGGCAAATTCGTTCCTTGAATTACGACAGAGATCGCGATGCGTAGATTCGAGGAGAGAGGAATTGCGAACTACTTGACAAAGTAGTTCCAATGTATATTCCAATTTATAGTTTTTTCCATTGTTTAACAGTGTATTTTCAAAGACTTGAATAGTCTTTGGTACAAATAGAAACGTGTTATAACATATAATATACAAGAGAATTGCGTATTTTACCGCATTGTAAAATTCTCCAATTTCTCCGTAAAAATTTTACACTTTAATCGGTGGTAGTTGCAGTGTCGAGGTACATAAAGGTATAAAACGTCGACGTACCGGGGAAAATTTTTGGAAGAATGAAGATTCCTGTCTACGTCTTGTAGAATTTATTACAAAATTAAGAAGATGGTGCTTTTAAAAGTTGAGACGCGTAATAACTACGGATCTGTGAAGAAAGGGAGGTATTTGTTTTCGAGATGTTCTGCGAAATTACAAGCGCCAAAAGATGATGATATTGATATTGTCAGAATTGAACCAAAAATTAGTGCTAAAAGAACGGTTTGAAAAAGGGAAGAAAAAATCGTCGAGAGACGACGACCGTCTGGGACGAACGTAAAAATTTCCGAAAACCAAGTGAGACAGTCGTGAATTTTCATTCACGAGCAACCTCTCGAACGAGACGCGAGATTTCGCGCGAGCACGCTGCAAAATGGCGGTCATTCCGTCGCGAAATCTCCTCCGCGTCATCGTTCGACGAATCGGTCGTAAAGAAGTTTCCGAGCGGCTCGTAATCGACAGGATGGCTGGCGAAAGGCTTCCTCGCCGAGTATACGCTACGGCCGCCATTTGCCGTGAAAGCTTTTGTTCGATTTAAAGCACCGGGGCTCCGTCGTTCGTGCGTCGACAGACGTTCCTTTGGAAGAGTTTAAAGTCTCAAATCAGATTCCCTCGCCGCGATTTACGCCGCAAGATGGCAAAGTTCGAATCGAGAGTTTGGTTTGATTTTTACAGGATTGTCGACGATTCTACCGACAGTCCCGACAGAGATTGACCATTATTGTTCTACACTCCGCTGAGAAAATGCAAATATCTTGCACGTACGAAATAGACGCGATCTTTGGAGCATCGCGCGTTCGATGGGGGTTCGTTTCACGTTGATATGGAAAATAATCTGACGCGTTGCGAGCAATAATATACTTGGAATTGTGATTGGAAGAAATAAAGACGTAGTGCTTTGCAAAAACCTTCTTAATAATATTATTGAATTATTTGTTTTTTAAAATTAAAACAATTATATTTTGTATTGTTTGCGTTATATTGCACTTAATGCATCTAATTGTAAGAGTGAATCAGATTACTTTTAAAAGATTACTTTTATAGCATTATTTGCGTACCTGTGTCTTTAGATATCTTTAGAATTTAATATTAAAGAAATTTATATATATATATACTACCAAACAGGAATTAGTCATTTCCATTTTCTGAGATGTTTAAACTCGACTGCAATATAAACTGTAACTGATGAAAAATTGTATTTTTCAGATATAACATGCGTGATAGAACTGAATATTTCAAAATTAGCAAGAAAGATTTTTATTAATAATGTCTTTAGTTTTTAATGCATGACTGATTTAAAATCTGATTATTTATTGTACGGCGGCTCGCAGAAATATTGTAACGTACCTAAGCTATTTTTCTCAAAACCTCTTCCTTGTACTGTAAACCAGGTCAAAATTTCTTCTACTTGAAACTTCTCATTTTCTCCTTCACATTCATTTTATGCGTTTATGCTTTCCCGCGTTTTCAAGGAATTCTGTCCCGTCCGCAGCGTTCACTTGTTTTATCTATTGTTCCGGAGCTCGGCGTCGATCTTGACCGATCGTGGTGTCTGTTTTTGTTTTGTCCCGTTGTTTTTGAAGCAACGGTTCGTTGACATTGTTTGCTCGTTCTACTCATTCGTTGGAAATCAAACCTTCTAACAAAATTCACACAAGGCTCAGAAAATTCAGACTCTCATTCAATAAGTGCTCGCTGCATGAGTTTCAACTTACTACGTGAATTCAATCACCGTTAGATAATCAATAAATATCTTGCTGTTTCATATAGTTAGATTCAACTGAACGTTCTATTCTTGTTTCAGAATTGCAAAAGATACGAGTATTTTTAAAAAATTAATATTGATTTCTGTTTAGGCACAAACTATAATTGTACAATTATTGAATGATTGAAACTTAAATATCAAAGACTGCTTTCTCTGGTGTTAATTAGTTCTGTCATTTTAAATAATAATAGCAGTCGAAAATCTCATTGCGTTAGAACGTACGTTATGTGTATTTGAAATTTCACTGACAACTCCTATGATTACATTGTTTGAAAATTTCAAATCAATTTGAAATATTGTATATAAAAGTTACGAAATATTCGTTGCAAATACATATTTGGTAAAAGAAACAATATGTAATGTGAGCAACCATCTGGAACCATTTTAAACATAAGCATTGAATATTGAGAGAATACTGACAGAATAAATGACGTGACTGTGTTGAAATGTATGAAATGTATATACATTTTATGTATAGTCTCCAAGCATGTATATATAATTTTCTGTAATTTATACATAGATTTGTTTCAAACGTTAAAAATTGATTCCAGAAATGTAACAAGTAAAAAACTTTCTTCTACTGACCAGTATAACAATGAAACATGAAAACGTCTCGCACACTTTCTTTGTTTAAAAAAAAAAAAAAAAAAAAAAGTTTGAGAGAACGTAAGATAAATTTCGACGAACGATGGGAGGGGGAAAGAAAGGTGAGGGAATGTTGTGAAAAAGCGCGATAAAAGCGGGAAATCCGGAGCGAAACCCTCGACGAGGGGGTCGCGAGGTTCGGTTTGGAGACAATCATTTCGAACTCGTTCGGCACACCTGCGCTTCGGTAGATTCCGGCGCGCGCCACTTTCTTCTTCTCGCGCCACCGTATTTATACGGACGATCGTAAAACGAAATGGTTTGAGAGAATTTAACGAATGCCGGAATTCTTACGTCCTCGTTTTATTACGTCATTTGACAGGACGTTGGCGATGGCGTCCTCGGGACTCGGTTAAAGTTACATCTTCAGCGTATAGCGACTGCTTGGTTTAATTTGGAGATTGAGACTACAAAATATAGTCCGTGCGAAAATAGGCGGTTTTCTTCGTGAAGTGTCCATCGGAGCCAAAAATGTTAAATTTGCTCTCATCCGTAAAGATGAACCTGTTCCAAAACTCCATCGGTGTTTTTGCGTAACTTTGTTGCAAACTCCAATCTTTTCTTTCTATTCCTTTCATTCGCGTAATATTTCCTTCGAGCTGTTCTGCCATGATAACCTTGAATTCGCAAGAATTGACGTGTACAGTACTAGAAGATACAGTAATGTTTAAATTATTTTTAAGCTCTTCGGTGATCTTTGTTGCATTCATTTTCGAATTGTTTTTAACGAATCGAATACTATCTAATACTTATTACGCCTTCATTTCTGTCATTTTAATCATTTTTCTTTTTCTTTACTTGATATTGTTGTTCTAAAGACTTTGGAGAATAGATGTACCATGTTTGTTTCATAAATATTACAAATATTTTTTACACTCACCGTATATCTGGTTAAAAGTTTTACACAAAAATATATCGCAACAGTCGTGTCTCGTTTAATGAAATTTCAAAAATTCTTTACATCCGATACACATGATTCGGTCATGAACCACTTGTACCAAATGTTTCGCAATTATCTATATTTCTAGACAATATTTTTATATATTAGACTGCAAGCTCGTTGGAAGGCCTGGCTTTTCTTTCAATTCAGCTTGTCTACGTTGATGAAAGACGTCTCTCTCTCTCTCTCTCTCTCTCTCTCGTCGTATCAAAGGGGAAAGTTTCATTCGAGTATCTGGTAAAGTGCACCAAGTTATGCAGCCGTACGTAATACATGCGGACGCGCAGATGCATCTTCGACAAAGTCAATGTAGAAAAAAGAAAGAAGAAAACGTGCATTCGTGTTCGCGATATTGAACGAAATCGATGCTGGGAGAGGAACGTTCGGAGGAGGGGATCACGCCGCAAGAGATACACAAAATGATAAACAGAATCGTCATTCCAGAGTTTTGAAATTCTTGTTTCCTGTTGAAACTGCTCATTGTCGTCGCGTTCGGAAGCACAGATCGCTCGATGCCGCGAGACAAGATTAAACTACGTTTGAAATCGAGATGACTCGGAAGAGATGCGTCTCGGTATTAAAAAGAACTTTGAAAGTAGCAAGAGTTTCTTAACTTTTGCTCTGCAAAACGGCGAGTATTTCCCGTTCGACGCAAGTTTTTCACTGTGTAAAAGTCTTCGAGGAAATTTACGTGGTATTTTTCAAACTTACTGCGTTGAGATTCAAACGAACAACTTGAATAACAATTTGTTTATATACGTGATAATTTTTGTCGGTACTTTATTATTTCGGGGAAAAAAGTCGTTCAGAAAAGAATTTTCAAATTTGCTCGGACAAGAAATTGAAACGATAATCTTCTGAAACTGTGCTACATTTTAATATATAATTTAGCGTGAATTTTCACAGCCATCTGTGACTCGATTCTAACTTCACGCTTAAAATAGCACCGAACGTCGTAAATAAAACATTCATTTGCTTCTTTTGAAATTCCAAGTTCAACAGTTTAAAGTTTTAAGCAAGGGAGCGTACAGAAATTTTCTCTCGTTCTCCGCTGATACAAAAATATCGCGGAATGACACGAAATTTGACACGCACTTGTAAAAATTAATCGATCGTGTGAATCATTTTTGGCGTAAGATAATCGCGTTTAGACACGATCGAGGTAGTCAATCACGAGTTTCAAAGATTTGTAACCGGTAAATTGGAGGTCTTCCGGTGGATTCGGCCGAGCATAATCGAAGCTCGCGGTTTCAGTGATCCCGGAAACCAACGACCGGTCACGTTTCGCATCGGTGAATATACAAGCGCGCTAGCCAGGACAAATAACAATGGATCGCAACCGTTGATATTGAAATAAACATTTAGCGGCGCTGTTTTCATCGCGTTCGTAAGGTTCTGCTCGATTTTATATTTCGATAGTTCTCATCGAGGCGAAACTGAAACTCTTCGATAATAATCGATAAGTCGCGGCTGCTGAGCCAAACAATATTTGTCGAACAAAGTGTTTTACGGAACGATCATATTATTTTGTGCGACTATCAGTATTATTATATTTGTGTAACTTTTGTTACATTTCCGTTTCGTTGTTCCGTTGTATAAGCATTATTAATATTTATGTGAGAAGCTAGAAAGTAGAAATCTTTTTTAATGACTTTGCAATAAATACTCGACTTTAGATATATTCTTCATTATGCTATAATTATTTTACGCACGATATTAACTATAGTATATTGTATTATATTGTATTGATTTTATCTTTAGTTTGCAGAAACATCTTAACGTGAAATTGAGAATTGACATAATCCATTGATATCATTGATATCATTTTCTGCACAGTTTTATTCATCTGGTATATTATTATGGTATATTTATTACCCGTTTTTAATTTTATTTTATCATACTTGTCTAGTTTGCGACAATATCTTAGCACAGAATTAAATAATTTCAATTCGAATTTGACCAAAGGTCGAATGACTCAATAGACGAGGATGAAAAATCGCATTTTGAAAAGGAACAACCGTAATTGCAAATGGCGGAAGTCGTTCGCTCGGAACCAATGGAAAATCCGAGTCAATTAGATAACACAGTCGTAAGTAATGTGTAAATTAATGATACATAATACGTAATTTAAGTAAATATTAGGAACTGAGTAATCTGAGAAATTTGAGGTGCACAATTTTCAAGGTTTGAGAAAAATTGTTTGACCGAAATTTAAATACATGAGTAATTAAATAAAATAATAAACCTAACCTAACCCATTGCAACATTGTCATTTCCCCAAATTTGAGCGTAAAATTTTCATATTATATATTAAAATGTTCTTAAAATATTATCCTCTAAATAAAATGTAAAAGAATCGAACCTTTGATCCTTCGAAATAATTTCAATTCGAATTTGACCAAAGGTCGAATGACTCAATAGACGAGGATGAAAAATCGCGTTTTGAAAAGGAACAACCGTAATTGCAAATGGCGGAAGTCGTTCGCTCGGAACCAATGGAAAATCCGAGTCAATTAGATAACACAGTCGTAAGTAATTAATTCCGACAAGGAAACTGGTCGCCGGGATCTTGATCAAACTTCGTGGAAACGAATGGAGGAAGTTGGACTAGATGAATGGATGACATCTCGATCGAACTCGATTAAGATCTCCTCTCGGCAAAAGTATTTTCAGAGAAATTTTTTATCACGCTGTCCTTTGGTATGTAGGATGATTCTTAATTGCACGTCAATGGTAAATAGAGCATTAAAAATCTTTTTACTTCGCAATTTTAAAAAAATTTCATGTATTCCCACACCACTTTTTTTCTTTTTGATTAAATAAAATAAATTCCGCTGATAAAACTTTTTTACATCGCGAACGAACATTAATAGCCAAGCGTAATCAAAAGTATTTTCGGATCGTCGATTACAGTTACTGGTAAAACGGAAACAAAATTTTGGTCATTTGTATAGGTTACCCGTCCCGTTATCGATAATCAAAAAAATTTTAATCATTTACAATGGTTGTTTTTTTTTTTAGCTTTTACATCGTTACTTTTGAAATTTGTCGTCTAATGATTATGATATCTGATTATTACTTTAACGATTGCTCTTGATAAAATTTCTTGCTTGAAGAAAATGATTAATTCTCATATCGTAGCTTTCAAAATTCATCAAATAATAGTTACAATGTCTGATTATCACTGGTAATTGATAAAATTTCTCATCATTTATATTGGTCATTCGTAGCCGAAATATTTTTAAAAATTTAATTTAATATCAAGATCTTTACAATTCAGAACCATTTAATTTTCAGAAAATTTGTAATACTTGCAATAGCTTGGTTAAAATCTCATCCGAAGGAAAATTCAACGGCGATCAGGTCGGCAAATTGTTTCGTCCTCGAGCCGCGAAGCAAATACGGTTTCCAGCCGCGAATAGAGAGGGTATATATCGGGCGAAAATCCTCCTTGTTTTTTTTAGTCGAATTAACCGACGCTTTTGTTAATAAACGCTATATCCCGGCTCCTCGTTCTCCTCGCCTCCAAATATCGCCACGGACGTGAAATATCGATCGCACCTTAATAAATTTAATCGTATCAGTTTCGTCGCTGACAACGCGATATGAAATTTTCAATTCCGAGAAAAATTGACTTGATCGTTGTGCCGTGCTGTTTCGCTTTTTTCTGGATACAGAATCGCGGCGAAAATTGGGATACGCGTTTGCGTTTGAATATTTTATCTACGAATAGACCGATATTGACCGGGCGAGCAATCTGTTGTGCACGAAATTTGGAGTGTGAATTTTTATAGCTGTTGATTGAGATTGCAATGCAAATAAATAAAGTTGAAAGACAAAACCGTGGATGGTTGTATTTTAAATGTATGCGATAGAATATGTTCTTTTTCGAAAGCGATTCGAAAGAAATTGAAGGAAAGTCTGTTAAAATATCTTAAAAAAATTGGTCGTTTGCTGATTGACACACGAGTTTCATACATTTCTGGCAAGTTAAACTTTTAAGATCCAAAAACAGAGGAAGTCTGGCTGAATTCATTTGGAACTCGAAAGGTGCAACTTTAGCCATCTGAGAGTTAAGAGATCCGAGTAGAATCATCTAGAACTCGAGGAACCTAGTTAGAATTAGTCAGGTCACAAAGGAGCCATGAAGAGACACTTGAGAAGCCTGTCTGGTGCAATTTAACCCCTCGAAGGAAGGTTAGATAAATCACCTAAAAATCACTCTCGTCTAAAACTATCTGAAAGTCTTTTAATTTCATTTATAACTATTCCCATCTTAATTCGAATTTCTCTGACATAAAAAATCCATCAATAGAATACTGCGCTAAAATATATTCAAAGTATTTATTGAAATTAAATTTAAACGTTGAGAATTAACTTTAAACATTTGTACGAAATGTTTCGTCCTTACGGGAAAAGCAGTTTCTACATTTGGTATTTTTTGGCAAACGGAATGCTAAATATGAAACTATTGAAGACGAAGGAACAGTTAGATCAGCTTCTAACAGGACTCAAGTGTAAGAAGTATTCATCATCCGAATATCAAGACTGAATAAGTAGAATTATCTAACGATTCAGTATCAATGAAGTCAACAAATCCAAGTATATTCGTCTAAATATCAAGCGGTATCATCCATTTTTGAAGTCACTCGTGGAGAAACATCTGGCACTCGAAAGACTAGTTTAAAATTATTCATCTGACCTGCCCTCCCCAAAAAATTCAAATTTTTTTCATCAATTTCGTTTTCTAATCAATTTTCCATCTTGATTCAATCCCTTTTCTAACTCCAGATAAGATTAAGAAACCACTAAATCCGCTTCTACCATTCCACAATAATTCCAATAATTACCTATATTCAAAACCGGTTCGCGGACCATAACGAGTGACCAAACCGTACACAATAATTCGTCTTCTTTTTGAATTGATCGGTATATCACTGAAGAAGAATCACTAAGAAGCAATAAATTTATTATTTGTTATACTTAAAACTGAGAAAATATTCTCGACGCGTGTGGCACGTCATTCCAGCGCAAGAGGTTAAAATCGTATTTCCGAAACATGTAGAACAAACGTAAAAAACGACGAGCAAATGAAATGAAAATCCGACACGATTAGCCGAGGTTTAAACTTCAGCAGAGGGACGTTCTTCGTGTTTACGTACGCACGTAGACACCTGTCGCGAGAAAGTGTCGCCGGTATTCTTCGTCGAATGGGGTGTTAAGTATGGAAAGATTAAAGGCGGCGCAGCAGCCGGCACGGCGCGCTCGAGGGGACGCGGGACCCGGTAGGTTGGAGAGGGTCACGAAACGAAAAAAAAGGAGCACGCGAAGAAAAATTGGCTGCAGGTAACGGGATTAAGAGTGCTACTGTACGCCCGTTGCTTGGGGATCATCCCGCAAGAAACTTTGCACTTGGCAACTTTTAATGCCTCGCCGCAAAATCCTATCCTGGCCTGGCTGCCCCTTCCTCTCTCTCTCTCTCTCTCTCTCTCTCTCTCTCTCTCTCAGCGTTTCACCGCTGCTCGCTTTCTTTACGCATACTTTGCCGGCCTGTACAAGAGCTTAGATAGCAACGATTCTTCCGGCAAACTTTACACGTCGAGAGCAACTTGATCCTCTCCACCCGGAAGGAATATATTTCGCTCTCTTTTCTTTTTTCCGCGCGTCGATGCGTCTTCCTCCTCCTCCTCCTCCACCTTGATTCGACTGAACCTTCGCGACGGTGGATCCTTTGAGCCACGGTTTCGTCGGAGGTGGCAATTGCATTTCAAAGGGTATTTTTTAGAGCAGAACGTCGATTATCCTAATTACGTGTGTACACGTAAATTAAACTACGTCGAGCCACCACGTTTGTTTAGGATCAAGTATCCTTGCCTCGAATGCCCTATTTCAGTCTATTGTAAGTAACTAACCAACTTTTGCTTAAACCATGAAAATGCTGTTAAAAGAGAGTGGTGTTGGAAAACATACAAGTAGCTAGATTAAAAATAGCAAGTCAATATGGTTGGAATTTCGAAATATCATTGTTGGATAATGAGAGAAATTTTTGTCTGTGTAGAAGCTAGAAAATAGCAATTGGTGATAATAAGATCGAGATTAGATTCTATGCGTACAAATGGATCTTGCGTTAATTGAAGAGGAAGCTCTTGATTTGCACACCAGGTGAAGAGATGAAGAAAATTTCATAGCATCCCATGATTCTTTGTAATCAGATATGTCTTCTTTTACGTAACAAACATTCATATTTGAAAATTGTTTAATTTCTAGTTGACTTATCACGTGATCATAAATTTGATTTGTCATTAGTCTGGAAAATCGACGTTCCATTGTGTGTATACTTTCTGAAGAGGATTTATTGCAAATATGACGACTATAATTTTGCTCTTTAACTCATTGACGATTTGTCATTTAATTCAATAGTCAGTTTCAAAACTATCAAAAGAAGTTGATAGAGCGAAATAAATATTTATACAATTTTATTATATTTCAATAAAAAACTCTCGCAGTTGCTGAATCTAGATAAAAGAAATATGAGAATAGATAAAAGAATATCTGACTTTATATTTTTAAATGCAAGTAAATCAATTTATAAATTCGATAAAATTATCTAATCGAAGTTATCTAAGTAAAAGGTATGTGATGGGAAAGTATTAAACGAATGCTTGGAATTTCCTTCCATGACCTTTATATATTATTAAAAAATAACGTTTAATAAATTAATGGGTTAACGTCAAGCCCTTGATTCCTTTTTGAAAATTAACTTTCGTTCCGAATTTCTACTTTGCATGCATCTTCGTTAGTACAGAGACACATCTCGCTCGTGAAAATGCGACAGAGTTACAAGCGCCAAGTTCCAAGTCGAACTTTTCGCTTCCGGGCAATTTGTTCACGTGAAATGGATTTGGATACTCGCGGAGCAAAGTTTCCACGAGTATTGGAGTGGCTGGGCTCTTTTTTGCCCGCTGGTTTCTTCGCGTTTCGCTCGGTCTGATCACCCCCGTGTCATGAATCTGGCTTGTTTATGAACTGCGATATTACGATCGCGACGTACAGAAAGCGCCAGCCGAGAAAGAATCGGATAAATTTCACCACCGTTTTCAGCCGAGGCGTTAGAATTTGGCGAACTGTTGCTGAATTTGCGGCCGTTTTCTCTTCTGTTTCTTACTTTATTTTTAATTTTATTTCTGTACTCAAGAGTCAATTAACAGTTCTCCGTTTTCACTGAAAAGGTGAGCAAATTGCTGCTCCTTGCTTAATTCTAACACGTTGTCTTCTATAAAAAATTTTCTTCCACTGTATATCAAAATTGTGTGTTCGGGAGAGATTCCATGCTACAATGCCTACGGTCTAGATGCAGGTAGTCCGGGAAAGTTTATTGGATTTTAAGTACCCTCAGCAGGCCTGTCTCGCCATAAAACTGTGGCCAGATGGTTGGTTTTTGTTCTAAGCGGACAAAGCACTCGACCGTGGATTGAAGCACGTCATTAACTTTCCCGAACACGTCACCATTAAATCGACGACAGGTACCTGGCCCCTTCGTGCCCCACCTTGGACCTGCGATCTTCCGCAGCCGAAGGAAGGGGAACCGAGAGAGCTTTCGGGCCTTCCTTCGGCTTGCGATTCAGAAACTTTCAGACTTTCGAGAGTTCACTCTCTTGCGACACAAGTTATCACGAGGGGACAAGCCCCTAATACTCAGCGTGCGAAAAACATACAGTCCACAAACTTTAACAAACGAGATCTCGTCTCGCTAATTACGCGCGCGAACATTGTGATCGTTTATTTTAGAAATGAAATTTTTGACGCGAACTTTTTTTTTATTTACGAGCAATTTACAATTCAGATGCTAAGGCATTTGTTCCTTTCAATCAACTGAAATTTGAAAACGTAACGCTTCAGTAAATGGCCCATATCTACCTCGAAAATTCGAAAAGAATTCGACCAAAATGTTTCTCGATTCTCAACTCGCGTACTTCCCCGGGTGAAGCATGTTAGATTACAATTCCTTGGCTAGTGCAAAACCGTTTCTCTAAAAATTCCTCCCTCGCCCCCCAAAACGATCAAACACACAACCTTCCTCCGACCTGCGAGATGAAATTCTCGAACAAATTACGTCGAAACTGCAGACGCGAAACCGGCGCTACACCTGTACGATTTCCTTCCCCGTCGGCTGCATCTCGTAACTTGCGTTAAAGCCGATATCATTATCGTCGTTATCGCGATCCCTGCCATCCAATCTTGCCGGGGTATCGTTTCCGTGGCGGTGGCCCCAGCCACCACCCAGCTTCCCAGGGGTAGGCGATAACGCAACGCCACCGACGTTGCGATGTTCGTAAATTCCGGCATACAAATCCTCGGCAGCAACAATCTCGTATTCGGAGTTCCTCGCCACGGTATAATGCAGCAGCGCCGGTAAAACGTAAAATGTAAATATGGCGCGAATGAAAGAGACGGCGACACCCACCATCGACCGTCGTAGCTGCCTCCGTGCGTTCTCGTCGTTCTATTAAACATTTATTCGCGTTTGTCCCCGGCATTAGAGCCGGTCCGGGATTGCGCGGGGTGTCTCGTTTTCGATCGTGGTACGATTTTAGAGAAGGTTGAAAGCGCGGAATATGATTTGTGTCGCGTGACGCTTTGGTTTTTGAGAGAATTGTAAGCATAGAACAGTGCATTGGAGTGTTATGGTGTCGTAGAGTATTAAAATATTGGAATATCGGAGCTTTAGAATATTATGATAATGGAATATAGAATATTAAAATATTACAATACTAAAATGTTATGTGATATTAAAGTGTCAGAATATTGGAATATTACAATGCTAAAATGTTATGTAATATTAAAATATTAAAATATTAGAATATTAAAATATAAAATATTGGGATATTAGAATACTAAAATGTTATATAATGTTAAAGTGTTAGAATATTGGAATATCGGAATATTAAAATGTTATGTAATATTAAAATATTAGAACATTGGAATACTAAAATGTTACGTAATATTAAAATATTAGAATATTTGAATACTAGAATGTTATAGAACATTTAAATATTAAAATATTGGAACGTTATAAAATATTATAGAATATTAAAATATTAGAATACTAGAATATTAGAATACTAAAATGTTAGGTAATATTAAAATATTAGAATATTAAAATATTAGAATACTAGAATGTTGTAGAATATGAAAATATTAGGATATTGGAATACTATATTATTACAAAATATTAAAATACTGGAACGTTATAGAATGTTAAAATATTAGAATCTTATGGATTACAAGATTATATTGTAAGTAATAATAATCTGACAACTCTTTGAATTGAATAAGAATGAACAACATGCAGCGGATACGTAATTCCATGTTTCATGTGAAAGTAAGTCGCTTGAGAAAATTTCAAGAAAATGAAGTTCATCAAGCACGCTCGAGCTTAATTAATTCTCTGGAGTGGGTAAGAATGAATACTCGACAAGAAATTATTCTACATTAAACGTGTGATACCACGCTAATAGAGTGGAATAAAATTTGTTCCTACGTAGGACACTTAGTTTCTGAGAAAATTCAATTTTAGAAATTATCAAGTGCACGTCTTGTAGACCAATTTCACAATCAAAGACGAAAAAAAAACTTGTTCTGTTTCTTCGTACAATTCATTTGTTCTGTACAATGCAATTTTCTCAGGCACGAAACAATTTTGTTTCAACAAAAATAAGACAAATGAATCTTTCTTTGGATTTAAAATAAATCAAGGGAGAATAATTTGCGTCGAAGCAGACATTTGTTTCGTTATAAATTTCTTTTCTTTTTTTTTTTTTTAAGTAAATCAAATATTATCATCCTACGTTGTCAATTTACTCTTTTTTTCGCGTGGAACTTTACGCTATCTCGCATAAATAGGCGCGTACAGTTTTCGGCCAACAGGAATCCATTGGGACTCGCGGAAGGGAGGGGAGGGGGCGTTTCGCGAAATAAATTCGCGACAATCGCGAATATCCAGCAGATATCGGCCGTATTTCACGCAGGTAAACTATCCTAATGCACGATGTGGAGCGTTCTCTCCGGATAAAGGAACCGCGAAAACGTTTCCTCGTGGGTATTAGCGTCATCCCTTTGCCGAAGATTGATGGAGCTATCCTGACAGGGAGGGTTCATCCTCCCTTCGTCCCTCTGAGCACCGTATCCTTCTCTAAGTATCGCTGGAAGTGAACTGCATAAAAAAGATCACCCTGCCACGACCTTGTACGCCGCACCTTCCTACGTCTCGTAAATGGTTATAGGTTGTGTGTCGATATTTATCATGTAATCGCCTACGGTTGAGGGAAAGAACGTTTTCGTTGCAAACCAATCTATCGTTGCGTTTCCCTTATCTCTCTTTTTTTTTTTTTTTTTTTTTTTTGCAGGTTTTTATCTTCACGGTTATCCCAAAAATATCCAGCTATCAGTCGGGGATGTTGCTTTCGAAATCCGAAGAAAATTCTTTAAAGAACTACGCTGGATCTAAAAATTCCACGCTTTGGTTAGAAATGATTGATTTTTCTTATAACTGCAAGCGACCGAAAATTTCTTTCACCGCCGATGTGGAAAACTCTGTCATTTAATCGTAATAGCGTAAGAGCAATTTCCGATCTACGTAACGAAACAATTCAAACGTTTCGAAAACCTGGATCTTAACTTTCAACTTGATTGACGCAAATTATTATTGTTCGAAACTATTCGACACAAGATAGAATGAAAGTAGGAATGGAAACAAAATATTTTAATACTATTATTTAGACGTAAAATCTATTCCAAAGCAACTGATGAAATATCTCGAAAGCTGGACCTCGAGAAAGATGCGTTTCGAGTTTCAACGATTCCGCGGAGAACCGCGCAGAGAGGCATCGAGAGAGGGAAAGAAAGAGGCGACGATGTCGTCAACCGTTTTTTGGCAAACCAGATTTTCCTCTGCCACGGTTTTTCAGCCGCCCGCTCGCTTGACGACTTTATGAAAATCTGAATTTATGAAAGCGTCACGACATTTTTACCCGAGCGCCGCGCTAAAAATTTATAATTTGTTTGAACAAGTTCGCGCTTGTTCGCCCCGACCATTTGTCTTCTCTCCTCGGGATGACACGTATTCCCGTTCCCACGAAAGAGTTTCAACCCGCTCGAGCGTAGCAGATTTCTACAAATATAAACATTGCATGTCTTTCGAATAATACAGTTTGTAACTTTTGAAATTTCATTGACGCGATGACATTGGTAAATTTTGAAATAAATTGCGAATAGAAGATATTTAATCTACGCTGTGTTAAAGATAAGAACCCTTTGTCAAATAAGCATATTCGTTCAAAAATAATCGACGAAAGAATCTCAACTGTACCGTAGCAAAGTTTTACAAATATAATACGAGTATTATGTAAAATAATACATGTCTTTGGAAATTTTGTTAATACCGCAGTTGTCACGATTGTGTTGGCAAAAGATATTCAACACATACAGTGTCGTACATACGTATATAAGTACATACAAAACAAGTTGTACACACTTCCACGTATATACTTAAATTACGAATTAATTATGCTATCGCGAAACAACCCACGAGAGAATTTTAACCCATTGCATCGTAACAAACTTTTACAAATATAATACGTGTTACGTAAAGTCTTTTAAGCTTTAAGACCAAGTTGGCAAATGTTTGAACTAAATTCGAGAGAGAAGATGTTAATTTTATTTATTTCCATGGGATAAACATGTCCTCCGACACAAATCGGGCGTGCAAATTTTTCTATTTCGTGCAACATACATTTAAAAAATTGTTTGTAGTCTAAATACATTCACCAGCCATTGTATTTCAACTCGTTTCTCGCTCGTCGAAAAAGCTATCTCGTATACGCACGAACGAATAGATTTATACGCGATACCATTCGCGGCTTGCTCGTTTCTATAAATATACCAAGATCCCCGCGAACTATTCACCGCGTATTTATGACGTGAACGTAGCTGGGATTCGAAGCGAATCGTCTCTCGAAAGCGGTGATACTTTCTCGTACAACTCTCGGGAAATAAACTTGTCGCCGCTAGTTTTTCTCTCACCTTCCCTTCTCACGAACGATTCTTATGAACCAAACGTGGAGATATATAAGAAAAAACTACAGACGCGATCGCTCAGTACCAGACAACGCCCCCCTCGCGAATCACGTGACCCAAATCGACCAATCGCTAATTTTCGTTGCATCAGCGTTACCCCTAAAATCACTTTCAGTCAGATAAAAATGAGATTACTGTCTTCGGTGTGTAAAGTGCACGGATCCACGCACGTCCAGTCGCAATTTCATTGTGCGTGAGACAGATGGGAACATCCAATATCGGTACAACACGCTGCTGATATCAATAATTTCCTTGTCCAGAGTATTTTAGTGCGCTGTACGCGCGCGCGCGCGCGCAGACGCGCTCGTCGTCCGACCGTCGTCGGTTTCCAGGGGGATCCTATTAACCCATTTGCCTTTCGATTGCTCGAGGCCAGTTTATGTCATCGATACGCACCTGTTCGCCCCGCTCGACCGATTAGCTTATCGATACTCCGCGTCGTACTCGGAGAATTAAATTCCCTTTCGTTCGAAGAGGGAAGACGCTTTCTGATCTGATTAAACGTTCTCGTCGGTGGTATATTGCCATGCTCGGTGTAACCTGCGGATAACGAGCGCATTATTCCTCCTCCTCCTCCTTGGCGAGTGGAGAAATACGAGAGCGAGAGGAAAATGTCTTTTTTTAACGGAATATCGGAGTAAGGTATTACGTTAACAAAAGTATTACGCGGGCTTTCTGTGTTTCGACCTGAAACGTTTCCCTTTATAGAACCGTATCTATTTTCTTCTCTCCCTCGTCGTTTCGGTAATGGACCAGCTAAGAATTTCCAGTTGAAAATTTGCGTTCTAACTTCATTCGACGTCTTTGACTTTCTCACCTTGCCCACAGTAATTTCCGTCGATGCGATTTTTTTGTTCATATCCTCGTTGATTATTTCAGCGTAGAATTTCCGGTGTAACAATCTGTTATGTAAATGATACAATGTTTCATATTTACTCTGTATCGAATATTTGCATTTATATTGTATTTGCAGTATGTTTTTGCGTTATTTCCAGAAAAAAGGGGGTGAGCTTCTTCTTTCAAACGTTCTGCAAATTTCAATACATTTATGGAAAATATTTTTTTCATAATCAAATCCAGGATATAAAATTTATCGTGCGATGTGTTTTTTCACAAAGCTAAAGGAGTTTGAAATGTCGAGAACATGTTACTGTGCGTTTCCGAATCTGTTTCAAATTTTATCAATCGAATCATGATTAGACTGCGGACTCCTACACATTTATGAATACACGTAGTACATAAAAAATATAAAACATCGAAAATATATAATAACAACTGACCAGTGGTACAAGTTCGAAATTGAGGAAAATGAGTTTACTGTAGAAATAATAAGTATTAAGAATATTTTGCTTTGATTAATAAAAAATCAATTTTTACATCGTAAGTAAGTGATGATACTTCATTATTCACTATCCTACATTGACATATCATTGAAAAAGACGTAAATTTCTTTTAAGTTATCGTAAATTGCTATTCCTTCAATTTATATCCCTGCAACATGACATAATAATTTGTATATATTGTAATACAAATTTGTCACAAAGCATTACACGAAGGTCCAATTTTCGCTTGGAGAAAAGTGATTTGAGAAAAGTCACTTGTCAATCAAAGGACTCGTATTTTCAAATTATTTTCACAAAAATATCAATCTAATCTCGTTACAACATTAACGTTTCAAATATTCGAGACAATCACGTCCTAACTGTGAAACGCTATCTCACTCTTTTCGAGATGTTTTCATATCCTCCCCCCTTTTTTTACTTTAGTCGCACACGTTCGACTATGCGAATTTTGCGAGACAGAATACGAACGAAAATCTGTTCGTCCAGAAAATTCCGACTAAGAATCGAGAGGCTTCGTTTAACCTGGATTTGTTTGCGGAGCTACCATCCCGGCGATTAAACTCGTCGTACAAACAGACAAAGAATCTGCACAAGAGCGATGGCAATCTACGACCGATGAAATTCGCTCCGTAAAGGAACGTGTATTCCTTTTCCTTTTTCTCTTCTTTTGCCAGAGAATGCTTTGATGTTTACGGCGTACGAGGTATCTTGCGGAGAGTCGGTACGAGGAGAATGAGGTTAAAAAGGAGCGCGCGAGAGCAACTGTTTAATGCGATGTGTTCTACATCAGAGAGTTTCACTCATCAACCGCAATCTTTTGTGAACGTCGAATCATCGCAAAGTTCAATCACTTTTGTCAAATATTTACTTCAGAACTGAAACTTTTGCTGTTTTCAGCTATATTTGTAATATGTCATTATATTATGTAGTATTTACTTCGTGATATAATATAATAAATATTTCTCAACAGTACTATTTCAACCATCGAACTCAGTATGCAATTTGCGTAAAAAGAATGAAATCTCATGCGAATCGTTAATCCTTTTATCACTGAAAATGATTTTAGCGGGGGTAACTCAGAAAGTCGGGCCTCTTCAGTCAGGTGCAACGCTGATGCAACGAAAATTAGCGATTGGTTGATTTGGGTCACGTGATTCGCGAGGGGGCGTGGGCGTGCCAAAATTTTATGGCAAGAAGGAATCGTACTGGGGTAAGTCGTGCAGTTTTTAATACAACGTTGTTCTGTTAACAGATACACTCCTTTTGTACAAGCAATGAATTACCATAACATATACGAGCTGACGTGCGTGAAATCCTAAATAAATCCGTTTAAAAAGTCTTTAACAACAATCCAAAAAAATTCTCATTCTCGGAGCGAGAAACATTTTTCATTTAATAATTTTCCACGGTTAATAGCAACTCAATCGTTTCAAACTAAACTATAGTCAACACACGGCGACAAACGTTCTACAATAACGAAAGGTTATGTCAAAAGGTGTTGCCTCTGAATTCCTCACATCCGAGATACGAACACGCAAACAAGCACGATCAGAGCGAGAGAGAATTGATTCGATTAGGCAAAAAAAAAAAAGTTTCCGCGTGACAATGGAATCCCGGATTGGGGGAAGGGGAGAGAGAGAGAGAGAGAGAGAGGCAGAGGTGGGGAGTGGATCGATCGACACGCCATGGATGTCTGAAATTTTTCCAACAACGCGTGACGAGACGGCCGGCTAATCGGGCCGAAGGGAACAGAAGGAACGCGGTTATCGACGAGGCCATCGAGTCAATCGAGCGAGTCGGCTTAACCACCGTAGACACACAAAGTGGTTACCGAGAGTGGTAGAAACGCTACGTCGAGGGGGAAGGGGGTGCGCGTCGGTTGTTGAAGGAGCGTCGGTGCACTGGAAGAAGGGAAACGAGGACGACGACGACGACGAGGAGAAGAGGAACGAGGAGAGAAGACCAGACGGGCCAGGAATTTATCATTTCGTAGCTAAAGTGCCGTAGTGGCGACAAAGCTGAAATTGTAGTATTTGGGAGTCGAGTGGAGGAGGCTCGAGCAGAGAGGAATGGAGTGGAGGATTGGAGAGTCGCGGGAGACAGCGATAGAAATACAGCGAGCAACGGTTAGTGGTAGTGGGATGCCTCTGCGAAAGGTAGCACTCGTCTGTGGCAAAGATACGTAAAGAGGAGGAGAGACGGAGGACCGGACGACAGCGACGACGGCGACGGCGACGACGACGACGACGACGACGACGACGACGACGACGACGACGTTGACGGTGGAGAACAAGAGAGGAAAGAGACGCAGTGAAACGGTTGCATAGAGGACCACGGAATTCTATTAGAGGAACGAGGACAGGCCAGGAACAAGCTGCGATCCTAAGCGACGACGATTCTCTCCCCGGTCCCGGTGTACCCACTTGTGTCCGTCCCACTCTCCATCTCTCTGTCCTCCCTCTTCTTCCGCTCGCATCTGCTTTCCATCTTTCTCTCTGTCGCTCTTTCCACATTGCTGACAGTAGTCGGCGGCCAGTCTGCCTAAACCTCTGCCTACACCACTACCGCACTGCGACAATTTGATAGCTCGATCGGGAGGCTCTCGAGTATATTCGAGCCAGGTCCCTCCTACATCCCTCTTCTTCTTCTCCTCTCTCTCTCTCTCTCTCTCTCTCTCTCTTTCTTTCTCTTTGTTACATCACCGCGCCGTCTTTCTCTCTGTGTGATCCCAGTCTGTGTTATACCAGGAAGCGAGCGTCGAATCTCCAATCCCCCTTGCGATCAACCACCGCGAACCCATTAGGGGTCCGTCCGTAGCTGCGGCATGCATCGACTGGGAAAATTTAGTTGCAGGGCATCTACCATAATTTTGCGATACACCGAAGGAGAAATATATAGCGGTTGCCGGTACGATGAATTGTTGTGAGTGCGCAATCGATTATCTATGGCAGTTCCCCCTCCCCACATTCTACCAGCTCTCCGTTCGCCGTTACGCCGTCGAACAATCTTAATTTGAGACAGACATCGTGCTGCGGAGATCGACTATCCCGTTTGTTCTCAGAGAATCGGGGCAGGCGTCGGACTCGAAACGTACTCCTGCGCTGACTGGCAAAAGTGTTCAAACACTTGTCGCAGAAAGCTTTCGTGTCCGCGTCGTATGCTTGAAGGGGTGATTAACAAGTTGAAGAGGAAAAAATCGTGTTTCTATTTGATATTCGCAACTTTATACATAACGTATAACTGTGTTTAATAAACTGTTTTTCAGTTCCGATTGATGGCAAACGAAAGGTGAATTTTTCGTGAGAAACAAAATTTTTTCTGGGCAGTTCGATTGACTTCTGCCACGTTTCAGGCAACTTTGCGACTCCGCATTTTCAATTTCTTCTACAAACGAAATTTCCAAGAGCAATTTGAAATTTAACAAACCAATTCTGACACTGCTGTGGTTCGAAATGCTTCCTCGCCATACGCGTCACTGAAAGTGATTTTAGCGGGAGTAACCCAGAAAATCGGGCCTCTTCAGGTGCAACGCTGATGCAACGAAAATTAGCGATTGGTTGATTTGAGTTGATTCAAATGTTTGCATATCGATAAAATTTTATGGCAAAAAAGTCGTCTTCATTTCCTAGTCGGAACACTTGCTGCTGTCACACTTTAAGTGAGACGAATCGTACCGGGGTACAAGACGTGCACTCTTTTACATAAGTATTTTTGCGTTTTTCTCTCCTTTTGTCATGGAGTGACTTTAAAATCGTCGACAAGATCGTGCATCTTCTTTTTCTAGTTGCAAGACAAGTTTGAGCAATCAGGCGTCAAGATTGCACGATGAAGTTACACTTTAAGATAAATACATGTACATCCGATTTTCCTGGCCAATCCAACAATTGCCATTCTTGTGCTGTCGGAACTGAAACAACACGTCGTGTCATTGGTGAATCACAAACGTTTGTCCGTTTGTAGGAAAATAATTGATCGCTGAAAGAAACGGAGTGAAAATTCCGCAAAAATACAGCGTGTCCAGAGATCCGTGGGTGGATTGGTGCGAAGCCAGTGGTCCACCGTGGAAGATCACGAACGGTACGAAGTCACGTACGATATCGAATCCGTAACTGCACAGATCAAAGATATCCACGCATGAGAACCTTCCAATTACGGGTCGCGCCCGAAGGAGACTGAGGTGACTTCTTTTCATGCAGCCTCTCCTCCTCCATGCGGATCGAACTCGCGGGAGAAAGAGGACGAGCTCGACCGCGCGAAATGTACCGAATATATACACCGGGAGGAGGGGAAGTGAAGGCAGAGGAGACGAGAAAGGAAAGGAAAGGAAAAAAAGAAAAAAGAAAATGACAGAGAGACAGAAAGAGGAGCGAGAGACAAGCGATAAAGGGAGAGAGAGAGAGAGAGAGCCACGATGGACGTGGAGGGCGTCAATAACGCTCGCTTCACAAAGGATCGCGATGAGAGGATAAATCGTCGAAGAGGCGCGACGCCGCAGCCTTTGTCGAAGCAACCACCTCGAGGCAGTGTTCCTCGGCCACGCCCCGGAAACCTTTGCCTGCCTCGTGTCAATGGAGACGAGGCCTTATTAGGATCGACGGTAATTTGTCGACGGGGAAGTTTGCTGATGAGGATTCCGACTACGGCAGCCTGCTGCCTCCAGACCGCCGCCGTCGCCTGACGACGACGTCTTCGCGCGAGCGGATCCGCAGCCGGCGCGGCGTGAAGGGTGCCAGACAACCACCCGGGATATCTGTCTCCGACCGTCGCGGATTCGAATGTGCCGCTGATTGGACAATTTCGACTGCTCGATACAATTTCTCCGACTCGTCGCTTAATTTGTCGCTTGATTCGTCGCTATACATTCGGAGTTGCCAGGGCCGTTGCCAGCCACCCCGTGTCCCTCAGCCAGCAATCGGGTGTGTGATTGATGTTGTCGGTCCGTTGAAAATTTTTCTGAATTCTGACGATCGGCAGAAGACCGAGGGAAGTACCGGGGTAGTGACAATTGCATTCAATGTAACGTAATGTCGCGTGGTTGTCAAACGAGATTGTGTTTGTAGCATTTTCTACTATATACTGTCCCGAACTGTTAACATTTCAACCGTGTAGAGGGAAACATGAACTGATAATTACAAGGGAGGTGGAATTTGGAGGATTTTCAGTATATAGAGTGTGTAGGGAGACTTGCTCGTTGGAGGGAAACAAACAAGTTTCTATCACGAGACATGATTGTGGCAGATCACTCTTTACTGAAAACATTTATTTTTCGTTAACAAAATGTTCAGTGCATAATGTGAAACTGAATTGAATGAATGCTCTTTGTTTTTTTAAATAATCCGTAATAGAATAATGATGTGACATAAAATAAATAGCTGGATATGGATTTTTCACGACGTAGAATATGTGAATGTAATAGCTGGATGAATTTCTGCAGGAATATTTTACGTATATATGTCGCAAGAATGCAACGAAAATTAGCGATTGGTTGATTTGGATCACGTGATTCGTGAAGGGGCGTGGGCTAGACCTCGAGCAGGAGTGACGTTGTCTGATTTGTTTTGTATCGATTCAAATGTTTGCACATCGATAAAATTTTATGGCAAAAGTGTCGTCTTCATTTCCTAGTCAGAACCAGTTGCTTCTGGGCCTTTCAGTGAGACGAATCGTACTGGGGTACGATTCGAATATTATCATTTACAAATAATGTATTATATTATTTAATTGAGGTACATATTTTAGACAATTTTAGCAACCATATATATATATATATATATGATTAATAATTAAATAATTTCATTTCGAATGAAAGTATTTAAATAAGAAAAAGTATGTCTTTATTACTACAGTCTGTGTATAAATTATAAAGTTCACTGTGTGTTAATTCAAGTTACAGTCTGTATATTAACTTTTCCATTCTAGAGTTCATTTACAGTCAAACGCCACTGTTTGTCCAACTGAAAATTCAGAGTAAAATAACGTACGTTGCGTTCGGAGAACGTAATCGAACGAATGCGATCAGCAATACTCGTGGGAAAATGAAAAACTGAGACGACCACAACGAAGACTTACGAAAAAAACTTACGCCTTGAAAAAATATCTCGAAACTATCGACGAGGTGGTTCTCGATCTTCGTGTAACGGGGAAATTACGACCACGTTCTCTCGCGGAGTTTTAACCGAGTGTGGTAACGGAAGAGAACGATGGTTCGGCAACTCGTCACGCTTCGACACGAGGCTTCAAACTACGCCTCCGCCGCGTTCAAATCGAAACTTCCGGTAAACTCTGATTGCCGTATGCGGCCCGTGCCGCACGCGTTCGTTCGCCCGGCTCGTTTGCTTGAAATCCGGCGTCGCCGTTCGTGGTAAATTCGTCTGTTCTCGCAAGGAAATCCTCGAACGAACTTCTGACACGGACAGCCACAGCCCCCGTTTGTCTATTCTCCCGCATTTGCATGCATATCCTCCCCGTGTCTTGGCGCGATGCAGCGGCGCGATCCCCTCTGGTTGTTACGTAAACTTTGAACCAGTTACAAATACCAGTCGCTGTACTTAAATTACGTTTCGCGGCGTTTTAACGACGCGGCATTTACACCCGCGTTGTCCATACGACTCGCGCAATTCGAACGAGAAACGAGACGCATATTGAATGGAAAAGAAAATTTCGCGAACGCCAGATGTGTGTCACGTGTCGACGCTTGTTGTTTGAGTAACGTAGAAAATAAGGGAAACTGTTCTGACGAGGAAATGAAGACGACTTTTTGAATCGATAGAAAACAAATTACAGGCGCGATCGCTCAGTACCAGACAACGCCACTCTTACTCGAGGTCTAGCCCACAGCCTCTCACGAATCACGTGACCCAAATCAACCAATCGCTAATTTTCGTTGCATCAGCGTTGCACCTGAAGAGGCCCGATTTTCTGTTAGCCCCGTTAAAATCACTTTCAGTAATAACGTAGAAAATAAATAGAATATAGATCTTCTTACACTTGTTTCGAAAGGGTTTTCATTCAAAATAACTCTCGTGATTATCACGAGTATATATTTGACATCGTTTTAATAGCTGATGCAGTTCAATTGAACGATTGATATTTTGTTGCTTGAATAACGTAGAAAATAAGGGAAAAAAGAAAAGTGTAAGAAAAACAGGAGATGGAGTGAAATGTAGAGAATCTCAATACGACCTCTAAAGCTGTTCTTTCCTCAGTTATTGAAATAATAATAAATAATAACAAATGATATTAAATTGACGATAAACTACAAAGATGTGCATAATGTTCATAATACAATCAAAACCATCATCGAAAAGAGTACAATCCAAGTAATCACCTCTCTAACCTCAAACTCATTAAAGTTTCTGAAACTTGGTTAAATTGACAATACGAATGTAAGAATGGAGTAAATTTTCAAGTCGGTTTTCCTGTACCTCGTCAAACTGTCCAAAAGCGTTTGATCGTTAAACTGATAATACAAATATAACAATGGACACAATAAAAATCATCGCGAGAAAGAGCACATCTAAATATTCAAATCCTCTCTAACCATTCGATTGTCTTGAAAAAAACTGAAAGTTTTCAAAACGAAGGTTCTCGTAACACGACAAAAATCACCATCTCCTAAGAAATCGTTCTTCCGATGTAAGGAAGTTTCGATAAAAATTGTGTCAGTGGGATCAGCGGTCGAACACCTATCCTGCAACACGTAACCCAAACGACGCCGATCTAATGGCCCAAACGGGCCATTGTCACGGACAGTTGGAGACTTTCGAATGACCCTATTAATTTCCAGCACCGCCTACACGGTTTCCAGGCAAGGGAGCCTAGACTGCCTACCCTAGTTCCCTCCGTTTACCTCATTTCGTTCCCTTCTCACACTCGATTCTCCATTATTATCGTCACTTGGCGGTCCGGCAAAGTGAAGTACACAGAAGGTGGGCGTCCTGAAGCCCAGCGACAGGGTCCATTAGAAGCGGTTTACTTAGGGTCCTTCAGGATTAGTCTCGGCCTCTATTTACGACTCTCTCTCTCTCTCGACCTTGTCTCTCTTTATCTTCTAGCTGCCTCTCCCCCTCTAACGCCACCATACCCTGATCGCTATCGCGTTCCAATGCGATTCTATCGTCCGATCCCGTCAACCGGCGCGAAACACCGGGATACACAAAAGAAGCATCAACGAAATCACACTCGAGGGAAGCCGGACCGATATCTCGCGCTTGTTCTCACGGAACGTCCTTTCTGGCCGGTAGCTCGTGCAGCCTTCAGAGGGGTAGTCTTTGTAGATAAGTCTTTGGAAGCAACGGAAACGGGACTGAATTTCTATCTGAAAGACGACGAACGATACACCGTCTGGCTCTTGCTCCTTTTAATTAAAAACGAAAATTTCGGTCCTATATTTAAGAACGCGACCAAAGTATTTTGAATGTTTTAATTCGCACTGGATCATTGTACGGACAATTTTGTAATCAATAATAAAATAACTGGTTTGCTTATTAGAAGCTCAAAGAGGATGAGGTATTATATTTGATGTATTGAATAAATGTTGAAGATAAATGTGTTTTTAATGTTAAACTTTTGGATTTTTGATAATTTTTGTTGGAAAGCACACGTTCTGGAACTTACATACTGACGCATAGATTGTGTAGAAACGTAAAAAGGTCGATGTCAAAAACATAAAGAAAGAAGAAATTTATTTCTCGAAGCTGTTGGAAATTGTCGAGTAAGTTTTCTTTGTTGCAATTCTCTTCAATCTTTATTTACTTTTAATATTCGAGAGTACAGAAGAAAGACGTTGCTGGGACTTTAATATTTTTTTGTCGTACCTTGTCAGGATTTTCCAAGCTGAACGATATTTATATCATAATATCAGTATCGAGTCGACTCTGCAATCTCTTGCCAGAGACCTGAATTCATACGGTTCCCTTTATCTTTAAAGGTCAAAACTGATTTCAAAGGTTGTCGTCTCGGAACTGTGGATGTGATTTGGAGAAGTTATGGCAGATCAACTGAAAGCACTTCCACTTCAAGATCTCCGACGCTTTATAGATCACGAACGACGTCTCCTGCGACGTATGACGTCTCAAGCGAACGACTTTGAATAAGATAATGCAGAGTTCTGTGATATTTGGATGGTTATAAATATTCTTTACGAGGCAAATTCGTACCTTTGCAGCTTGTTATATTTGACGTTTAATACGATTCTGTGTTTGATATTATTGTATTTGATTGACTATACGGAGAGTAAGAATTAGAATACTCGCTATATTCAATGATCAATTATATAAGAGAATCTAAAAATTAGTCAAACAAAAATTAAAAATTAGACAGAGTTCCATGACACTTTTCCTATTTAGAGTCTTGCTTTTTACAATCAAAGAAATTAATTAAGCATAATAGAAGTTTAAGAAGAATTAGATAGAATTCAAATATGTTTCTCAAAATCTAAAAATTCTATTTAGATTCTACTAAATAAATAGGATTTTCAGCTTTCTATCCGAATGTAGATCTCGTATATCTAATCGTAATTTATTTCTACCAAATAATACAACGGCTATCCTATTGGATACATCACGTGTGCATACGTCTGCTCATCTTCAAATTCTGTATTATTCTATTCGTTGTGTTATATTTTTACGTGCATCTCATACACGCGTGTACCAAAAGCCTCGTAGGAAAACACGCGTCGAGGATTTCCTCGCGCGACGTCAATAAACGATAGGTTTATAAAGAGACGACAATGGACGTAATGGAGGGCGAAAGAAAGAAGACGAAGCCGTTCGACGACCGACCGATCCTGGAAACGATCTTCGACATAAACAAATTTTCCATTCACGCAGCTGCATGTTTTCCCTCGATCAACTCAACGAGGGATTAACCATTCTGACCCACGCACAGTGGTCTGTCTGGTGGTAATCGTCCAACGAGACGAAAAATATTTCATCTATCCTCCGTTCAACGAACAATTTAAAGGCGTCGATGAATAAATTTAAATTAGTTGGACTGCCGCTGTGAATTTTGAAACTCTAAATTCAAGTTTGTTGTCAGCGACTTTTTTCAAATTAACGTAGGAATTTGACCAAAAGTAATTCGTGAGTTTCTTTGGCCCTTTGTGTCTTAAAAATTAACTCTGTGCTCGCGTGTCTTCGCAAACTAAAATTAACGTAATTGGTGACAACTTGATCGAATAGAAATTGTAGATAACACATCGTTTGCAACTCTGTGCAATGCCCAATGTTGGTTTCAAAAAAAAAAAAAAAGAAGAAGAAGAACACCGAAATATTGACGAAATGCAGAACAATCGATTTGCTGCTGGTCGATGATCAACTTTTACCAACAACGATATGCAACCTGCACGCATGCCTAGAACTCGCAACTTTCGTTAACTTTTGATAACCGAAACAGTCCGCTTCGTTCCCATCGGTTTTGCGTTTGCTCGTTTGTATTCACCGCCGCGAACAGGACTTTTTGAGCGTCTCACCGTCGATTTATGTCTGATTTATGCGCCGCCACGCTCCTTCCTTCCTCTCCCCCCCCCCATGGAACGTCATCCGCGTTTAAAACCGCGTCGCAACGACTTCTGGCCCCTCTTTCTCTCCCCTTTTTCGCTCGCCGTATAATTCGCCCGCGACGCCGGAAAATCACGGTACAATTAACGTTCTGTTTCGCGTCCGCTTCCGGCCGCGCGACGTGTTTTTCCTCGCGCGGCCGTTAAACGAACGTTGAATTAAAACGCGACCGCGACGCCTCTCGTCTCTCCCGCGGGATCGACCGGAATCTCGCAGCTCGTTTCTCTCCCATCTTGCGCCCGGTTCGAGTAAAAGCGAGGCGTTGCTACGTGGCTCGTGAATTTCGGCCGGGAAAAGCAATCGTGTAACTTGAATATCACACATCATACATCGTCCGTAGAGAGCGCGATGTTTGAATCTGTCAGAACATGAGATTTTTAAACTATCAATGATGATCATTTTTTGTAAGTGAAATGATTCGAATGAGTAACGACAGGTGAGTCCTTTATTCTAAAATGACGAAAATATTAACGCTAAAACTACCAAAATGGTCGAACCAATTGATAATTTTTGGATATTCTAAGATATTTTATAGATATAATACAGTGTATTTTTAGGGACTTGAATGATTCTTCGTAAAATATACAAATAAAAGCTTGTGTATGATAAGATTTTTTGTTCCTTTTCCCTTAGCGTCATCGGATAGAAATTTTATGCTTTACTTGTCGGTAGTATCAATAACGTACTTAGTTTTGCGAAAGGAATTTAGTCTAAAGACAACAGTATCAATGCACTTGTCCGGTGTCTGAAGACGTTGTAGTTCGAAAAATATTTCAATTATAATTTCATCGAATTTAACGTCATCCGAAAGATGAACTAATAAAATTATTGGAACTATTACGTTCTCTTTAAAACACATAAACTCGCTATAAAAATACTAAAGACTCGCAATCTACTACTTTTCCACAATACACCAGATAATACTAAATTAATAAATAACTAAAAGAATCTCAATATTATCTGGAAGAATATTTCATTTCAAATTCGAGGATTCGACATCGATTCGCTCGTAATTAATAGGATCTCTTCCTACTTTTTTGAAGATATATTTCATTCGTTTCTAATAGAAACTTGAAAATATATTACCAGATAATATCGTTTATCACTGAAAGGTGCAACGTTGATGCAACGAAAATTAGTGATTGGTTGATTTGGGTCACGTGATTCGCGAGAGGGCGTGGGGTAGACCGGCGTTGTCCGGTACCGAGCGATCGCGCCTGTAATTTGTTTCGTATCGATTCAAATGTTTGCATATCGATAAAATTTTATGGCAAAAAGTCGTCTTCATTTTCTAGTCGGAACAGTTGCTTCTGGGCCTTTCAGTGAGACGAATCTTACCGCGGCACAAGTCGTGCAGTTTTTTTTACTTACATTTACCGATAATAAATATAACCATTTGAAAATTACTTAAATTCAAATTGCTCGAATCTCAGCACTTGGGTACTCAGCACTAATCTGGGAGGCTCGAGACGAACGAGGCTTTTTCAAGATATCGTTTGCTTAATTTACGACTAATCTGAGCGAGGCTCGAGACAGAAAGTTTATACGGCGTTTTTCAAGATATCGTTTGCTTAAGACATTTACGACATTCCGCGGGAAGGAAAATTCGACTTGGCTGCTGCTATTCCGCGAGAATTTCAAACGCTCGTTTTACGACGTTCAAAAAAACCGTAAGTAATTTTGACCCATAACGTTTTTATAAAATGTATTTTTGACGAATGCAACAAATAGGGGCATTATCAATGTTCTATGAAAAAAAATTTCTAGCGTGAAAGATGCCAATTCATACTTGTCTCTCTTTTCTAGCGCCGTCGTTTTTATTTTATTAATTAATAAAATTATTTGAACATGTTTGCATTGTCTTCATGTATCTCAGATTAAATTACAAATCATCAAACGCTCGGATATTTACTAAGACTCAAGATTAATATTTTGAATTTGAATATTTTCAAACAAAAAAAAATAAAATGATAATTGATATAATCGTTAATTGTGAGTATTCTATTCCAAAATTTTATCGATAAACGCTGAAAAATATATTCTAGATAACAGATTCTCTTGTTTCAAAACGTATTTCTACCTTCATCCGTGATGGAAATAAATAAACAAACAATCTATGAATATTCAAACGTTAAAACAGTTACAATTCTCTGCATCGATAAGCACTCTAAAAAGAATAATCTTCTATTTTTCATATCCTATCCTTAATATTCTCAAGGTATTCCTCAACAAATTCTCCAAAATCTATATCAAACAAAAATGAAAAACAGAATTCTTAAAACATTTCCGGAATTGTTTGTATTTCTTTATCTGATAAGTTCATATCCTTAATTTTCTCAACATATTCTTCTTTTATATATTATATATTCCACAGATTTCTTAAATCCTACGTTGCATTGAGCAAAAACAGTGAACATTCCATCATTATCTGTCGACACTGACAATTTCACGACATCTTTCTATTATCTATCATGTAATAAAGTCATCCCTCACGTTCTTTCATCCTTATCTATCAACACTGACAATTCTCTATCTTCTTCAAATCTTCCTTAATATTCCTCTATCATCTGTCATTTAAATTTCTCAATTAATTGTTAACTTTTTCTGTTATCCTCAACAAAAATGCACGCGTTAACTCGTCTGACTGAAAGGCCCAGAAGTAACTGTTCTGACTAGAAAATGAAGATGATTTTATTGATATGCAAACATTTGAATCGATACAAAACAAATTACAGGCGCGATCGCTCGGTACCAGACAACACCACTCCTACTCGAAGTCTACCCCACGCCCCCTCACGAATCACGTGACCCTCAAATCGACCAATCACTAATTTTCGTTGCATCAGCGTTGCACCTGAAGAGACCCGATTTTTTGGTTATCCCCGCTAAAATCACTTTCAGTCATTCAAAAAAAAAAAAAAGAAAATAAAAAGCAAAAGTCTTTGAAACATCTCCGGAGTTCCCTCGTGTCGTTTCACTGTTATCTATCGACACTAACAACGGGCTAAGGTGGTAAAGCCGGGTTGGATACGTAAATTGGCTTAAGGGATTTCGGACCGGACGAGCTTAATACTCGTCGCTCGTACGATACGCCTCGTTATGAATCCAATCTATGGTTCTGGACCGAGAGAGGGAATCTGATTCGTATATTGTACACACGCGATCATGAAATTCCTTCGTTAGCGATGGAAAACTTTGGGATTACGCATGCGTATGTCGAAGCGAGAGTGCGTCGTCCTTTTTTTTTTAATTTTTCTCTCTTTCTCTCTTTCTCTTCTTTGAACAAAGCGGATCGAAAACGCTGGCGAATCCGATAAAAAGCAATTACCGCGGACAACGGTGACAGTGTTCAACTACGGCGGCGTATTCCATCCTGTATTTTTTGCGACTCCCATCGTCTGGAAACGCTCCGCGTGAAGTGGAAGGAAACGAGACAGAGACATTTCGATGCCTCCCTGTACCAGGCGATCTAAACTCTACGTGCTACAATTTTTTTTTAGTCCTTTTAGACGCGTGAACAGTCGTCGAGACTAGCGAACGAATAGCTTGTCTAACAAAAATTTATAATATAAGTGTGATTGAATCAAACTGGCAAGAATTCGCTTAATCGGGCCACTGTTTAAAATTTCATTCAGATAAACGGAATTGTGCTGTATTTGTAAAGACAAAATGGCGAAACTGAAGAGCTTGTAATACTCTGCGAGAAATTTATAGATTTACGGTGATATTTTTAGTTATAACAACTTGAATCACGAATTATCGCTTTATCGTCTTCAAATTTTTATGAATGGAGTTTAAAAAATGGAACTTGGAAAAAGACTATTCTACGTATTAAATATTGTAACAAGTACTATACTTTAGATACTATACGTGTAATTTTGAATAATATTCTACATACATTTTATTGTTAAAAGATATACGAATATTATATTATATGTATTATGTAATTAAATGAACATGTGAATATCATATGAATATGATTGTAATATTATAATATCATATAAATACAATACAATTATCGTATGAACGACACTGAACGAGTAACGGTATATCATAATATCATTTAATTATCATGTAAATATAATTATATACTATAATATGTAATATAATATCGGACGAATAAACTATCGTAAGGGTAAACAGTAAATATTTCATTACAATATATACATCAAGTAGAAGAAGTCGGAGCACGCGGTAGAGGCGAGAACCGAGAGATAAATTTCAGCAGAAAGGCGACGGGTTCATCCAGGAAATTTCGTCGTTAACATTGTCTCTCAAGACGTGATAACAGACGCTTTCTTTGCTTTCTCAGCAAACACCGGCATAAAGCTCATTACTATACAGTTCAGTCAAGCGTCGCAAACAATGACGCTCCACCCCCGGAGCTGTGTGCGCAGCTGGCTCGCGCTAGACACGTGGAAATTACAAGTTCTGGCGCTTAACGAACCACCAAGGATCCACGTGACCTCGTGTACTTTCAAAACAGCCGAACGCGACAGGCAGAAATTCGTCGAAGGGACACCGTCAAATCGAAACGTCTCCAACTTTCCACGTACATCGCGCGTACTGCATAAACTGTCTGGCTAATTCACCTGGATTCACTGCGTCGAAGAGGTCGTAGGACTTGATGTAAACGATGTACGCTCGTAAATTAATTTTATTTGAGTGTTGTTGAGTAATATGACTGTTTTATTAATTTTCAACGTTAGTTTATGATATTAAGCAGGAGAAGTTTAATATGTGATGACCTGTTAGGTTTACAGATCAAAGTCCTTGAAGGTAGAGGAAAATTTAGCTAAACAATACTTCATATGTGAAATGAAATATTAAGTGAAGTAAAGTTCATATTTGAATTAAGGAAGAGACACAAGTGTGTTTAGTGTGTGAAATTTTTGGATAGTGGAACAATCACTTTTCTGATATTAAACTGCGTATTTTAAAATTTCACTGCTGAATTATCTCGTAGAGTGTAACTTTGAAATAATTAAAAATAAAAGAAAATTTCGTAAGAATATATATGTGGATCTTCTTTAAAGTAAAAATTATGTATAACAATTTTTATTTTAATTTTGATTGTATAAAACTCAATGTAGAAAAGACGAAAAAGAAAAAACGATGAGAAAATAATGCAAAAGGAAGTTTAAATGTCTTTAAACGCGATTATACGTACAACCTAAAATGTTGAACCAACCTTATTGCTTCTGGAACATCATTATGCGACGCGTTGTTCCATTTTGAAATTTAAACCATCTGAAACAAAAATTTAAAAAAATTGCTTTGGCAAATGTACACGTTATAAATGTTACATAATAATAATCTAATATCATTATCTTCACACGTGTTCATGTGCACGCATATATTACACAATTAGAAAAATAATAGACATACACGAATGACCATTTTAAAAATATAATAATTATTTCATAAAATTTTTTTCTGAACATTAAAAGTATAATAATTTTGAAAAATATACATATACGTGTACCTGCGTTAAATATCACGTAATAATTGCACAAAAATTTTTCTAAGAATGACGAATGTTACAATTATTATTACAAATTCTCGAACGGAAGCGTATACTTATTTCAAATTTCATCAGTATAACAAAGTAGCGTCTCCTCGACAAATCATCGAAACCACCACAATATCAATCAAGACGGTGCTCGAAACTATCTTGGGCGACTGACACGCATAGATTTGATAATTAAATTAATCTTCGCGAGGCGGGGGAAACCGGCTTCAATCGGGCCGAATTAACACGCAACGAAATCCTATTACGCGTCGAATCTCCGATCCGAGCAGCGTGTAGACAAAGCTTATTACAATGACTTAACCGTGAATTACCGTGTGATCTCTTACGCGAGATCCACCGGCACAAACAAACGGGCGAACGTTTATCCAGTTGCCTGCCCGCACCTCGTCCCGATTTTCCCCTCCGTGCCATCCATAAACCACACCATCCAAAATTCCGCCGCGCGTACGCAGGCTTATAGCCGGCCGTCCGCAAAACCGTAAACAGCCCTTAAACGTACCCTTAATCCTCATCCCCGTCAGTGGCTTCCTCTTTACGTACGTACATTTGTATATACTTGACGTTTACGCAAGTATTGCATGTACACAGGGTGTTTCCTACCTTACCGACGAAATAGTCAGCAACACAATCCGTAAGTTAAGAAATTAAAAAAGAGAAATACGTCTTACTTACGTGAACGTTAGGAAATTCTAAATTTTGAAAGACAATTGATAAATTTCGAAGATATTCAAGGCATTTCTTCTCTCAATGTGCGAGGTTCGTTGAAAATGTTTCGATCCTCAGTTGAAGGAACGACCATCTTCCGCGTTGCTGCGAGCTTCCCCAGCTGTCAATGTTTTGCGTGTTTTTTTATTTTTCCCAAAAGTTCGAGACAAACTTCACGTAACGTTTCCTCATTTATCACTCAATGTGATTTTAGCGGCGGTAACCGAGAAAATCGGGCCTCTTCAGGTGCAACGCTGATGCAACGAAAATTAGCGATTGGTTGATTGGTGGCTCACGTGATTCGTGAAGGGGCATTCGTGGGGTAGACCTCGAGTGGGAGTGGCGTTGTCTGGTACCGAACGATCGCGACTGTAATTTGTTTTGTAAAAAGTCGTCTTCATTTCCTAGTCGGAACAGTTGCTTCTGGGCCTTTCGGTGAGTCGAATCCTACTGGAATACAAGTCGTGCAGTTTTCTCTTCTTATTTTTACCTGTAGATTATGCTCCTAAAATTTTGTTGGGAAAACGGAAAACACCCTGTACATGAGCAGCAAGCTAGGCGGATATAACTTCCGGAGTGAACGTAATAAGGGAAAATAGGTAGACAAGAATTTCTGCGGCCAGGTAATTACACATCGAGGACGCTGTTTAATTGTTCCGCTGATTAATTGGGAAACAAGGAGAAATGAGGATAAGAGCACGAAGGAGGGGAGTTATCGTTGGATTGTTGTTTGGATTGTTGTTGGAACGACGGGAATGACTAATTCGTGTAATTTCGTAGAGAATTTATATCGCGCGGAATTTTCTGTGATTTTCTGTAAACCATATTTATGAAGATTCAGTCGTTGGTAGTTCCATCTTCAAAATTTATCTACACTGTCGTTTGCATTTATAGATATTTCGTTCGATTTTCAGTTACAAAACGTGAATGTCAGTTAAATTAATAAAAAATGATTCTCCTGCTGAGATATATCATGTTTGAGGTCACTTGCTATATTTAAAAAATTTCCGAAAAATGTGGGCAAAAAAGAAAGACGGTATGAAACAACAGCATACTGATTGTCATTCGATACAATAGCAAAGTTCAAAAATCTTAGAGCAAGAATTAAAACATTGATTAACATTGATATAACACATATGTACGCGTATGATATATAATAAATAATAAATAACGTACACATATAAAAAAATCAAACGATATTAATAATACAGAAAAGACCTGTAAACCATCAGCATATCAACAACAAAATGACATCTATACATCTGTGACAAGTACCGAGTATTAAAAATATAAAGTGTCCTAGGGACATTTTGGACGTAAGTCGTATATTCTCGAAGTTTCTCCTTGATTAGCATTTTTTGGTAAGAAGGTGTGTGTGCGTGGGTGTGTGTATATATGTATGTACAAGCGATTATGTAAGCGTCCTCCTCTAGTTCCACTTTATGATGTAGCCGGCACAAATACACACGCGTTTCGCTGCGTCCACCGGGATCGCCTTCATAAATATCTCAATCTTGAGAGCGACGCGCAGGCTGGCAGACTGATCGATGGGAAAGAAGCATTTGCGAATCGATTGCTTCCGCGTATAACGAGTTCTCGAGCAATTTTTCTGGAACGTTGAGAAGCAGCGTGCTTGCAGATCTTCCTGGCGATTTTTCTCGCGTCTGGCAGGGAATTGCGAAAACGCCAGCCTGCTCCGATGTAACTAAGGATCGCTTATTACCGTATACGAGATTTCATCAAATCTCTGTTCTTCCTTTCTTTCTCTTCCTTTCCTCTTTCTCTTATTCGAATCGAATAACGAAACATCGAAAAACAGGCAGTTTCACGGAAAATGGAAAATGCGAGAGTCTTGTGTACAACGATAAAAAGATCTTGTAAAGAATCTGAATTCAGTAACGAAATAGTACAAAATTAAGTAACAAAACTAATTGACAAAACTAAGTAAAGAAGACTTGTATCCCAGTACGATTCTACGACTAGGAAATGAAGACGACTTTTTTGCCATAAAATTTTATTGATACGCAAACATTTGAATCGATACAAAAGAAATTACAGGTGCGATCGCTCCCAGATCGGTACCAGACAACGCAGACTTCTACTCGAGGTCTACCCCACGCCCCCTCACGAATCACGTGACCCAAATCAACCAATCGCTAATTTTCGTTGCATCAGCGTTGCACCTGAAGAGGCCCGATTTTCTGGATTACCCCCGGCTAAAATCACTTTCAGTGATAATACCAACAAATGGAAACCACGCGCGAATTTAAAATTTGAAAAGACACTGAGTTTGTCAAAGTTGCTGATAATAATATTTAAATTAAATTAGTTAAAATAGCAAAGAATACTATCAGTGGTAGGAATATTTAATAAATTCAAAGTTTTAAAATACGTATATGTTGTCAAAAGACACATTTTGATGTAACTTTAACCCACTAACCCTTTTTCAACGCCCAAATTAAATAACGTAAAGTGTCGAGACGACGAAGGGAATGCAAGAATAATATCCGTTTCAAAGATCGTTTACAGGAGCTTGGATAAATTTTTCGAGAGAAAGATCCGAGTGTCTCGAGCGATAAGAGCCACGTTCCCGTTTTGGCTTTGATTCGTCGATCTTTTCCTTAGGCAAACGAGAAGGCGCAGAAGAGAAGAACGAGCTTCCCCGGTGCCGAAATTATGCCGAACGGGCTTCATCTCGAGGATCCAACCGAAGATTCTTTGAAAGCAAAGAAGATACACATACGTGTGTATCGCAATCTTTTTCAACCTTTACAGGAAACTGACAGCGTATCTTTATATTTACAGTTGCTCGCGAGAACGTTCGACAGCTTTTAGAAATCTTTCATACGAACGAGAACATTTTTGTGTTTCATTACTAAACAAAAAAGAGACTCGACTGATTTTTATGCATTCGTGGGAAATTTTCAATTGCAAAAACGCACAGAATACGATACTTGTTCCACAGTGTCTAATTTTCTTTAATTATATTCGTAAAAGTTTTAATTTCCGTGAACATCGACAGTCCATTAATTCATTAATCACGTCTGCAAAGTGCATATTTTTCGCGATAAACTTTAATATTATATCGATAAACTTTATATTCAATAACTATATCGTATTATACGCTTGAGAAAACACTTCGTACTGCATTTTTACAATTTCTCATTAAATGCTTCAAACAAATTGTACGAAGTATACAAAATGATCTTCGTTTGATAAGATCGATGAGAGGCAACCAGTGGAGGACAAATTTTTACTGGAGGAAAAGAGCAAACGAGCTTGAAAAATCACAACTGTCCTCCAATCGAAATCGAATCGAACGAATTAACAGGATAATAACCTGTCCGCGGGATGGATGGAATTTCCCTGGATATCGATTTCCAGTTATATCTGACGCCGTCGTTAAATCCACGTCGGCCAACGAAATTCCACGACGATACCCAGCCGATAACGATCGGCTGACCCATTTTTACTTAATATCGAAATTCGTTTGGAACTCGTTCCCATCAATAATCGCCGTCTATGCTCCCCGAGCCCGAACACTTTGCGATTACTTGGAGCAATTTTCGCCTCCTCGGCGCCTCGAATAATTGGAAGGCAGGTCTATCTAGTCTAGACGAAGATTCGAACAAGTGTTTATCGAATTTTGTTGATTCTCAGTACAGGCCACGTTGCAATATTGCAACGACGTCGGCTTTGTAATTTGAACGTTTACACTTCCAACGATAAAATAGGACATTACTTACCCATAAGTGAAATAAAATTTCGTACAGTATCGAAAAACCACATTACGTACAAACATGCGCTGTCGTCAATATTGCTGAGCTTAGCGAGAGCTTAATTCGTTGCTCTCTTTAAGTATAATTCCGCGTTTTAAAAGTTCTTATTTCTTCAACTTTCTTTCGTCCATCGGCAAGTGAGTTTCTGTTTGAAACAATTTTAAAACCACAACTGCATTGTCTACATCTGTGTATATTCATATCTATTTATATATCCATAGTCTCGTGAAGAAGCGATTGTTGATGGTATCGTAAAATAATGAGATTGCCAGTGCAATAAATGAGCTGAATACTAAGGAATCTTTACTTGGTGCCAGTAACAACGAATTCAGTAGTATAACCTCGTATAAATCAGACAGAGGTAATAGAAGAAATAACTGTCTGAAGTATTACTGTTGGTTGCTTCTGATTTTTGTATATGATTTACAATGCTGGACAAAAGAAACTTTGCAATACAGATACCATTAAATATTGCATTCAGTATTATATTGATAACAGCAATTTATCCTGAAGTTCACTGCTCTTGTCAAAAATAATTTTGGGTACCATTTGTCTCAATGTCAAACTTTCTTATATTAAATGTGACAATCTTAAGATCAAAGTTATAATATTATAACAATATAAACTTTAATATAAAATAACAATAATAAAATAATATAAAAATATTATAATAATAATATTCTTAATATTACACTTTCTTCTATTTGTCACGTCAACTAGTAAGAACCATTAATGCAATTTTATATTTGTATGACGATTATTGAAAAAACGGAACCCAGATAGAAAACATAAGAATACTGTACTTTCGTACAGGAATATTACACAAAGTACACAAAATAATATTATTAGAAATTGGGAAAAAACAAAATTTTCCACGTCGTTATTGCAAAATAACAACGACATCGCGGTCATCGTCACAGGGGAGCAAAGATCCGCCAAGTGTCGCGTGCATGCGAGCGAAAGACACGTGGCGATCTCGTTTCGATCCGGCAGAGGAGCATCGAACGGGTTAGAACGAACCGTGTAACACACAGTCAGACAGACAGACAGACAGAGAGAAAGAGAGAGGATAGAGCAGAAAGCAGAGCAGCAGGGAGAGAGCAGAAAGGGGAGTAGAGGCGTCGCGACGCCGAGTAACACAACCACACCCTTCGAAGGACCTGCTGGATCGATAGGCACACTACCCTCTGCTCTAAAGAGAAAGAGGAAGATGGCGAGCATCGAACGGAGACAGAGGGACAGAGAAAGAGGATAAGACAAATTGCCAGAGATCTCGCCGCACGCTGCTTCAGCCTCTCTCTCTCTCTCTCTCTCTCTCCTTTTCTTTCCTTTTTCTCTCTTTTCCTTTCCTTTTGGTTTTAGTTATATACCTGTCACGGGCAACCGACGCGTGTCACGACAAACTTCCTCTTCGACGAGGAAGAGACGCAGCTAGAGAAACTAGGGTTTCACTGGCTGCGTGCTCTCAGGAGCGCGAATACGTATCGAAGCGGTGAAACACGATGCGAGAGGAGCGAGTTTCGAATTTGACGCGTCGTTAAACAATTGTCTAATAACGTCCATTTTAGAATTTCGTATGGAATTTGATTTTGTGACTCGCAAAAGTATTTTAACGCGTATTTTTTTCTTTTTTTTTTTAACGTGTGTGTATATATACATTTTTTTCAAATTCGTACTAGCACAATTATAATAATCTCGTTACAATATTATATAACGAAATTTCGAATTTGAATGTTAGATATAATATGTTCGTAATAAAATTGCTACAAATATATATATATTTCCTCTTGAACGTTTAAAACAATTAACACGACGACTTGTGTTACATGTTTACTTATTTCCTTGAAAATGTATCTAAAAATTCATAACGATCTGCTATTGTCACTTGGTCCCACGTTTGTAAAGATTTTTTAACCTGTGTACAGGGTGTTCCAGGAGGAAACCGAGTAATTTTATCGGTACATTTGGCAAAGCATTCTGAGTAAAAAGAATCACACGCGCTATGGGTTTCGACTCGTTTGTATTGTATTTATTTCAAAAAACAGATTTTACATTTATACACAACCGAAAAAGGGAAACAATTCTTTATTTTTCGTACGTGCTCCGCGTGCAAACAAACAATAAATTTCTTTGCACAAACTTTCGCTCAAAGAGGAGTTATTATTTTTCTTCGCCATTTTCTTACGTGTAAACAAACACGCTGGCAAAGTTATTCTTGTCCCGGGACACCCCGTGTGTGTGTATATGCAGATCGTTACGAGCGTGTGCATTTCGGTCTTCGTACGTTTCGCCCGTACAAACGACGATTCGTCAGAACACGCGACCGTTGTATACTCTGCCGGGCAACGTCCACTGGTCGCTCGCGTTATGCAATCGCGTGTAACCGGGCTTTTTCCACGCGAATTTTCAATCCCGACCCGTCGACTCGTCGCGGTAACCAGGTTACCGGAGCAAATTCACGGTGACGTGGTAATCGAGTGAGTTAGACTGAGGGAGTGGAATACAGTTGCGCCAAATCAAGTTCCGACAAAAAGTGGGGGTGACGGTAGGGTTTAGTAGCGATTGTAGATGTTGCAGACAGGTAAAACGTTCCTTGGTAAAATCCACTTCGAGACGTAATCAAAATATATATACATACGTGTTCTCATCCTCGAGATAAATCGTCGTAAAATAACTCCTCTGATAAACCATCAGGTTTAGAACCAATATCGGTTAATACTTTTTTGCTTAAAATTTAACATCCCTTCGATCTGCGACGAAGAATTAATTTTAAAAAATAGAGGTGACCTTCGAAATCACTCAACTCACAAAAAATTTACGCGCCATATTTTGTCTCCCTTAACTTGACCGTACAACTTTTGTATCAAACAATTTTGTCACTGAAAGTTGATTTCAGCGGGGGTAACTCAGAAAATCGGGCCTCTTCAAGGTGCAACGCTGATGCAACGAAAATTAGCGATTGGTTGATTTGGGTCACGTGATTCGCGAGGGGGCGTGGGGTATACCTCGAGTGGGAGTGGCGTTGTCTTCTATCGATTCAAATGTTTGCATATCAATAAAATTTTATGGCACAAAAGTCTTCATTTTCCAGTTGGAACAGTTGTTTCTTCAGGGCCTTTCAGTGAGACGAATCGTACCAGGGTACAAGTGCAGTTTTTTCATTAACGCGCAATTAAAAATATTTCGGGTGTGCAAGTTACGTAAAATCACCCTGTATATATATATATATATATATATCTTTTATTTTCCTTTGCGAATATGTCTATTTTGTACATACAAAATATTTACATTTTATTGGCGGGAGCAAAAGTTTAGAGTGTAATAATGGTCGATTTTGGGAATTTCGATACATTTATCGACAATGCTTGTTGAATAAATAGTCAAAATAAAAGGAGCAATGATTATAAATAACGTTTCGAAACGACTAATAGGAAGCTCAATTCGTTTACGAGCACGGTATATCGTTTCGTAATCAATTATTGAATTCAATCGTTATCACGGTAAACACTGATCAATTAAACGTTGTTGATGTAACGAGTAATTTTCGTGATTTTTAATCATAAATCGAGTATTTCTAAATGATTCAGTGATTAATTCACATTTCGTTAGAATCTGCAATGTATATTTGTGTACTGAAAATTATACAATATGTGTAATATTACGAGTGCATACGAAATGTGAAATTCCTCGCTTTTCAATCCTTTTATTACTTGTAAACTGCAATAAACTGTGATTTTCACGTATCTTTTCAAGAACAATTTTAATTACACTTAACAATTAATTTCATTTCATTTCATTTAATTTGTTAAAAAATTTAACAAATTACCCTTGATTATTCAAGCGAAGACAAGTAAAGTATCTTGGAAAATTTAATAACACCGAATGCGCAATAATTCGAGCGAATCATTTCCGTCATGTTGTGAAGAAATTTACAAATTATTCTTGATCGTTCAAAATATAGATAAAGTATCTCAGAAAACTGAAAAACTCTGAAAAAAAAGAATACTATTAAACAAACAACTGAACGCAGCAGAATCAAAAAAGTGTAACCATCTCGCGACTGACGATTACATCAAATTACATTATTCAAATCCAATTATATATTCAAATTCGACTGCAACTTGACTTTGATTGCTCGTTCGTCGACCAATGAATACCGATTATTTGATAATCGGCGATCGTTTGATTGATAGCCGGGGAAAGTCGCGTTGAACATAATCCTCGATCGTTAATTACGTTCTGCCTATACACGTATACTCTGCACGGTACTTTACATTTACATTTATCACGAGCGTTCCGACTCGACTCGGTTTTAACTCCCCTCCCCTGTTTTATGGAAACTCGTCAACGACCCTCTCACCGACTCGTCGACGTCGATTCTCTCCCTTCTCCCAATTAGAGCCGCTAATCCTTCGAGGAGTATGTTGCAAATTAAAGCGAGCCGAGGGCCACGGCTCGCTTCAATTACCGGCCACGTTTCGCGGAAAACATCGCCGGGACACAATACAAGCGAACGCTCATTTGTTGCGATCAATGTGCGCAGCCCGTGCGCGAGCGTTCGCTTCCAGCCTTCGCTTCGGTTTTGCATCGCGACGCGATTTCAACTCCCCTCTGAACGCCGCCCTCTGTTAACGAGAATCGCCCTACAACCCCGCCACACGGGTTTTCGCGACACGCGGGTATTTTTCCATCTGGCGGGAAAGTTGTCGACGATCTGAAGTCGCTGGAAAAATGTCTCGCGACCAACTTGGTTGACTGTCTTCTGAGTCCTCATAGGAATGAACAATGAGTAATAAATCCCTCGATTTACCTTTTGTTGCTGTTATGGGGTTAACAATCCCTACATTTTTCTACTATGTTGGGTAGATTTACTAGGAGACGAATTCTTACTTGAGAATCGTCAAATTAGAAATTGAGGACACGTTTCACATGAAACCAAACGAATCTTGCTGCCACAGCTGGCACCAATATTAATACTAGAACTACAGAAGCGATCGAAATGATCAATTCATGATTTTCTATGGAAATTTTGTTTTGATTTTCGATAAAACTTGCACTCTAATTCCTTTGCTACGAATATTATGCTTCAGTCGTTCGCAGTTCTAGTGTTCTAGTGTAGTCAAAGATCTACATTCGCGAATTCTCGCCGCATTAAACTGCAATTTCGTTTATTTATTATTTGAAAACACGTAAAACAAATGACGTTTCCTCACTCGTTTTAGTGTGTTTAATTTCACCGAATGAATTAAGAATCAGCCTATAAATGTTTAAAAATATCCAAACACTTGTACGCGAACTGAGCTACATCGTGGCACCTGCGTGTGAAACTAATCTTGACTGAAACGTTTTTGCAAAACTTGTCGCGCGTTTCAGACACACGTCGCCATCGCCATCGATCAAGGCTCGCCTATATACGCGTGAAAGATCGCGGAAAACTCGATTTAACCGCGAGACGTAAATCAGGATTGAACCGCGGGGACAACGATCCCGCGAAAGGACAAAAGATTCGAAGACACGTGGCAGAATAGGAGACGTGGAAGGTTTTCTGTCGCGGCGAAAAGATTCTATCAACCGTGAACCGACCACGGAAACAGAACGTAACGACCTTAACAAGCACGCCTCCACTCGATTGCCGCCCTAACGCTGTTTCCCGTGAAGCGGATTCTTCGTATCGGAATGATGGCAAGATGAGAGAGTACGACGTAATGGGATTTTTGAAACGAAAAGAGGATGTGATTTGTACGAAACGATTGTTTGTTCGTGGGGATGCGAGAGTAACGTGGCGAGTAAGATCTGGATTCGATTAAATCTGAGGTTGTATGAAGAGGTTTGTGAAATTAATGAAATTAAAAGGTACGTTTGAGGATAATTTTTTTAGAACTTTGAAGATATACTTTTAGGATTTTAAAACTTGGAACATGAAATTTAATTTTTATGATAAATAAGATTTAGATTAAGTTAGATTTGAGGTTGTATAAAGAAGTTTGTGAAATTAATGAAATAAGATCATTTTTGAAACTTTGAATATTTTACTTTTAGAAAAATTTGGAATACGTTATACTTTTAGAACTTGAGCAATTTTTATCGTAAATAAAATTTGGATTAATAGGTTTGAGGTTGTACGAAGAGGTTTGTGAAATTAATGAAATTAAAAGGTATGTTTGGGGATAATTTTAGGATTTTAAAACTTGGAATATGAAATTTAATTTTTATTGTACTTTTAGAAGTTTAAAATTTGAAACATGTTACACTTTTAGGACTTGAGTAATTTTGTCGTAAATAAAATTTGGATTAATAGGTTTGAGGTTGTAGAAAGAGGTTTGTGAAATTAATGGAACAGTATATTCCAGGATAATTTTTAGAACTCTGAACATGTACTTTTAGAACTTTAAAACTTGAAACATGTTGTACATAACTTTGGATTAAATTAGGTTTGAGATAGAAAGAAGTTTGTGAAAATCGTGAAATAAAATAATTTTTAAAACTTTGAATATATTATATCTTTAGAACTTGAAAATGTGAAACATGTTATATTTTAGAATTTTGGATAAATTTTATGACAAGATTTGGACTAGATTAAGTTAATTATAGTTTATAAATAGATTGAATTTCTGTGAAAGTAATGGAATAGCTACGTTATAAGATGACCTTTATAAATTTTCCTGTATTACTGTATTTTTCTTTTTCTTTTTTAGCATAGAATCTGTTGGAACCTAAAATTGGAAAATTGTAATATTCATAATCAGAATATTTGTACAAATTTAAATTCTTAGAAAGTTAAATACAGCATTAAGAGAAAATTAAAACTATTTTAATTTTACCAAAGTAAATCGTCAATTCACAAATTATCCTCAACTATATTTATAAACAAAGAAGCTTTATAACAGCTTCGTTCTAGAACCTTTCCAATTCTAAAATTCTAAAATTTTAACAAACAAAATAATTATGAAAAGAGTGAGTGTACCAAAAATTATTTTAATTAATTCAACAACACTTTCAAGAAACTACGCACAATTGAAGTTCCGTTTGTCGACTATCCAATATTTCTTTCCATACGACGTGCACATTTAAATTTCAATTTCCCATAAAATAAAAAGGAAGAAAAATCGAACAACAGAGTCAATCACCAAAATTACAAAAGAGCAACGCACCGCTCTGTCTGACGTTTTATTTCCCTGGCTCCGATTTCGCCAGACAAATTGATGCAGCAGTAAACCAGACGAGAGATGCCGATTTAAAGCGGCACAGATTTTACGCGGGACCCGGCGTCGCATCCTGGTGAATTCTATTGGCCCCAGGAGCGGCGTAAGTTCGCGAATACATCCCCGGGGATGAATCTGGCCAAGCGTGTGTACTCCCTGACCTCCGTTCCCAACGTAACGACGTATCTGTTTTCCTCTATTGCCGCCGCAAAATCCAACAGTCTCTGGGAACATTTGAGATCGCAATCTCAAAAATGAAGTCGCCACGTCGTTTAACCATCGCGTAAAAAGTTCTATATTCAGTAAAAAAAGGAAAAAAACGAAAACTAGTCATTCATCTTCGGATGTTTACTTTACTACGTAGTGACGATGATTTACAATTAGTCAATTATCTAGTCGAACATTCACTACAGATGAAACTTGTGTCGTGTTACAAAAATTTGAAGTATTTAATTTTTTCTTTCTTTTCTCATTTTACATTACCTCTGATGAAGTTTAATTAAAAATTCCGAAATTAAATCATGTACATAAATCGATAATAGCGTTGACGTGATCTTCTTTTACGACAACTTTTAAAATTACCCATGAAACGTCTTAAACAATTTTGTAAATCATGTTTTAATAATACTGTTGAGAATTTCCATCATGTTTGAGTTCCAGTTTTCTGTGACGAAGAGTGACTTGATCTTTGAGGAAAGGCGAGATACATATTTACAAAAAAGGCAAATATAATTTTATAACAATAATAGTTAATATAACAGTTTTGATAATAATTGATACGATGACCCTCTGATATATCAAACGTGATTAATTACGAGAAGTAACTTTTGTCCCAAAAATATTTCTCTGTGTTTTTTAAAATCGACAAGTGGGCAAATTTTCAGGAATCTTCCTGACAAATAGATAATGAAACCCTATTGTAATTTTCAAAAATTTATAATGTTCAGTTCTATTTCGGTATTTTGTAATAAATTTCAATTAACACTAGAACCACCAAAATGGCCAAAAATAGCGTATTTTTAATTATAATTTGAACGATTTTTCGAAAAATGAGTGAACAAAAGCCTGTATAATTCATTGTATTGTTTCCACTTCTTTTACTTTATTGTTCCAACGTCGAGTAAAAGAAGTCAATCGAATAAATTCAAAATTCAATTCAACACTCGATCGACAGAGTGTTTCAATTGAAATGAAGATTTCAAGGATAAGCCGTTTGAAATTCTAAATTATCACGGTCATCGATATCCAACGATATCGATCGAGTGTTGATTCTCGAACCGCAAGGTTCTCAGTGTCTTCGCGCTCGAAGTCCGTCACTTCGAAAACCGCAGCGTACTAACGATCGACGTTTCGTCCTTTCTGATTGCAGAACTGGCTCGTGGCTTTCCAACGCGGAGACGTTGCCAGTCACCAGGAGAGAAGAACGTTCAAGTTTCCGGGTGAGTTTAATCTCTTCCGCAAACTTCCCTGATTCTCTGCCGCTCGATCCCGAAATGCTGCACGGTTTACGAATCGTTTCGTTCGTACAAATCGCGCCTTCGTTTTCGTCGGATTTATCATTCCAGTTTCTGACGATTCGTCGACTCCGATTGCGATCGTTCCCCCAACTTTGTTTCTCCCTCGATTGCGTGGCGAGCACGATTAAAGTCAGTTCGTAATCGGGATAATAGACGTAATTAGCATAAGTCTGCAGACTTTTGGACATTTACAAAAAATTTCAAAATATAAAAAATCCACAGAATGTAACTCGACGTATCAAAGATAAAATAACTTTTTCATCCAGCTCCTAGTTTCTAATTATGCGTGTAAAGACGTGAATTTTACATAGATATCAGCTTGATAGTCAAATTTGGAAAATTCTATCAAGGTTTATAGTTGCTCACAAAAGTATTCGAACGCTTCGCGAACATGTTACATGCGATATTTTGAAGTTTCATTCACCACCATTAATATGACGTGACTGTCAACGATATTGGCCAAACTTGAAACAATTTAAAAACGTATACACGTGAATATATGTATTTCATAAAAGCCATTGAACTGTGTAATTATTTCCGTATTTAACAGGATTTTTATGCTTGAGATTTATTTATTTACTCTACAAGAAGAATCTCTTCGAGATACACTAGTAAAAAGGAAGAAAAAAAGAAGATACAAACATAGTAACATACGACGGATATATACAACTAATTTGTAATAAATGTGTGTTTACACATAAATATGATAAATTTTTAGATTCGTTTCAAATCATGACGGTCGTTTCTCACTGCAGAAATTTTGAAATATTTCATACAATACTTGTGTAGTATGTACAATTCTTCTATAGCAAGTATTTGAATATTTTTGTAAGCTACACTTTATAATTGAATATGATTGAGAGGTTCATAAAAAATCCTCTTGGAATCTCTCCAAATGCGCTAGTCCTTCATAAACCGCAGGAAGTAAAGACGAAAGTATCAATGAGAATCCTCGATGACCTAGCAGAAACATCAGTGTGTGAGAGCGAATACTCAAGAAAGAAAGAAATTATTCCAGAGTACTTCCAACACTCTGCATCAACAAACGTGAACCGAAAACGTTCCATCTGGTTTACACGAGATTCCCGTCTCGACTCGAGAATATCGAGGGATATCGATGTCCCTTCGTGGCAATTTATAAAAAACACTCCTCGCTAGACGAATCGTGACACTTTTCCGAAGATATTAGAGCGCAAGAAGAAGAAGAAGGAAAAGCGAGAGAGAGAGAGAGAGCGACAGATAGGAAAAAGAAATAGCAAGTAAGAAACGGTGTGCCGGAAGGTTACGAAAAATGGAAGAAACGAGGGGTCAAATGCTCCGGTGATGGATAACCCGAGCGGGAGAAGTTCGAGCGTATAAAATTGATCAGCGAACCAGAATCATTCGATTGTACTTCCCGTTGGTTGTCTGGTCCTTCTCTTTCTATCGCGCCTCCGGCTGGCTGCTCGTTCCATTCATTCTCCTTGCCGCGGTCGTTCGAGGGTCGATAACTCTGATTCTCCTCAGTGGCTAGGGCCCCCGCCATCGTCTTGTCGATACTTTATTTTCACCGTCCTGTTCAATGACCACGGTCCACGGCCGATTGCCGATGGAAATACTTCCGCGGGATTCATGTACCGAGCAAGAAAAATCGCTTCCCCGGCGTCCCCTCTCTCCCGGAGATGCGAGGTCAACCGTGTGTCTCTTCTCCTCCTCCCCCGCCGGGAATTTCGCAGTTGCTCGATTTAATATTCAGAATTTTTACTTGAATTTTATTGACGATGCTTTGAATTGTTTTTTTTTTTTTTTGGACTTGGCGACGGGTTGACGTGTATATTCTGGTTTATAAGTGAGAATTTTTTGTCCCAAATTGCAACATTTTCTCAGTTTTAAGTCTGCTTAAATGTAACCCAGGCAAAAAAAATGACAAGTTTATTGCTTCTTAATAATTTCCATCCAGTGACATCATACCGACAAGTTCAAGAGGAAAAAAGAAAGCGACGAATTATTGTGTACGGTTCAGTCACTCGTTATGGTCCGCGGACCAGTTGCCAGAGGAAGAGGTTAATTGCTTCATTTTTTATTTTTACTTTTCATTGTTTTCCGTCACAAGTCGTAAACCATGTTAGACCAGGTAATATCGTAGTGGAAAGATACATGCATTGAACGCGTAAACGAGGTCGTAATAATTTTGATATTTTGCTGTGATATTATAGCGTACCAAATTGAGGTAGAATTTTACTCATACAATGACACTTTGATCTAGTTAAATTTTCTATAATTTAATCGTATTTTCGTTTACGTGATTGCAATAAAATATCGTATATATTACAAATGTATAAAATATAATTGACCAGGAAAGTGAAATATGAAACATTTGATAAAAAGGAAATGTGAACACGCGATGAAACAAGGCAAATATCTCAAGGCAGCCGCTACATTTCATAAAATACCCTTCGTGAAACTGAATTTCAATCAAGGAGAATATTCGTTTATACTCTAATAACGGAAAGAACAGAGTCTGTATCGCGATACTCTATCCTTTCGTTTCGATACTGACGATAAAACCAATGGTTAATAGCTCGCCGTATGCATCTACGTTCGCTGACGAACTTTGCACGAAATTCTCGGAACTGAATAAACGTTCGTTCGTACAGAGACGCTCGCAGAGACGCGGTAGTGGAATCACAGTGAAGAAAATTCGTCGAATCAAAGTTCGCCCGAGGACCACGAAAACGAGGCAGAAGCGATCCTGTATGGAGGAACTTGCGACGTTATTGGAATTGTTGCACCGCTTCGCGAATACCGAATCCATCGATGATCATCTCCCATGAACAGAAGTCAATTTCACGTTCCAGGGCTGTGGCTGTGACGCGTCCATTCTGGCCAAGTTTACGCGGATGCACGAGTCGATTGCGGAAACGGGGATATACCCGATGATACGACGAGATGGTAACAGTCAGAGATGGTACTAGTCAAGAGAATCAGCCGAATCAGCAAACGTGGATTTCGTATCGGGTGATTGGACGTTGATTCGATAAATTTAAAAAATAACTGGAAAGATGTATTACTTTGCTGAACTGGATATTATCTTGAAATAGTCTCGCTAATTTTAGATTAGGTTATCTATTTGTTAAATACCTCGCGTAGCTTAGTTCAAGCAGATGATTCTTCTCGAAATTGTTTCATTCGCTTGGTCGTTAAATAAAATAATTTCCCTCCGTTATCCCATGTTTTGTTTCTGCGAACAATTCTTCAAATAGTTTCTGGTACTTTTAGAGAAATTAAAAGTTACACAGTTTGTTACATGCAAAACTTTGCTGTATTGGGAAAAAGTCTTCAAAGTCGAAGTTTATATATGTATCACTTATTCGTATATTTTTTTCATGGATCGCCTTGACCATTTTGTAACAAAAAGATTTTGTACTCTATAAAATATTTTTAACTTATGGTAATTGCAGGTATCTTTCTTCGAATATCTTTTTTACGCAAATAGACAAATTCGTAACTTTGAAAAATTATCCTCGAATTAACCTTTCCTCTGCAGTGCGTATTTTTGTACATTCTAACACGGACATTTTAGCACTTTGATAAAAAGAGATTTACAGGCACTGGTTCAGTTTTAGGCCCACTGGTTCGCTCCTCGAATGCAAAGTTAGCGAGAGCCAACGTTGCGTTAGTTTCATCGACCGACAACGACAGAGGGATCTTCCTGCTTCCTGGATGTATGCAACGTGAGAGCAAGGGAAAAAACGAAAGGAACGAACAGACAGCGTGGAAATGAAGATAGAACGAGATTTTATGTGCGCGCGAGGTTGGTTCGAGGAAAGAAGGGTCGTCGAACAGAGGTCCCACGGCAGTAAATACTTATCAGTACGGCGCAGAATTCTGATGTGCTGGCTTTCTTTCACCGACGGATGTCTATAAAGCAGGGATCGATCCGAAGAGAGTCTATTCACCGGCAGCGCTATTCGGTTTTTGTTTCGAGGATCTTTTCTTTTTTTTTTTCTTAACGTTCGTTTTACTTTGAAGAGGATTCGTACTGTTCAAAGATTTCGAGCATACCTTCTCCCTTCAATACTGTATATTATTCCGTTTTCGTCGCTTTCTTTCGAGAAATTATTAAGTTGCTGGATATTACAACGACAAAGAGTAGTGACTTGCTTTGTACGCCAAGAGGTTAAAAATATCACGTGGCCAGCTGATATTTTTCATCTAACGTTCTGATATATACTTAAATCTACGGTATAAATCTACCAATATGAATTACAATCTGCAAACAAAAATATATTCTTTACACAAATTCTCAATAATTCTTTAAAGATGCAAAGATAGTACAAGAAAATAGCATATGTTTAATTTAACATTTAACACAACGTTCAATAACTGAACTAATTTCTGCATCCGAGTTCTATCTAAATTTTTTCCGTCTTGGCAAAAATATAAAATTGCGAAGAAAACTCGCAAGTTTTACTTATCGTAAAAGTCTGCTCGACTAAAAGTCGTTACTGCTTCCCACGCCTTTCGCACACCTTCCAGAATTCCCTGGCCAAAAATCTGCTCGGAATTACGAAAGGAAAAAAAAGAGACGAAATACGTTTAAATTGCGTTTCTCCCGATATTTCATCATCCTGTTTTCTCTTCGCTGGATAAACAAATGAGTCGTAAGCTGGAAAATAACGCGGGTTACGGAAAGACGTTCGAGCAAACGGGTGGGTTCATGAAGTGGCGCAACAACGAGGAAACATTAAGGGAAGAAGCTTCCGCGAGATCCCACGAAATATGTCGTTATACAAAGGACGGAGGAAGAAGAGAGAAACACAGACAGAGAGAGAGAGAGAGAGAGAGAGAGTGCACGCTTTGCATAAAGCATCGTAATGCATTCAGCGTCAGTTCGCGAAGCGTTTCTTCTTAAACCACGTTTTAAAAAAACGAAAAGAAAAAGAGAAAGAGAAGTGGCGACAGAGGGATGGAACGAAGACGGAGATAAAGAGCGAAAGAAGGCAAGGGAGGGAGAGAGAGAGAGAGAGAGAAACAGAGAGAAGAGGGCGAAATAACGCAGAGGAAGCTTTGAAAGTTTCGCCCGGAAAAGTTGGCGGAAGTGCGGCACTGCCACTAAACGACTTTCGTCGTACGTACAGCTTCGAATTTCATTTTGGAACGTTGAATCTTATTAAGAAGTAAAGTCGTTCTAAAAGTTCTCGAATATCACGGGACGGGCTTTCCTTTATAAATCCGTGGCTCAACACGCTACTTCACGTCGGCTGAAAGCTGCACCTGGAAAAATCCAATTTGGTGGGATGGAAGCGATTACAAACATTTCGTCAGCGAAAGGGAAGGAAGGGGAGAATTTCCTGAATTTCGTGGCACGCTTTCCGGGTGAGATCGCAAGAACGTGTTCTCGAGTCGTTCCGAATTTTTTAATTCAATCAATGCGGGGGTAACCCAGAAAATCGGGCCTCTTCATCATCAGGTGCAACGCTGATGCAACGAAAATTAGCGATTGGTCGATTTGGGTCACGCGATTCGCGAGGGGGCGTGGAGTAAACTTTGAGTAGTAACATTCAAATGTTTGCGTATCAATAAAATTTTGTGGAACAGTTGCTTCTGGGCCTTTCAGTGAGACGAATCGTACTGGCGCAGTACTAAGTCGTGCAGTTGTTTCTGGTTGACAATCATATACCTTTGATAATTCTCGTGGAAGAGAACGACTTATTTGTAACATGGCAATTTATTTATATCTGTTGGAACGTTGGAGCGACTGAAATATACATATAATATAATTTTTTGCTCACGTCAAATGACAGGACATTTAATACAAGTTCGATCGATTTCAAATTTTGCCAGTATGGATAGTCAAGATACGAAACCTCTACAACTAGAGTTTCATTTATTTACGAGATCTAAAGATCTGAATTAAAATCTAGAAACTAGCAATTATTGAATCATTCGGTATTTTTGTAATGGTGCATTGATAAAATGCAACAGCGTAGGAACAAGTACTTTGAAAACGTTTTACATGCAGGTAGCGCGTAAAACGTAATGTTATATATTTATGAAATCAATATTGACACAATGACAAATGTTCAAACACTTTTGACACATAATATTCGACGTTTGTGTTGATTTTATAAAGTCGTCAGTCGTTGCAAATAAGCAAACGTGAGACTTGAACGTGCAACTGAATGGTACGATATTTTTCAGTCCGCCTACGCCGAGTAATAAAAAATGATCAACAAGAGAGAAACGTTTTTCGACACAACGATAACTTTGCTGACATAACAGAAACGTCTACCTTTTGACCCAGTTACACTAGTAAGTGTTCAAATATTGCTGGCGTGTGCGTCAATGGCTTTCGATTACAGACAACTAAAGAGCAAACGAACAAACGCCGTCCAATCATGATTTTCACATTTTCTCGCGGAAGTAATAACAATTTACCGCGGCGCACGATGGAAATTTCATTACGCGGTTGAAATTGTTCGGAAAGAGTTCCCCTGCAACGAGAACGAGACCTTGCAACTCGGGGAGGAGGAAAAAAAGACACGAAAAGAGCAGAACGAATAAAGAGAAAGGAGAACACGTGTAAGGGACGAAAGAGAAGGAAATTTTTAGATTTTTATTAACAATCAATTCGCTTTTTCACCACCGGCTGGTAAAGCCGATTACTGGCGAGCTGAATATCGACAGCGATCTAGAATGACTTCCTCGGACACTTCGAAACCGCACAGAAACCGCGCGACCACTTAACGAAGGTAATTTAAAGCCGTAAAGGCAAAGAGATCACATTTTACCGCGAGATTCCGCACTTTGCGCGCCGTATAATCGAACCCGAAACCGGCTCGATTCGTTGAACCGGAACGCGGGAGGATTGATGAAAGAGAGTGAAAAAGAGACGAAAATGAGAGTATGCTGTTTCAAAGCGTTTGGGTTTGCAATACAGTCGCGATTTTTAAAAGCAACGGGAATTTGAATCTGCACTTTTTTTAGAATGCAGGTCGATTTATTTCGTTATCAGATACACTCGGTGTTTTGTTTCTTCCAATTTTGCGTATTTAACAACACGACGTGTTGTTCTCATTTCGAAATTTACTTAATATCAAACATTAATTTAACGTAAAGTGTTTACTTTATTTATTCATTTATTTGTTTAGAATTACGTCGAAAGTAATCTTAAAGCACGACACGTGTACACCGAGTATTGATGACAAACGTATTGATCGTCTCGCAAAATGGATCGTCCAATAACCGTCACAGGTATCGGATTTATTCAAATCCTTAAGAAGATGCAATTTATCTTGTTGACAATCAACTTTTCCGTGAAATATGAATCGGTTCTAATCGTTTAGTATTTTTAACCCAGAAAATCAAGCCCCTTCAGATGCAACGCTGATGCAACGAAAATTAGCGATTGGTTGATTTGGGTCACGTGATTCGTGAGGGGGCGTGGGGTAGACCTCACTAGGCGTAGGAATGGCGTTGTCTGGTATTGAGCGATCGCGTCTGTATTTTGTTTCGATTCAAATGTTTGCATATCGTCTTCATTTCCTAGTCGGAACAGTTGCTTCTGGGCCATTCAGCGAGAATCGTACAAGTCGTGCAGTTTTTGACTGAAGGCTTTGGCTTCAAAAATAGATCGACTTTGAAAGTTACAACACGAACGTATCTTAATACGTTTTGCATGATGTAGTAAAAGAATACTGTTCAGCGAAAAATATCGACGGCGTAAAAGGATTCATAAAAGATGATCACGAAAAAAGAATGTTATGGTATACGTATATGAGAACATGTATATACACTATACTTCAAACACTGTCTGAAACATTTTTCATATTATTAGAAATAAAGCAGTGGACAAATTAAAATAAGTAGTTCGTTGCTTGGTAAACTTTGAAATCTAATTTCCTCTAAAAGACGAAAAAATTCCATTCAACGGGTGAGAACGAGAGAAAAGAGAAAAAAAAAGAAACAGAAAGGAAAAAAGCGCACAGAGAGGAGGGGAAAGAGGAGAAATTCTCGCGATCGTTCCCGTTGTTTGTGTTTCGCATCATCTCTTTAATCCGATTTGCAGTCCCTCCTGATCTCGCGTCGCAACCCTCTTCCAAACGGCCATCTTTAATTACAGCCACTTTAAGTCACCGTCAAGACTACCGTCCCACGCGGTTTCGCCAGGGAACTTCACGAAGAGAAAACCGAGGGGTGTAACTCTGTCCCTAACGAGAAGATTAAAGGAGTGACAGGCTAATGCCTAATCAACCATAACTTCGCGCGAATCGGAGCACCGCTGCTACGAAATCGGATCTCCCATCGTCGCGATTATTATCGCGCGTGGCTCGCGTTCCTGCGATCGCTTATTGTTAATTTGACAGATTGTTCAGTAATCACCGGATTGCCAAGACGCGGAATATTTTTAAGGATCTGGCAGGAAGAATAACAACTTTGTACAATTGTCGCTAATTTAAACTGCGAATGTCTGTTATTTGCCCGTGATAAGGATTATTCGTTTTTTCACGATGGTGTGAAAATACTTTACGGGGCAATTAGATACAGATGAAAATGTGTCCTTTCTTGTGAAGAAATTATTAAAATATTGAAAAAAAAAGGATGTGAGACTACTGATATTGATTCTCGAACTGAGTCTCTGAAGAGTGGAATGAAATTTCTTCCAACTGTTGTCGACAATGCGATAAAGCGATCGTAAAAATTAAAAGGCCATAGAATAAATATTAGCAGGATATTAAAGTTGAAGAATTCGACTGCGAAAATGAAGTTTGCGATGTCCAAAATCTTTCTATTATCTTTCGTACATTTCAATATTATAATAATATTAATAAGGAGGAACCCATGCAAAATCTATGGTTGGTAATAATAAAAAAAAAAATAAAAAAATAAAGCTTCTGTAGAAAATATAGAAAACCAAGTTGTACCTTGGATCTACATATTTCTTCATTGCAATTTCAAGTTCAAAATTTGTATAAATCCAACGATCTCGTATAATCGAATGAAAAGTATTCTTTCGGATATTTTCAAGAATACGTATAGATTACGTGTACACGTGCGTCGCTGTGAGCTTGATTTTAATCGAACGCATTTGCGGAAGGTACAAACGAGCGAGGCGCGACTTCGTCCTTGAGCCTTAACCAGGCTGAAAAAGAGCCGTCGATTACGGCTAGCCATTATTTTCCACGGCACCCTGCCAACCCTTCTCGAGTTCTTCCCCCGACAAGAGGGAGAACTCTAGAAGCAACGAAGAGCTGAGAAGAGCAGGCTGAAAAAGAAAAGAAGAACGGGGCTCCTTCGTATTTTTAACCAACCCCTAACGAGCGGCTGGCTTACTGATTATTGGCTCTCGAGGCTCCTTCTTGCGTATATATATATATATATATATATACGCAACGTGGACAGTCGAGCGAAGGATTCGTATTCTACTGACTGATACGCGCAAAAGTCGGTCAAGGTTTCGCTTTCGAAGAAAACAATTTGAAAATTTGAGATTGAACTGACCTGCGAAAACAAATCAAAAGTGTAGAATGCAGTTTTTTTTGGTTTTTGGTCGAACGTACGAAAAATTAACCATCATGCTCTCTCTTCACGTTGAAATTTCGAATACAAACCCACAGATTTTTTGCAATATCTGTGCAATATCTTTTTCTGATATCCGTACGATACTACGTTCTTATGCGATTCGACAATGAGTTTCAGTTCAGTTTTACTACTTGACATCTACAATTTGTATTTCGAGGCGCGTTCAGTGGCCCCTAGAATAAATTTATTTTCAAAATTACGTTCCTTTAACGAACCTCGGCCTTCTAAAAGTTTGCCCATTTTGTTAGGCGTGGACGAGACGAGTTTGATGACGAGATTGCTAAAACTAAACAAGCTTAAATGTTCCAAAAGAAAAAGTCTCGTTCACGAGACAAAGATACAATTTAATTGTCTACTCGTCGCTCTATAATATTTGATGAATTTGCAAACTCAATTTTCTCGAGAAACAAAGCCTCGAATGAAAAAATTTGATTCTCTCTTTTCGACTAATTTTTGTATTTAGAATCCCTTAGCCGATTGTCCATGATTTGTGAAACACAGAAAGCAAGACACGAGTCTTATCTCTTTCCACAATCCTTTTATCTTCTCTCGCACACGCCACTTTTTTCTATCCTTCTTCTCTCTCTCTTGATGCACGCCCCCCCTAGCCCGTTCGATGATGGAAATTCAAGCGTAATTTATTTGCAATTTCATCGCAGCCGCGCTTTCCGCGACCAAAGTTCAATTTTCTGTGCGTTATCCGCTGCTGGAACACGATGAATCTTTCGGGGAAAACTCGTTAGTTCGTTGCTCGACACGGGAGAACATTACGAGAACGCCTTTTAATATCGAGCAATGTCCATTGAAAGGCACCGCGACGTGTTATACACATCCACACACGCGCGTGGAACGAAGGGAAGAGAGGCAGAGAAGAGAAAACATCGTCGACGTACACGTCGTGAAAGTGTAACGTTTTCATTCCGCGTGTATACACACTGAACGTAGATCCTTTCCTGTAATCGTCGTTGCAATTACAGACGAAGCGATCGAGCTCTTTGCGAAACTTTTAGCTTTCAACCTCAAGTTTGTATCTTCCTCGAGAACGACGAGAAAACAAAGTTACAATTGCTACGGTTAAAATTTTTAATCGAACGACGATAATCACTGTGTTCTTCAATTCAAGGATCGATATCGATCAACGTTTGCGAGAAACGTTTGTAATTTTCACTTTAGATGATACATAGAATGAGAAGGAAGTTGAGATTGCCGGAACGATAAATTTTTACGTTCCTTTTTACCGCGTGCTAGGATACCCGATCGCGTTAGAGGAAATAATTTCTTCGGAAGGCGACGTATTTACAATTGCATCCAATCAATCGTTCCATAGAACGATACCTTTATACGCGCATCGGTTTGTTACACCGTCCATTTGATGCAACGTCGATGGAACAATCTACTCGAGCAACGCGGAAAACAATTTTCTCGTTTCAACGGGCAAATAAAAACATTCGCTACCTTTAAAAATTGTTTCGACTGCACTGTTTGCGCGCAATGCTTCCGCAATATTTTTCGTGATGTTTTAATGACTCACGCGATAGCTGCAGTTATCATTCCGGTTCACGTGCAGATAGCTGTTTCGCTTTCACTTTAATTTCCATTTCCTTCTCTCTTCATTTTTAAACATTTGGGCGTTTATTTCGACCCGCTAACGAGCAACTGTCGTAACGATTCCAGCACGATAATTTTCCGCGAGAAATATTTTTTCACGTACGCAACCGTGGCCCAACCCGTGTAAAGGCTGAGCGGCGTTTATGGGGTTGCCTGTAGCAATAAAGCGCACGATTTGATGGGAGCCAATACATTCGAGCTTATCACCTTATCGCCAATGGGTATACCCAGCTACTAGCATCCCACTGCGGGGGGTTGGCCGCCATAAAATATAGAATGAACCCCCTCGGTCAGGTCGGGGACTACCCCTACCAGCAGCAACCGGCTCTCGACCAATTCCCGTCACCCACGCACACGCACGTACGTATCTGCACTGTTGCGAGAATACCAGCCGCACACCGCTCGTCAATCGATCTCGATGATACCGCCCACGTGTATTTGTACATTTATGTACAAATAGCTTTTTTTTTTCACGCATAAATTTCTACACGCGAGATGAAACGACGACTCGCGTTTCGCTGCCTGCGTAATCGAACTAAAATTCAAAGGCGGGCGGAGAAATAAAAGCCCGGTGTCGTTTAGTAAAAACCGGGCAAACTGTGCTCGTTTTTTACTCAATTTGCTCGAACGACACGGCGAGGGGGGGAGAATTTTACATTTTAATCAAGTCGGTACTTTTTTTTTTTTTTTTGTCCTGATCGACTCGCTTCCGCGTCGTTTATTCATTCCGTCTGACGTTGCGCTTCAGCGATGTTAACCTGTTAATCGGCAGATTCGTTTCTCAAACAAACGTAGACGTTTTTCGACAGATTTAGTTAGAAATATCTTTACGAACAATAATTGCAATTGCTAAACAATTAGGCACATCTGACAAAGGAACCATTTTCACAGATATGCACGCATGTACGTACATACGTCGAGTTTGCAGTGTATATCCGATAGTTGACTCGCATAATCATCACTACTACTGCTGCCCAATATTTGACGTACGTACACACGAGCGTACGTATGTTACCTCTGCTAAAAGATCTCATCTTCGTTGTCACAACGCACGGCAAACAAACATTCAGCAAATCTCGCTTTTCGCATCGACATTGAAAACAAGCGATTCAACAGTTACGCGATTACGCCATAAGCTACACTATCGTCCAGAGTGTAGCTCTTTTTACACTTGTAGAATTTTATCACTGACAGTGATTTTAGCGGGGGTAACCCAGAAAATCGGGCCTCTTCAGGTGCAACGAAAATTAGCGATTGGTTGATTTGGGTCACGTGATTCGCGAGTAATTTGTTTCGTATCGATTCAAATGTTTGCACATCGGTAAAATTTTCGCTGACAAAAAAGTCGGAACAGTTGCTTCTGGGCCTTTCAGTGAGACGAATCGTACGAGTCGTGCAGTTTTTTTATTAAACGGAATATCTTATCAAAAGTGTTACTGTATTTTTGCTCGTTGCTGTCATTCGACTCTTGTTTTCCAAGTCAGATTCAATTTTCGTTTCGCACTGTAATCTGAATCTTATCGTCGTCCGGCCTTTATCCAACTTTTATCCGGCATCCGTTCGCCCTCCATTTATCCTTCATTTAGCCTTCGTCCACCTTCCATTTGTCTTTCGTTTAACTCTTGATTTACCTAACCGGGTCCCCTTTGTCTCTTCGCCCGACCCCCGGTTATCCTTTATTTCCTCTTCGTACGACTTTCTTTAATCTTCATCTACTCTTCGCTTACCCTTCTGACCTCGATTTACCCTTCCTCTGTCCCGGTAATTCGACGAGTGAAAAGAGGGAATAATGCACAGACACGTTGATTCCATAAAACGTGCTGCGCATAGTACAATAATTCCAATCGTCAACGTACACAGAGTGATCGAAAGACGAGTCTGCATGTAAAACTCGAATAGATCGAGAGTCGAAAAAAAAGAAATAAAACACGTTCTCGTTATCAAGCTTTTCGAGAATCGAGCTTCGAAGATACGATTGTGCGTATTTGCGAGCAGTTCGAACGAAATTGATCGGTGTGAAAAAAGGAGTCTCGTTTGTCCAAACACGTCTGAGGATAAGAACAGTCGAGGAATTTGGAAGCTTTCTCTTATTTTAACAAAAGTTGATCAATTGGTTCAAAGTTGGATCAAAGTTGTAAATTAAAAAAAAAACCTAGAAGTAAACTTAATCCTTCGCAGAGCATCGGATATTTTCAAAGTCATAAAGATTTTTTTGGAATTAATCGTCGGTCTGACATCCGTCGACGATGTTAAATCTTAAACACTGAACTTCTGGCTTTCATTCTACCATCGAATCCTTATTTGTCGACGCATTCGTGTTTTGCCGTACAACAAGATGGGAGCGGGTACATGTATCGAGAGCAGCGCCGACGAAAGAGAAAGATAAAAATAAAATATTTGCCCGCGATGCGATCGTGGGCAAACTTACGCACACCCGGATACCCATTTTTCCGCGCGCTATCCCAGCCCGGTGTAGAATATTTTGAATTGCAGATGCATTCGTGGAAATTCGCGTGCGTGCGCGCGGTGAAATTTAGCGTATTTCCCTTTCGCCCGGCGTGGATCCTCCCTCCGTGCGAACGATTTCAGGGAATCCAAGCTTAAAAGCTCGCTCTGACGGACGTATCTCGCAACAACGTGAAAATTTACGAGGGACGTCAAGTTTGAGGAATCTGGGTCGCGATATAAACCTTCTCGGCATCGTCTTCAATCACCGAGGTTACGAGCCGACCAGCCGGATGTCGACGCTGAGCATATTTTGTTCCATTGAAATTACCAAAAGTCTAAGAGCTTATGATAAATTATAGAGCTTTTAACATAGAGAGTGTATCTTCCTCTTTGAACTTTTAACAAGTAAACCGATTGTTTCAAACTACGAAACTCTAATACTAGACTGAACGTTCAAAAGAAATTAATCGGCTTTTTGCCTCCGATTTGCGCATTAATCGGTTTTCGTGTTGATATATAAACAGTCGTTTATAATTTAGCGTTGAAGTTAAACTAGTTGCGTTGCGCCGTAAGCTCCCACATTTTTGTATCATTTTGAAAAATTTGCCGCTCGCGATGAAAGAAAAAAGTAGTATCGGAGAATCTGTGGCTGAGCGGCCGTATTATCTATTCAAAATTAAACAAGTGAAAAATTGAAATTTGAAAGTTTCAGTGAACAACTCTGCAACAAAAAAAAAAAAAAAAAAAAAACGTCGAGCAATTCGGAAGGGGGCGAAATTTGATTTCGAGGTAATCGGTAATGAACGTAAGCTCGCGGGGCTGCAGACCAGCGTTCGCAGAGAAGAAGAGCAAAACAAAGGAAACGAAGAGAAATGACGGGTCTGTCGGCGAGGGACGTTTCTTCTCTCGAGCTGTTTTCTCCCTCCGAGAGAGAGGAGGCAAGTGCTCGTTTCGGGAGAGAGAGAAGCTTTTTTTCGCGGCTCGCGATAACCCACCGCTCACGGCGGGCGAGCCTCTCGCTGCTCAACGTTTTTTCTTGATTTAATCCAGGCTAATGCAATTCTTCATTCTTCTGGCTAAAGGCGCCTTTTTACCCGTTCCTGGCGAGTACTCGACGAAACTCGCCCCTCGAGATTACAAGCGCTCTCTCTCTCTCTCTCTCTCTCTCTCTCTCTCGCTTGCTCGTCGGAAGAGAAAGGGGACAGCGAGGGGAGAAGAGGCGAGCAATCAGCGTTTTACAATTTGCCAGCCGTCAAGTAATAAATTAAGGGAATTTTATTCACCCCCCCCCTCCTTCCCTCTCCTCGCGGTATAACCGCGTTAAATATTTATATTTGCGGCCGATCGCGAGCGGCGGATCCGGGCTGCCGCTGCCCACCCATCCTCGATACCCTCCGGCCATCTGCTGGACTGCGTGTTAAACGCCTCGTCACACCCCGGTCTATCTGTGTACACGTACGTACGACCGAATGGAGTTGAACGGTGTACACCCCAGCACCGAGCAGGCATTATTTGAGAAAATATTTGAAAAAATGATTGTTTAACTCGCTCCCTTCGAGCCTCGCGGAAATGGGACTTGCAATTACTGACGACTAACGCCAGAACACAAACGAACACTCGAACATACGAACCTCGAGCATACGCGTATCCAATTTTTGTTGGATATAAAGCTATGTGTTTTTAGAGATTGAAATTATTTTTCGTAAAATGTACAAACAAAAGTTTGTGTACTTTTACATTGTATTATAAAGTTTTCTATTTTTTTTTTCTTTCTTTTTTTATTTTAATATCTTCTGATTTTAAAATCTTTATTTTTGCAGCATACGCTCTTGCGAATCTGCAAAATTTCCGCGGAGAATTGTCAATTTGATAGCTCTGGACTAATTGTGTTTTTAAATCAGCTGAATTGCGAATTCCGTCACGAGACCGAAATTTCAAACAATGTTGCAAAACTAATAGTATAAACTTCGAGAAAAGAGTGATAAAAAAATCTTGAACGACGCGGTGATTTTGAAACATCCAATTACACCATTAGTATAATCTGTTTCAGCCCCGGAACGACGATATCTGCGATCGAAGTTTACAAGCTGTCGTCATCCGTGTCATTGTAAAAATTTCTCAAAATCGTTGCCTGTAAAAAATTCCGAACGAAAAATAACAAATTGATCGTTCGATTACGGTTGACCGCTCTGACAGCTCTGCCGTTGAGCCTAGCAACGCCGTTATCATCGAGTGTTGCCGGCTCCACCACTACACGCGACTCGGCCCTCGAAGCTTTCGCCAACGTCGAATTGCGCAACGCGCGCGTTGCTGTTTGTCGCCTCTTTCTCTCAGCCACTTTCGATTTCCCTCGAATTCGAGAACGTGGACAAACCACGAAGAGCCGCCAGAGAGGATCCATTGTCTGTGAAACTCGAACCTGACAGTCGGGGATAGCCAGTCGAAGTCGCTTCTCGATAACTGATGTACGGAAAGAAAAGCAAAAGGAAGAGACAGAGAGAGAGAGAGAGAGGGAGAGAGAAAATCTCTGGCTGAAAGTCGGCGGATTGACAGGGTGTCGAGTCAGTTTCGCTGTTTACACGCCCTCTGGGGACAGCCAAGGGGTATCGTGGCTTGAAAGCCACCCTCGTAGTCATTCGCCGTCGCTGCCCATCCCATAGGCTGCATATTGGAAAAAATAATATACACCCTCTGCCCCTCTGCGCTTCTTTCCTACCTGCGATATCCAGTTTCCAGCGCGACAAGTCTCCAAGATATTGTTTTAAAGCGGAAATCTCTCCCTGGCGGGCTGTAAATCGAGACAAGCTCGTTCGCGGACCGTTCAACCCGTCTCCTCCGCTCTCGAGTCGCCGAGGAAAAAGGTGGAGAAGAATCGCGATATCGAGTTTACGGTGACTCGAGTTTGCAGCGAGTGGGATTTTTTTCCCGATTCGTCAGAAGAAATTAGAAATGTTTTCGCGGCAAGACCTGAGGTTGGTTGGTCCGTAAATTCGAAGAACGAATAATACGCTTTTGGCAACGCTGAGAAAAGAAAAAAGGAACAAGTGACGAATTTATAAGCATCGATTCTTTGCACGAGTCACAACGTTTTCAATTTATTTTATCGCGTAGATGTGTCTTTCTCCGTGTCACTGGTTCAAATATTCTCTGCACGTTTCATAATGTTTCAAGAAATTTTTTAATTAATAACAAAATATTGTTATTTTATTACGTACACTAGTCTCATCTCGAATTGTTGTCACCGCCAATTCGGTCGTACAAATCCCGCAAACTTTTGAAGCAGTCCGGTAAAAAGAACACACATTCTCACGATCTAGCAACGCGCGCAATTTCGCATTTCGAGAATTTCAGCCGGTAAAACGAATGCCGGTTCGTCGCCCGATTCACTCTGTTTTAATCTACCGATGCACGGTTTTAATGGACGGAGCAGCTCCCAAACGTGCCGTGAAAGCCTGTCCATATCGTCGTTCCCTCGTTGTTCCCCGAATGTTGCGGCTTTCGTCGAAATGACCGGGGCCGGATTCCATCTTGGACGGTTGCACGACGACACCGGCCGGAGAGACACGCCGCGCGTCGCGTTTTCAACCCGCCTGGGGATCGCCCTGGGTTTGCCTTGTGAACTCGCATTTACGCCGATGCCGCCACGTACGTCAAACGTCTCTCGTATACCTGAAAACCTGGGGGAAATCTTCCGCGTCGCAGGACATGCGAGTCCCATTTATCTTTCCGCGAACTCGTTCCCCGCCGACTCCGCGCCTGATGACGATTATTCCGCAGGCAAATCGACCTCGTTTCCGCTTCGCGAGGATTGCTCGCGAAAGTGTTCCCACACTTGTGGTGTTACAGGAAACATTTTATTGGAATTTTATTAGCTAGTGCGAGAAAATATATGGCGATTGGAGAAAGCACGAAGCATCGACGAACGATCGCGCGAAAAATTGTGCGAGATCGATGCAAAGAGGAGACGTCGATCTTCGACCTGATCGTCAAATTTTCTGTGACGTGGGAAAATCCAACAATCCACGAATATACAAAATATGCAAACATTTGAATCGATACGAAACAAATTACAGGCCACTCCTACTCGAGGTCTACCCCACGCCCCCTCGCGAATCACGTGACCCGAATCAACCAATCGCCAATTTTCGTTGCATCAGCGTTGCACCTGAAGAGGACTAACCCCGATTTTGTGGGTTACCCCCGCTAAAATCACTTTCAGTGATAACATTCTGCTTATTGCGACATTTACCAAGTAAAAAATAAATCTCTGCTCAACCTCAGTTTCATTGAGGTTTAATTACAACAAACCATACTTTCGTTAATTAAATATCTAAATTTTCTTTACGTTCGTTCGGTTGCTCGCTTGAAAACTCTCCTTTGGCGACTGAAAAAATTCTTCGAAAACGAAACTGAGAGGAGAAAAGCAGGAAATCTGTTGTGAGCCTCGTCTCGGTCTTCAGTTTCAACGAGAATAATCTCAAGGAGATTTTTAACTACGAGGGAATTATTCTTGCGTCGTAAGGATCTCCTCTGGCGTTCCCCGTCTCGGACGAGGAGAGAAACACAGGAGCAGCTCCCTCGAAGAAGAAGGGAAAGCCGATATTCGAGTCTACCTTCTCGACGAATTGCTCTTTTATTTCGCCGTAATAGAGAATCAAGGATCTCGTCGATTATCCATTATTCTCAAGGGGAGCTCGACCTTTGTCCCCCCGCCCTTCCCCCTCTCCCTCCCCCGCGGGACAAAGTGACTTTAAAAACTTCCGGGTGTCTCATTCGCGACTTCGTAATGTCTTTCCTTTCCCCGGGTGAGGAGAGAGCCTCGCGGAGAAGGAAAAACGCGGGGACGAGGACGAAGACGGAGGAAGCCAAGTGGATTCAATTCTTTACGCTTCGTTTTGACGGGAAGAAAATTCGGAAAAAATTCCCTCGTTAATTCCCCAAGCGGTGGTGTTCCTTCGGTGCCGTTGGTAATCTCCACCGTTCAATTAACGAATCTTTTCCCCTCCACCCTCGTTGTGTTGTGCAATTTAATGAAACTCGAGCGCACAACGGGCATTGGGAGGGGAAGAGCGAAGGAGATCGAGGCAAGTTGATACAACGAAATTACCTTCGTACACTGTGTTCCCAGTCGCTAAATCAGGATACATCGCTCGCAATTATTTTGGCAAAATAAAAACTTTACTCAATCGAGCAATTATCGTCGATCGAGCCGCTTAATGCGAAAGCGGTGTACAGCGAGTCGACCTTTTGCTTGTTTAATTTCGAATATTTCGCGATATTTTGAAAGCTATAATTTTGAAGGTTCGATACTCTTTGGTGTTGTTGTATTTTACAGAAGCTTTTGTTTCAGCTCTCGTTATCCAGAAATTAATTCTTTTCACTTGTTTCGATATTTTCTCGATTATTGAAGTATCAGGCGCAAGTACGGGTATTTCGAAACGCTATTCATAATTTGATTTATTAAAAATCTCGTTTTCACGTGGAGGATAAGAAGAATTACAAGTCGAGTAGTGAAAAACATTCTCACTAATTGAAAGCTACCAAAACTAAAATTATTTTCTCGACTTTCCAAACCAAAGGAAGAATTGAATATTAAAAATTGTTGTAGTATTGTAGAATTATAGATGGAAAAATATTAACAGAAGAAAACATTTAAAGAAATCTTTGAAATTTTCTTTCACAGCCGAAAACGTTGAAAGAACAGAATTTGCTCGCAAAAATTGATTAAAAAAGAAGATTTACGCGAGTGAAATATCGCGTAAATTAATTTCTAATGATTCGAGTCGTCGTTGCAACGTGACATATAGCAAGTTGACGTAACTCTGACTTGCTGTTCTTCAAGAATTCAAAACAGAGATCACGTGACGCTAGAAATATTACTTTGCTTTCAAAATTGTTGATTGCAAGAATTGTTAATTGAAATTTGATCATTAACCATTCGATGGACTCAATAGATTGAATAGAATTCTGGAATTACACAAAGCAAAAGATATTCAAGCATGAGAAATTGCATATACACGTGGGTGGCGTTGAATGACCTTGAATGACCTTGGAATACCAGGAACGTTATCCAGATCACTGAGTTCGTCAAAAAAAAAGTCACCACACGATTGACAAGATTCGTAGAAACCCCGTAAGAAACAACGTAAGTTTTATTTTGCTCTATAGCGAATACATAGCTTGAGAGAAAATCTCGTGGATAGCTTCGTATAAGACACTCTGTGTAAGAAGGTATCTTTCGTGCTTCTTAACGTTCCTCGTGACGAAAAACGGCGGTTTAATAAAACCGGCATTCGTTTCGCTCTACTTTCCTCTGTAACGCAAAATCGCGAGACGATTTCCCGTACTCGCGGAAAGGAAAACAGAGGAGTAAGAGGAAAGAGAGATCCGGAGGACCTGGAGGAGACGTTGGCGTCGTTTCGAGGTCTTTTTCACGGGCTGCTGCGAAAAGTTATTGGGCTAGGCCTCTCTGGCAAAGGACTGTGCATTCGTTATTATTATTGCGCGGAGAAACGCGGGCGAGAGAGAGAGAGAGAGAAAGGAGGACAAACTGTATCCCAGGAGGGAGAGGAAAAAGCGAAAAAAGAACCAAGAAGATGGCAGGCATTTCTGGAGGTTTATAACGAAGCTTTGTTTTGCGAGCGCCTTTAATGGCTTGCCCCTAGCCCGCTGAAAAAGTCACGCTGCCGGCTCGTGACTTTGCGTCTTTCCATCTTTACCTTCCTCCGACACGGCCTCCCTTCTTCCTATTTTCGCTCGAAACGAGAAATGAGAAATAACAATTATTCCTACGACTAATTTATCGTCGTCGTTTCGGAATCACACCGGCGGACGAAAGTACTCGATAAAAACTGTCGAAGCTTTAAACTGCTTAAACTTGTACAGGAATATAAGTTCGCGTAAGAATCGAGTCGACCTCGTTTTAAAACGCGACGACTTTTTCCGAAGATGTTTTTGCATCGCGCGGAGCGGATCAGAAAGTAAAGATACCTTTATCTCCGGGAAATTATGAAAATTCAAACTCTCTCTTTCTTTTCTCCTCTAGACGAAGACTGACCGATCGATCAGATGAATCTCGAAACTTGTTCGAGCTTCGAAATAATGAAATAATTGAGGGAAAAAAAAAGAACGAAAATTGTACGGCAAGTTTTTAAAAAGTCGTCAGACACAAAGGGAATTTCAATCTCCAAAATTTGGCTTTCGATAAAGTCGCTTCGAGAGAAAAATTTGGAGACCATGAAGATCTCCCTCAAAGATGAACTTGTTCTACAGTAAAGAACAGACCTGCAACTTTGGCAACTTTGGCCTATTGCCAATGATCGCGAAGCAAAATAAAAATAAATAAATAAACAAATGACGAGTTTTTATGTGAAAAAAGAAGGCAGAGAATTAATTTTTAATATTATCTGTGACACCCAAGCTTGGACACTGCGCACGCGTATTATTTTCCATTTCCTTTCATCCCCCTGATCGTTCGTTCCCTAGGGAGAAAAAGACGATAGACAGAGTCGCCCGTGTCTTTCTCTTCTTTTTTTTCTTTCTTTCTTTGCTCTTTTCCTCCTTTTTCTTGCCCTCTTTTCTTCGTTTCGACGCCGGGTCCCCTGGATTTCCCTGCTGCCTCGCGGATTTTCCGCTGTCTGTCGGAGGGAAAAATAAGGGCAGCGAGATAGGGCTTGCGGCCGAATCGAATTCACCAGGCCTGACGAACCGTGAACCTCCGCCTCGGCCTCCCTCGCAACGAGAGGATCGAACGGCCGCCCCGAACGAGAGATAGGACCGAGATAATTGAAATTCACGAGACTACCTGTCCGAGGCCGGAATTTCGGCGACGTTCTGCCGCGGAGAATCTCCATTCATCGTGAAAATGAACGAGGATATATCTACGTATTTAGGGTGCCCGGGAATGTCTATCGACGATGAGATGAAATTTCTAATTGGTCGATATTCTCGTTCGTCGAAGAATCGTTATTATTTCATAGTTTTCGTAATTTTTTGTCCCCATCCCTTTCGTTTCTCGGCCGTTTACCGAATTTTCATTATTCACGTCAGCCGTCGCGCGAACATTATTAACAAATTTATCTGGATCGTTACACGAATCGTTCTGAATGATTGTACGGACTACGTAGATTATATAAAAATTATTTGTATTTCCAATTTCCACTCGATATTTTCAAGCATTTTCTCACACGGCGATGTCGCTCAATTTTGTAGCTGAATATTTATTGCTAATTTTCATCATTCGCGATATCGAATATTACATATCGATTGTTAGAAAAATCTTTTCCAAAATTTTGCGATGAAAGAAGTTTGAAAGATTGAAAAAGTAATCTATTTATACCAACATCATGATACATTGCATCTATTCGATGCTTTTGTTAAACATTTTATAAAAATACTATTTTACCTGGTACCGCCGTTCGGCTTTTGACACGTTCTGTATTCCTGTAAATAAACAAAATTTTAAATAACATTTTTCTGTGCGACAACTAGATGTTGCTGTAAAATGATATTGCTAAAATGAAGAGTGCCCTTTCATTGCATATTATATTTTCTAAATATTTTGAAAGAGTTAAATATGAATTACGAATTAAAATGTAGTAATTATAAATACTATGAAATAAACTACATTCTGCATGAAAATTAACACGTTAAATTTGGATTTCCTGCAATATGCATGATATAATGATCGCACTCTCTGCGATAAAAAGAAATCTCGAGTTAAAATTTAGTTTCGCGAAGATGTGTCAACCTAGAAAGTTCAACAATTTATTTTGAAAACGTCTACGACTATTAAATATAAAATAATAGTATCGAAATACCTAAAACTTCCCGGAATTATAAGTACACGATAATCAACAATTAATGAACAAGAGAGGCTCTTGATCCTTTGCAACTCATTAAATCGCTCCCTAACCCAAATTCGTCCAAACTTCCCCGTCTGTTTCACCCCTCGCCCATCAACCACCCTCGAAACACCCCGTAATAATCTCGCCACGCTCCTTTCAATTAAGACAAACTTGCAACCGTCATAATCTCTGCTCGTCACTTTTAATCTCGTCAAACGCACGCGCCACCGCGGTGCGTAAATTCATCCCCATTTCGTCCGAAATGAAGAAGGGAATCGAGTCAAATCCGCAGCAGCGTGACGAAATGGTCCCTAAAAAAAAAGTTTCGCAGCCAGTCCGATCACGTACGCTCGTCTTACTCGTAAAACAAGCAACCCTGTTGCCGTCCTCGACGCTTCCTACGAGTCGAGCAACAACGATGAAATCTTCGAAAGCCTCCGGACGCTTCGGATTTGCTTCGGATTACAAATATCAACTGGGAATGTTTCAGAAACAGATACGAGAAATATGAGAAATGTCGCATTCCTTCCAGGATTAAAAATATCAAATGTCAAATATGACTTGAACGCTGTATTTGTTTCATGATTGTAGAAAAAAATCTGCAATTTTACCCTGTATTTTGTATTTATCGTCAGATCGAGACACGTGAAGTGTTGTTTCGATATATCTTCTTTAAAATGTGTCATATTGAGTTTAGTGTTTTAAGATCTTTATTTTCACTAACAAGATAATTAGTAACAGCGATGATCACGATGATACTTTTGTGATCTCTTCGAAATATAAAAGTGTACTAAAGTAATTACAACTCTTTAACTTGAGTTACGTAGGAAACGCGGCCAACTGCACACTGACCCGACGTGGACTGTTTAGCGCACTAGACCTTCAGGGAACTGAGAGCTTAAACAAGTCAAAGTCAGTTCTTTCATACTGTGGGTCTAGGTATGTCCTTTTTCCTCAAGAGATTGGAAAGCGGATATTGTCTACGGTCAGACCCACGTGAGGCTATTTGACAATGACCACTACGAACTTGGGTCCACGTCGTGGGGTGCTTCCTGCAGTCTGAACTGTGTCCCCTACATTGAGAAATTAAATTATCAAAACATTCATTTCCACATTTTTCAACTGACAAATTCAAGCCTGTTATTAATTAGAGCTGTCGAGTTCAAAATGAGTATTTTCCTATTCAAGTTTCTTTCAGTTAACGCTAGAACTACCAGCGACTAAAGCACAAACTAAAATACACTGTTTTACATCTGTAATGTATCTAGAAAAAAATTATAAACTAGTGATTTTGACCGCTTTGGTAGTTTGACGACTTTTCTCAAACGTTGTCAAACGAGTCAACTTTCTTTTGAAAATTTCCATTTGAGAATTCTTCCACTAGTTGGTCGTTCATCGATCATTCAGCCAGTTCCAGCCAGTGAGATGTACTTTTCCTTCGCGTTTCGTGGGTGATTATCGCGAGAACGTGAACGTAGACTGGTGTCACAATGCACGGCCCGCGGGCTCGTGAACAGGGAACAAAAGCCTCTCAACCAGAAACAGCTCGGACCATAGCTACATTAGACACATTACGAGCAGAAATGAACAACTGCCGCGAAGAGAGGTTGAGAGGGGGGGGGGCACACTTTGTCGCGCGTCAGCTCGTAATAAAGTCAGCTTCGGCGTACAGAATACGAGAAATATTGCTTCGTTGTTCGTTTCATCCCTTCCTTCTCCAAAGAGACGGTCTTCCCCGAAGAATCGAGTCTGGCCTTCCCAACCCAAAATTGCGCGACACTGTACTTTTTCTCTGATTTTCAACTCCTGAGAAGCTTTCGTATTAAATCTCTGACAGTCGAGAAAAGACAGTAGAGTTCATTGTAGATTTATTAGTTCTTACATTGAAAAGTGATTAATGTTGTTTTCTTCAAATTTAACAAACATTGTCATCTAGTGAACCTGTGTTAAATATGTATTATAGGTTGAAACTGCATCAACTCTTAAATTAAATAAGATATTACTTATGGTTTTGTCATAACTAGACAAACATGATTAATGAGACCGAGATTATCGATAACACGTATCTTACTCTTAGGATATTTTTTATTTTTATTTTTCAACTGGTTAAATTAGTTAATTTTCAAACTTTTTAATTTAATTGAATTTAAACACGTTGGAGAAGAAGGCATTTCCTACAAATCATGTACGTTCAGTTTAAAAAAGATTTCTAATAGAAATATAAAAACTTTGTTATTAACCGCTATTTACATTTCGTTTAAAAAAGCTGTAGAACTTGAAACGATCTTTCAAAGATCATGACATGGCGGTGAGGAAATTGTAATAGACTTAATAGTCACTTAAAAGAATCAAATAAAATAAAATTTCTCCATATTTCTGCATCGTGAAGAAACATTCTTAGTCATAGTAATATATATTTGTATCTTGCGATTTTTGTATGTTTTTTAGCTTTATTCCAAACAGAATGGATCACTACGTCACTGAAATAACAAAGAAGATAACGATTCACGCAATTAGATGATAAAGGGAAATTGTTGGACGACTTTTCCAACCAAAGCGCACAACTTGGCGAAAATACGGCGACGATAAGTCGAGGAAAGAAACGCAGTGATAAAAGTAAATTTCGAAATCGCGCGACGGTCATAAGTTTTCACAGCGCATAAAACGTAAACCTAAACTCCGCGAGAATTTAATCAACGTCGCCCGTATGAAATATCGTCCCAGACGGTGTTATTACTATTAGTCGAAGAGAACGAGTTGTCTCACCCACGGATTAATGTATTTACGAATAAACGACAAAATCGTCCTTCCGACCAAAAGACTCCAGAGTCGTGAAACAACTGAGAGAAAATGAAATCGCGTCACAATTCGCGAGATTAGAATTAGACTCCCTTTCTTTTTAAATATTATTCCGATATTTTAAGATCGGGCCTCAATTATCTGTTTGTTATTATCAATTAGAAAAATTGCCACTTGCAAACTACTATTTTCATTCAATATTTTTCCACCGAACTGAAAACTGAATCCATCAGATTTTCGTGTGCGTGTTCTTGTACAAATTGAAATGAAAATTAATATTGATTTGAATCGAAAACTTGTCTCTACGATTGAACATTGTAACATTATTGTATAATTTACCGACCAAAAACAGTGATCTATGTACAATTACACGTGTTAAATGTAACAATTAAATTAAAACCTACGTAAATTTTCATTTTTGTAAATACAATTAAAGATTGTTATTGTTCATTTCAATGTTTGATCGTAGCAATTTAACGTTTAACGATATTTTCCACTTTAACGGCGTTTCTTCAGCCGCGCGCAAAGTTCGTCGTTTGCTATCGCAAAACTGTGTTATTTAATAGTGACCATTGTTTGTGTGAGTATAAGAACGCAACGTTTTGCATGGCTGGCCGGAGGAAACGCCAAGGTCCCTGCTTTATACGACCACGTACGATAAAGCGGGGAACTTTAATAAGCTCGGCAAACGTAAGAAGAATTTCGTGGAAGAATCGCAAACAGTCGGGGGTTGTTACATCTTATCTGGGGACGTTTCAAAGCGAGGAACGAAATTCAGGCTCCTCGAACAGGCAACTCCGGTCCGGATGAAATATTAAAATTGCTAAAGGTGTCGTGTCGGAGAAATTCTCCTTTGTTCTTTAATCTGCACCGCTGCGTAAACCTCTTAAGCCGTTTGCGATAGTTATCTCGTAATGGCACGACTAATTATATTTTTAGGAAATTTTATCGCTCCAATGCTCTCTTTCTCTCTCTCTCCCTTCGCTCGTTGCTACTTGCTGTTTGCGTTCTACTTCTTCCACTCCGTAAATTTTGTACAACTGCCTCGGTAACGATAAAGTTTCACGTTAAAATATAATTGGGAGGAAGCGATGGGGAAGTTGGAAGTGCAAATAAATTATTCGCATAGTGGAACGAGTCTTTCTCATTTTAAATTAGTCCAATGAAAAAAACTTTATTAAATTGTCAAATTTGTTAAAATTCATCGAGCCTTGTTAAATGACTGAAGTTGCTGAATTTTAAATTAGTCCTCGAAAAAAAACTGTCGATAATTTTTTAATTTATATATTTATAATCAAAATCTATATTTAAATATATATATTTATAATCAAAATCTCGAGCGAAAAAGGAAAACAACGAGAAACGCGGGGAGGGAAGAGCGTTACGAGGTACAAAGTGCAATCCACGGAGGATCCAACGTTATCTAGGCCCCTGAGATATAATCAAGGCAGGATTAGAAGCAGCGTTAGGGGAGAAAAATGACCAAAGGCCAGAGACCTCCCGGTGGCGTGACGTCGGGGCCGAGTTATCTAGGCGTCCGAAAAGGAAGAGGACGAAGGGGACGAAATATGGGTCTCGCGGCCATGAGGGTAGAAAGATGGTGGTAAGAGGAACACGACGTGCAACGAGAAACAGTGGCGGCGCGACGTCGCTGCATAAATTCCAACCCTCTCTCCGCCCCCTCTCTCGGTCTCCCCTACAGAAGAGACAAGAATCGCGAAACTCTCTCTTTCTCTTGGACAAGACGGGCCAGCGACGGGCATTAAAGGCAGTTCTGTAAGCCGCGAGGCACAGATACTTTGGTATTTAAATGTTAGGACGTTCCCCTGACTGGTTGGCTGGGTGGCTGGCTGGCTGGCTGGCTGGCTGGCTGGCTGGCTGGCTGGCTGGCTGGCTGGCTGGCTGGTTGGCTGGCAGCGTAAATGAAGTCGAAAGAGAAAAGGAGACGGGTTTGGAAAAGGGGCAATGGAACCGAGGAAGAGGAGGAAAGGACAAAAGGGGCGGCGGGCTGGATAGGTGTGCGGTATATAGCCGACCGGCCGATGGAAGAGGGTTGAATTCGGCGGGGGAGGAGGAGAAGAAGAAGAGAAGCTCTCAGTGCCGGCAGTGGTGATTTAGGCGAAACAACGGAACTCGTGGAGACAATGGCTGGAAGAGGCGAGGGAGACCCTCCACCCAATTCCCAGTCCCTGCGTCCCTTCTGCCCTGACGCACCACCACCGCCACAGCCATCCTCCCCCAGTCCCCAAAGCTTGTCACTGTATGAGAGTACCCGACCGCTTAACTCCAAGACGAATGGCACTACGAACAGACTTTTGCACGCCATACGTACGGCCGAGCCTTTCTCGCAAACCGCCTTATTTGCAAACCGATTTCAACCGAGTGCAACTCGCGCGCCAGAGGGTAGAAAATTGTACCGCGAGGATCGCGCGTAAAGGGTAATTCGTTGTCGAATTCTCATTGAGAGTAGCAGACTTTTGTCGTTGGACTGACGAGAAATTTTTGAGGATGTAGTGCTTTTCGAGCTGTGGTTTGGAATTTTAAAAATCTACCTGCAAGCGGTGTCGGTGTTTTCTGTTCCTTTCTGTTTCGGTTTCTCTTTGTTTGAGAATCAAGAGAAAAAGAGAGACAAACAAACTGAAGATTCTTTGGTGCAAGAATCGGGCAAGTCAGGAGTTTGTAGTTAGTTTCGAATATGATCTCTGCAGGATTTTCGAAATTTCACTAAATTAAGTGAGAAGCTGATGTATTTCTTGTCAAATTGAAATTAATGGTTACCAAAACACCGGTAATTGTTTCTTTTATTTATCATTTTCTGTACCTCAGAAAAATGTCCAAAGGAACTCGTTCCGCTCGAACGAGAGAGCACGACATTTCCAAAATATAACCCGTAAAATGGGATGCAAACGTCGGGTGTTGCACGCGAGAATTCCGTTTCTGCGATCCATTACACCGTTAACAATCGCTAACGCCGTTAATAAAATGAACGTCAAGTTGCCCGTCACCGCGAGCAACGCCCGACGAACCGAATTCTCCGCGTGTTGTCAGCCAAGCAGACACGATGCGCGATAGCCGCAGATTGAAAGCAAACAGGTAACGGAGAACACGCCGGGTGCGCGGTGTTTACAGAGGCTCGCGTTGCATATGCAAGCCTCAACCTCAACCTCTCCTCTTTTCCTCTCTCATTTTTTTCTTCCTCGCATCACCGAGCCGGTTCAATTCGTTCAATCAGTTCAGCCACGCTATCGGCGCAACAGATCACTACTACAACTACTATGATCACAAGTCGTAAGTAGCTAAACGACTGCAGTGTGTCCTCTTACCTTTGTATATTTTTAATATAATTTTATTTTCCAGCAAGGTCTTCTTTGAATTTTGCAACTATTCAAAGTACGTAACTTCCTTCAAGATTGTAGGGGACACAATCTGCAGTGTAAACATCTCCACGACGTGGACCCAGGGCCATGAGACAATCGTCAAAAGCCTCTCATGGGCCTGACCGTAAACACCCGCTTTCCGACCCCTTGAGGGGAAAGGACAGCGAGTCCTTTGTGAGAGTCAGGGTGTCTCCTACTTAGCTCTCGCGTTAAACAGTCAATAGTAATAATTACTTTCGTACACCGTCTTGTATTTAGAGACGCAATCACTGTATTATTGCGATTATCGTTATTAAGGCCTTAAAACACTAAAAAGATTTACTGTATATTCAATAGTACACGGCGAGCGTTCGATCGGTAAAAGAATCACGCGTGCAAACAATTTTGTTCGTTTCAATTCAGACGAAACGCCCGGGACTCGAAAGGGCGGGCGGGCCGGGTAACCGAACCGGGGGCTGAACTGTGAATCGTGGCCCGATAACGTCGTTGTGACTATATGTAATAAAATCCTAGCCTAGATGATGGCTGCCTGGTGTCTCCCTCGTGCTCTATATTTCGCCGCTGGCGCAATGAATATTAAAAGGGCGCGCGCGGCGTTGTCATTGTCGCGCGTCGCTGACACCTTTAAAGGGTGGATTTCATTACGCGTGTTTCCCACGGCGCTATTCGTCTTTCGCAGTTCGTTCGTCCAGCCGCGCGCTCGAATTTTCTTCTTTCTTTCTTTCTTTTTTCTTTTTTCTTTTTCTTTTTTCGGCTGTTACACAAAGCGGACGCACGCCTCGATTTCTCGTTGAATAATCATTAAATACTGCGCCGGATTAAATCCAACCCCGTGGCAAATTGAACGCGCGGGAAATTCTATTTCGTTTCGAGCTGGTGTTTCCCTCGAGTAAGAGAAATTGATTGTGGATCGTCGAGCACCGTATTTTCATTTTCATTTTGATAGACAGACACCGTGTCACTCGTAGCTTTAGTTTTATAGATTTTTTTAAGCCATGTACAACGTACTTTGACTAAAATGCGCGCAATTGCAAAATTGCAGAAGAATAATAATGTAATGATTTTTGGATAAAAAATGTTTATAAATTCTCCTCTACTTTTCAATTCAGATTACGAGTGACACTTAGACAATTTTATTCCAAAATCATTGCCAGTGTAATGATTACTTCAAGTATCGAATGAGTACTACAAATATTTTCTCTCTCGATTTTAGTACTTTCTAGTTCAATTCTCACTTTTAAAAACTACGAGTCACATTGAAACAAACTCGATCGAGAGATAATAATTTTCCTTAAAAATCCTTCGTGACGATTATTTTAATTAGTTTCTCAATTACAATTTTATTTCGAACATCGAGCAACTACGCACGTTCAATCGACAAACGGCCATTTCACTTCAACGCTCTCCCGCTGGAATTTCTTGCACATTCGCAAGCATCGCGTGAAATTTCTAAAACGATTACTAAAATTTGTCGTTGCAACATTCCGCTTGAAAAACTACAGTTCTCAAAAGAAACTGCGCGTGACTAGAAAAAATTTTTACGAACCGCTGTATTGCGTACAAAAAGAAAAAAACAACCTTGTCCTTTTTCTCGTTTCTCCGTAGCATTTATCGTTTACGAGAATAGCAAATCCGTGTATGTCACCCCGTACAAACTATCATTGTGTAATTTATGTAAATCTTGTGGTGTAATAATAATCATATTGTTATTGTTATATCATGTTATATTATTTCTTCTTCCATTATCGCAACAAATATTTTTATCTATTTGCACCAGACAAGCAAAATCGCGTATACACGTCCGCCATGAAAGTGTCGAGACTCTTACGGCACATTCACGACGCTCAGCTGCAAATCCAAATATACCACTCCCATCCGTCTTAAACTTACGCAACAACAGTGTTTAGCATTTCCAGCATGTAATTCCTCTTACAATTAGTTAAACCCGATGTCGCTACGACCTGACGAAGAACCTTTTGTCAGATGGTAACGCTAACTTATCTGATGCATAACTTGCAACGTGATCCTATTAGCTACCTCACCGAGGTATGTACCTCGCGAGCGCGATGCTCCCCCTTGATACGCCAGACTCGGGCAATTGGCCCGGTATTCGTATCACGTGCTATTGACTTTGCCCGAATAACCGCGACGAATAAACGAGTTACACCAAAGTTACACTTGAAACGTACCTGCTCGATTAACTGTGTCCCGGGCCCCGGATTCCATTTCGCGTCGTTAATTTCCAACTGCGATTTCGCGACTCCGTCACCGGCGGCGTGTTTATGCAAATTTGCGTTTCACGTGAGCGTGGCCAACGAAGCGGAAACTCGATAAAAAAAATTATCGGGTTCGGTTAAACATTGTACGCGAGTACGTTTGCACGCGGGAAAAAAGCGCGTGTTTTGTAGAAAATTTTTTGTACAAAACTTCAACGTTATGTGCTTTTTGAAATTTCCAGTTGAGGTATGTTAATAAATGCGTTATTAACAATTAACGTTGGAACTACCAACGTAAAATCTTTCCATCAGAGACATTAAAGTCCAAAAAATAGAGAAACTTTATGGTACAATGTGTGTATAAACTTTTATTTACATTTTCGACGAAAAATTATTTAAATCTTTAAAAATACACTGCCCTTCAAAAATATCTAACAAAAATTATAAATTGGTCAGCTCAACCACTTTATAATTGGTAATTCTAGTATTAACGAATCTGACACAGAACTGACTATGAGTCAAAAAATGTATACAGAACAATAAAAATTAATGTTCAGACATGTGAATATTGTAGTCTGTGGTGTAGATGTATGATGTATGTGTATATGTGTGTCATGTTTTGTTTCTGGACCGTGCCGGGAGGAGACATTCATCGAGAAGGAATCAGTTTGTGAGGATCTGAGAAAAAAGAACAGCGAGTTCAGACTAGCGAAGAGAGTGAGTGATTGAGAAAGTGAGGAATCTAAAGCTTTATTATCACTGAAAGTGATTTTAGCGGGGGTAACCCAGTAAACCGGGCTTCTTCAGGTGCAACGCTAATGCAACGAAAATTAGCGATTGGTTGATTTGGGTCACGTGATTCGTGAAGGGGCGTGGCGTTGTCTGGTACTGAGCGATCGCGCCTGTAACTTGTTTTGTATCGATTCAAAAGTCGTCTTCGTTTCAGTGAGACGAATCGTACTGGGGTACAAGTCGTTGTTATTATTGTAAATCTTTATCCCAGAAATAATGCCAATTGTCTATGTACAGGATAGTGAAAAAAATCCTTTCGCAAGTTTAAGTGAAAAGTTTAAAAAATTCGATAAAAATTCAATAGAAGTTGCACGAGCCACTACTTATTTTACTATATTCCCATTCGAGCTGGAATTATGCAAAGCAACGAAACTATTCTGTCAGGAACTTTTACTATCCCTTTGACATTAAGAAAATTCAGCAAAAGTGGTTCAAAGAACGCTCTTCGTATTCATATGATGAAAACGTTATTTTAGAAATTGTTATCACTCCTTTGACGAAATAAATAATTTAACGACACAAAGAACAACAATTAAAATCTCCAAAAAATTTTTCACGCGAGATAACCATCACAGAACAAAGACGAGAATACTTATTGTTCTACGAATCTTTTAACGTTTGAAAAAGTTCAACAGAAACGTTCAAAAAAAAAAAAGAACGCAGACTCCAGTATCCAAGCATCTCTGATAATGCGGCACGCTTAATATCGATATAGTTGGTCTTATTACGTGGCCATTTTTCGGCTCGTTTCCCTCTAATAGCAGTTCCGCTATTCCGCTTGCCTCGCGAGAAATTCGCTCGATACGGACCCCAATCCTCTGCTGACTCCATTCCTTAGATCCTCCATACCCTTCGAAGCAAACCTTCCAAGAGTCGTCGAAATAGGTGAAACGGAAGTAGGTAAGGAGATGCAGAGAGGGAATACACAGAGAGCGAGATAAAGAGTGCATCTGCACGTATGCTTGCAGATACACACCTCTCCGAGGGATATTGGAAGCGGTGAGCCGGAGATGTGCTTAATTTATCGACTGCTTCTCATCTCGGATTTTCGTAAGCGCTGCCAACGTGTCCGCCATTATAATTTTCAAAGAGCTTTTCGTGCTTACCGCGCGTTGAATAAAAATCGCTGGAATACCTATCGCCGCGCCGTCCGCCAGAGTATTCGGAATTGAATTGGATTTGCACGATTTAAAGATTCCTTCTCTCCGTGTTCCATCATTTAACGAGCTTTCAAAGTTCGAATGGTAAAAGATGGCACTGTACATACGTGCGAAGAGTGTTGGAGGATTTTTAACGAGAAAGAAGGTGGATGTTACTTGAAATGTGATTCTTTTGGGATTTGGATTTGCCAAGCGAATATTATCCATTAAGTTTTATTCTGTCGTTGGTTATCAACCGCATTAAAAGAGCAAGAATTTACTACATGTATATAAAGAATGTAAATTTTATTTTAACAAATTATTCTTCTAAAATTTGAATTTGACAAAAAATATTATCCGTTAAATATTTTATTGTCAATTACTACTGTATTAAAGAAGAAGAAATTTAGTACAAATATTGTACGTTCAATATTGAAGACACTTGTAATGAAAATGTAACAATTTCATTATTGTCAATCACGTCAAATCTTTAGAATATTCTATACTTTTTGACACTTGCCTACCAGACCAGACAACGCCACTCCTACTCAAGGTCTACCCCACGCCCCCTCACGAGTCACGTGACCCAAATCAACCAATCGCTAATTTTCGTTGCATCAGCGTTGCACCTGAAGAGGCCCAATTTTCTGGGTTGTCCCCGCTAAACTCACTCTCAGTGATAAAATGGTTTAATTTAAACCTTACAGCTAAAATTATACCATCGTAAAGATATTTCGTTTATTTCTAATGCTTGCCAGTAATAAACATTTATTTTAATATTCGACGAAAATACAGAAGATTTCTGAAACTTTCGAGAGTTTTTACTTTGCGAATTAATTCGTGGCCTTCGCGATTTACCCTGTAACTTCATTCTAATAATTTTTTTGTGAAATAACAATATTTCAAATGAAATAACTGTCAACTACATAATCTCGATCGAAAAAGTATGGTTCACAATGTCATTTGATAAACAACAAATATCAAACACTGCATTTTCATTGACGTTGAAAATTATACGATCGTGTGCAGCAAAAGTAATATATTTTTCTTACAATTGTTTCCAGCTCTTTTAAATCACTCGATCGATACACACCTTCAAACAACCGACAATTGCAGAAATCGTGATTGAGTCTTTTCACTGAAAAATCAACTGCCATTTTTTTCCAAAGAGAAAACTCTATGTGTTTCGGACTGTTGCAATAAAATTTATTAAAAAAAAAGGGGGGGGGCCATAAATCGTAAAAGCGAAAATTCCAAAAATAAGGCGGCAATCGCGCACAAATCGTAAGAACAAGTGGCGGTGGTGGGCCTTTGTTAAATTCTTCGGTCGCGTGGCCCCCGGTGAATTAAGGTCGGCGGATCCGCCAATGAATTCAACGTCAGCTAACGGTGAAATCCAGTGAGTTGGATTTCGGCGTGTATACTCTCGGGTTTTGCCCAACCGAAAGTCCGAAACGCTGCACTCGATTCGCGAGATACAGCGAACCACACCACCGTTGATTTCCAAGTTCTATCCGACTTTGGTATCAGTTTCTGACGTTTAAACGAGCCCGAGCCCAGAACTCGAGAACACCATTCGCGGATGCACGGTTAATCGAGAACTTCGTTTCGGTAAACGGTTCGCGTAATCCGCGAGTGATTAAACGGTGCCAAAGGTGCCAGTCATCACGCACGCGACACTCGTTAGCGCGAGTATAAATTATCTTCGTTGAGGGATTAGGCCTCGACTCTTTTGCGAATGAACGAAACGATAATGTCGCTTGGATCCCTAAAATATCCTTAAAAGTTTCTCTTATATTTAACAAGATAAGTGATTACTGTATTTATATTACGACAAACGATAAAGCGACAAATAGTTATTGTTTAAAACAGTCGATGTTTAAAAGTTTCTCAAAAGATTCTTTCGTATTATTTGAACAAATAATCATTAATTGATCATACAAATTTAACGATGATTACAAAATATGAAAATAAATTATATTATTTTGTTATTTAACGAGACAAATGATTGTTGCATTTACGTTGATTACCGTGCTTTCACTTTTTTCAAAAAAAAAATTGCTTCCTTTAATTACTTGTTTGTGACTTTGTGACCCACAAATTGACAGTCTCAAATGTTACATCATGTGTTAATTATATTACAGTCACGACTGCAACATTCATATCAACAAATTGAAAAAGTAAAATATAGCGAAACAAATAGGGCTCGGACCTACATTGTTGCGAGCTCACGTTTTCACAGAGGAAGATAATTTTCAAGCTGATTTAATTTCATGGGGTGCACCAAAGCTTCCGGTGCTTTTCCCTCGGCGTCCAACGGTTTTATTTGAACCGAAAGATAAATGTTTAAATGGCCTGTCCCTCGTAAAAATTTCACTAAGTCAAACACCGAAAGTTCACCGAGTAAACACACGCGCGCGCGCGCATATACACCAGCGATGGAATTAAAATTCAACGAGAAATCAGAACCGACGAATAGGAATTCGACAAACATCTTGATTTACATATTGCTTCGGCACGTTTGACATAAATAACACGTCGAACAAAGGAAATAAAAATGCAAACGCAACACACATAGATTAAATTTACAAATTATATAACAAATTAAATTTACGCATATTTGTACAATATAGTTTTACGCATCTCGTTAATAATGTACGTTCCATCGTATGTTAAATATGTGCGATCTGTAACGAACAAAGGCTTTAGAATGAATTACAAAACAGTCCACCGCGTTACGAATAATTTATAACGACGTGTAATACAACTTGTATAATTTATGCACGATATAAATTATATAATTTAAATGTGAAATTATAGTACAAAACGATCGTAACGCGTCAAATATAAAATGCTAGTAACGCAACGAGAAAAGTTCTTTAAAAGCTTTTTAAAAGTACGACAAGTATTCCAATCTGTCTACGCTCGGCAATTAAGAAATACGTCAACGTTAAAAAAAGGACGGTCTATGATTATGACTTTCCCGCGAGTACATACATTAAGGTAATACTCTTGTCAACAGTGTAAAATACTTGAGCACACACCCTTTCATTTACCATTACTTCCCCTCGTTTTCCTATCTTCAAACCGGAATACTAGATGGAATCCATTTCGCAAGAGAGGAAAACCAATCGATCGCCGGACTGATCGCGACAACGATCCGGCAGAGTGCAACGCTCCGACCGGTTATTGAATTATTCTTGGAGAAATCATCCCCTGCAAAGGGGAAAGGGATTGGACCTTTAAATATTGTCGTCGAATCGAGTTTCGGATACGAGAGTCCTATTTTGTTTCTCTCTTTCACGTTTAATTTGTCATATTATTGCGGGAATAATTCTAATACTTTTTGTTTTGTACAAACTAGATATTTGAATGTCTGTGCAAAATTGCGTACACTTTGTAAAATTTATATCTCAAAATTATATTCGTGAAAGTGATTTTAGCGGGGGTAACCCAGAAAATCGGGCCTCTCCAGGTGCAACGCTGATGCAACGAAAATTAGCGATTGGTTGATTTGGGTCACGTGATTCGTGAGGGGACGTGGAGTAAACTTAACGTTCACTTTCCGACTAAAAAAGGGAATGTTTCGATCTAAAACAGTTAAAAATAGAAAAAAACTTGTTATGGTCAAGTATAACTGTTGACCGGTATAATTGTTAAAACAGAGAAATAATTTTCAGTATATTCTAATACGAATAATATTTTTCACGTACCATGTAATAATTAGAATATACTCATATTTAACAATATACCCAACAATACGTGAAACAAAAACAAAATAAGTGTACGACAGACTCGAAACGAAGTGAAATATACTACAGAACACCCACCGAAGAAGATATCTCGACTTAAATTGAAGCAACAGACCGTGAAATTAAAATGCACAAATTCTTGCCCGCTCTTAATGAATCGGGTGGATTTCTTAAACAAAGCAGCTCAAGGTTAATAGAACGAAGCAAACAAATAGAGATTGATGATAAAATGTTAACGATTGCCGGCAAAGATTAAGTTGATCGCAGGTGAAACAGTCGGGAGTGAATAGATTCACCGAAGCAAATTGCGATCGAACCAGAACGCTAATGAATTGTAAATGGAACGCTTTTCTATTATATATTGCCGCTTCGGTATCCCTTTTATGTTATACTTTGACGGTAATCGTGCTTCAAGGCTTACACGCGACGACGATGCTTTTGTGCGTATTTATCCATCTTGATCACGCTGTTTAACATTTCCAATTCCTCGGTAATATCTTTTTAATAATTGCAATAAATATGACGCAAGTGACCTAAATAATATATCGATCATCTTTTTCTACTTTTGAACTCTGATACGAAAACGTAATAATATTATAAGTACTGTGTTTTAAATACCAACTTTGCACATACTAGAATTTACCGTTATTTGCATCATCTCTCTGCGATGAATGAACTTGAGTAAGTGAAAACAAGTCGTTTCTTTCCTCCAAAATATTAATATTAATATTAACGCCGTAACGATCGGTGACGATAACTTTTGTTACAAGTATTATTTATATACATTTATTTAAACTCAGAAAATCGGGCCTCTTCAGGTGCAACGCTGACGCAACGAAAATTAGCGATTGGTTGATTTGGGTCGCGTGATTCGTGAGGGGGCGTGGCGTTGTCTGATACTGATTCAAATGTTTCATTTCTTAGTCAGAACAGTTGGGTCTTTCAGTGAGACGAATCGTACTGGGGTACGAGTCGTGCAGTTTTTATTATTTTTTATATATATATTAGAAATCAAGTTTTGTCAATGGAAGTTATTTGGTGAAAATTATCACCGAAAATTGTTGTTGATACTGTATCACTGAATGATGAACTCGACAAAAAGTGAAGTTGACCGATTTAGTTTCCAAGAAACTCACTTGCTACTCTGCTTTCCAACATTTGATAAAACCCATTTACCTAACACTGGGATTCTATTCACGTTTCAACTCGATAAAAATACTGCTGAAGTGGCCGGAACGATTCGTTCCACTTGTTATTAGACGAAAAGCAATATGAGAAATCGCGAGGAAAAATTCAATCCCCTAAAACCGTGAGCACACCGCGCCGGTAAAAAAGTTTGAATCGTGCGAACGGTAGAAATCGTCGAATGAAAACTGCATGGAAATTGACGTGAATAGAGAGGGGTAGCTACCACGACGATTAAAATTTCTTCAATTTTTTAAAGCCGAAAAAATATGCTCCGTCCTTTGAAGCGTGAAATCAAATGGTTCGGCACAAGATGGAAGGGTTTTTCGTAAAATATTGAGGAAAAATAAGATTTTTATTAATTCGTTGCATTCGTTTGAAGTTACTAAAAGTTAAAAATTTTGATATTGAACGAGCAGCACATAACGAATCTTTAATCATAATACTTTTTGTATACTTTTTGAAACTCTAGAAAGTAAAATAATCAAAGGGTCTCTACTTGTTCCTTTTTAGTTTACACGTACACGTAGCGAAAATATAAGTTTCAGAACAAACAAAGTCTTGCGTGATATTAGGAAGTCGTCTTGCATTTGTATAATTTTCATTTTCTCTTTACAACGGCTTTTATATTCACCGTACTTTCCAGCGAGACGACAGTCTTACCTTCGATGCGAAACAAATTGCAAGGAATACAATTTCGCCTTTAAAACGTGCATCGAATTTCGATAGAAGTTCGTTCTCGGTGTTGAGAGTTGCTCGTATCTTCGGAAGAGGAGCGTTCCTTTCCCCTTGCCCGACGAAAATTCCGGATTGATCGGCAGCCGATCGGGATCACCGCCCTCCCGCCGTCGAGAAGCGGCGCGCCGGGGGTGTGATTTCGTGGGAAAAAATCGGCTCGCGGCGGCTTCGGCCTCGGGAAAATAAATTAACCGGCCGCGAAACCGGCAGTGTCGCGCGCTAATGTGAATTTGTGGCGTCACGAGCGTGAAACATAGCCAGACGGTGGCTGGTCCCGGCAGGTCCGCACACACGCAGAACCGAACCGGAGCTGCCACGCAGCAGGGGCCACGCGCGGCTTTAACGAGAATCGCATCGGGTGCATCAGACGCGCGGCCTAGCTGCCGTAAACACATTGCGTCTATCGATCGGATATCTCCCCCACCCTGTCGGGGGGAGCAAAGAGCGGTGTGAGAAATTACAGGTGATTGCATTCCTGACCGAGCAACCCACCCACCCACCCTCGTTTCACCCTCGGTGATAATGCAGCCGACGTTCGGACCGTCGGGGGAAAAATCATTCGGTCTACAATGGTCTCCCTCTCTCCCTCTCTCTCTCCCTCTCTCTCTTTCTCCGATGGTGAAATCGCCGACGCCATACCTATTCCATCGCGGGAGACTCCAAAAGAAAAATAGCGCCGGCTGTGTGCTTGCTGTGCAAGCACTTCCAGGCCTTGAGGGAGAGGGGAGGGAGAGTGAATATCCCTCGATTCGCGACGGACGACGCGACGGAAGTTTCCGAGCCTCCTTAGGAAAAGTTCCGTTGCTTCGTATGGAAATTAGTTTCGTGTCGTCGATGAAAGATGCCTCTGACTATGAAGATGTTTTTCTAACGTTTGTGAAAAACAATTGCTCAAAGTTTAATCGCGAATTTATTCCGTAGTAGCTGGACAACTAGTTTGGAAAAAGAAAGTCGAGCTTGTTTAAAAAAAAGGAAATGCAAAGTTAAAAATTGTTTGCTTGACGTCGACTTCAAAATGGAAGATCAGAGAAGATTCGTTCGAAAAGGGCAAAGAACGCTTTTTTACGTGCAAAAATTATAAAAATTATCTGATGTATATGGTGAAGAAGTCTTCAAATTACGGCAGTGTCAAAATTGGTTTGCTCAATTTCACACTTGTCAAATCGTTCTTGCAACTTTTCTCTGTCGAAACAAAGTTGCCTGAAAGATGGCAAAAGGTGATCGAACAAAATGGTCAAATGGTATTTTGTTTCTCGTGAAAAGCTCGCTTTTCGTTTTGCGCACAAAAACAAAACGCGATTACTTTTTCGCCAAACTAACACGTCGAATATTTTATAAATGTACAAAAGATGAGTATTTTGCAACTTCAAACGTATAGAAATCTGCGAATTCAATTATATAAATATATGAGTTTCTCTCAAGGAATATTCTTTTGGTTGTGTACATCTTTGAAAAGTCTTCTTTTCGAATCTTCAAAGAGCTGAATAAATGTGCCAATGTTTGAAAACTTTCCATCGATTTTAATAAACAGATAGTATGTAAATTCCGCGTCGTTTTAGTCACAAATATATTACTTACATCTGGCATGAGCTGGCTATTTTCTTCTTTCCAACATATTTTCTTTATAAAAGAGCTAATTCAACGAGACACGTAGCGTTCGTAACAAAAAGAAAAAGGCAAAACTTTTCGATTACACTGTCAACAACCACTGTGATTCTAAATAATAGGTGTACCCACAAGTAATGTCGTTTTTTGATACTATGGTACAAAATTTTATTATTTTAAAATAAAGATATTTTATTATTTTATTATTTTAAATTAAAATTTTATTTTTAATATATTTAAAAATATATTACCAGATAATATCGTTTTATCGCTGAAAGTGATTTTAGCGGAGGATTTTAACTCAGAAAATCGGGCCTCTTCAGGTGCAACGCTGATGCAACGAAAATTAGCGACTGGTTAATTTGGGTCACGTGATTCGTGAGGGGGCGTGGGGTAGATCTCGAGTAGGAGTGGCGTTGTCTGGTACTGAGCGATCGCGCCTGTAATTTGTTTTGTATCGATTCAAATGTTTGCAAATTTTAGATATTAGATATTCATTATCATGTCTATATATCGGGGGTATCCATAATAAGTAGTATCGTTTTCTGATACTGTACGAAATTTTGTTTTTTTTTTAAATTATTGTCACTAAATGGCAGTGTTTATTAAATTTGAAAAAAAACGGCATTACTCGTGAATACCCCTAACAGATTCAACATCTGAAAGAGCATACGTTACATTTCATAAAATTTCATAAAATTGAAAAAAAATGTAAAAACATTTTTGTAGGGTAATATATTTATTCAATTACAGTAACGGATTGTTGCATGTGTGATCTTGAGTACAAGTGAAACGAGCTAATCGAACAGACCACGACACTCGCAGCGAGAAGAAAAAGACTGAAACTTTCCGAAATCTCAGATTCCTCTCTCACGAATAATATCTCTACACTTTTCAATCGAATCCTACACGTTCGTCTGGATCAGTGATACTCAGACCCGAAATTCCCTTTAGACGCGTCGGTGAAACTGTTTGTCGACACTTCCATCAAGTATACATCAAAGCGCCATTGACAAACCGAGACAGCTTCACACATCCCCGGAACTCGGATATCCAAGTTCCACGTCGCTTTGCAGTTCAGTTATTTAAGTTTCTCGATTAACCCGGCTCGGTAATTCGGTTGAAATTAAATCCACGGAACGAGTCTCGCGCAAGGTGGATCGCAACTTAAACATCAGGACCCGCGAAATTCGTTCGTCGAACTGTCCCCCTCCCCCCATTCTCCGTAGCCTCGGATTGCGTCGCGACGGAAATAGTTCCTCACTTTTCGATCCTGCGACTGTCGCGTGTCACGTGCTCTCATTCTCGCAATAACATATATTATAAAATATATACTTGTGTTGTAAAACTTACGCTACATAAATTAAAACTTGCGTTATACGAGTTTGTTACTAACTTTGTTACTTCTTTCCGTCAGCAATGTTTTTCTATTTTCTTCACTTCGCAACATTCTCGTTCTTTTCGTGCAATGTGTCGTTTATGATATAAAATAAGAATGTAAAGAATATCTCGTGGACTTGCATTTTTCTTTCTTACGTATAAGTGAAATACTAGACTTTGGATTGAATTGAGCTTTGACTATTTTCTTGAGCCCGTAAAATTTGTTTTCATGCTTCTTTCGCGACGAACGCCCAATTTCCATTTTGCGACTCAAATGTAATTTTATTTTGCACAAAAATTATGTAGAAGAATCCAAGTATTCTCAGGATTTTGCTTTGATGAAACAACGTTTGTTCTCTTGAATCCATCGCGACAAACGCGTAAATTCTATATTCTACAGTTACTCGTCTTTTCAAGTTCTCGTTTTGAAACGCAGTGTAGCTTTCAGAGAACAAATAGCGCTTCGCCAACCAGGCGTCACGTAAGTAATTACTTATTGTCGGGCGCTCGGGGCAGTGACAACAAGAACGTTTCCCTACAGGCTTGTAAGATCTCCGCTGGAAACACGGAAGTCTGTCGGTGTGTCCGGGGTCTCCGAACGACCCTCGTGTCAACTCTGTCACGAGGGTTCCCGACTCCACGCGGAGGGTTTCGACTTCTCTTCTCCCTTTCGATTTCCTTTTTCTCGCCCGTTAACGCCGATCCGTTGTCTCCAACACACTTTGCAAATTGCCTCGTTTCCCACCGACAAAACCCCTCTTAATTAATAGCCCGACTGCTTTTCAACTTCACGTGCCAGTTTTTTAAACAGAAGAACGTACCACGTTTCAACTAGATCGATACGATTTTGTATCAAAGCTATCTACGAGCGGAACAAAGGAGTACGAGTCTAATACAGGTTTCAGCTGAAGAAAGAAAAATATGATTATGCCTGTAGTTATATTTTAGAACGTCATCAACTTTCACTTGTCACGATCTGACATCTGACTTTACACTGCGCTTTGAATTTGAATATTATGAGTCAGCAGATTTTCACACGTTTATAGGCAGCCTTGATGAAAGAAAAATTCATAAAATATTCAAAGAACAGTGCTTCCTATCAAAGTTCCATTTTTTTATCACACTCTCGAAGACGCGAATTTGCATAAAGATCCGCAGTCTAATTATAACAATTCCGAGTTGCGTCTCTCCGCTCGCCCGCCAGGGAATTGTAGTTTCTTTCTCGGAACTTTCCCCCGGAACGATGAATATGCAATGTACTTTGAACATTTTTCACTTTTGCACGAGCGCGTAAAAACCACCGAGAGAGTTACACACCAAAAGTACATAAAGTGTTGCTTTCCCAAATAACTATGGTTTCCAGTGCCGCGTATTTACGAAATCGATATCAGAGAGATATATATATAAAAGACACATCCTCCGAGCGATGTCGGAAGCAAAGCGAAGCGATCAGCTTCCGTCCGTTTCCCTCGCGACAGTTGCCAGGCACGAACACCGCGCGGATCTTATCGTATTTGCAACTGTTTCAACCTGTTGCCAGTGGTAGGACGGCGTCGCCTGAAAATTTGATCGAAACGACGCAACCCCCAACGTGTGTCTCCCGAGGGCTCGGATTCCCAAGTTCTTGGAGCTTTTGTCCAACTTGCTCTCACGATACAACCGATACGCGCGTGAATACGTACATGTCTGTACGCGACAGGAATATGCATACGATATGTAAGTATACGATATATATGTACATATACAGTTGGTACACCCAATGGAGTAGGAAACGAAATATACCGATGCAGTGACCGTACTAGCGATCTAGCCCCGATCCGTCATACAAATAGGCCAGTTTCACTACTGTGCCCGTCAGCCGCACCAGGCCCCTTCGGATACACAGGCTTGCGAAAGTTTTCGGATACAAGGTAAAAGTTTACAGGGATGGTCCGCGTAATTGAGGACTGTAGCTGACAAGTGAGAAAAAGTGGAGAAAAAATTAAACAACTGTAACATATACAGAAGATGATTTTAAGCTTTTGATTTTGTTTCTCTACATGTGTGTATATTGAATTACACTTTTAATTATATACAGTAAATTATTCAGTCTTCAACAAATTAGAGTGATCGGAGCGATAAATTTCGCGTAAAATCCAGTTGACCGTCCTCGCAAGGAAATGTGTCTCCTCGTCTGTAAAAGATTGTAGCGGCCCTACGATTCCTCGACTACGAGTTTCGAACACTCGACTAGCACAAGCCGCAAGTGGCTGCGCGCCTAGCGTCGAGGTCCTACCGATCTCCGATGTTAAGCAAGCAGCATGCGGAACCCCGCTAGGGAGGGGGTGCCCCCGGACCCAGCCTAGCGGCGGGGTAGAGTTACACAACAACAACAAGCGTTCTGGGGTAAAGAGTCGCTGCCATCAGCCCCACTGTGTGGTGGATGAGTCTTCTAGGGCAGTATAGTGACTCCGAGAAACGCAAATTCTCGCTTTCCTTCTCTCCTTCCCAGCAGCAGCATCCCCCCAGGGTCTTTAAATATTCCTTACATGATTCCTAAAAGATTAATATTATTACCTTTTATTTCCAAGTACTACAGTAGAACGATATTATCGCTTGTTGTAAAGAGTTGTACATTATTTTATGGATCTTCTTCCCATGTATATTCGCGTTCCAATATTTGACGGGACCATACTTGTTTATAATAAATATAACTTTCGTCATGCATCTGGTTACGATGTAGTCTGAACGATCGTGTCTCGTAACGTTAAAAGTTTCCCCGTGACGACGAATGTGCGACCATTCTCCCGAAATCTGTGTTTACGTTCACACGTGCGTAATCGCCCCTTGCCCTTCGCGCGACAAACACGTCATTTGCGAGTATTTAGCAAATGGACGTTCGCCGTCAAAGAATATTCGTCGACACGTTAATCATCGTTTAACACGGGTACGCGCGTGCACTGGCAACGGTAATTGATAATGCGTAACAGCGTGATACATAGGCGCGATTTTCACGGGGAAAGTGAGAGACATTAACTATTCCCAGTTGGTGTATCGGCGAACGGGGAACGGTAATAAAGTCTTGGCGATATTTATGCAGGGAATTAACAGCTCGGCAGTCGCTCTGTTCGCGCAATAACTAAATGCTCGATTTTATTAAGCACCGTTGCAGACGTAATTTTAACGTTTCAATGAACAATCCAGTCCTATCCAGTCCGATATGCGGCACAACCGTACGTGCGCGGCCGGATTACAATAATAAACCTCCGCTTCGTGCCGCCGTGATAATGATCGCGCATTGAAATCTCTAATTTTCATAATTATTCGCCGCCTGTTATTTATTATTCGGCGACCGTGATGCTCCTCGCGAGAAGGGGCGGACGATCGATAAAGTTTCGAGAGGGGAGAGGGGAAAATTGTCCGAGCGACGGAATTCGCCTGAATTTCGAAAAGGATTCGAGCAGTGGACGAATCGGCGGAGGGGGTCGAACATTTACGTTGGAATTATCGGTTGCGAATGTGGAATTACGCTGAGAATTTCTGCTGGGATTTCAATAGATTGAATTAGCTGCAGACTACTGCGTAGTATTATTGTATCATTTTATTATCATTACCGCTGCTGTTGCATTATCGTCACATGTTGCGAACGTTCGTTCTCACAAACAGGCTGTAGTAGCTCATCTAGAGACGAGGTAATTTCGCCATTTTTTGAAAGATCGATTTCAAAGAATTAATCGTGATCGAGAAAATTTGAAAACACACGTCATTACATTTTTGTCGAAACTCGACGAGACAGACGCGCAAAGAATTAAATCTTTCCCCGGAATTCTAAACGTTCCTACGATATTCCTAGCGCGTGAAATCTTAGAGACGCCGACGACGATATTCCCGAACGATTGCGATACGAAACAAATTGATAGCCACTTTCGTGAGACATTACGCCACGAGTGCCCTCGGAGACAGAGTGCGTTTCACGCACGGTGCGCGATTTTCATCACTCTCGCTGTATCCTCTCGCTCTTTCTTCTTCCTTTAAAACCTCGAGGTCCTAAAGGGCTGTTGGATCCTTCGGATCTATAAAGGCAATAACGGGGCAATTTACGGGGCGCGAGCGAGATAAGCTGGCACGAGCCGCGCCTACAGTTTTTCAATTTCAAGGATCGAAAACACGGTCTGTCGGAACGACCCCTTCAAATTCCCTCGTAAAAATCCCTATCTAACGTTTCTCGATTTGTTTCTCCTTACCGTCCGATCGAACGATACTCCGGCGGTGAATTTTATTAACCGATCGCTCGTTTCGCCGAGAGGAAGTTAGTTCTTTGTAGAATTAACCACCGGTGAAACTCGTGGATTTTTCTCTCTTTTTTTTTTTCTAACTCTTTGACTGCTCGGTGAAATTACGAAAAGTCCAAAACAGACGTAGTAGGCAAGCTTTCTGCCACGAGAAAGGGCACTTCACCTCAATTCGGAGAGAAAAGTTGTTGGAGAGAAATTTAAGCATTTAAGCAGTTGTTTATTTTTCGATGAAACATCAAATTGAAAATGTTTACGCGACACTTGGCATCGGCTAGTTTGTTTAACTCTTGGACAGTGATTCTAAATGAAAATCGTAGACGTAACGTTCGAGAAGAGAGATTCATATAAATATGTCGATGCACGTTTTCTTAGATAGCTATTTTTTTATATTTTTTTATATTTATATTAAATCACGAATATATACGTCGTCGACTCCTGGTCTAAAACATTGAACGAGAAGCATGTTCAAATCTTCAAATCTTCAAATCGCGATACTTTGGACTTTTAATAAGTGAACCAATTTAAGATTATCTGGCACGATACTTTGGTACAAAGTAAACGCTGAAAAAGCTAATACGATTGGGAGAGAATGGAAAATTCTTTCCCGGGCTCGACGGGAAAGGATTCGATTGACTCGCGACAAGAAAGTCAGACTTTCGCGGAGTAGAAAGAACAATGATGAATCGAGATTTGATGACGGTAAGAAACTCGGACTGAAAGTCTCTGATGGGCCGCGAGACGTAAAGATTTATCGAAGTAGGTCGGAAAACGAGAGAAATTACTTGTAGCTTGCTGAAATCGCAAGTGGCTCGAACCAGATCGAACTGAATTTTTCATTGAAATTTCTCGTTTTTTCCAGCGTTGACGGCGTCCGTTCACCGAAACACGACGTTTCATGCCGAACGTCCTCCGAAAAGTGAAACATCGGCGCGAGGAACCCAATTTCTCGAGACTGCGAGCAGACCCCGTGCATTAACCAAAAAATTGCCCCGGCCAACAACAACGCAACGACGTTGCACGCAACAATGTTATTATTTCATATCCAGGACGCAGAGATGTACCAGGCTGCTGGCACCAATGACCGTGTAACAGCGAGGAGAGAATTTCGCGTACGAGACACGACGAAAGTTTCGTACAGAGGGTGTGGTCGTTGGAACGGCGTGTTTTCAGGCCCGGACGAAATGAAATACCCGCGGCGTTGCCCTGCAAAACCTCGACATGCCCTTAATAAATTCGTTTATCCGGCGCGCGGCCCGGTTCCATCCGTTCGGGGGACAAGGCTGGTCGTCGTCAGCCTCTTGCTCCTCCACGATGACGCCCGCCATAAAGAGAGAGAAACGTTTCCATTTAAGCGAAGCTTTTCAATTATAAAGCGTTTCCCCCTCGCCGAGGCGGTGAGCGGTTGGAAAACCACCTTGGCAACCACTAGCCGCACGCTTCAATTCCCTCGCTCTCTTTCGCCGTTTCCTTCGTCTCCTCTGGCCACCGAGGAGAGCACCCGCTTCCCTCCCCGATTCGACTGTCACACTCTTTCTTCTCGCCTCTCTGCGCCCCCGTCCTTCTTTAAAGATTTTGATCTTTGGTAGAGATCACGATGACTTTCAACTGGTGCGTTACTAGCGTGTTGTTGACTCTTTGCACTCGACTGTTCCGTGTAAACATCGTACTTATAAATTTGACCAAATTATAACGATATAGCGTAGGTACAGAGTAGATGTGTAATAAAATTTCAGTGAGAGAAGAAATTTTTAAGCATCTAATTATCATTCGAGTGATTCGGGTTAATTCGCACGAACAAAACTTCTCACTGACGAAGGAAAAATTTGTCGAGAGATTGAAATTATACATCATTAACTTCTACATGCTATATTTGACGATTGTTTTAAACAAAGTAGCATTTAAACAGAATGATCATTTCTAATGCTACATCATTTTATTTAAAGTGACATACTTGACTCACTATTTCGTAAATAAATTGTTGAATAATGTTTGCGAAGAATGTTTTTTGAAACTGCAACATTGTTTTAGATACGCAAAGTATCGAAACATTGCATACGATTTTTATTTATCAATGGTCACGTTAAAGAAATTATAAATCTGTAATTTAAATTTTCATTTCAGATCGAAACTTGTATTTTTATGCGTGAATAAACAGCCATGAACTGGAGAAAAATGCGAAACTTATCCCTCGTACACCTTGTACCAGATACCTTTTGTAAATCACTGAAATTTCGTGAAACTTTGTAATTTGACTCGGCCGAAACATTTACGCGTCGATACGTTCGAAATCGATTCTTCGATGGCACGGAAAATTCCTCAACGTCCCACGGTGCATCTCCACCACGATGGAGATCAATTTCTGCCGCGAGAGCCCCGAAAACGTCGAGTGTCGAGCGTCTGGAAGCAGGGCCGCTGTTTTCTCACGATAATCCGATCGTTTCTTACCGTGATCGGCCGGCGAGGAACCGAACGAAAGGACGCACGACGAATATAGGGGGCGGAGGGGAGGGAGACACGACAGATAGAGGAGTCTGAGAGGGTTGCGTTTTCCAAGCCATAGACGATTCCTTGATCCATCACGACGATCCTCTGTGTCCGATATCGTCGAGCATCTCGGGCGGAAGTGACGTCGTTTGCGGCCCTCCTCGAAATTCCGCTTGAACTCGTTGGCGAACGTCCCCGGTAACGAGGCAGAGACATCTTCGGGATATAAAGAGGGAACCGGTGGAAAAGGAAACGTGCCGCGAGAAAGAAAAAGGAGTGGTAAGGGAGCGGGGGAGGGGGGGCTGAAACAAGCCTCGATGAATGGAACAAAGGGAGCCAAGGGGCAGAGCAGGGAGGGAGAGAAAAGAGATCGTCGGTTGTCGTCGGTCGGATCGTTTCTGCTCGATTTTTCAGCAAGAGCCTCTGCTCTGAACGTCGTGAACAAACCGGAAGCGAGAACGTTGCGACGACTGCAACGCCCCGCTGTTAGGTTCGAGTTGCGAGCTGCAGAGTTCCAACAGTGGAGGAATCGTGTCCATTAGTGGCTCCACGGGGGGGGTACAAGTATAATTAACACAGTGTCGACCGCGTAAATGTGAGTTTGCACCGTCGCATATTAATACGCAACTTTTGCAAATTTATGAAAACAAATTCTCGCACCCGAAATTAACTGAGACTTGTCGGGAACTTGATAGTAAATTCTCTGCAATTCATCCACACTTGAGACACGTGAACGCTAACTAATCTCTAACTTTTATCGATAAACATCGTATGATTATTAATTACGCTGCGCAATAGAGAATAAAAATTAAACCAAGTATCAAGAGTTTACCAAGATGAATTCGCAAGAAAAATGCCTATAAATGTATTTGTACTATTGATATTTGGTACCCAAATGAAACAACTGTTCATCTAGATTTCGTTTCTCAAACATCACAATGAGACAGAAACATAAATTTGCGCGACTGTTGTGTCCTATTTAGTGGAGACCCGAGATCCGAAGGTAATCCATCGTCTGTTGGAGAGACCAGAGCGAAGAATGCCGCGACGGTAGCGTGGCCGATCAATGCCACGACAGTCTACCCACCCTCTTCCATTCCTTCACCATCGTCATCTTCGCCCACCCTCTCGATGTCGCAAAAGTTCGGCTCTCTCTCTCTCTCTCCAGTTCCTCCGCTTCTGTATTCTCCGAGCCCCGTACCGTTTCACGTCGTCCTTCTCTCTCTCTCTCTCTCTCGTTTCACGAAAGCGGGATAAGGGATCCATCTCCTCCTTCCTGGATCGGCACATATCGATGGAAACCATTGAAAATCTGCCTGTGAATTATTGAAACCGAATCACGTCCGGGCCCATTTATACATCACGAAGTATTCCGCGGGACGTCGGACGGCATTGAGATTGAAACCGTTCGCACAATAGACGAGATACAGCCGGGAGAAAGAACTGTGGCTGGCTGCGCGTAAGAATATCCAAGTGGAGAGAGAGAGAGAGAGAGCACGTGAAGGGAAAGATCTTATACCGCGAGTATTTCGCCGCTATAGGATACGAATTAAATCGGTTGATTTTAACGATATACAGGGTGTTTCTTCGAATTTCTCGACTGTTGTTGATAAATCTACCTCGGTATTTGTTAAAGAAAGTCATCTGCTTGATAGTTTTAATTGATCTTGATCACATTCCAATTTTGATTCTGTGAAATCTACCATAGATATTCTTATGTGACATTTACGTTGTCCTTGTATTTTATACGACGAGAGGTAAGAAGAAAAACGATTGCGTTATCGGCTAACGATATTATCGCAGATAATTGCCTCTCCGTAACCTTTCCTTTCGCGCTACAAACGAAATTGCACCACAAAACCTCGAGCTCGTGATTAAGATCACTGGTCATTCGCCTCGGAAGGATTTACCAGGATCTGGTGAAATCCGAATTGACGCTCGTCAAACTACCACAGAGAGAGAGAGAGAGAGAGAGAGAGTGATAGAGAGGTCATTTATCATCCGTATCGTTCCTCCGGCGAGAGAAACCATTCCCCGAGAGATCCTATTTCTCTCGGAAACTATCGACAGTATTCACGATCGGCCGGTTCCTCCTCATCGTTGGCGTCTTGATCGAGAAACAGCGGGAACGATCAAGCGAAATTGATTGAACGGGTATCTGGCGGGAGGGAGCCTGCAGCGTCGTCTTTGATCGGGATAAAGTGCTATCGGGAGGTGCGCTGGATATGCAGACTAGAAGGATGCAAAGGCGAGGGAGGAGGAGAGGTAGGGTTTTGTCTGTTCATTTGGCGAGTAACGAAGTTATATCCGAAGCGGCTAACCTAATCATTCGACCACACCACTCGCGTATCGACCCTCTCTCTCTCTCTCTCCGCTCATCTGTCTACTTGATACGTGCCTGCCTACCCTCTGTACCTTCTTATTTTGCTTTTGTGATCGTGATCGTGATCGTCGTTGCATGTTAACGCTAAACTAAACGTCCAAAGGTCAAATTCTCTGCTCATTCTTGCACGAAAAGGACGAACTTTTTCGTTCGAAAATCTAAAAGTTGTTCCGCGCATTGTCTCCTGTATTAAATTGATACGATGTCAAATTATTTTCGTGGAAGGACCTTTGTTTCACAATCGGTCATTTGACCGATTGCGGTGGGAATAGGTGCTACAGAAAGTTCCGGTGCGTTAATCGTACACGCGACGCTGCGTTTTCGTTTCAAGCGAACGAATTTAAAGTTCATTCCGCGCTTCGAACCAAATTTGTTTCATTCCACTGCGTTCACGAGGAATTTCAAAGCGAAAGAAAGTAGTAAAGAAAAATCGTACGAAATATCCAAAGCGTGATACTTGCATTTTCTTCAATATTTTTTTTTTAAGTTATACTCTCAAAAACATTGAATTTAGAATTTGTTCGGCAAATGGTAGGAGGATTCGTTTGTTGGTCTAATTTTGTCTTTCAAAGCTCGTCTCACAGATAATCAGAGAATTTTAAATTACGTCATCTAATTTTCTGATACTTAATTATTTGGTAAATTCTCTGTTACGGAATACAAGTTACAATGGAGTAAACTTTAAAACCGTGTATAATCCAATTTTTCTTCGTTGTTATAACAAAGACTGATGGTGTCTTGTGATATGTAACAAGTTTAATTATTCCGTTGAAAGTTTAAAGGTTGAATTTTAAAAATAAGATTAGCCTGCTTGAACAACCTTATCTCACTCTATTTCTCTGACGTAACGGCGAGAAATAATTTTACGCGGCATAACTCGCTTTGCGATGTTAAAGACCAATGATGTCCAATGATTTCGTTATCTAATAATTATTTAATGATAAAATGATGTAAATGATATATATAAAAAATACGTAATAAAATAATATATACAGTGACTCCTGTTAATTCGTACGACGATAAACCTGGGCTCATTTCGCAGCTAGAAGCCTCTACTTTCAGAATACATCGTTTATTCCAAATTATTCTATAAATAATAATGTCTATAGCATTCTCGAGAAAAAAAAAATGTTCTCACTTTATACTCTTACTGTGCTACATAGCAGCGCGGTAAAAATATCTTGTCATCAGAATACAACGAACAATGCGTTTTGAAAATGGAGGCTCGAAGCTTTGAAACAGGCGCGATTTCTTCTTTCGTTTTAAATTGTAATAACAATGCGTTCGATTTAGCGTTCGAACATTAAATAATACGAATAACGAGAAATAACGTGAATTTGTTGAATTTCAAGATCCACCCCATTTTATCCCGTCATTTACTCAAACGCTCGTCTTCGTCTGAAATTTTGATGCAACGCACGCACTCCCACGCTAATACGCAAAAAAATGGATACCAGCCGCCGCCGTTGCGTCCACTTTTTCATCATCGTCCAATTGTCTCGAAAGCAGTTACCATCGCGTTCTTCCGTCCCCGTGGACGTCGCGTCGTTGGCTTTCTCCAATGAATACAAAAGAGGGTCGTTACGTTTCCCGAGGAAAAACGAAACGACCAATGGAAATGATCTCGAGAACGCCGGCTCGTTACCGGTATCGTGTTTTTAATGAAAAATTAAACGAACAACGAGAGAGAAAGAGAGAGAGAGAGAGAGAGAGAGAGAGAGAAAAGGTTCGTCGGATTCGTCGGTGAGCGTTGACAAATCGAGCGTGCAATTTCGTGCCACGGCCAATTAGGATAACATTGTTTCGCATTAGCGAACCACGCGGGGGACACTGGCGGCGAGATGGCGTAACATCGAGGGCAGAATGCGTGTGTGATTGAACGCCACTCGGCGTTATTGAGATACGAAGTGGGGCAAGAAGAGAGGGAAGGGGATAAGAAGGAAAAAAGGGGGGGAAGAAGAAGAAGAAGAAGAAGAAGAAGAAGAAGAAGAAGAAGAAGAAGGGCAGTGGAAGCGATAGGTCCTTTGACGCAGCTTTTCCCTCCTTCTACTCTCCTTAATTTGCTCTGAATAGCAGTTGATTGATCAAGATTGAGTAAGACGAAGTAATGTAATTACGTATCCCGGTGATCCAAATACTTTCTCTCTCTCTCTCTCTCTCTCTCTTGCGCGCGCGCGCGCACACACACACACACGTACGTTCTGAGTTTCCTGTCGATCTTCGACGCTCGCCGATCAACGAGGATCGACGATTTAATTCCGCGCAGAGCGAGTAAAACGTTCAACGAAAATCGTGCCACCCTTCCGTCGAGATAACGTATCGGGTCAGCAAGAGCGCGAGAGATTTCTACGCGACTCGAATTTAATCTGCGAGGCAAAAAGTTTTCTTGCTGAAGAACGAAGCTCGTCGTAGCTTCGTTTGAAAATCGATTGACGCGTCGGAAGATTTTCTAGATCGAACGGAACTCCGAGCGTGTTGAATCTATGTTTACGACGAATAAAAATATAATCTATAATATTTACATATTACTTTTTAATTTCAATCGACAAAAATCACACTACGTATCTTTCAGTGTATCTCTCGCAGTGGATCGATCGTGTCTTCTTTTTTCCAAAGCAGAGAATTAACCGTACATTTGCGCAGCGAAACCGATGAAAAGCACGCGTTAATTACAATAATATGAAAACTGTTATTGTATATTATTGTACATAAAACTGTTGTGAAATTAAACTCCGAGGGGAGAAACGAGATTCCACGTGCAGCTCTGCTAAGAAAGCTCGTCGAGCGGGAAACGAACAAAAAGGTACGAACGTAATCCAGCTACATTCCTGCGGTAATTTCTATCCGTACGCTGCATACCATTTAGGACGGTCTAATTTCCACCAAACTTGAAATGCATGGCGTGCATGCCCGCGCAGATTTTTCCCAAATAACGTGGACGTGAACGAGAGGACGTGAAGCGGCGACAAAGTGGGCTAAGTACACGCTCGAGAAGGAAACTGGGTCAACGACGACTAATCTAAAATAAATATATAACGCTCTCTCTCTCTCTCTTTCTTCTCTTCTTTTTTTTTTCTTTTTTTTTTTTCAGCCATGGCTCTTCAACCGGATACGGCACGCGGGGATTGCCACGCGGAAAATCACGTCGAAGAACATATATATATATATATATATATATATTTTTGCTCTTCCCCTTTTCTCTGGACGCCACGCGAAACAACCCCCGGGGAATTGAATGTCTCAGGCTATGATTGTCCAAACGCAATTCTTGTCTATACGATACGAAATCAAGAATTGTGCGGGGACATCAGCGCTCGAGGCGCGACTCAACTGGAAAATCCTCTCTTTTGGCCTTTGAACGAAGCAGCAAACAGACATTACGCGCCAGCGTGACGTTCGCGTTGTACTATCTGCATGCTCTATCGTGCATTGTACGTTAATCGTACTTTATTGCGTATTTTTATGTATTTTTTAAGATTAGTTTGTAGAAAATATCGTAGTTGAGAGTAAATCAGAGATTAAAGTACCTGCAAGGAACTTTATCAAGGGTAAAAAATATACGCACATTTATATCATGTATGATATCTATACTTTATACTTACGTTTTAACATAACGACATTGTACTATCAATTTTCAATTGATGAAATAAAAGATTCACTCGCACATATACGATAATAATTATGTACAAAGAACAGACTTAATTTTCATGCTATATTTTAATTTTTAAATCCATTTTTTCGAGAATATTTGAAAAAAGTTCTTCGTTATTATTACGCGCAATCTGTGCGATTTTGTGCTTTTTACGCTACACGTTTCAATTTCCCATAAACGATCTACTAGCCGCGAGTCGACCGTTTGCCTCCCTCAAGGTGGTTTCGTTTTTATCGAGAGTTCGTACCACTCCCCGCGCTCACGATTGTTTTTTAACTGCGGGTTGTCGTCGAGGAGTTGTGACAAAACTCGTTACAGCGGAGCAGCACGCTCGTGCAATTCGGAGGCAGCGGACCACGGGGAAACGCTGCCTTCGATACCAACGACTGGCGGAAGTTACAAGCGCGTTCGGAGGAAAACTACCCTCCCATCCCCCTCCCGCTCTTCCTCGCTACCCCGGGGAATTTCTTCCGCTGGAATCTTGCCTATGCACGCGCGTTGTTGTTCGAGTTATCCTTATTACTGAGCGAATATCAAAAAAAAAAAAGTTAAGCGCAAGTGTTACGGCTGCTTTCTCCCTTGTTTCTCTTTCGCCTTGGGACAGAAAGTCAACTGTTTTAACCATTCACAGTGAAGCGCGTAAAAAGAGCGTAAAAGAAGTTCATTTTTTCTATAGACGATTTGACATTACGTACAGGATGGGGAAAAGAAAAGTTCTGTAAAAGAAAATTTTTTCTTTTCACTGGATCCACTCGAAGACTGAAATCGCCTTTTAAAATCTGCTGTACGATTTTGTTCGCCATTTTATTGAACTATGAACATTACGATTGAATAAAAATAAAATAAAATAAAGATTATAAATGAAATAGAATAAAATAGAATAAAAATTAAATAAAATTAAAAGGATTTCTTGAATTCAAAGTTCAATAAAACGCTGGGAAAAAATCGCAATATAAAAATTTTGATAATTTTTTTTATCTCTTGGTGTGATCGATAAGAAGTGATCATTACACTCATCTGCATTTGAATACCTATTCCACATTAGACAGACACGCAACACTGATCTTGAATGAAATGCTCGTAAAAATCCAAAAATGAACTTTGAAGAATAAGGCAGTATTTGTCTACGTCGTTCAAAAAAATGTACAAAATCGAAAATCGTGACTATTAATTTAACTTTATTTTAGAGAGTAACTGTCAAAATTCTTGGAACTCGTCGCGCGAGAAGGGAGTCGTCGAATTCATCGCGACTATATCATGTACGTACGCACGTACGAATTCGTATCCGAAAATTGTGCGTACACATCGGCAGTTGCGAAAATCCGACAAATTATGGCGACGTCAGCACCTCCGTTTCCAGCAGGAACGGAATTAGAACCCATTCTTCGTCCCTTTTCACGTGTGCACGCGAGACAGAACAGTGTGTGTGTGTAGAGGGTGGTGTAATGTTCCAGCGGGTAAAAAAGCGAGCGAAAAAAAGAAAGAAAAAAAGGATCCACCGGGAATTCAATAGTCTAACCATACGAGCTTTCGGCTATAACAATGGGAGAGAAATTCTGTTGACCCGACCATAATTTTTCGACGAGGACAAAAAGAATGAAAAAAGAAAAAAAGAAAAAGAAAGAGGAAGGAAAAGAGAGAGAGAGAGAGGGAGGAAAAAAAAAAGAAAAGGAACAATACCCGACGTCGTCTAACAATTGTCCTCGGTGTTAACGCTTTTCCCCCGATTTGTTCTGGCCATTTTGGAACTGCTTTTGGTACGCGCTTTTTTTCCTCTTTTTCTTCTTTCTCTTTTCTCCTTCGTCAAACACAATAGCGCTTTCGCGGCTTAATACTTGCGACCGTGGAACGGACGTGTGGTTAAACTAACAACAACAAGAAGAATCCACGGCACAAGAAGAATACACACAGTCGCTCAAAAAGTTTTAAGACGAGTACATACAACGAGTACATGTTGTATTTACTTCGAAGCTAGAAACGTTAAATGTTAAGCAACTAGAAGAATTCTGTCGTTTCTTTTTTTAACTGGAGAGAATGATGCAGAAATATATATATATAGAGTAGCATCATTTTATTTTCTAGAATAGTTGTTTTTATTACAGTACATATATATCGTATCTCTTCAGGTGCAACGCTGATGCAACGAAAATTAGCGATTGGTTGATTTGGGTCACGTGGTTCGCGAGGGGGCGTGGAGTAGACCTCGAATGGGAGTGGCGTTGCCTGTAATTTGTTTTGTATCGACTCAAACGTTTGCATATCGATAAAATTTTATGGCAAAAAAGTCGTCTTCGTTTCCTAGTCGGAACAGTTGCTTCTGCGCCTTTCAGTGAAACGAATCGTACGGGGTAGGTACAAAGTCGTGCAGTTTTTTAATTATTCTTATAATTTACACGATTATCACTGTTTCGTTCACCGTAACGTGAAATCGAGAAAATTTTTCGAACTCTGTAAGAGTGTAAAGAATCATTCGTCAAAATAAAAAGGAGTTACGTTCCACTTTATATTTCTTGAAAGATACGACAAATAATTGCACTATGAAACATTCAGTTTTATAAAAACAAGGAAATTTTTTCAAATTTTCACACGACTACTCACGACTACTTTTAGTTTAGAAAGAGAAATATTTTACATATTTTTGTCAGCAATCCATTATTTTTGTCGACAATTGATAGAGGGGAAGACTAGAAGACAGAATATCGGTATTGATTCGGGTTAGAAATTACTGACTGGCATTAGTCAGCTGGTCATGTAATGTGGTAGCGAAAATCTATTACGTGAATGTGTGTATGCACGCGTGTACAGATATTATTCTTATCGCTTTGTCCGGACAGATAGTAGCAGTGTTCGTATTGACCAGTCAAACGTAACAAATCAATGATATTTATCAGACCGAGGCCGGTCGTTTTTATCATTATTCATAATGCTCAAGCATTATTCATAATGACGGATTTATCGCATTGTCCGTAACACGTACACGTATCTATCGGAGTTAATAATTTTTATACCAAACGTTTTCCTCGTCGATATTGTATAATATCAACAACAAATTGTAAATAAATTATATTCGCGTAATTATTCGCTGTTCATGTGCAATGGCTACAGATGGTATTTGTACGCTGGATGAAAAACTGTTGGTACAACGATTCAACCGGATTCATTTTAAAACTTTCACTTTTCACAATAACGCTTTCTTTCTTTTCTATCAAAGATGTCCTCGTTGCTTTATTTCACTTGGAAAGATAGTTGAAGATACTTTCTCTTTAGAAAATTTTACAAATTCAAACAAACGTACGGGTATTGAATTGAAAAATTTTGTTCGTAACTGAACCCTCGAGTACTAAAGTTTCTAAATTCTTTTCTCTTTTCACAAGTTACGACAGCTCAAAGTGCGATCTTTCACCTCGAGGATACGACGATATTTTCTGTAGCCAGCATGCACAGATAAAATTCGCGTTAAAAGCCAAGACGAGGAGATTCCACGGCTGAAAATAAGACGATAATCAAGAATTCCGTCAGGAGTTCCGTTCTCGAAGAGGAATCGAGTTTGAAAACTTGCCGTGTATACGTGAATTTGCCTAATTTCCAGTTAGACAGGAGTAGATAATGAACGGAAAGTTATTCCTACGTGCGAGAACGTAGAATAAAATTGTACCGTCTGAAGTTTCATTCCCGAGAAAATTGAATTCGTACGGTTAACCGTCTGAAATTAACGAAACTAATTCCCAAGTAATATATTGAAATTCCGTTCTCTGCAAAGTGAGACCCTAAACGATGAAATTGTATTCGCATATTTTCGATTTATTTTCAAGTAGAGTGACATCCTTCGTTGAGAGAACGAAAAAAGGGATTGAAGGATATAATTATGAATAGAGCAAAATTCAGAGTAAGGCACGCTCTTTGATGACATCCAGAGCTTAATCAGGTGTTAATTTTAGTTAGTTGGATAAGATAAATTAAAGAATATAAGATCAAAGAAGCATCTTTAAACCAGGACGAGATGTAAATGAAACAAACAAATAAATCTGCCATTGCGCTTATTTGTGCTTATGTCGATTCCTTGATTTTCTAGCTACGACAATACATCATTTGTTTAAACTATACTCGATGCTCTGAAACACTCACGCTAAGAAAATCGCTACTGATACTCGTTGGCCAAATCAAATGGAAAATACATGGCTGAAACAAAATTTCTTTCAAACAGCATCGCGCGGGCAAAGTTTCGAAACTCGATCTCCTCGAATCGGAAACGACGCCACCGACCCGCGATCTCTCTTCAACCTCGGAGGAAGCACGGAGGAATTTTTCGTGGCTGAAGAATTTTCACGGTTATCTTCCTTTCGGAAGAGGCACGCAACGTTGGCGAAAGCCGTCGTCCCTCGCCAAGTTCTTTATATTCCTACGTCCTGGTAATCGTAATAAACAGTAAATCCTACGAGGAGATTGGTAGCACCGCCTCCATCCTCGTCGCTACACGCCGGATGAAAGGGCCATATATTTTTTTCAACGTCATATTTTATGTACGACGTATTTTCGAAAGCCGGATAATCCGCCGCGGCGGGGGTTGGGGCCAAGACAACGAGGAAGAGGGTGGACGACGCTTCCGCGAAAATAAGGCGAGGCTGAGACTTGGTAAAAGACCGACTGTATATTACGTTCCTTCGTCGAGAGGCCGCATTGTGCACACCCGTATCGCGAATGTACAGCAGCGAGCAAAAAGTTCGAGACGACTGTAAAGATAGATTGTCGCAAAAATTCCTTCCAGTCTGGAATCGTTGGGGGACATCGGGGGTGAGGTGGCGTCGACACGTTGTTACGTTGATAGACCGAAATCCAATATTATTCATTCGCAGAAATGCCATATCTGGAGATCCTTGATGTTAAAAAATGATATTCCTCATATTTTTCCTTATATTTTTCCAAATCCTCCAATCAGGGTATAATTGTAAAAAAAATTTGATTTTGGTACAGTATCTACAGACGCAGCGCATTATTTCACTCATCAAAACAATAAAATAAAATTTTTCGGTTCTTACGAATTTGTGAAATTTTTTTCAAAGGCTTCGTCTTTTACCAAACAGCTGTTGTTCGCATGCATTCGAGAGGTAATAAAATGAGATACAAAGATTTTTAGTATTCTTGTGGTTCTCCCTGTGTCAACTCCCTAGACGAGTATTTTCGTAGCAAGAGAGAGGATTTTTACAAGAAGGAGCAATTGCCAGAAAGGTGGCAAACAGTTGTACCAAACATTGAGAAAGAAATTGTGTTTTTTTCTTTAATAAATACTTTTCTTTAAATTTAGCGACAAAAATCTATCTGTTCAACCTGACACCCTAGCTTTGATAGAACAAATACGAATTTCTTTCGTCTTTCATGCAATAAATATATTTTACAAAATATAAAATACAGAAAAAGATTAAAATCAGAAATTCTGTATATCGTTCATCGTTTGGTATTCGTGACATAGAATAATCCATCAAGGAGGCAATTATCTTTACTGCGCGTAAATTTACGCCGATACACGTTGTTGAACGCGCGCGTCGACGACGGTGGCAATGTGCGAACACGCAGTGAGAAGTTTACGTGCTGGATGGCTGACACAGATACCTGCACAACGGATACATTATGCACCTCGGATTTTACGCGGGATAATGCACTCGTTACGTGTGTATATAACTGGGAACACGAGCTAAGGTCTCGGGAGTGGAAACAACAACTCCTCTGACAACTGGTGATTTCAACAGCAATTCGCGCAACCGTTTCTCATCGCGACGTGTAATCGCTTCCTTTTGTCTCACTTTGCGTTCGGGTAGGTACGAAGGTAAGTTTCTGAACCAGCAAGCAAGTAGGAAATTTGCTAAGCCGATGGATGACGTGCAATCGTTCGCGGAAATATTCGAATAATTGACACTTTTTACGAATATTTATATTTATTATTACCTGTTTATTAACAGTCTAGCAAAACTCAGTCGTCGTGATTATCGCTAGTAAAATGTTTCAAGTCAATAAATACTACCGTGCAATTTTAACTCAACCACTGGCAAATTTCATGCGAGATAACTCGAATTTATAACACGCTAATACCATTAAAGACCGTCGAGCTTTGCTTCGAATCGGTAATTCCCTAATAATTTGCATAATTCGGTAAAATTAATATTCTATTGCAACGAATCGATCGAGCCGTGATCGATACCCGCGAACACGGTAGAATAAACAGTCTAGACGCGATGTTGTCGCGATTACGACCACATGGATCGGTCGTCACCCGACGGGTATTGTTGCTCGAAATTGAAACTAATTATCAATGACAAAAGAAATCTATATATATATATATATATATATCGCAATCGTAATCGAGTCTCCCGGCTCAGATGGTTCGCATTAAACGCACTTTAACGTGTCGTCGCGTTTCCGAATTACCGAGAACGCAATGATTAATGAAGTTCGCAATACATCGAAAGCTTAGCAGCGCACAATTAATAGATTTCATTAACCTGGTATGCTTTGGAGCCAACGGGGACGCGTATTATTGCCAACTATACAGCGGCTTTGCACCGCTGATTGCTACACACGCGTAAAACCAGTCGGGATACAGAGAGAATTTCCAGTATTTAACTGCATGGAATATTAATCGCAAAATACGCGAGTCACTGCTTGCGCATTACTACGGGCATTAACTTCACAGCCTGTCCACGGCAATTTTGGAACTTTGCGAACAACGCGGATCCATTCAGAGAAATCTGTCCGTCGAGACACGGCATTAAACGAAACCGTTATTGCGTGTTCGTTATCTGTTGCGATTCGTTGTATTAGAATTGTCGTGTTTTCTTTCAAATTTAACAAACAAACATTGCCATTTAGCGACAATAATTTCGTACAGTGTCAGAAAACGATATTGCTTATTACGGATACCCCCGACATATAGACACGATAATGAATGCCTAATATTTAAAATTTGCAAACATTTGAATCGATAGAAAACAAATTACAGGCGCGATCGCTCAGTACCAGACAACGCCACTCCTACTCGAGGTCTACCCCACGCCCCCTCACGAATCACGTGACCCAAATCAACCAATTGCTAATTTTCGTTGCACCTAAAGAGGCCCGATTTTCTGAGTTACCCCCGCTAAAATCACTTTCGGCGATGATATACGTAAAGTGTGCTATATTTTGTTCCAATGTATTTTTTATTACTATTGATAAGCTATGTATTATTGTGAAAAAGTAACGATATTATGTAATCATCGTGATTATATTGCAGAAATTTCGATACTGTAAGAAAATAATACGAATAAAATATTCATTTAACTAATTGATAATTCTATTTACCACGTAGACGTAGCAATTGTACACAAATTTTTGCAAGTGATCAACTTGCACGTTCAACTTACAAACAGTAATTAAAATTCATGAAATATCCTAGACCCTTTTCTTTCTTCTTCAAAAGTATCCAAAATTTGACAAACGTGTCTACACACACACACACACATGTAAGAACGCGCGATCGAAAGACATTCCGGCGGGAAACCCCGGGCGAATGTAATCGCGTTTCCGGAAGAGCGGGCGCAAGGTCGCGGGGATCGGGTTTTCCGGTTCAACACGTACGTCACGGAGAAAGGGACGGTGGACTCTTCTCCGTGGAATTTTAATCAGCGTCAATTACTTGCACGGGAGTGGCACGTCCTCCTTACGCCGCACTTTCTCTCAGAGGCGCAGCGGCAGAATTCAATTTTCCCGCCCTTTCCAACCTCCCCCAAGAACGTCCTCCTCCTCCTCCTCCCTCTTCCTATCATGAAACAATCCCCAGCTTCGTGTACTCGCGTTATTGCTACAAGAAGACAGTTTAATAGACAAGCGATCCATGTTGGAAGAGAACGAACGCATCCCTACCCTCCTCTCCCCGCTTCCTTCCGTCGTACTCGCAGACGCGTCAACAAGAGTGGATTTTTCAAACACAGTTCCTTCGACGTACTGAACTGAACGCGGAAAACAGTTACTCCCACTGCCACTGCCACCCTCTCGCCTGGTACAATCCACTAATTGGACCACCGGAATTAGCGAAATTTTAAATTAATCTAATCATCCGTTCAATTACCGCCCCGCGATGCGATTACGCTAATGGAATTACGCTGGCCGGTGTAATTAGCGTGCGCCAATCGGGCCGCGCGTGCTGCCCGAGCGAGGCGAGCGTGCCGAACGACCAAACGCACCCTCTAATCCGGCGGTCCTTATCTGTCCGAAGATAATGATTTCCCAACCGTTCCCGGGGTCCTAATATCGATTTCCGTGGCTAAATAACAAACGCGTCGAAGAGAAACCAGAATGCCACTGCGTCGGGGAAACCGCGTGGCGGAAGATCGATCCCAATTACTGTGAAGCTACTCGTTTCCTTGGCCGTGTCTCGCGCGCACGTGCGATATGATCCGAGGGCGAACGTGCCGACGAAGACGAATTGCTCGATCGAAAAGATTTAATTAAATCCCGAACTCTCCGCGGTGGAAGGCTCCCCGAAAACGTAAAACACTCGTAACACTGTTCGATCACTCCGTAATCACTTTGTCAACCTCTTAGCTGTGAGCGACGAGTCACGAAGAAGTGGCAACTTTTTGTAACGGTAACGAGTGTACTCACGCGAGAAAAGTAATTACAATTTGATACTGGACTGAGGTATAGATAGATATATTTTTAGAGACTCGAATGATTCTTCGTAAAGTAAAAACTTTGCATACCCCATTTATAAGTGTTACAAAGATTTTCTGCTTCTTTCACTTTAATATCACTGATGGAAGTGAGTATATCTGCATAAAATATTTGCGAGAATTTACGTTGGCGTTTGTAAAATATTCTGGTCGAGATTATCTCGCATCAAAATATTTGCAAGAGAAAATATAAGACGAGGTATCTTCTTCTCTACCAAGAGACCTTGACCTCAAGATTTGTAATCTCAAGGATCATAACAGGCCACGTAAAACTTACCCACCAGTATCTCCTCGAAAAAAAAAGATCTCCCAATTTGTGCAAAGTTCAATCGATGGTGGAACATGCTATTATCCAGTGCGGAAGATACACCAACATTTTTCCCTGACTCACAACCAAGAGAACAAGGAAGCTCTCCAAGACAGTCTAACCTTTAATAAATTACAAGATTTAGTTCCAAGTTGCTAATAACCCACACGTGGTTTAATGTAAAAAGAAATATGCGTGTATCTTCAAAGAGAAACAGGAAAATTGCAACTGTACGTTGGTGTCTGCGCAATATTTTTGTCCGAGCACGATTGAACAAATGAATTAAATGAATTAAACGGACCAGAGAGAACATGTGTCCTAGCAGGAAATGTATGTACACCCGTGTATGCGTACGTCTGCGAGTACATATACACGTGCAGGTCCAGAAACGGGGACAGATGACCGCGTCGTCGTTGCACCGGATACGAAAAATCAGGAAACGAGAAGATACGGCACCGCAGGGACTCTTGCAATTCGTGGCAAGTGTAACGTAAGGAAAAGAAGAAGAAGAAGAAGAAGAAGAAGAAGAAGAAGAAGAAGAAGAAGAAGAAGAAGAAGAAGAAGAACACACAGGACGAAGGATGAACGGTGGCGGTGTGCGAGTGCCACACCGATAAAGCCAGGGATGAATCCGGCATAAAAGGACCGTGGCGACGAAGGTCGATTCGAGGCACTTAGAGGCGCCCGGTTCTCCCGTTCAACACGATGATGATGTATGGCTCTCAACGATAGAGAACGTTGCGACGCAAGGACTGGCGCGGCGCTACGACCTACGTTCTCTCGAGACTTCTCTTGGACGACCGTGCGAAAAGAGAGGAGGAAACGGGAAAGGAAGGAAGGATACTTTCTAGCTAAAGATGGCCGTCGCGTCGTCTCGTAACTCCTCGAGGGTTGCTTCCTTCCTCCCTGGCTAGAGATACCCGTACGAAAAACAGGGAAGAGAATCTTTCGCAAGAGGGAGGGGGATGGATGCATCGAAAGGAAACCGGGGTCCGCGCAAGTTCGACCCGAATGTGTGTTAAGCTGCGTACACATTTGTTTGCGTTACCTTGGTCTATTATATAACGTGGTATCATTATCATACGTTACGTGATAAACGAACTGTGTCGAGCCTAGTTTCATTTTGCAATCACTTTGTCAACCTCTTAGTTGCGAATAATAAAATATACGTTTCTAAATATTTTCTTGCTGGCTGGTCGTTTCCTTGCAATTCAATTCAATTTCACAGCAGCTGCACGTACTCTGTACTTTGACGAGTGCAATCGCCATCGCAGCTAAGAGGTTAATACACTTTGCGAGTTTTCAGCTAAAAAAGAAAGACACGATTGTACGAAACTTGGCGAACACATCTCGGACTACGACGAGCTGAACTATGTTTATAGGTTCTCGGTGGAGTAACGACGAATAATGGTAAGACAAGATGTGTTTTGGACTGGACTTTGGAGAGTAGACTTGAATTTTGCGAGTGACGGAATAACGACACTTGCATCGCTAAATAAATAAAGTAATACGAGTGCCGGTGACAAGATCAAGTGACGAATGTGTACGCAGCTTTAGAAGGGAGAAGTGGCGGGCGTCAGCGCCGGTGAATACGTACAGAGAGGAAGCTGGGATAAAGTATATACGGTGTGTGTCCGTAATCCGTAGATATCAGCTTGTTGTCGCTGGCTCCGTGCTTCTGCAAGAGGTTTATCGGATCTCTCCGCTTCTTCGCGCTGCTTCAGCCGATACAGCCACCCGTCGGTATATCGAGTCCAGACGAAATCGGGCTAGAGACCGGGATATCCGAAGCTAACCGACCATTCCCACCGTATGTGACTCTGTTTTGCTTATGTATCGAAGGGGATTGGCTTAAAAAACGGCCGCCTAACCGATACAGGTGCAATCGATGCAGACAGGGTCGCATGAATTTGAGTGGAGCAAAGATCGCGCGTAAATACATATGTAGGAAATTCCAAATCCGGATCTCGATCGGTGCAATTTTTAATACATGCGGTTAAAAATCGCTCGCCTGTAACGTCCGGGGACTCCCTGAACTAAAGCACACTAATTGTAAGCTAAAGACGCATATAACATCTAACGTGCGAGAAAACTTGTAACGCCAAAGTTACAAACGCTTGTATCAAGAACGTGGATCTTTAATTCCTTGATATACAATTTCATGATTCTTCCCTAGAAAATTGAGTCGCTTTGATACGACAATATCTCACAATAAAAGTGTAACAACCTCTAAACACGCTACATTTTGGTAAAATGATGGTCGATCGTATATACAGTTTAAAAGGTGAGCAGAAAATTTTCGAGACTACTCAACTGTACATAAATTTAAATGTAAGTAACGTGTGTCTTATTTTGAAAACGGACGACAATTCAGTTACCCTGTACTAATCTCTATGTCCAAAACTCCAATCTCCAGAGCAAAGTACACGTACGTTTCTTTTCAGGGAGAGTGAAAGTAGAAAAACTACGTAGGACAGGACTGAAAGCCTCGATAGAGATAACATTAACAGAGTCCAAGTTTCATTTCACGCTGGCTGAGGGTATCGAAGTAAATGTACGGTCCGCGACGATATTAATGGTCCCCTACGTCATAGAGGAGAGGCGGACTGGCACGTGTAGGAAAGCAGAGGAAACTATGTTTTCATAGGTCCCACGAAGAAGAAAGTGCTCTTACGGTTCGTGGCCCGTCCGTCGTATTTCATCCCTCTTCTCACCTCCGCTCTTCAATTGCCTCTCTTTTCCACCCTGCGTTGCCAACCGATCTTACACGCGAACGAAGATGGCACGAAGAAGCTAGAAACGAGGGTGAAGCAAGACAATCGAATCTCGTCGGAAGGGTGGACAGTCGTACTCTCTCCAGACCCTGGAATTTTTCAGAGAACGATAAAAGAGTTACCCGACGAATAATATTCCCCCCCCCCTCCTACGGGAAGAGAACTACGGGGAGAGTTACTTGCATTATCGTTATTCGATCGTCGTGCGCCTACACTCTACAAATCTTGGCCACGCTCGCTTCGCTTCCTCGAATGTCTCCCTCTCGAGGAGAGGTGATCCCGCGGGACGTCTTCTCGCAAACAACCGTTTCCCTGAACGAATAAAACCCTGCCGCGAGTTTCTACGAGGTGTCGAAGCTCAAAAAAACATCCACGGGAATTTATACCCGGCGACCGGAGCGTTTCTCTAAAGTCGAGGATTGTAATGTCCCGAGGGAGAGAAAGAGAAATGGAGCTGAGAGAATTTATGTAAATGGAGGTGGGAGAATTTTGGGGGAGTTGATTTCAGATATCGAAACGTTTGTACGATTTAACCGATTTAACCACTTTACTCGAATTTTTCTTTCATGTAAAATTCCACTCGAACGAATTAACGTGCAAAATGTTTGTGTAAACAGAGTTCTGTTGTAGCACTACTAGATATCTCTTGCAGTTGTGCCAAATGTGCACACTGACGTTAGATTAATTACCTGCTTGACTGTTTCTGGCGTCAAAGTTAAATTACTTAAAGCTTGAAAATACTTACACGCGACTATTTTTCGCTTACAAACCGTGCGTAACATTCAAAGTTGATATCCATTCCAAATCGAGCAATCTCTCTTTTCATTTTTACAAATTCTTTTCTATAATTTGTTCTAATGTAAAAACACGGAAATAAAGATAAGCACACTGACACAATCACCATCGTACACGATAAAATCTAGATTAGAGATGGCCAACCCCTACTTCCGTTGCCGCTAACGCTATCCCCACCACTGTTTTGGTTACTGTAGCTGCTAAAGTAGACAGAATAAACGAAATGGCAACTAATTTTTATGGTGTAGGAAGGAGTTCTAGATTCTAGACACACCAGACTAGTCGACACAAGCGACAAAATGCGCAAAAGGATTTTCCTCATTTTCCTGCCTCCGACGAAGTGTGCGCGTGAGTGTGCCGTCGTTGTCCTTCCAATTCCGTGCTTTGTGCCTGCAAGACACAGACCGTCGACGAAAACGGGGGCAGGCTAGTCTGGCTGGCGCGTTCTGGCGAAATAAGCGGATATAACATGCGGCACGTACGAAAAGAACGGAATTATACGTGGTATCCTCCCCCGCCGTTCGGTCGACATGCATGCAAGTACGAAATAAGGACGGGGCCGAGGGGTGGATCGTGAGCGATTGTTCGAAAATGGCAGCGCCATCCCAATCGTGAATAGGGCCATGGGTACGTAGCAGGGTTCGAGCGGGTGGAAAAGCGGGTCCGGGCTCGTTGCCAAATAAACCGAAGCGAAGGCGAGTATATATAATGTCGCGCGCACACGCCGTTCCACGAATGACACGCTCGTATATCAGCCGGCGCGCGCGCTAGGTGCGAGCATTAAAATTAAATATTGCCGGGCTTTTCGGATCAAGCACGCGTCGCTGCCCTCGTGATCCGTAACAAGAAAATTGGAATATCGGTCGAGATTTAATTAAACGTTGAAATTAATGTCCCTCCCCCCCGCTTTATGAAGTTTCTTTTACTTTTCCTTTTTTTTTATCACTGAAAGTGACTTTAGCGGAGGTAACCCAGAAAATCGGGTCTCTTCAGGTGCAACGCTGATGCAACGAAAATTAGCGATTGGTTGATTTGAGTCACGTGATTCGCGAGGGGGCCTGGGGTAAGAGTGGCGTTGTCTAGTACTGAGCGATCGCGCCTGTAATTTGTTTTCTACCGATTCAAATGTTTGCGTATCGATAAAACTTTCTTTTACTGTCTTCTTCTGTCGCTTTTGCTCCTCTTCGTCCCGTGTTCATTTCATTTTATCGGAGCAATTTTATCACTCAAACTAACAAACCGGTTCGACGAAATTATTATAAGTTACAACGGAGTTTCGTACATGCGGAGTTGCAATTAGACTATGGAGAGAGAAAGAGAAATAACGCGCTGAAGTTTCGAGTAATGGTACTCTGCTGTGTTCGGTAGTTACTGCAGAAAGGAGAATGAAATCTTGAACCGCTCAAAGTTTCGATGAATTAAAGTTTGATCAACATTTATTCGAATACCGTTGCTCGATTTCTTTGTTCTCTTTCTGGCGAATTCGATCAGAGCTTTTCCATCGAGATGGTTCATAAAAGTATCTCAACACTTGTAGAAACATTTCATGTATTGCGCATGAAACATTTTGAAATTTCATTGACACCGTAATCACGTTGTTTTTCGAGGCTACATATTTTTCGATAAATGAAATATTGTTCTGTATATATTTTCAGGTTGGTTTCAAATTATGTTAGTACACAATAATACATTATATAGATGTTTTATATTGTGTGATAGGTGTTCGAATTCCATAAGCCACTGCACCATTTTCAAATTTATTCCAAATTTTATCAATGTAATCGTAAGAACCTTGTCTCATTGCAATGTTAGTGAAATGCTTCAAAATGCTTTATGTAACATAAAAAGTAACGTACAATAATATTGTACAATGTATATTAATATACAGTAATATGATATACAAGTGCTTGAATTCCATGAGCCACTGTACATTTCCAGATTCATTCTAAACTTTACCAATACAATCACGTCGAGTCTCATTAAGCTGCTAGTGAAATATCAAAATGCTTCGTGCAACGCGTACACAACATAAAAAGTTTCTTCAAGTGTTCGAAACATCTCATTATTATTTTCGCGCGTGCCCACGTGATTCAACGTAATATCACGCAGACAGTTTAATCACAGTTTAATCACGCTGTTGCCGGCCATTTACCTTTCGCTTTCCAGTTCCCCATCGTCCTAAACTCTCCGGGCGTTTGAAAGCATCCTTGCCAACGAGGTATGTACAACGTTAAAGAATCTCGCGCTAATTACAAATTAATTGGTTGGCGCAGGGAACGCGCAAAGAATCCACTAAAATGCAACAACACTCGACGGCTGCGTTTCCTATTTGAAGAGGGCGGAAAGAGCGCTCTCGAGGAAACGGCGACGCTTGCCTTTGCTCTCGTTGCAGCTGCAGCCACACGGCACTCCTATAATTTCACAGAAATAAGATTTCGCTGGGTACCCTTTCGCCCACGAACGGGCGAAACCCGTAGATGGAAAATACCGCGAGACTGTACGTCGTGTACATTTACAACGTGGACGTATCCTTTAGCCGAATAAATAACGCCGCAGACCGCAACCGTGACACAGTTTCACTGAATTTTCTAGAAGTAAATCTCGCCACAAATTAATTTCTTTAATTGCGTCAAGATCTTTCCTTCTTTCTTTCTTTCTTTCTTGCGCAGACATTTGCGGAAATTCGTGTTCTTTAATAAATGCAACGGCGACGCAGCCTCCGTAGGACGAAATTAAATTAGACACCACAACTTTTGTCAATTCGAGTCACTCGCCGAACCCGAGTTTGAAAGAATGCGAAATTTACTTGTACAAATGGAGAGATAAAATGAATTCTGAACGAAATTCAATTTAAGTTTTTTTAAATACATTTAAAAAAATACACACAGACACATTTAGGTGTGTGCACGATGAAAGAAAACGTGTTGAGCTTCAAAAAGATGTACGGTACAAGACGTTTACAAAGATAAAAATATCCATTGAAGAAGTAAAAAAATTATAAAAAGGGGTAAAAAATTGTTACTATTTGATATATCCAGATAATTAATTGAACAATAAAATATTTGCCCAAAAAACATCGATCAGCCCGATCAGAATTTAATTACAACGTTAGCCAACTGCTGTGAATAGGAGTTTAAAATTATGTAAAATTGAGATCACCACCCACAAAGTCCAACCAATATCCGTCTAACCATGTAAAGTCAACGCGAGACTAGCGACTTGTTTGAACTCCATTGATCCTACTTACTGCCGTATCTTTCCACGCACGATCCTACGATTCATTGCGATTAGTCCACTTTCACGAGTATCGTCTTGGTCGTGCAGATTTACGCTCCTCTTTCTAGGCTACAAGTTCCCGAACATTCAGCGAGTTCACATAAAAAATAAATAACGATATAGTAGCACAGTATTTAGAAGATAATAAGAACAGTAACAATAGTAAGAAGAAGAAAAACCGAGATCGAGCATTTAAAAGTCGTCTAAGAAGATCTGAAACTTTGAAACTCATCGAACAAATATCGCGATTGATTCGATCATTTCGCAACAAGGCGGATTAATCCAAGATTCGAATGATTTTATACTACTTAATAATAAGAATCTTATTATCACTGAAAGTGATTTTAGCGGGGGTAAAATCGGGTGCAACGCTAATTAAATGCAACGAAAATTAGCGATTGGTTGATTTGGGTCAGGTGATTCGTGAGGGGGCGTGGCGTTGTCTGGTACTGATTCGAATGTTTGCATATCAGCAAAATTTTATGGGAAAAAGGTCGTGTTCGTTTCCTAGTCGGAAACAGTTGCTTCTGGGCCTTTCGGTGAGACGAATCGTTCTTAATACTACATATTCTATGATAATACATTTCTAGAGTCAGTCAACGATTTCATTGAGAAATTAATTGTGCCATTATATCAACAACACGCACGTTTATCTTCACCAACGGTAAGTGTTCGGGAATTTATGCGAACGGGGCTGTATGACAGACGGTGGTTATTGGAAAGTGTACTCTTTCGTTCCGTGGCCATTAGCCAGGTTTCCACCGGTGTTTCAGGTGGCCGGGAAATCACAGATGCCAACGGCACTCGACCAAGTTCCCGAATGGTCATTCATCTAAGCGGTAACCGCGCTTAATGCAGATTAATTTCGGTAATCGGTGCGAGAATTGGTCGTTCCTGCGCGACAAAATGGACCGACAGTGGGAAGCGACTCTTACAATTACCCGCTTCGGCCCGCCATAAATCTGATGAAACTTTGGACCAAGTTTTTTTACATCTCCGGGGCCGATATAAAATTCTCCGCGCTGTGCGATTTATTACGCGGGTGTCGTACAAAAACCGAGCGAGTAAATTGCCGCCCGGAGACGACGATCCATGGAAAATAAAAACCAGCCGATATATCGTATTCTCCGGAAGTGATTGTTTAATCAATGCGTTTTCGATAACCTCGAGTGCAAGCCAAATGGAATTTCATTTGAAATGACAGCGCTATTGATGAAAACGTACGCCAATCCTTTAATTTTCGAGCGATTTTCAAGCTACATATGCTAGATTGAGAAAGAATACTGCCATATTGTGCCAAAAGTTTCCCGAATGGCGATCAAAATTCCATTTTTAAAATTACGAATTGTCTACAATTGGTTTTCAATGGTTTCTTAAAGTGAAACATATTCTCAGCTCACAAAGATATTTGAATATTCGTCATCGAAAACTTTGCACATATATAACTCTATTTTCTCGATAGAATGAACTTTCGCTATCTCTGCTGATCTATCTGCTTGCGCCAAATTTTCCAAAATCGTTTCAAACTTTATCAATGTCGCGGCAGTCGTGTCTCGCAACAGTGCCAATGCATAATACATGTAATAACAAAAAGTTTCCGAGTACCTACTCCGTCTCCGCGCAAATAACGAAATTTCTGCGAGGAGGACAAAGAACAAAAGAGCAAGCGCATCGCGTAACCCAATGCGTCCAAACACACACACGCACACACATAGACGGATTTATCGTCCGACACGTTCAACTCCATCCCTCTCCGACATCCCTATTTATGATAAAACCTGTCGCCGTACGCAACGTCCCTCGCAACGTCGAGCAACCTTCAGGCTACTTACGTTTTATACCTTTAAAAGCGTCCCCCCAATCTCTCCCGGAAGGGAGAAGGCGGACTTTCGTCCCGGGCGTCCTGTATTTTTAACAAAATCGTGCCTGGACACGAGTACGCGCCCACTTTGAGGAACGACCGCGAATATAACAGAGAGAGAGAGAGAGGCAGAAAACTGAAAGAGCAAGAGAAGGGTTAAGAAGTACTCGGTGGAAAAGGGACGTATTACACACGCGCTGGATGACTGTCGGATAGGAGAGAGCGGAATAGGATAAGCGAGCACGGGGGATACGATTGGACGATGATATCTAGCATGATTCCAGAATGGTTCTCTATTTCTCTGACCTCGAATCGTGCCGTTCTCTGCTTCTCCGATAATGTACAGGCTGATTCACGACGTGCCATTTCTACGCGCGTATAAGAAAATTACCGCATTACCTTTCTAACCAAGGATCTAAGTACATGTACATGTAACGTGTGCATTAACGTGCCTCGTGCATACACTTTGCTTTACGTTAATATAGCAAAGTTAACAGCTGACTACGCTGAAGAGTTGGAAAAGGTTCGCTGCTTTGAAATTTATCGTAATGTTATTAAATACTTCAATTTCTTGAAATCTCATAAAATTGTAGGATCCAGACGGGTATCTGTGTAAATCTACGCAGTGATGAAACAAATATCAAGAACTTTCTGGAACTTTTCTTCGCAAAATTAATTAACCTCGATGATATACATTGATCGAAGGGAATTATGAATTAAACGTTTGGTGAATAAAGTGTTATACGTAATATTTGGTTAAGATGATGTTATTTATCATAATTGATCCTTAAGCACAGAGTGACAAACGACTCTGATATATGCAACAAAAAAAGGAAGGATTTCCATCTTTCTCTAATTTCAACTTAAAAAAAAAAAAAAAAAACAACTGCACGACTTGTACCCTAGTACGATTCGTCTCACTGAAAGACCCAGAAACAATTGTGATTCTGACTAGGAAATGAAGACAACTTTTTTCAGCAAACATTTGAATCGATACAAATTACAGGCGCGATCGCTCAGTACCAGACAACGCCACTCCTACTCGAGGTCTACCCCACGCCCCCTCGCGGATCACGTGACCAAAATCAACCAATCGCTAATTTTCGTTGCACCTGAAGTGACCCGATTTTCTGGGTTACCCCCGCTAAAATCACTTTCAGTGATAAAAAAAAAGGTACGGTTGTAGCTTTACGCGTGAATCAGCCTGTACGCGCAACCTGCATCGCCTCTTAATACCCGTGGAACATCGTTTCCTCTGCGGGTAGAAATAAGATTGGCCAGTGTGCTCGAGATGGTCCGATGTGCGCGCGATTGAATCGCGAGCCGGAGCTACGTACGCGTACTCGTCAAAAAAAAAAAAAAAAAGAAAAGTTCAGTCGTCAGGGATTCATCGGCGAAACCACGTGCATTCGTGCAGATGCCACTCGTTGCGCCGTTATATCGGCTCGAAATCGCGATTGAAATCGCGAATCTGCACACATAAAAAGAGCGAGAGGGATATTACGTACCTAAATCCTCGTTTCCAACGATTAGGAACGACCGTTACCAAATGGGAAACGGAAAATTCAATCCCGTTAAAATTTAATCCCCGATCGTGTTAGAGTGATTGGAAAAACTGCACGCGGCTGAGCGAGAATTCGAAAATGGAACGGTAATACGAAAAATTGATTCCTTTTTTGGGGAGTTTCGTTTGTTAACCGAGTACAAAGAGACGTGTTGTTCTTTTCCATGGCCGTAATTTGTGTCTATTCAAATATGAGTTATTGTTATTTTCAGCCAAGTCCTTTCGCACTTGTTAGCAATGAATTATACGTATCGTATCACATTTGCAACTTGATTCTCCTTTGGTAAACTCTGATTCTGTGATTATGATCTCTGACCATAGAGTAGGTCAGAGAGTATTGACTCGTTGGTCGAGAGCGAGACCGCTTCGTGTATAACAAACTGTATTATGTGGTTGTACGTAATATGTCTCCAATATATAAAAGAAATAATTGAATCAAAGTGAATTTGAACCTTCGGATGTAGAAAATAGATCTAAACAACTCATTTCAGTCTGTCACTATTCTCGTTGAAAAAAGCCAGAATAGGAAAAAGAAAACAAATAATCATCAAACATACATTTCGCCGCAACGAGCCCGCGAAAAATTATGAATGGGCCATTGTTTCGTCGCTGGTAGCAGCAGTAATGGCTAATAAATGACAGTAGTTCCAGTAGTTAACAAATGGAACGATATATTATCATACACAAGTTGGTAATAGGAAGAAATATAATAACAACTCCTTTGCGTACAATATCGCGTATACATGCAAGTATACATCGGGGTTAATAGCCGCGCAGCGATCGCGGGTTGAAAAAGGGACGAAGACGCATTTGAAACAGCCGTACGTACCACCGGCCACAATTATTTTCCGGCATGCTAAGCCGCGATACTTTATCGGCGATATTTTTCACCGGCGTAGCTGTGGGCTCGCAGCTGACGCTGACCTGCATAAATATGTTAAAACGGCACGGTGAACCGACCGTCGAAGCTAAATTAAAATCGAGTTTCCATTCGTTATTTCGTTCTTAACGTACGCACGCGTTCGCAAAGAGAAGAGAGACAACGTAATCGATCTCTCACTGTGCCTCTTGCCGGCACAACGTGAACAGCAACGCTGAATACGAAGATATATATATATATCTCGGGATACACATGCGTAACATATATGAAATTTTACGTTGAAATAGGTATCACGTTCAAACTGTTAACTATCGCGGATTATTAGCTATTACGTTCGATTGTAACTCGCGTTTTCATCGTTCCATTTTAATGGTTTTTTATAATACATGTGTAATAATCCATGTAGAAGCAGGATAGATTTATACGCCAATAACAGAGACGTTAGAGAGTATGGAAGATTAATTAATTCTGTAATACATACGAGCCACGCTCAAAGCTTTTCAATTTTAATACCGGTACGAACGTATTTTTTTTTTTTTTTTTTTTTTTTGAATTAAATAATTAATCTTCATAAAACTGATGAGTTTAGTTTTTACGTTTGATTCACGTGGAAGATGTAAATGGAAGCTGCGGTCTCGATATTCCTCGATAATTATTATTCAAGAATAATCTTTCAGTTTTCTATCTGCTAGTTTATTACGTACTTCAAGCGTAACTCTCTTTACGTACGTGTGTTTCTCGCTGATTTTCGCCATTTTTCCACCATGGATTAAAGATTCATTTAAGAAGATACGAAAGATCTAAATATTCTTTCATTTTCAATGTTGTACACGGATGTATCGAGATTTAAAATTCTTTTCCAAAATTTTTTCCAAATTTTGAAGAAAATTTTTTCATCTTATAATCTATTTTACCACATTATAAACATAAAACAAACTAACTTTTGAATCATCCTTTAAAACATAACTGTAAACACAAGTTACGGTTACACGTTTTTCTAAAAAAATACTTTAAACTTTAAAAGTCAAATTTTATAACCGAACGTTAAATTCTCTTTAGATCTCATATAAATGTATTCAAAGAACTTTCTCACCCTATAATCTATGTGAGGTTAATCTAGCAAACTGAAGATAAAGACAAAACGACATTTAAACCATTTCGTAAAAAATGGCCTTAACAAACCGAGGATATAAAACTATAATCAGAATTTTAAATTCCTTCTTAGAATTCAGAACTCTCGTACAAACGTTCTAGAAAATTTCTCATCTCGTAATCAGCCTACAATATTTAAACTCTAATCAATGACAAAAAAACTGCACGGCTTGTACCCCAGTACGACTCGTCTCACTGAAAGATCCAGAAACAATTGTGATTCTGACTAGGAAATGAAGACGACTTTTTTGCCATAAAATGTTATTGATGTGCAAACATTTGAATCGATAGAAGACAACGCCACTCCTACTCGAAGTCTACCCCACGCCCCTTCACGAATCACGTGACCCAAATCAACCAATCGTTAATTTTCGTTGCATCAGCGTTGCACCTGAAGAGACCCGATTTTCTGGATTACCCCCCCCTAAAATTATTTTCAGTGATAAAAAAATGACTGAATCCTTCAACAGATCAGGGATTTGAAACTATAATCAGAATTTAAAATTCTTTCACGTCTCAAAATTCACCTATGCAAACTTACTCTTAGGTATATACATTTAAACTATTTTCTCCGATTATCAACAATAAAAAGTAACAACTCAAAGATTTAAAACTACAATCAGAATTTAAAATTCCTTCTCAAAACTCTCTTCAGACCTCGTGCAAACATCCAACGAACTTTCTCATCTCATAATCCACCTGTGCGAACTTATTCTACCAAACGTACATACGTCGCGGTCTATCTTGATAAAATCGTGCACGCGTTAGCGATCGCGAGCAAAGTGTAAGTTCTGGAGCCAAGAGAGCGAAAAAAAGTAAACTTCAACATGTCAGGCTCGTTACAATGTACCCGCGAGCCCCTGCGATATTGCGTTGTTCTCGCATCGAACCGCGAGAGTCGAGGGGAGTAATGGTAACGAGGCTCGTTCGGAAATATCGGAAGAAAAATTTCAGATCCCACGTGATCCGATGCGGAACCACAAGAGAGAAGCTCACGTAAAAGCTCTTCGTCCGTGTTCCAGCATGAACGATCAAACATTATGGATGGTGAAACGACGTTTCATTAGGAAAGTTACGGGAATGGATACACTATTCGTCAAACCCGGCGCCAGCGATAGCGAAATTAAAGATTCGCTCGGTTGGCGAGTTTTCAGAGAGTGCTTTCGAGTATCGGATTACATCTTTCGAGACTCTTTCTTTTGAGCACTCTGAGTAAGTGAATAAGTAAGTAAATATTGCGGGAAAGCTATTTAAGAGATATTTGTCTGTAGCTTTCGACGCTCTTAATAATAACAAAATAACACGTTACATTAACATACCATTATTCGGAATTAAATGTTGGTATGCAATATTGCGTAATATTGGTATGTAATATTACAGAGCAAAAAGGTGTCTTGTAGTGCTCGATGAATGGAATTTTGCATCTTTGTATTTTAAAAATTAATTAATTTCTTGTTGCTGTAACGAACTGTAACTTTATGAACTATAACTATAAATAACTATAAATTTATAAACTATAAACTATGAACTATAACTTTATGAACCACACAAAGAACTATATCTTTATGAACTATAAAGAACTATAACTTTATGAACTATAAAGAACTATAACTTTATTAACTATAAAGAACTATAACTTTATGAACTATAAAGAACTATAATTATAAAGAACAATGTAACTACAAAGAACTATAACTTTATGAACTATGAAGAACTATAGCTTTATGAACTATAAAGAACTATAACTATAAAGAACTATAACTTTATGAAATTCCAGGGAATTATTGCTAATTTTGCAATTAAATAAGAATGATAAGGGAATATTTTCTGTCGATAAATATAGATGTTTGATAGCTGCAGGAATTTCGAGAAATTGTGAACGAGGACGTAAGATGAAAAGAAAGTGTATTGCTTGATATACATATAAATAGACGCCACATTATCCGATACATACTTCTATCGTACGTTCTCTGGTACTGTTCGAGGAAGAAACGAAATGGAGAGAAAAGAAAAGAAAAATACACTTCTAATATTAGTTAAAATTAATTGAAAATAAACGTCTAATATTATAGATACGAAAGAGACGATCAAGATTCTTCCTTGGAGATTTCCAAGGAGATTTCTATTCTTTCTTTAACTAGGGACTTCCACGACAACAATAAATAGAATCTGAAGTAATTTATAAATATCGTACCATCCTACACAGACCAACGTTTGTTGCTTTCGAATTAATTGTAATGACCATTGTAAATCACCCAATTGGCTATTACATGAATTCCTTACAAGAAAAGAATCTCTCCTTTCTAAGAAAACAACCATATCTCATAGAAACGTCTCGATCTCCAATCAAGCCTCAACCGATTCTAAAAAAAATTCTATCTAGCAATTAACGTAAAAATCTCTACGTACAGTTTTAAAAATCTTAAAAAAATACAATTTTGATAAATTAACCCGACATCGAGCTGACGCGATATTTCATTTGCAATTCATTCCAATCAATTTGTATCATCAAATTCCATTTGCCAGTGTTGCAGCTATGAATCAATATCGATGCAGAGACAAATACTCTTTGTTTTTCCGCCTCACGATGTCTTTCAATTCTATCCTTAATTATAGTTATGTAAAATTTCAAGGAATTCAGTTCACAGTATAATAAATCGTCGTACAGTTGATGCTAACTGGGTTGAACGAGACCAACTAAAGACAAAAAATGCCTGAGCGATCGTTTCTTCCGAGCGAATTCCTTCCAGTGGAACGCGAAAGATCCGAGCGGAACGATACGCAATCTCGTAACAAGTGGTGAGAAAGTTTGCGTCGGATCTCGGCGGAGCCAGCCGCGTTTCGATTTCCACGTGGGAAAAGGAACGACGGTAAGGAAAATTCGAAGAAGAAGAAGAAGAAGCAGCAGCCAACTCGAAATCTTCAACTTTTCTGTCGAGGTGTCGAGGCCGGGTGTCGAGACACGGACTGCAACCGATATAGATTATCAAAGTTCGTCGCAATGTTAGCCGCAGAAGCGGTGTAAGGGGGGGGGGGGTTAATCCCCTATCCTCCCTCTATTTGTCCGTCCCTGTTCAAACATCGACGCGTGTCGATACGAAACGACTCGATTTCGTAGTGTGCAATACATTTTTTGGAATATGCACACTCCTACTCGAAAACTATCTTAGGACACTTTCATTTTTAATATTCATTTTACGTACTTATATACAGTGGAAATAGTAACAACATATATAAATAGTTTTTCGATGTACCTTTTACGGGAAATGAACTGCCGATGTAAAAGAAATTACACAATTATATTTGAAAAAATAGTAGCGACTTTTGTATCTCCTGCGTGCGTTTATCTAGAGACAAAATTATAAATGTAACCAAATTACTGCCCTCTCGAAACGGAAAAAGAATGAATTTCAGACATCTCTTTAAATGACAATTGCGTTCAGATTAAAACGAGACGTCCTACATGTAATAATAACAACAACAGTATGTAAGTTTTAGATTTATTGTACATAGTTATTGTAACTGATTTGTCCTTTTATGTATTGTGTAATTTCTGTTGTAAATATTTATTTCTATTTATTAGAACGTAATTTGTAATTTATATTTTACTATCCCAAGATTTCTGTCATACATACATACATACAGTGGCTAAGGAAAGTACCGATATTTTAAACTCTTGTAACTTTGTGAGAAAAAATTGTAAAAACCTTAAGAGAGAAATTCGATTTTCAAGACCGTGATGAATTTAATTACGAAGAAAATTTGTCAGTGCGCACACGAACATTTGAATTTGCAAAAATTTCCGAGAGTTAAAATAATATAGAAACATCTCATTGGAAGAAACGAACTCGGTAGAAATTTCGCGCTGTAAATCGGTCTACGATTTTGTCTTACAAGTTACTCAAACTTCAATGTGACAACACAATCGTAGCGATCGAGTCTCGTGTTACGAAGCTTCGACATTTTTTTTACATAACACACGCGCAATGTATTTCCACGAGTGTTCAAACACACTTTCAACACTGTGCGTAGGAGGAAATAGTTTTGGTTTTGTATTTGTCTTTACGGGCGGCGTCGAATCCTGCAGCGTACACGCGGACAAAAATTGCGAAACCGCTCTCGGGCTCCGAGTCGGTGGACCTGCAGTCGAGATTCCAATAAAGTCAATCGAGCAATTATTGACTATTAAGCGCGCCAACGCCGGAACTTTCTCACTCTCCTCGAACGTGCTTGATATTTATCGGTCTGATCGTACACGCGGAGATCTTCGGCATAATTAACTCCGGCAACTCAGTTCCACTCGTAAAGAGCAACCGTTTGGAAATCCGCTCCAAATTGGCTCAAACTTCTTGAGCGACACCCATTGCGTATCAACGTTTTGTTTTCGTTCCTGTTCAATTTCATTTGCGAGTTAATGTAAGTCGAATAAAACGCGTTGAATAAAACTTGCTCGTTGGAGTTGCTTCGTTTCGTAAATGTGGGAAATGTGAAAATGTGTGGGAGAGATAGCGATAGGGAGTAAAAGACGCGGAGAGAATTACAGTGGAATTCCGTTTGTATGGATTCCATTTATTTGAATCGACTTCAGTCAATACCCGATCAAATGAACCCTTGCTGGCTGAATCCATTTACTCCCGAACCTCCCGTTCCGTTCGTGTACGAACGAAAGATCGCTGAGCGGAGGGAAGAGCCGATGGATTCCTATTATATGTGAATTCCAATTATACAAACTATCCGTTCCACTGCCAGTTCGTGCAAATATCGTACGCGTACCCGTACTTTTCGCAATCGCAGATCGATCATAAATTGACTACGAGAAAGCTCGTAAGCAAAACTGACAATAAACAACCAGTTGAACTCTCTGACGGATCAGATATTCGCTGCATTCGAATTGAATTTCAACTGGCATGCAAGAGGCCGATATCCAATTCGATTATATCTAGGTCGAATCGCACGAACATGTGGTTTAATTCGAAGGAAACTCGAGAGAGAGAGAGAGAGAGAGGGTGGATATTTCGTATTATGGGAAATCAAGAGGACATCGACGTTTAACGACCGCGAAAGAATCGAACGATTTATCCAGAATTCATCGTCTCCGGGAGAGCTAACTCGATTCTACGAGGGATAAAGGTCGGAGCCATCCGTAAGAGCGGAAACGGATATGGGAGGATATCGCATAGTTTACACACCGATAAAAATCCCCATAAAAGAACCGTAAATTTCAGCCCTCCGTGCCGGCCGTGGAGGACGCCATGACTTTATAGGCGACGAAAAGAACGAGCGAACGCGTACGAGTAGCTATAGCGTTCCACGCCGGGTGGATACTATTTCCGATTTATACCGTCCGCCGGCATATTTATCCTTCGTCGTACTGTCATTTTTCAATTAGCCACTGTTGCTCGCGAGAGCATTCGAATTTTTCTTTTTAAATCTTACGTCACAGCGACGCTCAAGTGTATCGGGTATCCATAGAAATTGAAAGATATTTAACACACAGATACTGGGGTTCGTAGATATCGTGAAGGCACATATTGTTAAATTTTTTAGCCTGGAATGGAATTCGTCTTTGACACTCGTCTTTAACATCTACTCGTGCTTCACGCTAATTTTATTATCATTATCTATTTGTGATAACGTATGAGATTTATACAATCTCTGTTTGCAAATCTCTTGTAATTTCAAATTGGTTTTATTACGGTGTTAATGAAGCTTTATAATTGCATATGTATGTCAGTATAATAATATAATTATACTTAATATATAGTATAAAACTATATAGTATGCTATAAAATTCTACAATAAGTGTTCGAACACTCCCGTGAGCCATTATATACGAACTTTATTTTAATAATTTATCATAATACTTTAAGTGCGTACTTGAACCTCCTTGAAATTTCACAAACTTGTAGAATCTGGGTGAAAGACGCAGCTATCGATGAAAATCAATTGAATCGCGCGAGTCCTTGAAATTTCTTTTCGTAACGACATAAGAAATATAATTTGGTAACGCAAGGCAATTGAAAATAAATGAAATATCGAACTTTAATCTTCAGAGTTTCGAAATCTTGACGAAAATCAAATTTTCAAAGATTCAAGCTTGAAATTTGAGGGCATGAAGATGCACCGGAGAATTATTATCTAATTAGGTCCCCATTAGTAGAAGATAGCATTTTCTTTGGAAGACGAAAACAAACAGAGGGGATATTATCTTCCGCCAAAGAATCTAAACACGAAATTCTAATCGAGTTCGTCGAGTTAAATAGCCAAATTTCGAAGATGATTGTTCCCTATATTTACTCGATTCTTCAATTCATACCAGATTTTTGTAAAATAATAAATATTACATTCGGTGTAGTAGGCAATAGACAATGCTCAAATGAATCAAATGAATCGAAGGAGACCAGTTATTTATCACTATGTTATTTCAATATTTTCTTCAAATGCGTATTATCCATGGGACAAGTATTTTTAATCGTTGAAAGAGTTATTCATTGATTTCTTTTCATTTCAGAATAAATTACTAATAAATCAATTTTTTTTAATATTTATTGGCGTCAATATAACATTCCTCCCACAACATTTTTTAGGATTAATACGGATATTCTGATTATTGCTGAAGATGAATCTTGTCACCTTTAGGATCAATAATTTCAATAAATTGATCATTATTTTTAACGTAACTTATTTTTGAAAAATTAATATTATGTAAATATTTATAACGTTAAAAAGCATTGTAAAAACATGGGTTGGTAATAATGAAACTGCACAGAAGGAATGTAAAACTTTTTATATGCAGACTCTGTGTATTTAAATGTTTGGCGATTATCTTAAACCTGCGAGCTCGTCATTTTTCTAGCATCTGGCCGGAACAATCGTAAATTGTGTTACGGAAAAGATCGAACAGACGTAAATTGAACAGCGGCGGCGCGAGTTCTCTGTGCGCGAGAATTATACTCCAATTAGGCAGGCGATTCGACGTTAGGAACGAAATGAGGCACCCGTTTCGAAACTTTCGCGCTCGGAAAATGAAATTACGGCTCGCGGAACAGAAAGAGAAAGAGAGAGAGAGAGAGAGAGAGAGAGAGATATAAAATATTATAATCGGGAAGTTGGGCCGGGGCTATCGATGGCCAGCATCGTAAACTTCCACTCCTCGGAAATAAGCTAATTATAATAAAGGTAAATGCCCGGTTGGCCCGGTAAGGAGGCGAAATTAGATTATGCAAAACGGGGAAATCAAGCTCGGAGAGGAAGGTGGAAAGAGGAGGACAAATAACAATCGGCCGAGAACCGAGAGACGACAAAGTATAATTGAAGAAGCTCTTGTTAGCATAGGAATGGTACTTTTCCGATCTTTCAGATAGAGTGGCTTTAAACTTCGCCGAACTCGAAGAGACCTCCAGAGAAATTGGACGAGACCACGAAACAACGGATTAAACCGTGGCCAGACGCGTGAGAAACGGAATTACCTTCGGTTTTAAATAAATATCACCGAACAGAAAACGGAGTGGAATTGCTCGCTCGTCGTGACGAGCCAAGAATTGTCACTTCTTCTCTTTTCGACGGATATTTCGAGGCAAAGAGGAAAAAACAACAACGGAGCTTCTCACATTCGAACCTCCATTGTACGGAGTTGTACATTCGAAATCTGTTCTGCTGCCTGAACATTCTCTGTTGTTTGCTTCTTTCTTTCGCTAAATTATTTGAAAACAATTTCTGCATCGATGCAAAACGATTTATTACATAGAATTAATGTAATTAAATTCGATGATATATCATATATTGTATGTAATAAATTCACCATTTGTTAAACTTGAGACAAACGACTCGCTATTTATTAAACTCGTTCGTTACTTCGTTCGTACAAAATTCATTGTTTAATCAACGTTACTTTCGACGAACCTGCAAAGTCGGAAACCTTTTATTCAAATATTTGACTGTTCCCAGCCGCATCGCCTAATGGCGCCCCAGATATGAGAACGTTCGATGATTAATAATGCAACGTGAAATTTACGGTTGCGCTGAAAGACATCCGGCGTATTTCTAAAATGCATAACGCAGCCTCGTCTTTTTCATATGGCGCTTAATATTCGAAGATGCTCGTGAAGTTCCCCGGAATTTTATTGGCGTCATGTTGCCGGAACGCGCTTACTTCGAAAATGGTGGCGCATAGGCACCATAGGCGACCTGCGCCACTGATATATATATATATATATATATATATATATACGTGTGTATATCGGGGGTCGATCGACGGAGCAATATTTGATAAGAGGAAGGAAAAAAAAAACTCTTTAGCTTGGCACACACGTGAAACAATGTGATACGCCAGTTTCCGATGAAACTACTTCGAGATTTCGTCCTTACTCCGTATTACACAAGCTACGTGCACACTTGCTTTATTTAGTAGCGAGGTTCGACGCGCTTTAAATTGATTCATCTACAATTTTGACAATATTGACTCGGCGCTAACACTGACGACGAGCAATCAGTAATTCATGGGGCAAATTCAGCAGCAGTTGGTCATCTGCGCTCCCTTCGATTTGCCACGAACAAAAATATAAAAAGACGCGCCGAGAGGAGAGAAGAGCAGACCTCGTAGCATCATCTTTGACCACTAGGTTTTGCAACCTTCTTAAAATTATAACAATATCAGCGTCGTTCCTCTACGCGGAATCCGACATTGTTGTCTTCGTTGCTTCGTCACGTTCTAGGTTGTCTGCTTTTTCCCGGCAACGAGACGGGTACCCAAATCTCAGCTCTAGCAACGGAGCACAATAACAAACGTGCACGCAGCTTCAAATTCCAGCGAATCCCTTTCCCGAACGAAGGACTACGAAGCCTCGTGCACACCCTAGGATCTTGCATTTCGGTATATAAACACCCTGGTTGCGAGCGCGGCGCACGGAGGCGAATAAGAAACGACGCCGGAGGACTAGAAGGTGTCAGTGAACTAGGAAGGAAGAGGACGGGGCAAGGATATTTTGGTCCATTTCCGACGAATGGACATCCCTCGATCTAATAAAGAAACTTGGAACATTCAACGGATTCCTCCGTCTCGCATTTTCCCCTCGTCCCATCGACCGCTCCATTCCTCTTCCTTCTCACGAGCCGTTCTTTCTTTCAGCCGTCTTGAAGAAAGAACCAGCCACGCCAGAGCCGGCTAACACTCGCTCGCAGGAAGAAACAGCTTGCCGTATATGCCCTACGAAGGGACGAAAAGAAAAGAGAAAGAGAAAGAGAAAGAGGGGGAGTGAGAGGGGAGTCTCGCAGCAGCGGCAAAGTGGCAAGATGCACCATCTTGAGAGATCCGACGACTCCCTATCCGGGCTCCAACGTTTTTCACACGGTGTCTACATGCGAAGCACTTTGCCGCGATCTGTCGACGGAAATGGGCCGACTGCCGGGGGGACGGTGGAACAAGTCGCCGTCCTCATATTCGGCTGAAATCAGCGCTCGTCGAGAATCACGTCGCGAAATCAGGCATTCGTATCGATATCAAGCCCGGATCGTCCTATGATATAAGCCAAATCTTTTCTCATTTCAAAGTTCTGCCTCTTTCGTTTCTGAGTGCTGTGCACGTGTGTATGTACGTACGTACATGTACGTAGGCTGGTCCGTTTAAGTCGAGGCCATTTCTAAAAGTACCTCTTGCCTAACAGTCGAAAAGTTGATAACTGGTGAGAATATATTACTTTCCGAGGTCTTTTCTCCAGAGTTTTCAAGCGTCATGGGTTTCTGGCTTTCGCCAGCGTGTCTCCGTGAATCGATGAGAAGAGTGGATCTCGATGATTAAGCAAGCAGCGTGCGCAACACCGGGGGGAGGGACATGGAGTTATAAACATAAATGCGGTTGTAGATACCATCACCATTACTGAACCACAAACCCATTTCATGAAAATATCGAAACCCAAAAGGCAAACACGGACTAAAACTCAAACACCGCCCAAATCTTCCAGAACCAACAAAAATGTTATCAGCTTCCTAAAGAGACGCAACTCCTGGACCAAAATATATCGTGAAAACTCCATCAAGTCCTCGTTGTCGATGCGACTTGAAACCCCTCAAAAAAAAAAAAAAAAAGCCGTGAGAAGAGACGTAAGAAACAGAAGCAGATTTTATTAGACTTTGATGCAAATTCACACTTTCGAGAATTGTAATTGAGAAAATAAAGCCACTGTAGAAAGCTTCTTCATTTACCAAGTATTACAGAGACCAATATTATAATATTACGTATTTTTTTATATCGTGAGCATTACGTGTAACTTTGTATTTTAAAATACGTAATCTATTGGAATTATAAAATTAATAAACGACCGTCAGAATTATATAAAATACATTCGTCGTCAAATCGGGACAACAATTTTATTCTAAACGACACTTTTATCGATCATTGTCGTATGTAGTGGAACAGTGAAACAGTTTGCTTCTACGAAAATCAAAAGAACATAATCTACGTTCTTCTACTTACGGAGGAATTAATTACTGTTACAATTTATTCCAAACATAATATTATGGTGCTGCACGAAAGAAATACGTGCAACGTGTAAAACTTTGCAATTTGTTTGTTTCAGCCTGAGATTAGCTTCAGCTTGTTAGAATCAAAAAATTCGCTGCTGGTAAAAAGCAAACGCGCAAAAGAAAGAGAAACAGAGAAGTAGAGAGAGAGAGAGAGAGAGAGAGCAAACGAAAACTAGAGCAGTTGATGACCAATTGGCTGGTTTACTGGCAGAAAAACTGCTAGAATTTCAATGCAGGGTAACGTACGACGGCCGTACAGAATAAAACAGAATAAAACCGTTTTTTCTCGTGCTCGCGCTATGCAGGCACACGTGTTACTGACGATGACACACAACGCGCGAAGAAATAAAAGAGAACGTGCTGGCAAAGGTGGAGAGCGGCGAACAGTGTTCTTCTGCTCTCCGTGTTGAAAAAGCTACGATAAATTTGAACCTCCGACGTGTATACGAAAATGCAGAGAGTCAGGAAGACCGTGTACGTCTCTCGTGTGTGAATGTTTAACTACTTACTCTGTACGACAATCTGCGTAAATTCGCTTCTTTTGGAATTTGCTTTGGTTGAACGTGAAGGAGGAATGCGTTAAATTTGAAGAAAATTGGACGAATACGCGTGTCAAAATTAGTGGGCTGGGAAATAAAATATTGCGTTCTACTACAATCGAGAATAAATAAATAACAAATTTTCGTAACAATATCAAAAGCAAAGAGACATTTGTAGCGGCCCTACGATTCCTCGACTACGAGTTTCGAACACTCGACTAGCACAAGCCGCAAGTGGCTGCGCGCCTAGCGTCGAGGTCCTACCGATCTCCGATGTTAAGCAAGCAGCATGCAGAACCCCGCTAGGGAAGGGTGACCGACCGGGGGGCCCAGCCTAGCCCGGGGGGGTAGTAGTTATAACAACAAGCGTCTGGGGTAAGGAGTCGCTGCCATCAGCAGCCCCACTGATGATGATGAGTCTAGGCAGTGACTCCGAGACGAAAACGCCAATCGCCTTTCTTCTCACTTTCTCTCTCACTCCTTCTCTCCTTCCCAGCAGAGCATCCTGGGTCTTTAAATACCTTACAGATCCCTAAACATTTATTGAAAGTATCACACATGACTGCAGAAAACAAACTCTCACGGTCCTCTTCCTAATACACGTGACACAGTTTCCTATCTCATTCTCGAACGAACAGAACAGACCGCGCCTCTATACCCATTTAAACATCGTTCGAGATTTACACGATTTTCATTCGCGGAACAGCTCGGATCGTATTCCAACGCCGTCCGATGATCATCCCCTCTACGCGGGCCGTGCTTGCGCGCGTTGGAAACAAAGCTACAAAGTTTCGAATATAATAGAGACAGGACTCGTAACATAAACTTCGTATCATCGTAGCCCCGTACGGGGGCATCGATGATTTCCGGATCTGACGGAAGGGCGCGCTTTAACCATAAATCGGCGCGCGATATAGAAACAAATATAAGGGTACCAATACTTTCGGATATTGCCGCGCCGAGGTGATTGATGGTCCGAGATATTCAATATCTGCGAAAGTTCGCGGCGGGCCCTGCCTGCCTGCCTGACGCCGGCACTCTCCTTCTCCTATCTCTTCTTCTTCTTCTTCTTCCCCCTTTGACCTCACCCTTAAACCCCGAGGAGGAGTATTCCTCCTCCTCTCGTACACTTACACAAAAATACACGCGAGTCCCTCGGAAACTCGCCAAACTCCGGGGAAACTTATCTCTGGAAATTCAGTGGCGTTCGTGGCAGGGGGATTCCTCGGGCCAGAAGTGGAACTGCAGCTTTAATCAGTCGCAGATATCGAGGAACGGCGATCTTAATTGCCTGAATTGTAGTTTTTATCGCGCTCGAATATGCATCACGCGGCCCGAAGAGAGGGAGGGGGGGGGGCTGCAACGTTATTACGAACGTGTAGGACGGCGGATCATCCGCCAACATTTCGCTGGCAGAGTTCTGAAGCAACGTACCGAGGTAAATTGAACGTGAATCGAATTGGTAAGAGAAAAAAAATTGTCAAAGTGTCGCTTTAATAAACCTGCTTTTCGACGAAAGAAACTGTAGAATTACCGGGATAATCTCTTTTGAATAAATTCCATTAATTCCGAGTAAAGCGATCCGCGAGCGGCGAAAGCGGAATTTTTCTGCCAGTTGAAATTTCATGGATTTACGATGCATTAGAGTGTCGAGAATTTCTCGCACGCTTTCCATTTTGATCCCTTCGATGTACTGTAATTCCGCGCGAAAAGGACGTTTCGAGAATTATTCTCTCGACGGAGTATAAATTAATGCTTGGAGGTATTTCGACAAGATTCGTTTACTTTTGACAACATGTATTTTAATTACAGGATTACGCTTCGTAATCCTAAAGTGTCGTAGACATTGAAACTTGCACGATTACGCTGTAGAAGATTTCGCAGACTGCTAATATTTATTGCGTTATCGCGTGGGTATTATCGTGGTGAAGATCAAATTTAATTACTCTTTGTTTTAACTGTATCGAGTCCGCAATAATCCCTCGTGATTGCCGTATCATCGCAATACCTCGCGTATATTGTAATCCAAACTTTAAAAGTGTTTGAGCTACTTTGTTACTCGACAAATTCTTCGTCCTTAGATTTTTTCAATTTTTGAATTACGAGCTGGACTACAGAGTTGATATCTCTAAGGAATAAATGAGGTAACAGTGAGATATGTTATTGGTATATTTTTTAACAGACAATGACATTATTTAAATTTTTAATGAAATTCACACACTGTTACCACATGTCGATTATCCTGATACTTTTAAATATTAGCACACGCTGACATCATTCGGCAATAAAACGCAAAGAATATCTTGTCGAACGGGAAACTTTTCTTTTACCAGAAACTGGTACAAGCATGAAGAAAAGTACGGTCGACGCGGTCGGAAGCGGATAAATCGGGGAGCAAAAAGAAGGACGAGGAAAGCATCGGAAACGCTGACCGATTCCGGGTTGAACCTCGAGGAAATTCTAGGACTGAAAATTGTTTTTTTCGGGCAACTGCTGCGTCCTCCGTGGGACCATTAAAGCGACTTCTGTTCCACTTGTAGTTGCACGCGGCTCGCCGATAGAGAAAGAGCCCGAAAAGAAAAAGTTCGGGGAAACGAGGAATGTACACTGGTACAAAAAAGTATCGACACATAGCGTTTCATATTTCACGCGTATAAACTACTTTGTTACTTGACAAATTCTCTGTCCTTGGATTTTTTTAATTTTTGAGAATTATAAACTGGATTAAATTAGAAAGAAGTTTATGCCTTATGCGGTAAGATAACTATCCTTTTATTTTTTAGCTTGTGCAAATTATTTTCGCGTTGGAAGCGAAATGTTTCGTTTATACTTAATTTGATTACGTCTAAATAATAGATGCACGATTCCCCACTATACGGTGGATATTCATCTTTGGCTGAAAACTCTTAAAATCCAAATCGGTTTAAATTTTTGCCACACAGCAGAAAATACTGAATTTACTCTCGTCGAATAGTACAATTTATAAGAAAAACTATCACTGTATGTGAAAATATTGAAAAAAACTGCAGAAGCAACTGTTCTGACGCCCCCTCACGAATCACGTGACCCGAATCAACCAATCGCTAATTTTCGTTGCATCAGCGTTGCACCTGAAGAGGCCCGATTTTCTGGGCTACCCTCACGCTAAAACCACTTTGATAAAAAAAGACGGTGTGCCAATATTTTTTTGACCTACCGTAGACAAAAGAAGATTCAAAATGAACAATTGCAGTACGCTTTGCAGAGCAGCCTTTTCCTCGAGAATCATTTCGATTGGTTCTCTCGTCGCGCTTTCGCGATACGAATTTCATCCAACGATCGCGTCACGCTGCCAGTTGCTCGAATCGTGAGACCGTGGAGAGGCAAGAAATTTACGGGAATTCGAATCGCCATCCCCGCGCTGCATCCCGAAACAACCTCGCACAATTCAAAGTGAGCGAATCTCGGTTGAAAAACGAGTCGGTATGGCGATATTACGAACGGTTCTTTGACCGTTTGCTCGTTGCAGAGACGAAGAGAGCGAGCTGTAACGAATTGAAACGCGACGACACGTGTCGAGGTGGACGGCAACCGGATTTGGAAGGAGCTGGAGCAAGAACTGGGAACAGAACCGGCGCGTGTTAGAGCTGAAAACGCATTCAAGATCGAAGCTCGGGTTAACGAGAGTCGAATCGAACTCGAATAGGTGAGAAATAGCTGGAAATTTACTAGGTTAGAGCGGACTAGAGCTGTTAATGCCGGTGTAAGATCAAATGGATCGAAAGTAAGTCGAAAGTCGTTGGAGCAAATTTCATCTGACCAAGGGGATTAAAGGAGCAAATTGAAAAGAAGTAATACGGATTAGAGTCAGTTCGAGGAACGAGCCAGCGTGACTTGAACTTGCACGAGATAGATCGTCATCGTGATTAACCCAACAACGAGATATTTCATTTATTCTCCCTCTGTTTCTTGAATTTTGTAACTATCAGTTTTTACAGAATTCTTGCATTTTTCTTTTCTCTTTCTCTCTCTCAAACCTTACCAAACCACTGTCAATTTGACATTTCTTCTGTCGGCGTAACTGAAATCGTAACAACGTGTCTTGTTTGACTCATTCTTTGAAACTTTGTCAACAGAACGATATTTACACCTCGATCGATGGGATTACGTTCACGGCCGAAAGATGCGTAGCACCGGAGTCGAGGAAACGGATAATGGGTGGAAAAAAAACGAAAGCACAGCAGGGAAATCAAATTATCAGACCAGCGACGACGCGGTTGTTTCGAATTCATGGCACATCGATAATAGGAAACGATGTCTGACTGCCAGTCACTGTCTCGACGATCGTATCGCAGCCTCTGCAATGCAAATTTCTTTTGCCACGGCGCTATCGAATCTGCTTACTCTCGCAGATGAAGTAATATAAAAAGATCGACGAAGCACAGACTCTTTCTCTCACGTTGGGATAAAATTCTGATGACGACATGAAGAAACTTGTCAATCATCGATCACCAATCGTAACCCGTACGCGTTCTGTTGCAAATTAACGCGTGGACAATTGTCTGGCCCGCGCTTGTCCGAAACTCTTTCTTACTGCCGATGTAGATTTCACTCGAACAAACCGTTTCAGACTTTTCTACAACGGTGAAGCTATCTTGACACGCGTGTGTGCTTGATCCAGCATGAACATACATGTTCGAAAGTTGCCGGAAGAACGACGATCGGGAAGAAATGACTCGGCGCTCGGAGATGTTCGACACTCTCTCGCGCCAACGCTTCTGACGAACGAATTAATTAATCTTTGAAAACTCGGAGATAACGGACTCGCGTTCGATCCGCGTAATTTTGCAACCGGGCCACCATCCAGTGTCTCCCGGATCATCGTACTTTCGTTCGTCGAACTTTCTTCCGAGCCCTTCCAGGGGTTCGGCGCCTGTCCCTCCGGCAGAACCGGGCGATTAGCGAAGCACAGATGAAGTCGTTAACTCGAGTATGTACCCACTCGAATCGATTGGAGAGTGCCCCGCTGGAAAATTGCTCGGGAATGAAAATTGAACCGATACGTACAGGATCGCGTCAGACCAATCTCTCTCTCTCTCTCTCTCTCTCTCTCCTGGTGATATTCTAAAGCGTTGAAAAATGTCTTCGCAAAACGCCGGAACCTTGTGGAAAGCTATCGGAGACAATTCTTTTTTCCCCTCGTTAACAAACAGAGACTCGAACGTTCCTTTGTACTTTTGTCGAGCGATCGTTACGAGTCGAATTAAGCCCAACGCGTGCGTACGAATCCGAATCAAGTACCACACTCGAGAGGAAAAATGTTTCGGCGTCGCGTTGAAGAAAATTGTCGCACCTGTAACGTGCGATTCCCTGAAGCAAAGAATATACGTGTCATTAACTGCTTCTCAGTTTCGAAAAAGACAGAAACACGGTTCGACCATGCGCCAAGACATTGACACTCGTGTAATAAATTCCGTCTCGAAACGTTCCATATCCAACGATGGATATTCCAGCCCACTTGCAAGTATATTTCGTAAATTCGAGTGTACTGTGAAAGCGTGCCATTGGAAATCTGGAAATCTGGAAATCCTTCGGGGAACGTTTCGAGTCGAAACGAGCAAAGGTTCGGACCTATTTGCGAGATGTACTCGACTCCATCCCTGACAAAATCGTTTATCCAGCTGCAGCTATCCTATCCTACTCGAAATCAACGTAACTCACGGAAGGAACGTCGGATCGATAGGATATCGGAGTTCTCTCTGTAGGTTGCACGAGGGTTTGGGAGAATATCGGGGCCGGTAAACTATCGCGGAGCAGTACGGCCTAAGGTAATCTCGATCGTAGACGATCGCTTGCACCCGAACGAGCGAGAATCGTTGGGTGGATCGTGTAATTCCCCTCGTTAACTAGCCGTCGGTCGTTTTTCGTCATTCGAAAACTCGGGATCGGCAATTACCTGCTCGTAGGTAACAGGTTGTTTTAATGTAACCGCAGCGGATGGAAACAAGAGGGGTGCTGAAACATAACGGATCGTGGATGTATCTATCGGCCGCAGGTTGATAGGGTTCGTTGTTAGTTATCGTTGTCGAAACCAGAGCGGTGTTCTACGCAGCCGCGGTATATCCAGGGCCAGCTGTTAACCGAGTGTATCGCGATCAATTTGTGAACATTCGGGATAAATGAGCTAAGCAAAGAGGTTGTTAACGTCAACAGCCGGAGCGCCTAAATGCTCGATTGTTCCGACGGAAATTGTTATCGAACCAGTTCTCCTCGTAAAATACCGGTTTTCGCGGGACGATGATGTTGTTTCGGCAGAGTTCGATCTGTTGTTTTTGAAACTAAGATTTATACCAAAGGTCCTTAGATTCCTTAAATTTCGCAGAGCAATGTGTCTTATTTCCAACTTGTATCAGATAGTTGCAAATAAAATGGTTTGTCAAACGAGTAGATATAAATGAACATAAATCGTTCTAATGGATCTAATAACCACCGTTATTAATTCATTTCCTTCGATATCACAATGAGTGATAATTTCTTTCAAAGAAATTAAAAAAAATGCGACGACATCGAGGCAAGAAATAGGAAATAGGAAAAAAATTAAGACTCGAAGGTAAGAGACGGAAGAGCCTTTCTGCCATCGAGGATACACGCGCCGAAGCCTAATGCCAACTACTTTCTCGTACAGAGAATCAGGCTAGTAACCTAGCAACACCCTCGATGCCACTTCAACCTGTTCGCCCAACACCTTGAGTTTCAATCCACCTTATCTTTCCTATCTACCTTACGTTACTCGGCCAGCTCGAATTCGGCTAAGAAGATGAAAACAAAGAGGAACACTCCGAAGGTCGAGCTTTTGTTCGCCGACCGACCCTTTGCACGCGACCGATAAAATTTTAACACAGCTCGTCTGTATCTCGTACGCGAGTGAGTAAGAAATTTTTCCTTAATGTAAATTAGACGGAAGATCAAAATTACGCTTATAAATGTACATCGTGGAATCCAAAAAAAATTGTAGAAATTACAGAAATTAAAGTTGTTGTAGCGGCCCTACGATTCCTCGACTACGAGTTTCGAACACTCGACTTGCACAAGCCGCAAGTGGCTGCGCGCCTAGCGCGTCGAGGTCCTACCGATCTTCGATGTTAAGCAAGCAGCATGCGGACCCCGCTAGGAGGGTGCCGGGCGTCTGGGGTAAGGAGTCGTCGCTGCCATCAGCCCCCCCCCTACTTGATGATGAGTCTAGGCAAGTGACTCCGAGACGAAAAGCAATCGCCTTTCTTCTCACTCTTCTTCTCTCCTTCCAGCAGCATCCTGAGTCTCTAAATATCTTACAGAACCCTAAAGTTGTAATTATAATAACTGAATTGTATAATATTACTTGTGTAACAATGACTGATAAAAGTAATAACGAGAACTGGAATAATAAAATTCGTCAACGAAAGAAATAAGAAAGACTAGGCTTGAATTATTGCAACTGAAACGTTCGATTATGACTGAGGAGAAAACTCTACCGAAAACCATATTTTAAAAATATTCCTTTTTGAAATATCAACACTAAACTAAGAATTCTTAATATAATTAGATTTTAATGAAATTCTCGCGAGAGAAGAAAAGACACGGAGGCAGTAATTTGTTGAGAAACGATGTCGCGAGATAAATTACACGTTTGCGAATAGTCGGACGACTGGCAGACAAAGCAATTGAAACGTTTAATTGAAACGTCGGGGAAATGTTTCATCAGTTTTCGATGGTGAAACTTTGAACAGTTTCTACATACAGTATGTACCAGAAATTTGCGAGAAGTTGCGGTTATTTGGAAGTTACGGAAATTTACGAACTGAAAGGTTTCTTGCCATGCGTTTGCAACAAACTTCGATGGAAGACGCACACGCCCGCGCGGTAACCGTATCGTTTAACGGAGGGAAGAACTTTATAAACATTATCGCTTCTGATAACGTGTTCTACTTGTTAGCAAACATACTTGACAATCTCTGTCCTGTTTGGTAATAAAATCTCTTTTCAACAAACAGATTATTAAGAACCGTCAAAATATCTTTTTAATAAATATAATCATTAATTTATTACATTTATAATACTAATATATATATATATATATATATATATATATGTACAAATCTAACATTGAAATCTAAAAATTCTCTTTTATCCCTGATGAGAAAATTTTAGAAATGGAATAGAAATTTACGAACGAGCAAAAATATATTCTTCTCTTAATGTTATAATTTTTAAAGTTTCAATTGACTAAAGATTTTTAAATCTTGATGTACAACATATGTTATTATGTGATTATAAATTATATATACAATTATAATTATGAAATATATAGTTTAATGTAAATAATATCAATTTGTGTTTATATTTGATAAATTTTAAATTAATATTCAATTGGAAGTACTGTTTATTAAATTTAATGAACTTTGATTGAATGAATTTTTTGAATGAATTTAAATTAAAGAAAAAAATTTTTCTGTAGATCTTATAGAAAAAAATGGAAAGAAAGAGCAATATCACGAAATCATTTTGTTATAATTAAGCTGCGAACATTTAACAAAGAGACTCTGGATATATAAATTGTCCTTATTTACTAATCGTTATAGAAAACACTATACTTTGAATTTACACATTTCTTTTGTATATTTCTTTCAATTATATACAGCTTTCTGGATTTTAAAAACATTTCGCAATCTAATTATAACGTTTGACCCATCATAACGAATATTTTGTTCAATACACAATAGTTTCTCGCGTCATTAACAACATTGAAATTGTAGGTTAACTCTTGTACAAAGTATGAAAAGAAAAAAACTCGATGAAACACGGACGAGTGAATACCACGGCCATCTAACGCCACGAACAGTTTACAACGTAAGTCACAGCAATTCTCGTGGTTTGTTGTAATGAGATGGACAGTGCAGCTTTACATGATTCTCTGGCACTGAGCCTGGCGGTGAAACTACTTTTCGTTTCGCCTTCAACACGAACCGTACGTGTGCGTACGAAGTAAGCAGTATTATGCTTCTAACGATATCCTTATTTCAAACTTAACAATGCCAAAGTTTCCACCGAGTTTTGTAGAAAATTTTAAGGGTGTTCTCTCTTTGCAAGAGAGCAAACAACCACGCGAAAGTCACGCGAAATCCGAAAGAAAGTTATCCGCGTAAACGCAAATAGTCGCGAGATAAAGCGTTATCCTGTTGTTTGAAATACGATATTTTTCTTTAGAGTCTCTTCGAACCACCGCGGGTATAACGGAGTCTTGGTTTTCTTTTCATTTTCGACGAAAAATATTGGAACGGAGCGTGTCAATAGTGAGAAAAGAACGATGTAACAAACGGAAACGGAAATAAGGTTATCTCGACGAGATTCTGTTAATCTTTTAGAAAAATATACGCAGCGCCATCTGTATGTTTTCCGTCGAATCATCGAGTACGAAACTTTTGTACCCTGATTTGAAGGTTCAATAATGAGATATGAACGAAGAACTACATGATAATGAAACGAAGATAAATGAAATAAAAAACGAACTACAATTTCTTTCAAACAAGCTAAGAGGTTATGAAGATCGATGTTTGACTACAACTTTGTCGAATTACTAACTACGCCTTAAGTAGGGAAAAAACGCACGTAAAGAACGAGAGTTCCATAATTTGGATATTATTCGCAACACACCTGAGAGGTACAAATATGGAGGACCTGTTGCTTGTTGTAAGACGAATCAAAACCAACGTTGAGAGTCCCCACGAATTGCGAGGCCTTCCACAATCACAGCCCGTTACATTTTGTCACGCAAGTGCGTAATTAGTAATTCACTTTCACGTTATCACACTCTGATTCGACGCCGAGGTCCGATTTTCGAAATAGGTGCGACACGAATAGAAGGCAGAACGGCGACCGTTACCCGCCATTTTAAATACGAATGCGACGAGACTTTTAGAATCGTGAATATCGTTGAATATCCTCGCGACGAGAAAACACGCGAAATAATTCGTTACGACGTTTCGGAGGCAAGCGGCGCGCGATATATTTCAGCCGATACGTGTAACGTGTAAAAATATACGCGGCGAAATACGCGGAACAAAAATCCGGTAATTGTAACGCGTGCCCGTTCGCGGTGGCAACTAGGTGGCGCTCGTGGCGCGCGATTCGAGAGCAATCCACGCATCGAAATTTGATATGTGTCGCGCGGTATCTGTCGATTGATGCTTGATTTAAAAGTTAAAAACGTTGCGTTAATTTGCGCCGGGGGCCGAAACGAGTGTTAATAAATCATTCGATTTATATGTAACTGCCGGTAAAATATTCCGACGTTGATATTTACGAATATTGTTATTATTCGACCGTGTTTAAAAACTGACAAGATTATTGGTTAATTACCCGTTCTGAAAAATACGTCATCAGGTTATCGCGATCAGCTAATAACCGTGCGATTTCCACTGGAACGGAAACGAAATAGCATCTGGTTAGGCTTGGATCGGAGGGAGAATTTCGGACAGGCAACGAGGGTTCGTATTAGGCGTAGGGTAACACCGTGACAATTTAAGGGACGTACAATTCCAAACGAATCCAATGTGGCACGTTCATTTAACTTAAACTTGACTCGCTGCTCGCTTGGAACGTACAGCTGCCAAAAGTATTACGAGAACTTTGACCGAGCAATCTAAATGCGCGTTGCCATACGGGGAGTGGGGAGAGGAGAAGCTCGATGACACAGACAATGTCCTAAATGGTATTAGTATCATGCCAACGTATCATACACGTGCATGAGTTGTACGTGCATGTGTGCGAGGGTACGGTTCACGCATTATAGGTAGTGAACACTTGAGTTATAAGATTGCCATGGACACTTGCCAGGGTAATATCAAACTTCGAAGCTCCACCCAGAACCACCCACACGGTAGATGGACGCGTCTACACGTGTGTTGTATGCACATGCACGTGCAAGACATATTCGTCGATCGCGATGGTAAGCTTCGTTATCACGCACGCCCACGTGTGAGCTTGACTGAGCGTTGTGGCTTAACTCCTTTATGCTCCCCAACCTACCTACCTCTCTCTCTCTCTCTCTCTCTCTCTCTCTCTCTCTCTGTCTCTGTTTCTCTCTTGGCTCCCTTCGCTGCTACCTAACCTCCCATCAACACACTATCCTAATTATACGCTATTGATGACACAAATTAACGAACGACCTCGCAAATAACTTATTATTATAGCCAGTGTGCATTTACAAGGATACGTGTAACCATCTCATCGGACAGGTTACGCAATACATATAATTACGTGGAAATGTGCGAAACGTGATACACCATAGAGTAACAAGAGTAATAACGAGAATAAAAATTTAATTAATCGTATTCTATCGAATCGAAGCTTTGTCGGACAAAATCAACAGACTGAGTGACACGCCTGTGGCGTTAGTTTCAAAAGTAATAAAATTAATATGGGATCTCGAGGCCAGAGATCCGAGCTCGAACAAAGTAACGGCAGACTCGACGAGGGAATTTGTATTTCGGCAATTACCGGAGGGCTCGAGTCGAGTCAGACTTTTAACCAAAGAGTCTGATTTCGCGTAATTCTCAAGTAGTCACCTCACGAAGAACATTTCTTCTTCTCCAGCCATTGGAGGGTGAAGCGTAAATGAGATTGGAAGGAAGAAAAGGACCGCCCAAGGAAACGCGTGATTACGATAATTCAATCGAGGATCTTCGTCGTGCTGTCGCACTGGGAACGGGCACGGGCACGGGGAAGCCTCGTTGTCGAACCAAGGGGGAGAACAACCTTAAAGGATAGTTTGCTTATTCCGGTCACAATGTGAGTCACCGCCGACTTTGTTCATCCCTCCTTCGTAACTGTGACCATCGACGTACTGACGCTAATGCATATTCAATGTTACATCCATGCCCGGAATATCCAGAACGACGTCCCGGCTGCCCTCCGGGAGACCCTACTGTTACATTCTTGTTTACGAGATGACTTTTCAAATTCTCTAATACCTCTAATATCACGGCTTTGTTCCTGCGAGTGCTTCCTTACGGCGCACGTAAACGAATTGCCCTCCCCCCCCCCCTAATTAACGATAAGACACTTCTTCAATTCTTCGAGGCGCGAAATTTTTACAAAAGAAGAAAGAAGCCTCAAGTCGCGCAGAAATTTTATCTCGATGAGGAATTTTTCAACTTTCAATCGTTAAACGTGCAAAGCGATATAAAATGACCAAAACGAAAACAATGGATTAACATAAGTTATTTTCGTCTTTCAAGGAGGATCGAAAAATATCCCATCGGTGTATTGAAAACGTGGGGCATTGTTTAATCCACTATGCCCCGAGGATTTAAATCAGATTACAGGATGATATTTATCGGTTTATCGATCAAACGGAATTCTTCTCGATATTTTTATTATTCAGGCTCGTATTTACGATTGTTCCGCTTCTCGCCGTGCACACAAAAGATTCCATTGCAATTTTTCAATAGCATTACGTCCGTGGGTTGGATGATCGATCTCACTGCGCTGGATAAAACCTTTTCTCAGCACATATTCTCCCACACGTACGTACGTGTGCGTATACCCAGAATCCTGCTGCTTATACGCAGAACTCCTTAATATTTCTCGGCAGTCTCACGGCGTGCCGTATGAATTTCGCGCGAGCTCGATCCAAAGGAATAATAAGTTTCTATTCCAGCTTGTTCCGTGGAATTTTACGTCCGTGTTTCCGTGGAATTGCACGCCACCCCGTTCCTTTTCCTTTCCCCGTCATTTGTCGTATTTCCCCACCGTTTTATATTTCCCACGGTTGAATTACTTTCCAAGATCGAGCTCATTTTTTCCATCGAAGGAAACGTTTTACACGCGATCGTATTCATCTCACCGTATCCTCGTCCCTCGACGCATAATATCAACTCTATCCTCGCGTACCGATCTATCAAAGGTACTCTTCATCCTCGCGCGAAATTTCGCTCGCGATTCGTAGCACCACCACGAATGCTACGTGACTGAATAATACATGTACGTACAGAGATATCGTGCGCAGATAAATAAGAATCGCAATAAAGCTCCGAAATGGGAACGTACGGCCGTTAACATCGACGTAGTTGCGTCGTTAAACCGTAACTCGTGCCAAAAGTCGTCGAATACGGTCATTAATGTCCCATTACTGCTCGAAGAAGAAACGTATATTTTACTAGATTTACACTAATTAATCCACGAACAAAGGGACTAATTGCACTTTGAAATTTTTTACATCTGCCTGGAGAATGTCAACGTTTAATTCCACGCGTAATATCACACGATATTCGGCCGAATTTAAGACGTAAGATGCGTTTGATACGAGATCGACGTTTCGGCTCTGCGCCGTTGGAACACGTTGCACTCGGTGATAAAATCCAAGTGTTTAAGAAACGGCAGAGCGAATGAAGATGTACGAGCCGGGGGTATTAGGATACGGAGAGAAGAAGACGAATGAAACGGAGCGAGAGAAGGAAGGATGGCTTTCACCGTGGGGTAACTAAAACTACTTAGCCGAGGGGTTAAAAGGTGGAGAGTCATCGCGTGATCGTGGAACGTTATCCTAAAGCACATAACCCAGCCACCGGAGAAACAATCCGAAGGAAAAGGAAGGGTCGGTTTTCTCCAGGGTGATGGAAGCACCGCCTGTAGGATCAAGCCGCCTTTAGCGTTTGCCGGGGATCTGCGATGATTCTCCATTCAGATATAGTTACATTTAATTTTCCAACGTCTCATAGGCACGCGATAGCAAATGAATTGATCATCATCTTAAGTACGCCCGATCTTAAGGTCGACTTTGAAACTTTCTCCCTGAGAATGGTTTTCTTGTTCTTTTAGCTGTATTAACTCTTTCGCTACTGCTGTAATGTAAATACAGTAAAACCTTACGTACCTTACGTAACGCTCATTACTCAAATACTCTTAGATCTCTTATCTTTATCTAAAATATAGAATTTCTAGTAGTTTACTAGAACTAAAATACGCTAAATACATTTTCTTGTACTAAATTACTTTATAAGTACGTATTTTCGCCAGATTTTACTGGAAAAATACTGATGGAACATGTGAAACATTGTGCTTGATTAACAATAAATTATCAGGTGGACTAGAGTTGTTTAAACAAACTGAAACAGCAAACGGAAATGAAAAGAATACGAAAAGAATTTATTTTAAAAAAATTAGGTAATTCAACAGCCAGAAACGAAACAGACAATTTTCTTAATCTCCATTTGAAGTTCATTTAATGTCGAAACAGTGGTTGCTCTATTATTCGAAAATTCTATTAAACGCTTTCGTCCCCCTGTTAATTCAGCGTATATCGCCTCAAACGAAATGGGATTCCTCGTTACGATTCCTTCGAATTAGATTCGACGTTGCCCAACTTTGTTCAAAAATTCCGCAACCCCGTCGCGGTATTTCGTTATGTAATACCCTAATCTACGAAACAAGCCTCCATTAAAGCGAAATTACGATCAAAAATCGCGTTGTCACGCTCGCGTCTCTCCAGAGAGTACAACAACGTCGACAGCATCCCCGGCAAGCCGATATCTTTGACCTATAAATTATAATATGTAAATCGCAAGCAGAGCAGAAACATCGAGGGGTCTCGGTGCGCGCAGTTCGTGGGGGGTAGATAGGTGGCTTGGCAATTACAGAGGCTTACTGTACATACAAATTGCTAGATACTCCCCGGACCTTGTTTCATCTCTCTCCGTTCCTCGGCGCGTCTCTTTCCCCGCGGTATCATTTGCCAGCCTCTCCCTTGTGCAGAAGCCACGCAGAAGACGCAGTTATGTGAAAGCAGCCACTAGGAGGGTATTACCAAAGTAAGAAGTCAGCTTGATGGCTACCGCCGTAACTTGGTTTTTCGCTCCTATTCCTCTTCTCCTAATTCTCCTCTCCATAAACCTCCGTGGAGTGTCCTTACCGTCGTCGCAGCGACTCCACTGTCTTCTCTTCCATAAACCTCTGTTAGAAGGCGCTTTAAAACGACACATTGGTAAACGTTGCACATTTGCGAACCCCTGCCAACTAAGAGGATTTGTTTTACGCGCTGAAACATCGTCACCCGGAACTACCTATCTCTTCAAACTTACAGTCCTCGATAGGTCGGAAGATAAGAGCGTACAAACGACCAGCGTACATTGCCCGACGTACATTCCAACAGAGTAGATCACGTGAAATCGGTGCCGGTTTTCAGCTACTAGTCACCCATGTGCTGGAGATATCTGATTCTTTGATGCTGAGTTCCGTTCCCCTAATTAGATATAAAATCACATTATCCTAACAGAATAACAATTTCAAACACTGCTTAGTGTAACGAGTCAACTACTCACGGTTATCATTTCGCGATTACCTTCGTCCAAGGGTTAAAGTGTACTATCCTTAGAGATTTGGCCGCACGCACGCACTCTGCACACCTATCAGAACCGGTCGTAAACCTCAAGTAAAATAGACGTAGACACCTCGTTAAGATTCGGGTCAACGGCGTACAGTTCCCGTTCTTTGGCTAGCTACGCTCGAACGAGGCGAAGTCCAAAGCTTTTGGAAGAGGAGGGGAACCAACGGGACAAGGAGACAGCTGCAGAGGGTGGAGAGGTAGATGCCGGACAAATTATCCACCTTCCTCATCCCCTTCTCAGCTTTCCAAACCATCCAGCTATCCAGCCATCCTGCGGGACACCCTTCCCAGCAACCCCACGCCCTAATAGCTGCCTATGGGGACGCGATGGAACTCTCGATGGACTGGACGAAATCTCGTGCATTGTGCAATCCAGTCCTCTCTCCTCCTCGTTCTCATCCCTCTCATTCCACCCGATTCCAGAGAAAGAGAGAGGAGAAGAGTATATTCCTTCCAATTTGCCAAGGTTGTGCATTCGACGGCAGATCGAAAGATATTGGGGGAAGGAATTCTCTTTTTCTTCTCTTCTTTCGCTTCTACTCTCCTCCCCTCCACCCTTCTTCCTTCTCTTTCAACGTTCAATTCTACTTTTCCTTCCACGTCAATGAACACCAGGCGATTCTTCATGGCCGTACACACAGGTGAATCGTTATTACCATCGGCCAACTCTTACTTCCAGTCGCTCTTCTGGTAAACACAATGCTCTTAATGAACCGAACGAACTCTTTAATTCTTAATAGCGTGAGCTTTTAGAAGAACTCATCTCTCATCTCCCGTATATAGAATAGTCGAGGATAAAGAGTTAAAGAGCCGGATTTCTTCCTCTCGTCAACCACTATTGCGAAATGCTGCAGCCTATAACAAAAACTGATCAAGTGAATCTGTCGTTTCCAGAGTGTTCTTCAGCGCTCTCTTTCTTAACGAGTAATTCGCTGTATTATTATCTTAATATTTCAAATTGACACCCGAGCATTTTATTTCTCTGTGTGTAATATCCCTGGTAAAACTTGTTTCAACAACTGAAAAACACATTCCTTTACTGGACTTTTATTCTACCTTTTATTCTACGAGCTCTTGCAAAATGTTGATCACACAGCAAATTCGTTGGCAAATTTTTCAAATTGAAAATCGATTAGTAATCCCGAGTAAATGCTAAAAGGGATCTGCTAGGAATCGAAATTTGGGGATATCAAATTTCACGAGATTCATTTGTCTCGCCTGTTTTTTTGTATAGAACGCGGGCAAGGCACGATCAAAAAGGGAAACAGATTCGCTGAGTGCACTCGACGTAAACGCTTTTCTTTATAGGTCGAATTAAGGCGAGTTTACGCGCCATGTGTTGGGCTGCCATTTTACGACAGTCGAGGTGACTTCCATAAACCCAACGTTGGTCAAATAATTTCCCGTGATATTGTTGCGGTAACCCTATAAAAGCACGATTTACTGCGCGGATACACGCGTGACGTGACATCATTACCGCATGCATAATTTTTATATTAGCCCCACGGCGAGATTATCGTTTTGTCCTAGAGCGGCCCCGTATAACCGCCGTAATAAAATCCCATTTTCATGAATACGCGTGACTGTCAACCTACGCGCGCCGCCTGCATCGAGCTTCGCCTCTGCGAGACGATTTTATACGAGCCACGGTCCGCCATTTACTCCGGTCATTCGGTTTATGGCTTTATTACCTCGCGATTGAAATTAAAATTACTCGTAATACCGGAACGACGCAGTTCACGCTGGGAACAACGGGCGATAAGACTCGAGAGGTAAAAACTTGCGCAGAGACGAACAACTTGACGGTGATGTACGAGCAGAGACAGGAGCAACGTCCAAAGAAGTACGAAATAGGGTGTGGGCAGAGGACTGTGAGTAAAAACGACCGCGTCGTCCAAAATTCCGCCGATGAAACCAGGGAGAAGTACCAGCGCGAGGACGATTGTAGAGAGGAGGCAACAAGAGGGATCATTTGAGGAAGATGTAACACGAGATCGTCTACTCGCTACGGCTCATAAAACTGCGCGTTTTATGCTGATGGCCCGCGTCTCGCAGACATTGGCACGAAGAAAAGCGGAGAGAAAGAAAGCTGAAAGGGAGCGGATCTCTGGGCGAAGAAAAGTGCTTCTACGTTAGCGTCGATCAGGGGGTGGCCAAGCAAGCGGGACTGGCCAAGTGAAAAAACGATGTAGGCCGATGAGGCTCGTTTCTCTTCGGATGATTTTGGCATCGGAGCCAAACGCGAACGACAGATGTGCGTTATCCGCGCGAGATTTTTTTCGTTTCCATTGTTGAAAGAAAGAAAGAGGCGGAGAAAAAGAAGCGGAACGAGTCTAGATCCGATCTTTCGTCATCGTTGTCCCAATCGATGGAAATTGTTGGACTCGAGTCCAACATATTCAGAGATTCCCTCAAGTAAAAGACGTATTGCCAACTGTTCTCCAGTATTTCGAAAAACAGAAACGTTCTTCGAAAATCTGTATAGAAATTGAGAGACTTACAACAAAAGATTCGAATCTACTTGCGAGATACTTGCCCCACTTCTGCTAATTGGCAGTTCAGTTGCACTGGAATCAATCGGAAAGGAAATATCGAACCTACGTGCCGTTGGACAATGTCGTTTGACTGACAGCAAGCGTGCAATTTTAAAGCGGCTGGACCCTTCAAACAATCTCGTTCCTCGACTCTGGCGTTGGAAAACGTCCGACCATGTACGACCACGAACTACTTACAGCCACTTTGCCGCGGGAAAATCGATAACGGATCCCGCCGTTGCGCAAATTATCAGGGTCGGTGAAATATTACACCGGAAGAGAAGGGACGTGGTATGCACACCACGAACGAAGACATCAACGCGACACGGTGGTGTTACGCAGCTTTTTCTTTTTTTTTTCCACCCTCCACGAACGACATAATCGCAAGGTGAAATTAATCATTTTAACGGGCCGAAACGACGGCTTGAAAAAAAAGAAAAAAAGAAGGGTCCTTTAAAACCACGCAGTCATCTCGTCCCCGACACTTAACGCGTTACTTTCTTATTTGGCAACGTTTATTCCCGCGTGCTGGCAAAAAAGAAAAGAGGATTTCGTGGGGGCTTTATTTCGGTCGCGAGAACTTAATTGCAATGTACCTGAGCGCGGAGGAGGCATCGAAATACAAAAAACAGAGCAGCAGAGTCCTAACCGAGGCTAGGAAGAAATTAAGTGGATTAGTACCTTAATGGCGAGACGGTGGTAAACTGAAATAAATATGGTGCTCGCTGGGGGGAACTGGCTGAATGTAATTATGCGGCTAAGCACTTAGCAATTTTCAACAAGAGGAAAAAATGTGCACGTGCATGTAAGTACGTACGCGCGGGATGTTTCGAGGTGGTTTCTATTAAATTGACGCGCTCTGTTCGAGAAATCAAGCAAATAAAAAAAATAGTGTTATTTGGAGCATTTATTAGCAATTGGAAGAAAATTAACAGAGTACAATGATTTTCGACTTCACTTTCGAGTTCTGTGTAATTATCGATAATAATCAATCATTAATCTCAACGAAGCCTATGCAGTAATTTGTCAAGTCATTTCAAACTTGTCCCAATTCAAATATTTATCATTCTCTTGTAGTATTACGATAATGAAGTATCGGAGATATCAGCGATGCTCAGGAATTAAGTAAAATTCTTTGTCACTGCCCACGGATCACTTCACGTTTGGTGATACAAAGTAGCGATATATCACTTCTTCGTGTAATTGGATAAATGATAATTAGGTTGCGAATTATGCATTTTTAAACTCTCATAAATATAGCTAGAGAAATAGAACCTAAATAGAAATTTGCTTCATCTACTGTATTTATATGCGCAAACACACTCTAATGACAACTATATATAATAATAACCAACACTGATTTATTTATCAACAAGCAATCACCGAAACATCCTGTATATAGACAGCACGCACGCGGACGGAAGTAAAAGAAGCAAGAACGGAGAAAAAAGTTAAAAGTTATCGAGTATCTGAATCTCGTTACAAACCAATACGGATACTTCTAGGCAATTATTTTTTATCCCCTCTTTCTGGCCGATTCCCTTTCCGAACACAATTGAATACGATCGTTGGGAGAAATAAATTCGCGATAGGGAAGGGAAATGAGCAGCGCAAGGGGCTCGTAGACCGGAAAGGAAAGGAAAGGAGAGAGAGAGAGAGAGAGAGAGTACAAAAGAAAACGAGGGCGAGCCGTTAAAAGTTGAAGACGCGTTTGCGCGGAACTGTTTCATTGTAATAGCCAAAGTTCTTGGTCGCTTCGCGTTCACCCTGGCCTTTATTATTTTATATTTCGTGGCACGGCGGCGCGCGGAGATAACAGAAATTATACGTACGTTTTCAAAGTGAAACAACCGTTAGCGGGGCGACGTGAAACTTTAATTCACCACGATACCAACTTGCCCGATTTCATTTTCGCGGATGGCCCACAGAGGCCAGCGGGCGATTCTGATTCCAAAAGGATCCACCCTAATTTCTTCGAGCGGACACAAAATACGAATTTCACCGTTTTCTGACGTCGGGAGAAATTTCGAAAATTTCGTTAGAGAGCATCTCGCGGAAATTGAGCCACTAATGAGAGCCAACTGACAAATGAATCGATGCGACGTTAAAGCCTTCCGTCCCAACTCTAATTACTTCTTTCGCCTACCCTTTATCGTCTTTTTTTCAAACTTGGAACTCGTTAGAATAATGCCGGCCCCGCACGGGCGAATTATTATCGAGAAGCAATTCCACTCTTGCGGAATTATTTATGCGGCCACGGCGTTACCGAATTTAATAGTCACAAATTGAGGTACCAAGATTAATTGGGACATCAATTAACAAATTACATCGTTATTCGGCAGCACTTAACAGTCCCGACCAAATTTATGTGTAGATTTCAGGGAAAATGGTTAATTATTACCTTGCAATCAATTGCCACAGCGTATTAAACGATGTCGAGTTATGTACATCAATACTACTGGACTGACCAGAATCTTCCTCGCTTTTTCTTCGTTCTGACTCTTCTGGCCATTCGAGAGATTATTGTTCTGTATCAATATATAACACGTTATATATAACATGGAATATATATATATACGAATATGTATAGATGATATAGAATTGCATATTAGCAATGTCATCAGACGTTACCCTGGCGCGTTTCTGCGACGCGATCAGTTAGTTGGGTGGACACGTTGCTTATTCCTCCGACATCCGGCTAACACGCACAAGTGCGTTCGACGCACGTGTTACGGACTGGCCGCGAGCTACACGCATGCACGATCGTATATAATATAGTGGATCTGAATCCTCTGTAATGTAATCATGGCTGACACAATTAATCACTGGACCATCCAACCCTGCCGAACCATTAGCGATCGAGACACTTGGTTTCACAGGGGGATGCGTTTCGTATCTCCGCGCTTCAAAATGCATTGTATTCGTGCGCGAAATACAGATACACAGTGGCACAAACGACACACGAATCCACTCGCACCAACGTTATACAGATACCTAAAAAGAAAAGAAAAGAAAAATGAAACTGAAGCAGTTGGAAAGATAATTTGTGCGCCAAACATTTCGAGCACAGATTAATGAGCTGTCTCTCGACAATTAAAATTTAGAATTTTTCATTTTATCCTACGATCGAAATTAGTAACAGAATTCAATTAAATTCAAAAAATTCTAAAACTGAATAACTGTTGTAATTTCCAATGACCCAAAACAATTGAAAGTACAAACTAACGAAAAACTGCACGACTTGTACCCCGGTACGATTCGTCTCACTGAAAGGCCCAGAAGCAACTGTTCCGACTAGGAAATGAAGACGACTTTTTTGCCATAAAATTTTATTGATATGCAAAACAAATTACAGGCGAGGTCCTCCTACTCGAAGTCTACCCCATGCCCCCTCACGAATCACGTGACTCAAATCAACCAATCACTAATTTTCGTTGCATTAGCGTTGCACCTGAAGAGGCCCAATTTTCTGGGTTGCCCCCGCTAAAATCACTTTCAGTAATAATAATATGCTTAAATTTGTAATTTATCGAAAGCAAATATACAACTCGTTGGAATTTATACGAATCATCGCAAGAATGAGTTTCCTCTCAATTTATACAAATATTATAGTATGAAAAGCAGTCCGTCGAAGTTCGAGACCCGTCGAAAGTTTCTCGTTTACAGTTAACGATCGACTAGCTCGAAATTTTCGAACCGTAACATCGATTGGCCCTCTAACTGGAGGAGCCGATGATCGTTAGACCGTTTTCGTCGAATTTCAACCGCGCGATGCGGGCTTGTGATTAATTGGCGGCGTTGTTTCTCGTTAGTTTATTATATGATGAAGCGACTCGTCTATCGACCTCCATCGACGGCTGATTGGTTCCGATATCGCGGAAATCTAGTTCAGAGACGTGTCGCTGCCCTCGCGCGTATCACGTTTAAACGGAACGCAGGGCACGACGCTGAAAAGCACGGTCGATCGATGAGCAAAAGGGGAGAATCGCAGACATCGCGGCAGGCTAGTAGCAGGCTTGATTAACTTCACTCGGTCGGGCAAGTTGAAAAACCTTCGATACGATCTTTATCGTGTACCGTAAAGAACTACTACCACCGGTAATTAATTATACAGAAGAGGAAGTTCACCCAAGTTTTCTCATTTTTTCCATGAAAAGATCTCCTTCTTACTACCGCTCTCTCGTTCTCTATTTATCTTTCTTCCTTCTTTCTATCAAGCTGGAAGTACGATCGTTACTTTTAATAGAGCTTCCAGGGACCAACAACTAAATCTCGATGTGAACTGATCACGACGCACGCGCGCAATCTCCGCTTTTGTATTGAAACTAATTTTCCGACGCAGCTACCGGAAGCTGATTCCTCCTTTCTTTTTCTTTTTCTTTTTCTTTTTTCTCTTCTTCTTTTCCTCCTCTTTTTTTTTTTTTTTTTTTCAACAAACAAAGTCATCAAAGTCAACAAGAAGCAAAGTTTGGAGGCAAGAATCTATAACATCCTTCAAAACAAATTGATACACGTATAGCAAACAAGCGCTTTCTGTCCAAGTTACGTCGTTTTATCTTTCCCTTTTCTCGTTCTGTCTTCTGCAACGTTAATTACGAAGTAATGCACGCAAAGCTGTATACCAGCACGAGAACGGTAAGAGCTAAGTACCCGAGGTAGACGAGTCGCGTCGCCGCTAGTGGAAACCGGGGGAACAGGATATGGCCCATTGGCTATGTAGCGAGAAAAGACTGGTGAGGAAGAGAAGAGGCAATAATACCAAAGGATCCTTGGAAAACGGCCAAAGTGTCAGCCGTAATATCATAGTCGTTACTTGGAACATCCCAGACGTACGTCGTGCGAATGAGCATTTTATTCTCTGACAATGTGCACGTGCGCGCACACCTTACACAAACAAGCATCACTTTCGCTCAGCAGTCGAGTCAGATCGCGTACCATCATATTTGATTTCCTCTTCATTGGGCTGCCGTCTTTCTCGCTTGCGTCTTATCCTCCGTGTAAAGTGGATATGAACATTATCGTGTCGCCTGAATTTATTCTGTAATTACCCTCGCCCTGAAAATTTTAACGAAATTGCCATTATCGGATATAGCTCGTTGATTTCTTGCAACGTAAGTGTATCAAACGAAAAAGTGTATCAAAACGGCGAAAATGAAACGGCAAGCGAACGACATGTGTATATATGCAAGTAGTGTAAGAATGGAAACGAAAAGGAAACGGGACAAAAAGTGGCAATATAGTCGAAGCCTCGAGAAACGTCGGTATTATCATAATAATGGCCGAAGCTATCGTCCTTTCCGCGTCTGCTCTCAAACTCCCCTGCAGCTAACGCAATTCCTCGTTTCTTTCTTTCCTCGAACGTGCTTCGGGAAGCGGAGGCCTAATAGCGGTCGCGTTTTGTACATTTACAAATTTAACACTAACCGTACCAGGCCGGTTTCGAAATAAAATTCAAAATTGTACATTCATTGTTATTTCTTTTGTTCGTCTAACTTTATGCAAATTCTTGCATTATCCGATTAATCAGTTTCTCAATTTTTTTGTTTCTTTACGAGAGATCAAATAGGACAAGAAGCGAACAAATCTCATGATATTACGGTACATTGGTTTCGAATTTTGTTTTATCCGGGAATATGTCCAGCGAGAAAAGTTATTGAAAAACAGAAAGTATAAGTGAAGAGTGTTCAGACGGGCGAAATTCTGAGTCTGAAAATGAGCAAATTGAAAGTGAAGGTGATGTATTCGACACTGAGGAAATGAACGTGACTTATTCGACATGAGGGAATTGAACGTGATTATCTGTTTGACACTGACGATGAAGAAGAAAATATTTCGAATGTCCGTAGAGGACAAAAGCGCCGAAGATTTTTATCAGATTGTGAAAGTGAAGAGTGACCAAAATGTCCAGAACAATAGGAAGATCATCATATAGTTTTAAACAAGTATCAGGTCCAACGGCATACGACAAACGAAATATTATATTTGGTAAAACAAAAACGGCATTTTTATTGATAATAGATAATCGTATTATTGGGATAAAAAAAAAAGGACAGAAGCAGAAGCGTTGCGAGTTCTAGGAACTCAATGAAATCTCCCTTCTCATCTCTTGTTTATATCACATATAAAATTGAAAATATGATTGATTGTTTTAAAGTTATGTCGTGCATTATTTCCAACAATAAATTGACAATTTCTTTCGAAAAAAACAACGTCTATTTCATAACCGGTCAAAGGACCGGTTACGGTAAGACCAGACAAAGTGCCGGCTAGTATTAAAATGATAATTCTGCCGTGGGTGTGGCAAGCCTTCAAGATCATTTGCGCCTTTCACCGTCGGATGTTCTCTTATTTCCCATCGTCAGGCTGCGCTCAAAACCAAGCACACCGTAGATTGATTATGCGGGTCGCAAAAAATTCCGCGACGGAATACTTTCACTGGACGTTTGTCAATTGTCGTTCGCAAGCGGGTGTCTCACCCCATCTCGATTACTACTCCATGCGAATCGCGTATTTTTTATAGTCTCTCTCGTGTAAATGTGAAAATTTGTCGCATGTGCGCATTCACAGTGAAAAAAAAAAGGAAATACTCAGTCTACCAATTTGAAACATTATTGGGAAAAATTGTTTAAACTGTAATATAATTTCATTATTTACCAACAACTCCCAATCGGTGTCGTTTACGAGGACCAAAATTCCCGGTCGTCTGCAAATATAAAATAGTGTATGAAATAGGCATGTGATATGTTTAGAGTATTGTTGTTGATCTAAAGTTCAACGTGCGAATCGTTTATGCATCGAATGAATTTAAGGTTTGTAACTTAAGCTGAATTGTGCCGCCCTCTCAGGTAACATCGTGGAACTCGCAAGCCGCCATGTTGATTGTACATACTACTAGAATTGGCAAGTCGAATTGATATACAGTGATACAACGCGTATGTTACTGAAGAGTCATACGTGCCTGAGTATCAATCAAATCGTACAACATTGTAAACTGTTACTTGGGACATTCTTGGCGTTAACATTTTATGATAAGATTTAATAACTTACACGGTGTCATCCTGCATGAAAAGTTCCGGACGTTCTTTCAAGAGGTTATCTTTCATCCAGAAGAGTAGCTTCTGTATAGTCCCTGCAAAACTTCATGTCACGAATCTAACGTCAAGATTTCACGCAGAAAAATTTTACAAAACTTACAGTCATTTCCAGGTAAGTTCACCGTGTGTTTTTTCTTCTTGTCAAAGAGCAATTCCGCCCCGCCTCTGAAATTATTCACCGAATAATTTGATCTACATACATATATCGTCATTAAGTTAAGTTAGGTTAGGTATCGATTTGATATTACCCAAGTTCGATGATTACTGAAATTCCGTTACTTTCGATAGACATGCTTTTCCTTCAATTTTTTCTAAATTGCGTTTCTAAAGTATTCTCTAAATACTGCCAATCATTGCTACCTAATTGCAGACGAAATATCGTTCACTGCGCATGGAAACAACGTAAACGATGTTACAGTCCGATTCCGTGTTCCTCATGTTCAACTGATCAGTGATGTATGCACGTTGCAAAACACGAATTTCCGAATTCAAGATTTACATTAAAAGAAAAAATTATATTTCTCTCTCTCTTAAATATTTTATATTTTAGAATTTGCAAAAATTTTGCGTAATTAATTGACGATATTATATTATTATGTAAAATTCGAAAGAAATAATTAAGTCCCATCGATTATTTGTCACAAACAACACAAATTTGTTATTTGATATTAGTACTAATAAATATCAGTATTAAAAAAGAAAAATTATATTAAATACAACGTAAAACAGATGTGTACCTCTTAAATCTAACGCAAAGTACATCCCTGTATATTCGTGGGTCATTAGTCTCGATAATTATGAGTTTAGGTTTTGCAAGGCGAAGGTTTCGTCGCGTATGATTAAAACGTCGATAGTAAAATAAAGTTCGTCGATCAAAAATAATATTTGAAAATGTAGTTATTGTCGGACAGAAAGAAGTTACATCTGACGAAAATGTAGAATGTCGAAGATGAACTGAAGTGCAGGTCAGCAGCAGCTGTAATGGCGGTCGTCGGAAAAATGAAATCGCTGGCATTAAATGTCCAAAGAACGAAATAGTGCGCGTTCGTTGCGGGTTTGCGTTATTTCGAACTTTTTGTCATCGTGCGATTCTATATAATTGCAATACGTTTTCCCTGTCCAGTATCAATTTCCACAATGTCGGGAAAAAACGAACATACTTCGGAAAAAACCGAGTCGAAAATGCATGCGGAAAATCACAGTAAAGAACAATTGAAAAGTGAAACAAGCATGTTGAACAATGAGACGGAGCAACTGATGTTGGAAGATGAGGAAATGCCAACGTATGTTAGCGTATCTTCACCATCAAAGCGCGAAGATTCGGATATCAATAATACAAAAGAGCTGGATAGAATCCCCATAGAGGAAGACCATAGTCGAAGTCCTTATCCTACCGACGATCAAGGAGGAGGTAGTATCTATGTGTTATCTTCTGGCGATGACAGTAATCATCCATATAATGATGAAGAGGAGGATGAATATGTAGATAGTGAAGGTATGTAAATGAGGTATATAAGTTTTATTTGATTTAATAAGATCTCGTTCCTACAATGTAATGTATGTACGCAGATATGGAAGAAATGGATCTTGAAAATGAGCATGATAATACAATGTTGGACGACGAAGAAGATGAGGACGAAGATGATGATGATGAGGAGAATCAATTAAGACTGCATAATGACGACGACGAAGATATTGAGACAGAGTACGAACCAGAATGTTTTGATAGAGTTTCCGATGACTTTATCTTGAATAATAGATTAAAGCAGCATCATAAGGAAAGAAGTTTATCGTTACAAGATCTAAGTACTTTGAAAAACAACATTCATTCGTCATATTATAAAAAAAGGCAAAGTTTAAATATTTTTAGACATAATTATTTAGGTATACAACAAAATCCAATGCTGTATCCTGTTGCACAAAAGAAGCAAATGATGAAATATCAACATGTAGAGAGTAAAGTGAAGCAATACATAAGAGATATAAAAGAACAAAATAGAAAATCAATGGAAAAGCGTATGAAAGAACAAGAATTCATAATGAATAAAAATCATAATGAAAAAACTGAAAGTAAGAAGCATATTCGTGTACAATTGTACATCCAATTACAATTTGGATATTCATATTTGGAAGATATGTCTGATGCTTGTTGTAATCTATATTCTTTTTTTATATGTATAATTTAAAAAAGTATAGTTTATCAATTTTGAACAAAATTGAAAATAATATGGCATTCTTCCATATCAATGAGTAACCAATAACCATTTTAAAGCAAATAAGTTATCTATATAAGCAATAATTTTTACTTTTTACTTACAGACAATGACCCTGAACAATTGAAAATAAAGGTTACAAATAAAACTATAAAAGATTATGCTGAAAAGGCGATACAAGATTTACAACGTGATGAAACTGAAAATGATAATCTAATGTACAATACAGCACAAATATTAGAAAATGGAGAAAATAACAAAAGCTTTAATAGAGTCATTGGAAATCAATATAAATACATTCGAAAGGATTCTGAATACAATGATATATCAAGTGAATTGAAAAGTCAAGGGTCGGTCAAAAGTCAAAGGGATGCAGAATTTCTTAATTTGCAACGTGCCTACAAGAAAATGTTGGAAGAAAATATAAAACGTGTGCGAAATTCTGATAAATCGGAAAAACGAAATGGTTCTGTAGATGTTAATACTCATCATATTGAATATCAAATTGAAAATGCTTTAGAGAGAAATATAAGATTTGGTATAAATCAGTCTTCTTCAGTTAATGGTCATCAGGCAACGCCCACATTTATTAATTTACGTACATTAAGCTATGAAGAGTATATGCGTGGTGCCTCTAATACCGAACAAAAAGAAGAATTACCGGAACAAAGACAAGAAAAAATTAATGAATCTGAAATATATAATGAAGCAGAAATGATCAATGCACCAGAAATTGATAACAGCAATACTAGTTATCCTTTGAAAATTGAAAGCGTTGAAAGTATCGGCACAATGCAAGATGAAACAGGAAATTTAAATTTTGGAAAACTCAATGCAGCTGATAAAATGAATGTCGAAAACATTGAAATAACTGAATTAAAGAGTCAGCTTAATCAAAAGGATGCAGAATTTCTTAATTTGCAAGATGCCTACCAGAAAGTATTGGCAGAAAATATAAAAATGAAACAAGAATTAGATGCTTTAAAACAATCTTTAGCAAAATATAAGCAACAGAATAAAACGTGTGAAACGAAAATTGCAGCAGTACAAACTGAAGCAGTTGCAGAACCTGTTTCTAATCAAAATACTGTAAGTTCAGGTGACACAAATAATAAAATATCCACTAGTAGTGTTGCATCTACAATAAGTTCTACTGATCAATGGGCAGATAGTGCTGGTAGTCCAGCTATATCCATTAAACTCCCTGATCTGACTCCAATTCTTAACTCTGACGATAGTATTGTCCTCACTGATAGAGCTACTCCAAGAAAGATAGCACATCCATTTTCTCGAACATTTATTACTTCATCTCGAATTTTGCAAACACTTTCAAATATACAAGGAAAGACAAAAACTGAAAGTCCTTTAGCAAGAAACACCAAAAAACGATTAAATGAAAATTCCACAGATCAATCGTCAACTGTAGAATGTAATTCTCCAATTCATGCATCAAGTTCCAAAAAAAGGAAAGCAACAGAAATGCTTGGTACTTCTACGTTTACTCAACCTTTTAAGATACCTCATACAACTGTAGAATCTGAGAGAAAAGATGCATCTGATGTAAAATTTAAATATCCTGAGGAACATACAGTATCAAACACTGAACAAAAAGAAAAGGGATCAGTCAATAAAGATAGCTCGATTGATCGTTCAATCAATGATTTCACGCCTGTAGAAACTAAGGTAGAACAGAGAGACGATCACGAAGACAGTGTAAAATGTTTCATATACAGGGAAGATGAAAATAGTAAAAATAGAAGTTTTTTAATTCAGGCAGAAGAACCTACAAAAGATGGATTAGACACTGAAAAAAATCGAATTCAAGAATGTGGCCCATATTTATTAGGTAATCTTGAAGTAAGAATGTCTGAAATAAATGGAACGATTAGTGTTTGGGGTAAAGAAATAGATCATGAGTCTATAAGTGACAATGAGGATGATCTGGAAGCCTGTGAAAAATTATCTGAACAAAAAATGTGTCATTATTGGCAAAATGCATCACAAACGAGATTTAACGGAAGTCCACTTGTATGTTCGACTAATAAAAAACAGAAAATTCCAAGTAACAAATTCAATAGATCCAATATTTCTGAATGTTGTCATTCTTTATCATTAAATTCATCGAAAATATCTTGCTCTGAAGATGATATAAATAACAAAAGACATACGAATAATTCTTTCAGCCCAAGTATTTGTGTTCCTTCTTGTGAAAACTGTAATTCTTCAAAACATCACAAAGAATGGACATGTAGAAATGCGTTGAATTCGCAAGAAAAATTACATTCCTGTTGTATGCATCACATTGAAGTCATAGATAAAGAATGTAGTTGTAGTTCATATCATGAGAAACAAAAACACGATGTTAGCTTTAAGCATTGTAAGGATAAGTTTCACAACAAAGAAGTTCGTAGGAATTTATGCAAAAATACATTTACATTAGATTTGAAAAATTCTTTACATGAAAACAATCCGAGTACCACTGCCGAACTGAATAATATAACTAGCAAATATCATGCGTGTCGATGTTCATTTCAAAATGTAGCGGATAATAGACCACATTCAAGATGTTGCAGCCCTATTAGAGATATTTCATGTACGTGTAAATCATCCTTGGACAATACAAATAATCATTCGGACGCGGTACCAAGTAATGTTGAACATTCTGGCAAACACACATGTAATCGCAGCTTTTCAAATCATGGGGAAGAAGAACCTTTAATCCCAATTAAACGATCTAGTGAAACGCTCGAAGTAAGATAACTAAAGCATAATTATAAATTTAAAAATGTTATTTTACTCTTTTTTTCTCTATGTAGACGAGACAACGAAAACTAAGTGGTAAAAGAGTAAGAGGAATTCTTATGGATCTTCTAAAAGGATGTGGAGATTGCCGTAATAATAGTTCTACTGGTTTAAGTAAAACTGAATACCAGAAAGAAACACCCTATATGATAAATGATCCTCCACGAATTAAGATTTCATCTCCTACACCCGAGCCTACATGCTCTACTTCTACACAATGCAACAAGTAACTATATTGTACATTGTCGTAAAGACAGTACATATAATAGATGAAATACGTAAGATGATATGTGTGATATGTTTGCTTACAGATGTTGTCATGCATATGCACGCCGAATTGAGTCTCAACTTGAAGAATTTCGAATGGAAATGGAAAGAGTAAGATCGCGATCTGACGCAATATTAAATATGCTCAATATGCTTCACTCTGTGGATGCAAATTAATGAAACTTATACAATTATAAATAAGTGCTTTTTTCCTTGTACAGATCATTATTCTAATTTCTTTAAGTCGAGTTTTGCACTATTGTCATCAAAAATTCTTATTTACTTCTTCTATTTCATTGCATATGATGAATACGTGAACATTTTGTTAAAATAAAATACATAAATAAAAATACATGCTACATTGTACCGAATACGTTATTTTTACTATAGTGATTCAATTTTTGCGACATTGGTTAATATAAATACAAATAAATATCGTGAGTTTTATTATTATACACAACTATTTGTTAATAAATTTAATTTATCAACAGTTGGATGAATATATTTACGTACATGAACTAGAAAATTTTTGTTACAGTCTAGGGAAGATATTTCACACGTAATTTAAACAATTCAGTAAGATGATATTTGACGTTAAAATTTCAGTTCTACATCAATAAAATACTAATTGATGTTTTATTAATAATTGCAGTCGCAGGAATCGAATCCAGCCTCTCCGGGTAAAACACCAGGTGGCATCTCTCCTTGTCCCTTAAAAATGTTGCTGTAAGATGTTTTCAAATAATTTACATGACCTTGCAGTGATCTTATCCGACCTTGAGCCTGTTCAAATGCCTCATTTAAGTTATTTATCTGACCTTGCATTTTCTGTCTAATCTATAAGATAAAATAATAGTTAAGGCGTAGCTAATATCTAGATAGAAAGAGATGGACTTTTTGATCGATAAATTACTTCGTCTCTATCTTTTTGTGCAGCTCTTGCAGTAGCTCTGCATTGAGCTAATTGTCGTTCCATTTCCGCAATTTGACCTTGCATAGATCTCCTTATAGTTTCACATCTTTCTTTCGTTCTTGCTACTTGTCTCGCAGAATCCTCTCGAACCTTTGATATTTATTAAAATTACAAATTTACATTTTCAGACAAAGTATGCAATAACATACTTGTTCGAGCATTGCTGTCAATTGTGTGACTTCATGCATTTTTTCATCGATGCGTTTCTGTAATTGCGCATCGTGTTCTTCAAATCTTGCAAGCGTATTTTTCATACGTTCGTTCTCATGTCGTAGTTCGGTATTTTTTCTTTCCAATTCATCGAATCGTCCCGAACCGTGACCTCTTTCATCCTGAAAATCATTACACGCAAATCTAAATACGGTTTACGAAATACCACTTTTTTTTAGAATTGACAAAAAAATATTAACCTGCATTGCTTGGTGCTCTTGACGCAAAACGTCCAATTGGTTTTGTAGAGTTTGAATTTTATCTTTACAACCTATGACTTCCCGCGAGAGATCTTCGCAGTTACGTTCTGCAACCAAACGCATTTGTTGCGCCTCCTGTAATTTCACTTGTGTCTGTTTCAGAATGTCCGGCAAGGGAGCAAGTTCTGCTAGTTTTTCTTGGAACTGATTCTATTTGAAAGATAGTAAAATGTGTTAAATTGATGAGGATATTATATAATTAACTACATACTTTTACTCTGCCAATTTCCAAGGTGACATTTTCGTTCATCCGTGCATTGTCCATCTCCATAAGATCAAGTTGTCGCCGTTGTTCTTCTACTTGTTGTTGCGCCTGTTTTTTTTTTCATAATTATTTTCATATATTATTTATATTAATATTTCAGAGAAAATATGATAAATGAGAAAACCTGTAGGTATTTGTTTCGATAATCCTCCAACTGAGCGGCTTGATCCTGAATCAAGGATCGCAATTCTTCAAGCTCGTCTTGGGCTTCTCGAAAACGTTGTTTAAAGACGATCAACGCTTGCTCCTGCTCGACCATTTGCTCCTTAAAACCTAATATTTAATTAATTGTATTGTATAATTAATTATATTCGAACTGAAAAGCACTCCAATAAATAATCACCTTCGTATTTTTCTTTTTCGGCTTCCATCGCCTTCAAACGTTCTTGAACATCTACAAGCTTAATTTCTAATTTTTCTTTCTCTTCAATAGCTTCACGTATTTGTTGTTTCAGTTTGTCAGCATCTGTTCTTAAACACGAAACCTCGCATAATTTGTTTTTGTAATCATCTTGTAGACGTGCATATTGTTCGCGTAGGTCACGTAACTGTTGCTGAGGACACGTGCTAGCGCCCTTTTTTAAACAGCTGCTTTAGTTCATGTTAAATCTTTTTCTGAAGTTCAATCTTACCATAGGAGCATTTACGCAAGGACCAATACAGGTTGCAGAAGGAGCAGGTGGTATCTACGTACGACGAAAAACGATCTTATATGATATGTAGTATATCACCCTTAATAAAAATAAAATATCTGAAACTTTTTGGAAAATATATTTATTTCGTGTAAAATTATGTATGACACATGCGACATTTTATCTTCGAACGAGTGACAACATTTACAATCAAGTTATTCGAAATATTGAGTGGATACCTTAGGAAGAGGTATAGAAGGTGGCTGTACAACTGGTACAGGAGGTACATATGCAGGAGATCCGTTTGGTGTCTGAAGAGTCAAAGATGAAGGAGGACAGCAACCACAGGGTGCACAAGGACCAGTACATTTCAATAACTTTCGTTGTTGTTCCAATTGTTGACGTTCTCGTTGAACATTGGCAAGCTCTATCTGCATATTCCGTACTTCGCATTCCATGCTACCCAATTGTTGCTCCTATAAAATACGCCAATAAATAAGCATAGAAATTGTATTGAAGTTACATTATACATATTTCGAAGATGTACTAGCTGTTTGGTACTGTTCCCATAAGCCGCAAGTTTGTTCTCTATTTCTGCAGGACAAGTTCCCCTCGGAGGAGATGATGGTCCTGTACATGGTGTTTTAACTGTGGCGGGACTTCGGCAACACATGTCGATTTGAGAAGAAGCATCACTTGTAACGCAAACACCTGTTATTGACGCGCCACCTGCGAGTCTTGGTGAATCTAACAAAAATATTTAAAATAATAATACTTGTTAATTTTTCAATCAATTTACATCTCACTTTCAGAAATATATATATATATATATTTTTTTTTATTGTAACATAGCTCACCTCCGCTAGGTAAATACGTATGACTCAGTCTCACTGTAACACGTTAAATTTCATCATACTGAATTTAAAAAAAATTATAAAAAGAAAATCTTAATATAAAAAGAAGTTTGAGAAGTTGAGACACGTACCGCATACAGTATTTGCGACCGGTGACAAAGTATCAGCTGTTTGAGGTTGGAAGCAACACTTGCATCGACAATAATCGTCGTCTTGCTGTAACGTATTGGTGTACGAAATTGAACGTAGAGGAGACGGACTTGATACTTCAGACGAAATTCCACCTGGACAACAAGGTGTGTGACAACAAGGACTAGTCATTCGTTGATTCAAGCAAGCTAATTGACGTGTCAGTTCCACATTTTCCTTCACGACTATTCTCATTTCAGCCTGTAGCCCGCATACCTTCCTCTGAAGACTCTCAACGGCGGTATCTTTTTCTAGCAATGCTTCTTCCAATTTGTATCTAACATATCAATAAGTTAATTTTTGTAACAAAGACAAGATCACATGGTTCATGTTAACATATTTCTATTAACAACAATCCGTGCAAACGTCGTTAAGGAAACTGATTAGTTTTCACATATTTTAATCGATTTTCTACTTTTTTTTTTAATATCGAAAAGCAACAGACCATTTATGAATTGCGTATGTAATTGTTGTGTAAAATGAAGTTATCTCACAAAACTTACTTGCCACCTTCAAGCTGTGCATTTTCTAATACCAATTTTTCCTGCATGGTCAACGATTCTGTTAACTTTCCCGTCAAACTCTGAAGACATCTATCTTTTTCTTTCTTTTTACTGTCTGCCATAACAATTTTTGGAATTTCATCTTCCGTATTTCCGCAAACAATTACTCTTGGAAGTCTGATTGAACAACCAAATAAATTTTAAAAACGTATTCTAATGAAATAAATGACGTTATAACATACTTGTCTTCTGGGTACTCTATCTGAGGCAAGTCGAAGCGTTCTCTAAGCTTCTCTATTTCTACATCTGTCTTTTTATCTATCATATCTACCTTTTCTTTTATTATTTCAAATTCTTCCTCCTCGGCAATGATCTATAAATTATTTTTTTCACACTTCACCGCGCTACTTGCCTCGATGATTGATAAAAAATACTCACGGTACTGGATTTCATAACGGGTTGCATATCAAACATCTTAGCAAAAGTAGTGCTCGAGATGTCGGACAAACCTAGTAGTCGTTGTAGCTTCCGCGTTATCTGTTCGAATTCTGTCAGCTTTTTCATCACTTCGTCCTGCTTTTCATGTATTATTAACGTATCTTCATCGGTTAAATCTTTTTTCTGTAATATACAGCAATCTATTTTAAATCTTGGCATTTCGTACTTTAAACTTTCAGCGTTTTGAATTTCAAATTTCATTTTAGCTTATTTTTCCTAAAATCATTACAGTTGTGAGCGTAGCTATTTCTTGCTTCAGCTGCTCAATTTCTTTTGCAAGCACAACGCAACGGTCGTCCGCTTTTTTCATTTCCATCATCACAGCGCTATCAGTCAAAGGAGATGAACTCAATATCGATTCATTTCGTCTATCAGGTTTAATAGGTGCACCTGAATAACGTATAAATTTTTTAGAAACTGTATTTTAAAATTTTTTTAGATTATTACTGTGTCTTTTCTACATTTTTGATTCCTGAATTTACAATATCATACCTTCGCCAACACCAGGAGGAAGCGGATATGATGGAGGCCGTTCTTCCTTGTCTTCGGGTGTCGATTTTGCTACCGACACTGTTACAGATTCTATTTCTTCTTTCTCTTTTGATGGTTCTTCAACTTGTTCGACTTCTTGAACATCTTCTTCGACATTTTCGTCGGGAAATTCTTGTATTTTTACATCTTCGTCAGCCATGCTTTATAATTGAATAAATTTATTATTAGATAATATATAATATTAACAAGATGCCCTCGAAAATAAAATACTTTTATACTTTTTTTCTGGTTCTTTCTCTTCTTGATCCAAATTTTCAATGTCTCTTAATGTTTTCAATGTTTCAAAATTCGATTCTTCCTTAATTTCCTTCGGTGTACTATTAAAATTATCTGTTTCGTAAGTCTGTACAAATTATTTTGAATTAACTCACAACAATCTACTTATTTTTATGTGCGCTGGTGAATATAACTAAGACATTGTTTATTAACTATTGCATAATTTAAATACAAATAATACCAAAATCACACCCGTTCAAGAATGTGCGGTTCAAGATCCACTTGTTGCAGAGAAAGCAATTTTAAGAAAGTCTTAGAATTCTTGGGATTTTTCAATTTAAAAGGTACTATGTGACCCTCTTGATGATGCTCGATCGTCAACGAGCACACGTCCGGCAAATTTAAAGGTTTTTTCAAATCGAACAAAGATTCTAACGATCCGAACGCATCTCTCTTCAATGAAGGTTCCTTGTATTCCGCACTCTTTTTATACAATTTCGGGCTATCTCGTTTCAAACGCTTCAAATCGTGAAAACTTTTGATTTTAACAGGTAAATCATCGAGTTCGCGAGTACGAAGAGACGTACTCGGTGAATTTGCTGAAGAACGAGATGTATTCCACGTACACGATCTCCGCTTCTAAAGCAAACGAAATTATATTTTATAATATTTGTATATCTTTGAAATATAATTAAATTGATATAAATCTCCGTCGAATAAATGACTCTTCAAAGTTGGAGATAGTTGCAAATTTTATTAAAAATTTAACCAATATTTTACCTTCATTATTTTACCTTCGATATAACACCGTTGCTTTACTTAATAACACAAGGTCTTTACTATACTATCGTAGACTCAAGAATAATGATCCTTTCCTTCCGTTTATTCGTTAAAGAAACGGTATCGCTATCAAATCGCGTCGAACGATTTCTCGATTTTTGTTTCGAAATTATCTTTTTTTTTATGTAATTTTTATAGGTCTATAAATCGAAATATACATGGTACATTAATATAACAATCAATTGATAAATTTGTCAAAATCAAAACGAAAATAAATAAAACTTTACCAAAATATGCAAATGACACTTACTCAAGAGAACCTTCAATTTCTTCAAATATAAATGTGAAGCATGCGTCTTTTATTTTTATGTTGTACAATTACATATTTGAACTTATCAACTCTATTCAAGTCATAGTTCGTAATCAGTATGCAGTTGTACAAAAGATATAAGAAATCGTAATTATTAAAACTAAATAACCTTTAAAAATATCCTTTTGTTTTCACATGTTATGTGACAATATTAATATTGATAAATAATTAATAAACTAATATTAAGAAATACTATTGATTCAATCGTATTGAAGGAAGTAATATTATCAAATTAAAAATGTCAAAAAGCTTACCGATATCGTAAATATGAATAGAAAATACAAAATCTTTTATTTATTATATATTAAACTTGTAATAATTGATGTAACGAAGAAAGTAAATAATAATTACTCTAGAATGGATGTAATTAATATTTTTGTTGACTACAATACATTACACGTATGACTACAATACGTTACACGATTTAGCATCTTTTAAAAATTGGGATAACACCTTTCACAATTAAGTGAAAACGTTTACGAAGTAATGTCTGATTACGACATATATAATTAAGAAAAATCATTTATTACTCAACACTGTAAGTAATGTGATTTTAGAATCATTTAGTATATACATTGTTTTGATGACAATATATTTCCTCGAAAAAGGTCACAAAATATCTGTTGTATGTAAACAAATTTATTACCATATTTGATTTATGTCTGTTAACAAAGAATGTAAATACATTTTTAACTGTGAGAAATTCTAGTCACTTGCAGTGAAATATGTATTTATAAGACACATTCATAGATAAATTCTGATTTTCTTAAAATGGAGGTTATAGATTACCGTAAGTGCACAGCATGTTAAAAGAAACAATATTTTATAAGTTATATTAAATAGAAATATATACATATATATAATTAAATGTGAAAATGATGAAAATGCTTTTTCTACGTTATAAAGAAAATATACATTATAAATCACTTTTTATGTTATGAATTAAAGAATAAAGAAATTTATAAATATGTATGCATATTTTGTATATACAAAAGTAATTGTAATTATTTACAATTTTGATAAAATATTACAGCAGAAGAAGTACAAATGGAAAATGTAGCAGAAATAGAAGAATCTTATAATGATAATGCTGACAACAATTCAGAAAATGAAGCTCAAACAGAAGATACAAGTAAGTTTATTTTAACTTTTATATGTCTAATACATGTCATTCAGATTCAGAAAATAATATGCATGTGATATTTTAGAAGACAATGACGAAGATGAAATAAAAACAAAAAAAGCAAAAAAAGCAAAAACAACTTTAGACAATTCTGATGTTGATTCTGATCAGTCTTGTCCAATATGCATGGATTTATGGACTAGTGCAGGAGATCATCGTTTATGTTGTTTAAAATGTGGACATTTATTTGGATATAGTTGTATTTTAAAATGGTTGCAGACTTCTTGTACTAGTGCAAATCGCCGGTGCCCACAATGCAATGAGAAAGCTACTGTAAAAGATATCAGAATGTTATATGCTAAAAAATTAACTTCGATAGATACCACAGAATTATATAAATTAAAAGGACAATTAAATAGCGTTAATTCAGAAAAAAATCGTATAGAAATGGAACTTTCAAAATATACTTTGAGACAAAAATTATTTGAACAACAAGTTGTTGCCATGAAAAATCGGATATCTGAACTAGAAAGTCAGCAATCAGAAATAACTATTCATTCGAACCAAAATATATCTACATATATGATTAAAAAGTTCCATTTAAATCGATCTATAGAAATATGTAAGGATGGCGGTTGCCGTGTATTAGATTACAACCCATGGTTTAGATTCTTAGTTGTGTCACAAAAATCAACAAATACTTTATTCTCAGGCTATGGTATTAAAAAAATTGATTCTGATACATTTCAACCACGTCAGTTTATTTTTTTGCACAACCAAGTTATAAGAGATGTTGCATTTAATACATTTCAGCAGTCATTACTGCTTAGTGTTAGTTTTGATAAATGTGCAAAATTACTAGATATTCAAAGCCATATTATCATGCATACTTATCAAACAGACTTTCCATTGTGGAGTTGTTGCTGGTCAGGCAATAATTCATATGTGTTTTTTGTGGGTGCACAGAATGGATCTATAAAACAATTTGATATTAGACAAACTTCTAGTGCTGTAGAAATTTTAGATAATGTAGGCGACAACTCACCAGTAGTTTCTCTAGCAACAATGCCTTCTTATTCGTGTGGCAGTATTACTCGGGGTGGGATCATAGCATGTCATTTGAACACCTGTTGTGTTTATGAACAGCAAGGTTCAAAATATATGCCTAAACCAATACTTTTTGAAGGTCCATTTATATCTGCGCGTTATGATCGAAAGAATTATCATCTTTTAATATCTTCTCGACCAAACGTTTGTGAACCTTATGCGAAACACATACTGTGCACTATAGGCAATAGGGAAACAACAAATTGCGGAGTAATACACACGTTTCACGCTGGTAATTCTCAACAATTATTGTCTCGACCATGTTTCATAAATGTTGAAAATGATACATTAGTTGCTGCACACCAAGAATCTGCTAGTAGTATATCACTGTGGAGTACATCTACTGGAAAACAAGTAAATAGTCTCCCTGTTTCTGACCCTGTAATGGATATGTGTGCAATTGACGTTACTAATAATTTATTCTTGGCAACGCTTTCTTCAAAAAAAGTTAGAATTTACAATTATGGATCACTGCCATCGCTATAGAAATGAATAAAGATATCTTTTTCTTCATCCATGCATCATACATTTATAATGTGATAGTTACATGACATAACTACTAATGTTATATTTTTTTACATGCTATTATTTTGTATAAAACTATATGTTGACAAAAATAAGTAAACCAATACAAAATCTAAACTCACAAATGTAAAGCATAAATTTTCTTATTAATAATAATACAAAAAAAAACTTCCATATACATTAATATAAATTAAATTATGAAAAAATACTAAAAGTAAATTCTGATGTTACCATTTTCTATTTAAAGATATACATATTTGTTACTATGCATTTATACAATGAATATTTCTTATATAAATGTATTTTTCTACTCCAATTTCAGACTGTTTCGATAGTTATCCTAAGCATTATTCTAAAATAGGATAATAATATTAAAAAGTTTTAAAATAATTTTTCAGATAAGATAATTAATAATTAATTAAATTAATTAATAAATTTATTGAACTTGATAGATCATCTATACACTAAAATAAGGAAATTTTTGTACAGGCATTCCTATTATTTTTATTGAAAAATGTCATTTATTGATATTTTTGAAATATTAAATTACATTTAAAATCTATATAGATGCTGTAACCAATTTTTTTCATAAATTAATTCATGTGTAATCAATTTTTTAGATCTAAATCATGATTATAAATCAAACAAACCAAATAGTATTATAATCTATTAGTACACCTCTAACACAGCCTCCGCATAAATTACTAGAAAATGTAAAAGAAAATTAAAAATTCCTATTTCTGGGGGCACTGCCAGGAATACAATATTGCTTAAATATATTAAGAAAAATCTATGTAACTTGTAGGATAACACATATAATGCTATACAAATAGTCTTTTTGAACAAGTTTCAAATATATTCTACATGATCTGCTATCTTATTAGGGACTTAAAAGTAATTAGTGTCTTAAATTATTTATAAACCGGTAATTTTCTCACAAATAATATAACTATAAATTTTATTAAATATTTCTAGTATAAAATTTTTTTTGAAATTTCATAAGCTGGAAGTGTCGATATACTTGGAAGTATCAGCGCCATACTTTCTGATATCTGTTTATTACTGATTTTCAATTTAGACTTGTTTTGAAAACCAAATTTATTTTGTACCATTATGCTTAATAATGTAGTAAATGCATTTTTTAACATGGAATGTACATCTCCAGCTTCGAGTACAAAACATTATGCGTATATTAAAAAAATATTTATAAACAACACAGTAAATTATAGATCACTGAAACATAACCCTTCACCAAAAATGTACAGAATTTAAATATCAACAGTATAGCATTTATGTTTATCATTCTTTTTACAAATCCCATTTAACGATAACAAGTTGGTATCTATTTCAATAATGTACAATCAGATCTAATTAAGATAAACCTCTTTGTGGCTTAAAGAAATCTACAAGAAGCTAATGATGAAAATATTAACTAATCATGGGTTTCATTTTAATGTAATAAAGTATATAAAGCATAATATTGATTTATAAAAACAAAACGAAAAATTTACTAAGTACTATTTCATGCAAACATTTTTTCATTGTAAAGTGGAAAGATATATTGAAAGACAATGACATAAAGAGAAAGGAACGCCCAATAAGAAATTTAGAAATATACAATAATTCGTACAAAGAGATTTAATAAACGTTTAACATGTAAAACTGTGTTTTTCTGTTAAAACGAAAAAAAAAAATGATAGTAAATGCATCATGACTTAAATAACATTTTTAAACTTTTAATAAACGTAAGATGAAAAATGACATATTTTTCATACAGTTTTTTAAAAATGTGCTATCAAGTTGGACTTAACAGATTTTATTAATTACTGTTTTTTCATGCCTATTTTACACGTTAAATAAATGAGTATTGTTTAAGATTCTAAAATGAATTTCCTGTGAATTTTTTTGTCATTGAAATATTGTTGTTACAAGTGCTGAATTTGATTATGGAACTGCTATGGTATCAGTAATTGGGCATGGTGTTACAGAAGTTTTGTAATGACAAACTGAGCAGTGCTTTTATATGACAGATTAACTATACAGTTATCACTAACTGAAGAGCTGCTCAGTGGCACGTTCCAAATCCCAATTGTATGAAGATAAAGCAACTCTTGCATTATGTTCTTCAATTCCCATATCTGTTAGTCGCCTTATTTTATCATCTAAATCAGGCATCTTTGCTGGTCCTGAAAAATATTTTTGATCATGCAAAAACCAAAAATCAAAGTCAATTTAAAGTTTACTGCCGTTACATGTCATAATTAACAAATTAATACAATTTGTACTCACCACCTGCATATACATATGTCCAATGTTTGGCAGTTTGACGAAACATCTCTGGATGTTCCTTATATTGCCTAGCCACTACTGCATCTTGTGGATCATCTGGTTCTGCTGCAGACAGTAAAGCTTGTAATGATAGCAATACTGTACGTAAAGTCATAGCAGCAGCCCTAAAAAGTCAGTACAAAGTACAAAATAAGCGAATAAATAAAATATGTAAAATTCATTTTTTATCTTATTTAAAAAAATTACATACCATTGATCTTTCAATATATCTAAACATATAGCACCCGTTACTGAAGATATGTTAGGATGCCATATTTTTGTTATGAATCGTACCTACAAAATATTATATAATCAATAAAATATAATAATTAAACTGTAGAAAATGTATATAAATCAATTCATCTATTTCTGGTTCTAGAACGTTTATAGAAAACCAAATATTTAGTATGTAAAACTGATATTTAGTACAATATTTTTAATTACTTTACATCCTAGTACATTCTATACTAATTCAAATAGTATGATAAATACAAGTGTAAGAAAAAAAACACAGAAAATGCTTTGTCATGTTTTAGGTTACATTAACCTGTCTTAATTTCCAACAGTACAAAATTGATACTTTATCATTAACATATATTAATCATATTGACTTACAAAGTGCTTACTTTAGGAGGATTGAAGGGATATGTCTCGGGAACTTTAATCTCGAGTACAAAATTACCTCCCTCATATGGTGTATCTGGTGGGCCCGCAATCTCACCTTTTAATTCAGTAAAACTATCATTTACTAATTCAACTTTAATTGCACATTTTGCAACCTACAACAAAATTTAATAAACAAATTATTAAAAAGTATAAATATTTTTATGGATAATTTTTTATGTTACTATTAAATGTTCTCTTAAAGATACATACTTACATGAGTGAATGTAGCTATAATTTGCATGAAACAAAACTAATCTTACATTTTTTTTACATCTATAAACAAATGAATAGTAAAAACATAAAAATCAATAACATGAAAGCATAAGTGTGAGTTATTGCAATTGTCTAATGTATATTAATAAATGCTAAGTTATATAATTTCAAATACAAATTATGAAACATTTATTAGTTTTCATTAAATAACATGAAATATGACATTGTAGTAGTACATACAAAGTGATTTTTTAAGAGTGTGTGCAAACTTTAACCAAATGACCTATTAACATTATCATCTGCTATTAGAGTGATGTAATATCTTACAGTGATAATTTCCCATATTATCATAACATGAAGATTAAGACATTCTAATGCAATCTGTCTCTGTATAAACACGTGGAAATAATAAATAAGAACAGATGTTTTTGGAGCATATAAAATGGATAAACAACACAAGCGCAAGCGAATATGTCATTGTTCGCAGAAACTTAAGACAAATGGTATGTATTACTTCAACAATCTCGTGGGCAAGGGCATGTATTAATGATCAATCCTACATTTAAACACAAAACAAGTATGTATCATTTTTTATAATTGAACTTGCATATTGATTCATTGAAATATCTATATAATATAGAAAAAAATTTATTCATAATTACTTTTTTTTTTTCTTCAAAGTAAGAATATTTGGTGGAAATATTTTTAAATGCATGGAAATAGAAGCATTCAATTGGCAAATTTCAACGAGCTTAAATGTTGATGACAGTTGAGAATATCACACAACAGGTGCCTACGCTTTGTTTGCGGTGATTTTCATCAACCAATGAATTGCAGCACATTTTTGTTACGCCACATATGAAACTTTTTCAGAACAGTGCAACATAACTGTACGATGTCGTTCAGAAATTTTGAAAACTGCATTTTAAGTGAAAAACGAACGATATTTATTAAAATTATAGAAAGCTATATTATTCACTCACCTCTTCGCTTCTTATAACCTCTTTAAATTCGCGTTGGATTCTCAATGCCGCGATGTTCGCCATAGCTTCCGAATCGGTGAGACAGTCAGTACACTGTCATCGTCATTCGAATAGATTAACAAATTTCGTTGAATGCGTCAACGTGCACAAACCTTTGAGGTAATAATATTTGAGTTTACTCTCTCTTTCTACTTAGAAAAACGATCGTTTTAACTCGTGCTCTACACTAAAATCTCCGCTCACGGATACATCCAATTTATCATTTAATCACTGCCGGCGCCACATTGATGAGAAAAGTTGACTGTCACCCGCTCATGTTCACCCTTTTGAATTTTGTCTAGATTCACGTCGTTCCTTGTTATAGCGCCAATAAATTAAATTAAATTAAAAAAAAAGAAAAAAAAACGTGGGTCTCAATAATAATTCGATATTTATGATTCGATAGTTTTGTATTTTTAATGAGCGTTTGAAATTCACGCAGTAATAAATATGCTTTAGAAAGATGAAAATTTAGGATGTACATTATTACGTGATAAATTTAAATTTGATAAGGAACCAAACTAGTTATTAATTCATTTTGAATTATACGTGATAAAAAAATAAGCAGGGAATATAAGTCTAAAAATTACCTGCAACACGTGTAATTTTAAGTGTATTGTGCTACGAAGTTGGTTATTATCATAAAAGAACCATTAAACAAATGGTTAGATTACATTAGTTAATCGGATCGCAACATAATATTTTTAAACTGTCGTAAATAATATTTTCAAAGCTGTCATGATTTTCATTAAACTGCAAAACAATTTTGTTGGTATTTTACTCTGTTATTTTAGTAAGAGAAAGAGGAAAAAATAATAAGAAACGCATTTGCGCGGTAATGTTCAGCGCTCAATGGGCGGAGCATAGTACTATACATCACATCCGGTTTTAAGAGCGATCTGTGATTGGATAGTCTCTTTGTGGTTTCTGTTTTAGTGATGCCTGTGTCCCAGCCAGTGCGTGCCAAGAGTTTGTTACGCGCAAACTTAGAAAATTCTCGCGGGCGACTTTTGCAGAGCAGAATGCCAAACATCAAAGTCTTCAGTGGCACATCACATCCAGATTTGGCTCAACGGATTGTCGACAGACTCGGTATTGACATTGGAAAAGTTGTCACCAAAAAATTCAGCAATCTCGAAACATGGTAATGGTTGCATTCACCGCTATAACCACGTTATTGTCATCGCGTTAAACTAAGGTCTTGACCACGTGTCATTTCAAATTTCACTTAAATTTCATTTTTCTGGTATGTCGTTCTACAAAACGTTAAAGCATTTTCACCACTCTTGCAACACTCTTTTTATATACCCATTAATTTATCAACCCTGCCAAAGCGCAAACAACCCTGTCGCGCAAGGCCGGTTTTCTCATATACCACCGAGCCGCGATGTTTAACTTGAAGGTCAACTAGTACAATTATTAATACTCATTCTAACAAATTCTAACATTAATGTGTTTTTACAAATATTGATATGCGATTGTAGAGTATTTAAGCTTACGTGCAACCATATGATAAATATATTTTACTGCTATGTTATATTGTTCATGTTCGGTTCTTATCATGAAGTATATAATTTTTTAATTGAAATAATCTCAAATACGAAAGAAATTAAATAGTGGACAAGAATAATTGAAATACATAGATCTCACTCTTGTAACTTCTCACTATGTGTAACTTCAATTTATTAATAATAAGAGCAAAAAAGAATACCTTTAAACTTATATAGTAAATTGACTGATATATTCTTTGGATTTATATTTACATGCCTTCAAATTCATTGTATACTTTTGTATACTGCTTTATATGCATCAACAATTTTTATAATAATTATATTTATTTTGTTCATGGTTCTGTTAGCGTGGAAATAGGAGAATCCGTTCGTGGAGAAGATGTATACATTGTTCAAAGCGGAAGCGGAGAAGTCAATGACAATTTAATGGAGTTATTGATTATGATCAATGCATGCAAAATTGCTTCTGCATCTAGAGTTACTGCTGTAATTCCTTGTTTCCCATATGCAAGACAAGATAAGAAGGATAAGGTAGGATACATTGATAAGATAATGTGTTTGATTAATTTTTTTATCTATTACAGTATTGTGCATAGAAATTTATGAATTTGCAAATTTAGGAATTGATGATACTTTTATACAACCGATAAAGTCTAGATCACTTGAACATATGTTTCGTTCTGTACTATATTTTACAAACATATTTGTAGAAAACTTATGCCAAAACATTTTATTTGTTTAGATTACACATGATGTATGATGGTAAATTTAACTTATTGTGTTGTAACACTTGTTTGTTTTGTTTTATTTCATTGATTATCAAATCTGTAGTTCACTACAATTACTTATAGCATATTTATGTGTTCTCATTGTCTGTGGATGAAAATTAATGAAATCAATTAATTATTATTTTAAATGAAACATATAAAAAATTGTGAATATAAAATACACATAACAAAATAGTTTAAAAAAGCCATGTTTTAGTGAATTTAATATTTTAGACACATAATAGTCATTTTGTTGATTTATATCATTAATTAACATAAGTATATTGCTTTGCATATGCAGATCAAATAAATACTCCTGTAGGGAAGAGAATGCTATGCTTATAATTTTCATAAAGTAATATAATACTTGAATTCCTAATTTAGTCTTGTATACATCTATACATCTTTAGTTAAATTTATGTGCTTATTTCTCTCAAACTTTCTAATAATAATTATATTTGAAATAATTTGTGATTGAAATTGCGCATTTTATGTTTTCTGTAATCATGAATACTGAAAAACATGACCCACATAATAAGGACAATACTTGTCAAAGAAGAAGTTAAATTTTTTTTATATGATATCTTCACAGGGTGGTGATGGAGGTGACAACAGAAATTCTAAGAAACAAATTATCATGAAGTCAAACGAGTGGAAATTCAGGGTAATTTGTAGCGGTCTTTTTTTTGTTCTATTTACTGTTTAATAGCTTTGCAACAGACCAGTGGAATAATATCATTTTTGGAACGCAAAACATGAATTTTCATCATCATACAAGATATGCTTATAATTTTTTGGCTTACATCATTGGGTCGTACCAAATGGTACTCTTGTTTACCGAGATTTCATTATTTATTGTTTCATACTTCTAAAATCATAACTAACATAAATTAAAATCAATATCTAATTTTGTCATGTATGTAAGAACAGTTTTAAATACACATGCAAAATTTTATATTTAAAAAAAACAGGACACCAACATTATATACACACTGTTTAATAATATAGTAAGCATGCGAACAATCAAAAAACTATTATTCATTCATTTTACAATATTTTATGGGATTTTTATTCATTCATTTTCCTATATTTTATAGGATTGTTTATATATTATACATGAATATAAAATACATATTCTATGGATTATTTAATATTTAGATCTTATATTCAATTTGCATGAATTAATTTAAAAGAAATAGTTTTATGTGGTATATATATATATATATTTTGTTATTTATTTATTTATTTATTTATTTGAACATTATATTTCACAAAGTGGCACATGTTAATGAAGTAAAACTTTATATAATTTTGCAATAAATAATTAACAAAGCTGTAAATATCAAATACGTCACAACTGAAACGGTGTGTTTAATAATTATCAAAAGGTTATCAGAAGTTAGATAACCCATATGAATGTTGCGAAATTAATGTCAGAATTCATCGAGGGGGGCCTTCGTGCATTATACTATAATATTTACCATCGTTATCCATTGAATGCAGTTTATTTCAAATTTCTTATTTAAAAGGACTTATTAAGGTATTCTTTTTAAGATATTAATAAATACTCGATACAACATTTTAGAAAAGAAATAAGCACAATAAAGGTATATTGATTTAATCAAAATTTAATTAAAGTAAGAATTATTATATTTAATATCATTTTTAAAAAATATAGTAATTTTATTTTTAATTTTTGCTTTAATTAAGTAATTTCCAAATAAAACGGCTACTGAAGAAAAAACATTGCAATAATTTTTGTCAAAAAATTCATTTTCTTTATAAATTTCTGAATAGTTGGGTATTTTCAGGATTTTGTGCCCGACCTCTCTACAGTGAGTATAAGAATAAAATTATAATGTTGTCGAGTGTAACGTTTGTAATTATAACTCGATGAACAATTTGACTTGTAATATCATTTTTAGTTTTCAAAATTTTCTTTGTAGGACTAACAAAACTTATATTTGTTGCTATATAGCACAATGGTATCCTCATGAATGAATGAATGAATGAACGAACTACTTCGTCATAGCATATTGATACCTGAATGAGAGGGCAAAATATTAATATAATAGCATTCTACATATATTTTTAATCATCTACATACATATAATGGGATATACACTTGTATGTTAAATGGGTACTAATCATTATGTTGCTAAAAATGTTGTCCAAATATACTAATCATGAAGTGCCTATCTTAATGAAATACTGCTTTGGCAAGAGAAAACTGTGATTGTGTTATTTTAGCAATAGAATGCCAGTAAAATGATTTGTGAAGAAATACTATTTTTAAAATATTAACATTAATTAGCTTTTTTTTAAATTTGTATCTATCGTAGATAAGTTTATTAAGATTTAATGATTTTATTATTATTATTTTTCTGAGCACAATGCATTTGTATTTGTATTTGTTCAAAGAAAATTTCACCATGTTTATTGTTATAACACCAATGGCATGTCAATGTATTATATATTTTGATTATAACTATGCTTATCTACAAAATTTATTCTATTTTTTTCTAAATATTTTCAAACATATGCAGAATTAAAAAATTAAAATGCATTGTGTTCTGTATTGTAATTTATAAGTTTGAATTTTGCTTTACTTACATTTTCCTTCTGAGTCTAACTGGGGTGCATTTGCAACATATTGTTTTTGTTTTTATCTGTATGTACACATGTACATTATATTTTTAATGAATATTTCAATACATAGCCATTGTATTGATATTTTGTCCCCTCCAAAAAATAAAAATTTAATTTTTGTTATATATCTTTTATAAAAATATATTTTTAATATTCCTTCATTTATTGACTTTATAAAATGTTTAAGAATTTTAATGGCAATTTTTTTCAAATTGCAGGATATTTCCAGTTGCAAATGGACTTCAGAGATTCATATAATTTCATTAAATAAAAATTTGTCGTTATCTTTCTTTTTCAGAGTCGTGCACCTATTTCAGCAAAATTAGTAGCAAATATGTTGTCAGTAGCAGGAGCTGATCACATTATTACGATGGATTTGCATGCTAGTCAAATACAAGGATTTTTTGATATTCCAGTTGACAATTTATTTGCTGAACCAGCTGTTTTAAAGTGGATTAAAGAAAATATTATAGAATGGCGAAATAGTATCATTGTTTCTCCAGATGCCGGTGGTGCTAAAAGGTAAAATTCAAAATTACCATTAATATAAGACAAATATATTATAGAAAGGTTATCTCAATAGGGTAACATCTATTGCTGACCGATTAAATGTTGAATTTGCTCTTATACATAAAGAAAGGAAAAAGGCAAATGAAGTTGCTAGTATGGTATTAGTTGGAGATGTAAAAGATAGAGTTGCTATTTTAGTAGACGATATGGCTGACACTTGTGGTACTATTTGTCATGCAGCAGAAAAACTTCTAGAAGCTGGAGCAACAAAAGTATATGCCATATTAACACATGGCATTTTCAGTGGTCCAGCAATTAGTAGAATTAACAATGCTTGTTTTGAAGCTGTGGTAGTAACAAATACCATTCCTCAAGATGGCCATATGAAGGATTGCCCAAAGATACAGGTAATTCAAAAAAATTGTACATAATGAATTAATATATACTTATTATTATTATTATTTATGATTACACAGTAATAATATATAAAATTTTTATGTTTATATATTTTAGTGTATTGATGTATCAATGATGTTTGCTGAGGCTGTAAGGCGAACTCATAATGGTGAATCTGTATCGTACCTGTTTTCAAATGTACCGTATTAGATCAAAATCTTTCTGATAATATACTCTTTAAAACTATGTAAGAAGAATATAATCTTTTTACATTCGCGTTTTCTTTTATTCTTAGTTTAAATTTAAACTAATTTGCTTATAAGAGCAAATTTGGGGTAATATCCCGTTTTTAATTTGAAAATCATACATATTTTTTTCTTCAACGTATAATAGAAAATAACGTTAGATGGACAAAACGTACGATATTGTTCATTTTGACGGAAAAATAAATTGATAGGTAATACAAAAGGAAGCTTTAAAGTAAAATTGTTTAAATTAAATTTGCTAGATTGCCACTTAACATGCAGAGAATATCATTGTCTACTTAGAACATATAGTTACTATATTGTTTAACTTAATTTGTATGATATGAAATAACGTCATGATCCCGACAGTTGTGAAACTGTATAGGTATAAAAAGTATTGTAACTGGTGCAAATAGACGTTTATGCGATAATTACGCCGTAAAGGGATATCATTTTTTTTACAATGACATGTAAAAAATTGCAATATATATGTACAATGTATCAATTGATAAACATGTCAGAACAATAGCTTTTTACAACTCTGATATAATGTAGTATATATTGTAATATATTATGTATTACATTGTGCTGGCATACAATAGCGAAATAATGTCAAAAAGACATTGTATTTTTTTTGAGTATCTTTTACTATTACAGTTTTTTAAAAACAAAAAATTGCTATTTATATGAACATATTTCTATTATAAAATTGTTCCTTCATTTCACAGACGAAAGTGATTTTACAGTTAGCTTTGGACCAATATACGAAGGTATAAGTCAATATAAATACATTGTTTGCACGTAAAATTGACGTGCAAATTTTTCGCAATTTGATAAAAAATGCTATCTGTTAAATGAATTGGATATTATAATAAATATCTTCAGAAAAATGTAATTTTAATTCTTTATTATACTATAATAGAAAAATTATGTACATGATCATTCTATTATTAATTTAAATATGTTGGATCATACCGATTAAGTATTTAGAGATATCTTACTTCCTTAAAAATTATATTGTGTATAAAATGTAATTGAAACAAATATCCTAGAGTAGTTACTTTGTTAGCTAAATATCAAGTTGGTTTATTTTATTATTAATCTATATGTTGCATTATAATACTCACATATTATTGAACGATATTATATGATATGACTTATAAATATTGTTTATTACACTGTAATAAAAATTGTAAAGAAATTGTTCATGACATATTTCACAACTGTAACTCCAAATAATGTTGATATGATAAGATTTTATACACTCTATAACAAAAATATTTAACTTAATTTGTAATTTAATTTATAGTATTATGTGCAACAATTTAATGACAATGAACTGTGTAATTTTTGTATTCCAAATATTATATATACACAGTATGTAAGAATTCGAACATACAATTATGACTCTCTTAAAATAATATAAATTAAAATTTTACCTAAGTACAAAACTGTTCTATTTACATGTCATCGTGTATAACTAAAAATATTATAATTATATTTTTACATTTGTAAAAACTGTATGTTAAAAATTAATTTCAATGCTTTCAAATATTTTGAAGTAAATAATATTGTCTCCAATTCATAATTTTTTTGTATTACCCTGTAATTTTCATTATTTTGGATAAGATTGTACCAAATACAACGTACATACATAACGTAGAAAAATTTGTAGAAATATATAGATAAATAAGTTAGAGTTTCTACAATTTAACATATTTGTATGTAAAAAATGAGATTTACTGCTATATTCTTTGATTCTGTTTATGTTTTACAATAACCAGGTGGTAATGTTATATCAAAGACTACTGGTGGATTACTTGGTAAATAATTTAAATCACATGTTGATGCATTTACATATATGATTTTTCCATCGGATGAAATACCATACCCTAGAACATAAGCATGTAATTCATATGAAATAAAGAGGAATAAATTTAACAATATACCTTCATGTATGTGACCAAAAACATGATATTTTGGTTTAACTCGATTTTGAACTGTAGAAAGTAGTTCCACACAACCAGCTCTTACACCACTACAACATAAATCTCCATGTCCCACAGGGGGTGTATGTGTTACAAGAATGTCTGTATCCGATGGTATCATTTCCCACTTTGAAAGACATGCTTCTCCACGAGGTACATTAAATGCCCACTTACAAAATTCTGGTTGCCTAAAATATAAAAATTTTTTAGATAAATATATATATATATATATATGTGTGTGTGTGTGTGTGTGTGTGTCTGTAATATACATAATGTAAAAATAAATATTTACCATGGTGTACCATATATTTTTATTCCATGTATTATAATTTCTGAATCTTCTAAATAGATACAATTTGTTAAATATTCTTTAACGTTAGAAGTTTGTATTGCTTCTGCGAGAGTATCCTTAGACATTCCTAATGTAGGTATATCGTCAAGAATACTGGTTCCTGTATGTTTTTGACGATTTCCACTGGTTTGCAAAGAGAAGGGATGAGTAAATGTAGGATCAAAACTAAGTTCATGATTACCAGCTATAACAATCTTATTCTTATGTGGCAAATTACCTATAACACAATTGTTATTATTAAATATTAGTATAAAAGTATGGAAAACGAACATTTTTTTATTTCAAATTACCAATCCAATTATTAAATTCTATAACTTCTTGTAAACTACCACATTTTGTGAAATCTCCAGCATGTATGAACACATCCCCCATAGGTATGTCGAATTTTATAAATGGTGTTAATGAATGAGTGTCGCTCATACAAACAATACGAAGCTAAAATATAATTAAACATTACGATAAATTGATTTTTATTATTATTATTATTTCTAATGTTGTAATAACGTACGAATTTTGTATATCGTTCACTATAGGTTAGGTTCGGCGAATGTTTGTAATAAAAAAGATGACAAGTAATTCGATGATTTTACCTTATCATCTGGGGCTTCGGTTGTTGGAAGTTTGGTATTTATTTTAATAACTTTTTGTTGCTCTGACAATTCACGCCAAGCTGCTGTAGGATTGTTTGTTAAAGGATGAATCTCTATCTTCATGCTGAGAAGATTATGGCAGTCGCTTGTCAATTTCAATTGTTACAATAACAAAACAATGAAATTAACGTACATAATATGTTATTTAATATGCAGCTATTTTTCTACGTGTATTAACTTAACTTCATATTGTATTTTTCACATAAAAATAATAATAACTTGCTCGGTAAAGACGGCTCAACATTGACTGATAGACTTATTTCCTTTCCTTATTACATCTCTAAACAATTTCTATTTCACTTATATATAATATTACATTCTTCACAACAAGTTGTCATTTATTAATGAAATAAACACGTATTAAATCGTTAAATAATTTAAATTCATTTTAACGTAATTTTAAAATTTTTTGAAAATATTTCAATATCGGAGGAACAACAAAAATTTTCGCGCCTACTCATGTATATGTATATGTATAGGATTAATGATACGTCAGTATTTAATTGATTTCATCGACATTAAGATTTAATAAATCTTATGTATAAAAAGGAAATTATAATTGCAAAAATTACTTAATTTAAAAATATATATTTACCAAAAGAAAAAGATCGTAACATATACAATTATAACATTAACGGTTAATTACTTACGATCATTTACAATATTTATACATAATTAGCAGGTGTACACACATAATGTATACTTTATTTTGTCATGTATACAAATATGCATATATTTCATGGATAGTTGGTGAGTCGTGTAATTTGAAAACGTACTTTGAACCACTGTTTGCAATAATTGTGATAACTTCGATATCTTTTTATTAATTTTTATAAAAATTTCCTATACAGTAAGTGCGATTATAGTTTTTGATATACATAAATTTTATGTTCAATAGGTTCAGAAGTAACTACTAATAAAAAACTAACGTAAAGTGAAAATAAATAGACGTTAAAATGTTTTCACGATCAGTAAGTATTTTACAAACATATGAAATTTTATAGTGTGTAAAATCTTCAACTGTTTTATTAAAGTGATGAAATTAATAGTACTATATGGTTTGTTAGATGCTGAAAAGTGTAACATACCAAAATTTATTGAGAACATTTTCATCAAAGTCTCATTATGCTATAGGGTACAACTTTGGTTAGTACAACAAATAGAATATAAAAATAACATAATTATATTTGTAAAAATAAAAATATTTTTTATTATATATGTAATACATAACACTCATATGTAATATATACATTAAATATATACACAGAACTAAATGATACGCAAAGAGAAATGCAAGAATTGGCACGTAAGTTTACAAAAGAAGAAATTATTCCAGTAGCTGCCGAATATGATAGAAGTGGAAAATATCCATGGGATATTGTGAAAAAAGCATGGAGTTTGGGTTTATTGAACAAACATATTCCTGAACATTGTGGTATAATTATAGACTTATATCATTTAAAAAAAGAGATAAAACTTTGAGAGATAAATTATAAATATATAAATTATTATTACAGGAGGAATGAATGTTGGTACTTTTGATGGTTGTTTAGTTGCAGAAGAATTTTCTTACGGTTGTACAGGAATAGGAACTGCACTAGAAGGATCAGGATTAGGCGTAAGTTTATTTTACAATGTTCTTATATTTATATTGGCACTTATTACTATTATTACTATTGGTGCTTTAAATTGTTTTGACAGCAAGCTCCTGTAATTGCATTTGGCACAAAAGAACAACAAAAAAAATATCTTGGAAGACTCATCGAAGAACCACTTGTTGCTGTAAGATAATTAAATTTATTAATTTGTAGCAATTCATTACACTTACAATATAAAAAATTACAGGCATACTGTGTAACCGAACCTGGAGCTGGGTCAGATGTGGCAGGCATCAGAACAAAAGCTGAAAAGAAAGGAAACGAGTGGATCATTAATGGAACAAAAATGTGGATAACAAATGGAGGTATTGCTAATTGGTGCGTTGAGTTTATCAATAACTTGTTTGTCATTAAATTATGTTAATAGTTACTATATAACAAAATTACTCATTTATATAGGTACTTTTTATTAACAAGAACAAATCCTGACCCGAAAGCTCCAGCTAATAAAGCTTTCACAGCTTTTATCGTTGAACGCGAGACTGAAGGTTTAACACCCGGCCGAAAAGTAAATTTTATTCTGAATAAAAATTTGCATTTTTTAGTACAAAATAAATTTATTTTGTAATAAAATAGGAAATAAACATGGGTCAAAGAGCTTCCGATACCAGAATGATAACATTTGAAGACGTTCGTGTTCCACAAGAAAATGTTTTAGGGAAGGAAGGCGAAGGATTTAAAATCGCCATGAAAACTTTTGACAAAACTAGACCGATGGCACGTTGATAAAAATACTACTTAAAGATAGTTAATTATAAAACGATAATATCCAAATGTTTCATATTCTATTTATAGGTTGCCTCCGCAGCTGTTGGTTTAGCTAAAAGAGCTCTTGACGAAGCTACAAAATATGCAACGGAACGTAAAACATTTAATAAACCAATAGCAGAACATCAAGCTATAGCATTTATGCTTGCAGATATGTCGATCGGCGTTGAGACTGCCAGACTTGCTTGGATGAAATCAGCTTGGGCTGCCGATCACAATCTTCCAACAACCACAGTTCTTGCCAGCATTGCAAAGTGTTACGCTGGTGATGTAGCTAACAAATGTGCAACAAATGCTGTTCAAGTATATCATTATTATGCAACGTATTTATTTTTCTTAAAAATTAAAACGAAAGCGATTATTTTATATTCGATATTTCATTTACAGATCTTCGGCGGTGCTGGTTTCAACACCGAGTATCCGGTAGAAAAATTAATGCGTGATGCAAAAATTTATCAAATTTACGAAGGTACTGCGCAAATTCAGAGACTCATAATCTCGCGTTATTTGATTAATGAGACTACTCAGAAAAATGCGTAATACTTTTAAATAAGAAGTTTATTTCCAACGTTAACGCAGAATAGTATTTTTATATGTATTTTTACGATCTTTATTTTATGCCGAATTTTTACGGTATATACTACATATACATATATATTTTATAACATTTTGTATGATTGTTACAACATGGTTGTTACACTTTATATATTATTAAACGTTAAAATTTTACAACTTGTTAATTTTTTCTTATCACTTTGAAATATGTTTGCGTTTTATTTTAGAGAAGCGCAAAGCAGGAAGAACATGGCGATTTTGCATTTCATATTTCGCGCTAATCGGTGTTAGATAGCGCTGCAAACGTTGTTCGAAAGCGTTAGTCAAGTGTATTGTACAATGAAAAGGGATTACATCGCATTGTGTCCGTCAGGTCATAGTTTTTACACGGTTATATTTGGTGAAGTCGTGCGTGGCGAGTTATGCAACATTTGGTGTAAAAGCGCTCCATAATAAGGCGTCCAGATATTGTGACACCTGACCTACTTAGACGGTACCGTCGTATTTAAGACAGTGGTAAATTGACAACATTTATAACGTGAAAAATGCATTTAACAGTCTTTCAATTTGCAGATTCTCACTGCCTGAAAACACCACGGAACTAGGAAATCTTTCGGAAATTGCGTCTTTCCGTGATACATTATTGGAACACAGTGCCGTGATTAGTAAAACCTGGTACCCACACACAAAACCTCGCTCGATACGTTCCTCCTCTCAAAATACTTTCTCTTTTGTTGCTGTTCAATGTGGTACAATTAAAAGTAAACGGTTACCTGATTACATTAGTGCTCGAGACGACGAATTTCGTCAAGCTCTTTCTACGTCATGCAGCATTTTTGTAGAGATTGCTACAGCCAATATTTTCCCTTTCGTTACCCACTGCCGTGTCTACGAATGGTAAAATTGGGCGCAAATCAAACGGTTAGCTTATCTTTACGAAATGGACGTGTCACAGTATAGATTATAACATTCTCCGATTTTAATTCTTTTTTTACGTTTGAATATTTAAATTTTATTTACCTTTTTTTGAATGCGTCGTCATCAAGTATCTTTTAATTTTATTCGAGATTATAATTATACAGACTTATCGGAGCATTTGGCCATTAAATGATTCGATGGAGCGAAATGACTCGGGAATTAAATTCTTTTTGTAACGTGACGATACATTCTGGTACTTGAAATTCGTTGAGACAAAGATTCTATTGCCGCGTAGATCGTAGATCAACTAGGAACTGTAAAGAAATATTTTTATTTTACCTGTTCGAGCTTCGAGATCGTACCGTAGATAAACCGCGTCCAATTTCACGTTCGAATCGAATGCCTGTGCCTGTCGATCGAAAGGATGCGCGATCGCGGCACGGAGGAAGAGAGTCGAACAAGTAAGTAAGGTCGATATAGATGTCGCAGAGAAATGGCAAGAGTCGCCAAAAGGTGGATGATTAGAAGCGTGATTTGGGCGCGCGGCATCGATAAAGAGCGTCGACGGCTCGGGGCACTGGCACCGAGCACACGGTCCTGGAACTCGTGCTGTCAGAGCGCAACGGTGCGCCGGACGCTCGCTTGACTAAGGGAGTGCCCGTCCCGATGCAAAGTGTAAGTGAAGTGGCCTACAGACCTACATTTGTCTAACGTTCGATTTTTTTCGAGCCGGCGGACAGGAGGTTAATAATCCGCGCGGGGCTCATTTTTCCGCGGGCGTGTGTGATGTCGCTGTTGTGTAATATACTGATGTTTGGTTGAAAGAGACGGTGTAGTTTCGGTACGCTCAGACGGCGCTGGCCGGCGCGGGGAGCGTAGTAGTAAAACGAGAGGAGGACAGCAAGAGCGTGCGCACACGGGCAGAAAGAGAGAAGGTGACAGAGAGGGAACATACACACAGAGAGAGGAGCGCGAGGAGGAGAGAGAGATAGATAGATAGATAGAGATAGAGATAGAGAGCGAGAGAGAGAGCGAGTGTGTGTTTGAGAGGGGGGGGCAGAGATACAGATAGAAAGAAGGAAGGAGATCGAGCTCGCGCGGTTCCGTTGGTCGGACAAAGATAAAGATAAAGAGAAAGAGAAAGAGAACGAGACGGGGACAGACAGATAGATAGACGGGGGTGAGAAAGAGAGCGAGGGCACGTAAGAGAGTGTGTAGGTGTTTCGAGAGAAGTGCGTGCGCTCGAGGACAGCGTGCAGGAGGAGGGACCCCCGTCTGTCTGTCTGCTGGAATGCACGAGGGCCGAATGGCTACGGGGACAGGGGAAGGTGGGGGCCACAAGGCCCTCGAGAACACCACCGCGACGGCCCTTACGGAATCATCGTCGTCATCGTCGTCATCATCATCGTCGTCGTCCTCCTCTTCCTCCTCCTCCTCCTCGGTACCGATTCTCACTGAAAACAACAGCACGACTAATTTACCTTTGCCGGGACCTCAACAACAAACCCTTCATCAGGTACAACAGCAACAGCAAGCTCAACAACAACAGCAGCAACAGCAACAACAACAACAACAACAACAACAACAACAGCAGCAGCAGCAGCAGCAGCAGCAGCAGCAGCAGCAGCAGCAGCAGCAGCAGCAGCCGCAGCAACCGCAGCAACCGCAATCACAGCAACAACAAACGCACTCACGACCACCGGCTAACCTGGTCACCGATCTGCCAACGAACAATGCATCAGGTAACCTTAACTACTCATTTCTATGCTTTTGAGTTCTTTGTTGCCGCGGTATACCGCTTGCCAAACTATCTTCTTCTTTCTCCAGCTGCTTTACCTTCTCTCTATGCTTCACTCTCACTCTTTGCCATCTTTCTCCTTCTCGCTTTCGCTTTCGCTTTCAACCGTTCCTCTCTCACTTCGTGCGTGCTGTCTTTCGTCCTTTCCATCCGTCCTTTTCTTGCTAACGTTTGCACGTTGCGCGGTCTCCCCCCTCTCCCTTTCTCACTCTTCTTTCTTTCTCTTTCCCCCTTATTTTTATGTCTATTGCTCGCATGATTGGAAGTACATATATGTGTGCATACTTACATCGCTCATTCGATTCGATTCACCTCCGAAATTACAAGTACACACACTCTCGTGTGTCGTTCTTCCTCATTGCGCAGACACAGCAGGCACATCAGCACAGTTTTTTTCTTTTCTTTTTTTTTTTCTTTTTTTTTTTTGAGTAATTTTCCTGCTTTGCAATTCGCTTCGCACCGCTCGAACTTTTCTTACGGTCGTCAACAACAAGCGGAATTGGCAATTATGTTCCAACAGGAACGTCGATATCGATATTAATATCACATCTCGCGTTAACGAAACCCACGTTGCGATAGCGAATTCTATTCATCGACTCTCTCCGTTCAACCAATGCGGCATACGCGTTTGTTATCTGTTAATTCCCCCGTTGGCAAACTTTATCTATATCTGCATCGTTAAACGGTAGTTAATCGCGAAAGTGTCGAGCACAACAATCGTACCGTACGATTCAAACTACCCGCCGTTTCTAAGGCGTGCTTAATTCCATATGGGAACGAGTTTCCTAGCAACGTCGCCTGAAAGCGAGATTACGGCAAAGAAAAAGAAGAAAAGAAAAGCTCTAGATGTGGGTAATTGGGAGGCGATAAAAATGCGAAGTAACCTCTGGCAACGGTGGTTTTTTATATCGGTGAGGGGAGGGGGCTTCGATAAGAAACGACAGAAAAGTAGGTAGAATCAGATCCATCGTGTATTAGAGCGCGCGCTCTCGCGTTTTGTTGGCACGCGGTAAAATTTCATCAGTTGGCGGCACACGGAATGGATCCCGTTGGAGGGTTGCGCGCAGGCTGCGCGGGTGGCTGTTGCGCGCAACAGGCGTTTCGCAGCGAAAGAATTCTGCAGTAGCGAAAATGCGAACCGAGTCGTGTGGCCCGGTCGCTGCCACGTCCCGTCTCAGATTTAGAACAGACAACCTTCGAGCGTTTTCTTTACGAACGAGGCCGCAACCGCCACTCGGACCCTTTGCGAACGCGAAACAGCGATATTTCGATGAAACGAGACGAGTTTACTCGCTTTCGCTGGAACGTGCTTCGTGGCATTTTGGTCTAGTTTAACTGAGTTTAAATTGATCGCGGAAATTTTCAGTAACGGTACAACGCGGCAATCACGCGAGAAGAGCGTGACAAATTTAGTTTTTTGGTTTAGAAATGTAATTTGATTCTCGTCGAAATTTGATACAAATATATAACACGCGGTGTATAATGAAATAGAATTAACGCGTTTGATAAATAGCGTTATGTAAAAATATTTGGACTACTACCTAGTAGTCCGTCTCTATTTCAACTATAGGATTTCAAATAAACCTCTGTTTATTTGAAATTTTTGATCAGTTGAATCACACTTATAGACTCTTATCGCATCTACGAATATAAACTGTTTGTTCCCTGATAAGTTCGAATAAAGTTTCCCTGTACTTTAAATGGAGTGCTGCCTTCTCGCCACAGCCAAGATAAAGACTTTCTCTTGAAATTTGTCTTCTCTCCTTTGCCAGTGCTCGCGCTTACCCGAAGAGAACATTTTGAGGTAACGCGCGGCTCTTAAGAGTACTGGTTGAGGCTAGTCCAGCAGCGAAGAGGCTTTTTCTCGTACCATTAGACGCACGCGAATCCGTGTCAATGTGCCCCTCCCCTCCCCTCCCCTCCCCCCCGGCTAGCAAGAATATCTAATTACTCGGTAAACAAGTAAGTCGTTTTGCCACGAGGGCAGCCTTCTTATTCGAGCTCGAAGGAAGCTTCTCTTTTTCTCTCGGTCGGGTCGTTGTATCTGAGATCTCGTTAGTTATCTCGTACGCTGCAGGGTTAAATTCACGGTACGATTAAAATCCGGGGAACTTTACAGCTCGAAACAAGTGGAAAGTATAGAATAACGCTATACTGTACTACGGAATAATACTATATTTAGTGTTTTATTTACGATTCGAGCCATTAAATGTACATTTTCAAATTTCAATGTACGATTTGAAATTTTAGCATTGCAAACGGGACAGCAGCCGTGCCTCGCTGTAATGTCAATGATAATACTTTAAAATGTTTCGCACAACGTACAAGTATCTGTTACGTACAAAATGGTGGACAAAAATAGATAGAAGACACCCACCTGATTTCTAGTATTTTTTTGAGTACCAGTAATTTCGTTCTTCTACCGTGTACCACGAATCTCGAGCCGTCGCGTATTCGAGCAAAATTGAAGATACATGTATGCATCTACACCTAGGATACGTAGAAGGGGGAGCGAGCGAGCTTTTAATTTCCTTAACCGTGACGGGCGGGTATCACGTATCGATTCGGGTGGAAAAGGTGGGTCAAAAAGGTGGCCCGCGTATAACAACTCCAATTTCCCCGGTGTTGGCCGATAAAGATGTCAAGTATGAATATTCATAGCTCTCGCCAGCATTAATGCAGATAATCAGCTGCATTGTGGCATTGCGCGATTACGCGGGTTCGTTACAAAGATACAAGCTGCTCCTCGTTTCGCGTCAAGGGCATTTCGTGTAACTCTGTTTTCTCGGCTCGCCATCACCCGTTCCATTTCGTTTGTCTCCCTCCCTCTTTTTCTTTTCTTTTCTTTTCTTTTCTTCTCTTCTCTTCTCTTCTTTTTTACCCTCTATCCGTTCTTACTCGCCTGTCCGCATTTACAAATTAGCGCTCCCGTTTGCGAGCTGCTACCGCCGATACTACTTGCGCAGACGACGCGTTAAATCTGCTCGAGCGTGGCGATTCGTCCGCGATAGAAAAGCCGAGCTTGGTCGCCAGCCACCTGAGAAGAACGGAAAAGTGTTATCGGAACGTTGTAACACTTGTCCAACGACAGTTTCGAACATGTACGCAAGTTCTCCTGGTTGGACTGCGAATGTTACATGTTGAAACGCGTGGAATGTAACACGAAAATAATATCTGGGAAATATCTAGAATTTAGTATAGAGCGCAGTGAATGAAATGTATTTCTTCTTAGGCTTCGCTACTTTGATCCTCCGAATGTTCAATCGGTGCTAAAGACTCGTACAGACAACTTGAAATGTTTGTAATAATTCGTTTACTTTTGTTTGTTAGAGAATGTAGATTAATAATAACACGTTGTTGTCAAAGTTTGGAGCATCCTAAGAATTTTGGATGAAACTGTGTTTTTTCGACAGATGGAGTCACTGTTATTGTTCGAGTTATATTTACAATGAGAAATATAGGATTCGTGTTTCCATTTATTTTTTGAATACGACATTAATGTGCTCTAAATTCTTAGATGACAGTGAATACATTCTTAATATCTTGTATGTTTCTCATTTGATATTAAATTTTTAGATATGATGTTACTTTTAATTATTAGACTGGTTATTTCAGTGAGATGTTACTTTCAATTATTAGACTGGTTATTTCAGTGAGATGTTACTTTCAATTATCAGACTGGTTATTTCAGTGAGATGTTACTTTCAATTATTAGACTGGTTATTTCAGTGAGATGTTACTTTCAATTATTAGACTGGTTATTTCAGTGAGATATTACTTTCAATTATTAGACTGGTTATTTCAGTGAGATGTTACTTTCAATTATTAGACTGGTTATTTCAGTGAGATGTTACTTTCAATTATCAGACTGGTTCTTTCAGTGAGATGTTACTTTCAATTATTAGACTGGTTCTTTCAGTGAGATGTTACTTTCAATTATTAGACTGGTTATTTTAGTCCATTCTGTGCGAAGTTGATGTATAATTATTTCTCATTGAATTAATAATTCCGATATCAAATAATGACGATTAAGTGTCATTAAATATCGATCGATTAAATAACGACCATTTTGAAATAAATAATTAAGCAAAGAAAAATCCTTTTACTGGGAATGTAAAACTCGTCCTCAAACGCGTTGAGATTAAAATACGAATTTTGATCTTTGCTTTTCCAATTCATTTGCTCGATTTTTTTCGAGAATTTCGCGACACGTGAAATTCCGTCTTCTCTTTTTCCCCTCTCTCGCCCCCGACTTTTAAGAATTACGCAATCGGTTGTAACTCGACGCGTGATAGGCGATACGGCTGCAAAATTAGCGGTGCACCAGATAACATAGGAAATGACATGAAATTATCGGCCGGAAATATCGTTCCGACTTGGCTGCAAAGATTCGATAGCGTTTTTTTCTTTCGATTTTCACGCGTTCCCTTTTCATCGTGCAATTCGTCCCCTTTTCACACGGAGAATTCATACAGTTCTCGTAGCCCGTTTGCAATGTTTCAAAATTGCGATTTTTATTTTAGCGTCTTGAAAGAAATATTCTGAAAGTTTCGCGTCGGATATAGATTAATATATTCAAATTCACGCTCATGCTTCAAATATTCTGCATTTGTTTTTGTGTGTCTAAATGACAGATGCGTTTAAATAGAATAGGTATGAAACACATTCACAGTATTACGTAACAGAAATTTACTTTGAAATAATTTTCAATTTCTTTAGTGATAGATCTGTTAAAAAAAAAAAGAAAAAGAGGAATGTGAAATGTTGATGTAATATAAAATACATTTTCACGTTCGTGATATAATACAAAAAAATGTTGCTACTTATGACAGAGGAAAAAATTTTTAAATATTCGTAGTTTCTTTAACAGTTTCTTTAACAGTTTCTTTCGCTAGTAGTTTCTTTAATGCGTGAAAAACTAAAAAAAATTCGAAAAAATCTACTCGCGTTATCACCGAAGTTGGCAGAACATTGTTCTTCCATATTTTTCTCGTAAACCATTCGCAGACTAACAAACGATAGCAATAAACGCTCCCATACGCGGATAATAACGTTGGCCACGATACTAAAAAAAGAAACCGCCGAAACCACTGGAGTACGTGTTACAAAACAATTTACACCCGGAAACCTCAATTTTGGTAATTGCGTAACCGTCGTCTCAACTCGACGAGTTGTTGCATCGTGCGATCGCCTCGGAACAGGTTGGCGTCAATTAAAAAAAAAAAAAAAAAAAAAAAATTGGGTCTGTGTTATGGGAGAGACGCGTTCCAGTGAAACTGGTTACGTCAGCGTGCCCCCTCGAAAGCACCGGTGAAAGCACTCGTACACGGCGAACAGTTGTAGTGCCATTCTAGAATCGCGGCTGTACGATTTCAAAGGTCGGCAAAACGCGCGTCTTCCCTCGACGCTCGCGTTTCACGCGACCCGAGACGCACATGCACGGCACTTACACTCCGGCGTCCGTTCTCCTCCGTACTTTTACTTTTACTTTTCCTTTCCTACGGACTCCGACGATACACGCGCCCAAAATCTCTCTCGTTCCCGGCTCCTCGCGTCTTGGAAAAGGAGGAGTTCTAAAATCAGGCTTCGCCTCCGACGAAAATGACTTGTACAACTATTCGTAAATGTTCGTAAATGATATTTCGCTTCGATTGATGATGTGTTAAAATTGGAGACCCGCGGGAGACGAATGGCGCTCGAGCTGTTCATTCCGAATATTATTGCTCGAGTTAAATTTGGTATGACAGAAGTTTAAAACAATTTGTTCGATCCATAGACTGCGGGTGTCAGTATAACTTTTATTTGTGATTCTTTAATTAAGTTACATGTTAAGAAACATTAGTATACCTATATATTTTTTCAAGTTTGAATTTAAGTTTAAAAGAATTTATTCGATCCGTAAATTGTAGTGGGTATCAGCCTATGGATGTTACGTATTTCTGGAAAAATCGGAAAATAGTCATTCGTATAATTTTTATTTGTGATTCTTTAAATTACGTGTTAAGAAACATTAGTATAAAAAAATACCTATGTATATTTTTTAAATTTGAGTTTAAGTTTAGAAGAATTTATTTGATTCATAGACCGCGGGTGTTCATGTATTCTTATATAGGAAAATCAAAGTCCCGAGGGTAGTTTTCACTTGCGATTCTTTAATTAAATTAAATTACACGTTGAGGAGTACTAGCGTAAAAAATATATTTTTTTTGTTACGCGTACACCATCTATAAGAAAAAAAAGAAAGAGAAACGAAGGAGATAATTTTCCCTTGAAAACGGAGTACTCATTCCATTTCGAGAAATATTTACCATTTACCACGGTTCTCCTTTTCCCAATGGTCGGAGGTAAAATATTAGCTCCGTTAAAAGTCTTCCTACGACCTTCTGTCTCTATTGTACGTTATTCCGACTAGAAACACCATGGAAAAAGGAGGATTGTAACTTTCTCGGACTCTTAAGCGTGTGCCGGCGCGTGGCCAGCACCGATTCGTTGCAATCCCTGGTCGAGAAAGAGTGAATAGAGGGTCGGTTCCTTCGGCACTGTGTACACACCCCTCTCGACAATGGGCCGTGACAACATCTACCTGCTGCGTCGAGATTCACTTGTTACTTGTCGGACCCGGGGTTCGGTCTGCTGTTTGCACACAATAAATCACGATTATCCGCTCAGTCAGGCGGCACGGGGCAAACCGACACCGGACACAAATGTAAATCTTAGCACGGAAACACAATGAACAAGTGTAAGTCGAAGATTTCAGATTATTTAGTTGATCATTTAGGTTATCTTTAGACGTGTATTTGTACTATTATATACGGCGATCCGATCAGTCAGATCACGTTTGAGATCACGAGTAATTGAGATGTCACATTTGTTTTTTTTTTTTGAGTAACTAATTGTCAGACGGATCATTTCAGAATCACCTCTCAACCATAAAATAGTGGATCCATCCGGGGGGTGTCTACAGGTTAGGAAACAACGCGAGTAATTTAATTTACGTAAATAACTTTCTTCCTGTATCTTGACGAGTATTCACGATTTTATGTATGAAAAATAAAGGTTTCTTTGACGAGGTGGTTTCATAAAAAAAAAGAAAACTAGTTTCGTTGCTAGTTTCGATTTTCTCGAATTTTTTGCAAAATCGAATTTCGAAGGAATGCTGTCATTGCTTTTATTACTAATATCAATACTACTTTTATTATTGATAAGTCGAAGAAAGTTCTCGTCGTAGAATTTTTCTGGTTTGCGATCTATCTATGACTATCATTTGTTTTTCACATGAATTCTTGCCCGAATTTTTGGTAAAAAATGATTCGCCCGAGCTGGATCTTATTTCAGCTTTTCTTCTTTATTTGTCGCTTCTCCGTTTGTACGTTCTCAAGCGTAGTAGGGAATAATTTTTGAAAATTTTTCGAACGGCGAGAAACGCGCGTGTCACACGAGGCAAAGTGCAAAGTGCACGCTGCTTGGAAATAGAGTGAGTACTAAAGGACGAGTAGAATTTAAATGGTGATACTATTCCAAAAAAGCTGTTTAGTATTCATGAACATTCAAGGCTGTGTTTTCAATACATCGTTTAATTTGCTTTGCATATTCTTTAGATACTGTTCTGTTTGCGAGCGCCTCGAGTCAGAAAGATATCTCTCTGTACAAGATGTTTCGTAGAGTTGATCTTTTCCCATGCTCTTTCAAAGACGTTATATAAAAATTGAAACTTCTAACTACGTTGGAGATGGTCATCACGCCTGTTCGAATCTTTTGCTGTTCAATATGGTACAGTTAAAATCAATTAATTTCCTTTTGAAAATCAACGTTGCTTTCTAGGGATATGCTGTTTTTGAAAAGAAATATCTTTTCAAAAAAGACTAATAAATAAAACCCTCCTTTTCTTTCAAAATGACAATTATATCTACGGATATTCTTAGTATATAGCGACGAACGAAAGTATTCAAACACTCAGAATAGAAGAACTCTTATGCAATATGTTACATGTGTTATATAAAACATTTTGAAATTTCATTAACATCATAACGAGCGACAACAATTATGATTGATTGATAAAATTTGAAATCAATCTGAAGATGTACGCAGAAATTCCGTGGTTCTTATTGTAAACCCATGTGTAGTATATAGAGTACGATAAGAATTAAATTCTCCAGGTATAATGGCTGTGTTTAAACGTTTCTATGATCATTGCAATATATATAATGTTAATATATATATATATGTATATTATAGTCGTTGCAATATATATAATTTAACTCTTATACTACACATGAGTTTATAATAAGAACCACTTATAATAACTTATAACCACTTATAATATATGTGTGTGTGTGTGTGTGTGTAATATATGTGTATATTGTATGTGTTTATGTATATATAATATATATAAACTTGTAAAAATTACATATTTTTAGACTCATTTCAAACATAACCAATTACATTACACACATAATGTAATTCATCATGTAATAATTGCAATTCCTGTAAGCGTTCGAACACTTTCGCATTTAAGGGGTTACATTTAATCGTTCATGACCAGATATCCGAGCGCGAATTCGTCGCAGAAATTTTCAAACACGCGTCTTAATGAACGTTCCTGTACGTTCGTAATATAGATGTTGATTAACATCTCGGAATATTTTTCAGGTTCTTTTTTCAAGCCAGGAATGGTCAAAGTGTTAGACAAGAGCATAACTGACCCAGTTTGCTCGCAGAAGGTTAAATAACATATAAATCGCGCGCGTCACACGAAAGAGAACAAAGTTCCACCAATAATTCTTCGCTTTTCTCCAATAAATCAACCCGTGTTGACTGAAACGAAGCAATCGTATTCAACAATTGCAAGAAGCACGCGACTCTTTTCATTTTCCTCCGGCACTTTTCTTACCGAGACTCCGCTGGACTTTGCCTGTTCTTTTCACTTGCCGTCTTTTCACTTTGCTCGTTTATTTCTCACCGTAACGTCTCACAGTCAAATATTTTGCCTTCCCTATTTCAAGCTTCCCTTTTATCCTACGTTGTTCCTATTGTGCAACGATCGACATTGTTATCCCAACTCTCACCTTGGAGGTGAGAAGCAAAATTTCCTTTCCTCACTTTTCCTCCACGAGAATTTATGGCTCGTTCGTCGTTCTACCTGTTGTTAATGGAATATGGCCGAATAATTGCTCTTTAGTCGATCATATATCTATGGAATTTGTTTGTCCGAAAAACTGTCGATTAACATTCGCCGTTCTGCTCCCATGATCGCGCCAGGATTTACGACAATTAGCGATGGATAGCAAGCACATGTGGTGGAGAGAATGAGTCATTAGCGAGATTTGTTAACCGAGAGAGGGGAAACGTATACGAACAGAGTCGTTATTGATTCTGTATAATTTGCGTCTCGCGTTCGTGCCAATCTTCAAATCGATTTTGTGATTCAGACAATCTCGTATTTTGCGAATTCTACTTTGGTTTTGGATAAAAAAGATATATATATATATATATATATTTTTCACAAGAGATTATTATTTTATGGAAGATTTTTGAAAACGATGGAGGATCGTACTTGTTCAAGACCAAATGCTACTATTTAGTGGTAGAAGTTTTAAAGAACAAGAAGATAAGATTCATGTCACAGAAACTTTCGAGAAAACGAAGGATCACATTTATTATATAAGAACAAAGTACATTTCCCCTCCTTTCGAAATAGAACTTTGCAAATATCTTGCGTCATATTCTTTAATTTTTAAAAGACAAGTGGTCGTTATTTTTACATTAATTTCACGTTAGATGCAAACAGGTTCGTACCAACGTCTTCTTTTCTTCAATTCCCGACCGTTGATCGTAATTGTTCCCCGTAATGGAGGCGCTGATTTCGCGACCTGGTTGTTCGCCACTTTTTATATACGTGTACCATTTCGGTAGCATTTACTGGTGTGTGTTCGGTTGTGTGTCCTCTAGTGCTACACGTATTATGTACACTCCCACGCCGCGTTAAGACGATGGGTCGTTTCTCCTCCACGGCGGTCGCTATTGAATCGCTTGACCCACTTTGATAAACTCGCATTGGAATAACTCAATAACACCAAGCCGAGCCAACAACAATAATTATTATTCAACGTTCCCAGCGGGCTACGGCACTACGGGTATAGATACGCCGGCGAATTTATCGGTACCCGAACCTTCATCCCCCGCGTTCACGCCACCTTTTACCCTCTCTTGCATTGTAATCACGCTACAATCCAATTCCGGCGCCACCGATTTAGAAATAAATTTACCGCGCCGCTCCTCGCTTTTCTAAAGTGCATCCACTATTTTTAATCGCGACCAAGTTACGTAAATCACCGAGATAAAAAATCATCGGACGTGGATGCTTGTGTAAATTGAAATTTTCGCGTTAGTGCAAATTAAATTGAAGAAATCGGACCTATACAGTGACTATCAACGAAAAGTTTCGGTACGTGTTTCTATTTTCTAACAGAGTATTTCTTTTTTTTCTTTTTTTCATTAGATTTTGCATTCCATTTTTGTAAATTTTGTCAAATTTTTGCGGTCGTGTACGTATTTCCACATTATTATTACGTTAGTGCACATTCAAATTTCCCGTAATGAAATGGATAAGCATTCAATAAATGGCAGATTTATTGTTCACACGCGATGCTCTTTTTTAACGCGAGTGTTACGAACAATTTTTTTCCTGAAAAATTGTTGTACTGCAAATTGCGTCGTAAATCTTCGTGTTAATATTGTCGTAATAATACTAAATGTATGTCGCTGGAAGTATAAAATTCTAGCTCGCATTCCCAGCGTATTAGTAATGGCTATTGTACCGTTATTACCGATTTATTGAGAATAGGGTATAATTGCAATATAACGCGTTTGCGTAATTGCGTTGGTACTTGCAAGTGCAAAGCAAGAATATTCGCGTAGTTGCGCGCTCGATGCACGTCTGACTTCGAAAAGTAGACCATACATATGTGTATCTCGCATTGCCAAATTGCTTCTCCTAACTTGTGGCGCCCTCCCAATGGTATCAACGTCTAAAAGCTTGCCCAAAGGATCGCATATAAGAATTGCTATCCGTTGCATCGGGGCGCATGCGCGCGACATTTAAAGTGGCCGGAATGTTAAAATGTTTAGCATTGCGGAAACGTTCGATTTATTCAGCCATGCGCGTTGAACAGCAGTCTTGGTGTAATTGTTTTAAAAGGACTGAACAAGTTTTGTCAAGTTTTTCCTTTTTCTTCTTTTATTTCTGTCGATATTGTTTTCCAAAATACGATCGTTCGACAACACTTTGCCGACGATTTCTTGATTTAATTTCTTTTCTTTTTCTTTTTTCTTTTTTTTTTCACAGCAAAGAAACGAATTTTCGCGGAATTTACAAGATCGCTTACGCTTAAGGCTCGGATCGTATTTACTTGGTTAAAGAAAACGTGGTTAAAGAATATTCGATCAAGCAAGTATAGTCAAGGCCGGCATTCCTTGAGCTTTCACGACTAACCCTTCAAGGGCACGGCCTAATTCCTCGGGAAAATTTATTTACTGTAGTTGCGCGCGACTACTCCGGCGTCAGCTTAATTTTCAAACGTAATTAAGGATCATCGATTTCAGTGGAAGAAGCGCGCGCGCGCTCGCACCTTTTGTAATTCTCACGATCGCCGTGCAACGGCGTTTGTCTCGTTTCGATCAGTCGTTAAATTTAGCGACTCGAGTAATATTTTTCTGGGAAAAATCGCGCCATCAAAAAAAAAAAAAAGAAAATTCGTTTCGGTATGCGATAATGACAGGAAATGGCCTGTTTCTTCACCTTGGCTAAACCACGGGGAGAAAAAAAAGAGAAGTGATTCCTTTCCGTTTCGAAAGTCGAAATCGAAAGTCTTATCGTAGATCGTAAGATGCTACGCGTCGTTGTTTCCATTGATCATCGCGCCATGGCGCTGATCTCATCTATCATCGAAATTGCTTCTCTCTTTCATGTGCCGTATAATTCTCTCCCCCTCCTGTTCTTCAATTCGACAGCCTGTCCGCCTTGTGTGTCCGTACGTCGGTCGCTCCGTGTTCGTTCATTTGCTCGCTCGTACGTTTTCTCGTGCCAGTTATGATGAATTCGATTGGGTAATACCGACGCGCCGCGGCGAGGCACGAGAAGTGACGCCACGGGACACGGTCTGTGGTTTTTAATACGCGTCCTACTTTCTGCTATCTTTCCCGGCGTCCGTACGAGAGAGCAAGTAAGCGCCGCCGAGCGAGCGAGCTAGCGCGACGCGCGTGTATCATCCGTCCCCTCGCCCCCCTGTCCCGCATGCCGCCGTCCTGTCACTCTCCCTCTCCTCTCTCGCTCCTTTCTGTTCAACCATGTGTGTGTAGTGCGCTCGGTACGCGTTTGCAACCGAAGAAGCACGATGTGATTGGCGCGTGTCAGGACTTTTCCCCTCCCTTCCGCATCCTCCTTTCTTTCTTTCGCGACTCGTACACTCTGCTCACGTTTGTCACTTTGCGCCTGTATACTTCATCCCTTCCGTCATACACTCTTCTTCTTTTTTCTTTTTTCTGTTTCTCTCTCCCGCTCTCTCTACTAGCAATTCTCAAGTAACGTTTACGTACGTACGTACGTACCATGATATTAGCAGTGCAGAAACATCGCGGAGGGAAAAGAGACGAATGCATCGAGGTCGTGAGAGAGAGAGGGGGGGGGGGAGAGCGAGAGCGCGCGAGATAACGCGCGACGCGCGCGGCACGGCGAGTTGCACAGCTAGAAGGACTGAAATTGAAAGTGGTCGTCCCACTGGCCCACTGACCTGATTACCCACTGACAATGACACGAATCCTTGCCTCCCACCGTGCTCACCCTTCCCCACTATCCCTCCTGCCTTTCCTCCCTCTCTCCCTCCTCCCTTCCTCTGTGTACGTCCGTGCGTCCTACTCCCTCGGTCGCGTGTACGTGGACGCAGCAGCGCCTTCTCGCACCTCTCCCGCGCGCACAGCGCAGGCGTCCTCCCGGCGTCGTGTGTACCGCGAATCCGACGAGGACGTGATGACGCTTCTTTATCTCTTCGGAGGATATATCGATGTGTGTTCGTTATGTAGCGCATGCAAACATAGGGTGCCGTCAGGAATAAAAACGTCTCTGACCAAGACGAAGCTGTTCGTGTAAACGTCGTTCTCGACGAGCACATATCGTCTCTCCTTTTTTCTTTTTTCTCACATCCCCTGACTAGATGCGATGTTAAATGATCAATCTGGACAGACGGGTCGCTTCTCTGAACTTGGGTCTTTATTAACAACGACAAGGAGTATATCTGTATTAGGTAGATATCGATCAGTGCCAATTGACGAACCGAATAGAAACCCGCGAAAATCGTATCGCGTCGACATTACCGATGTCATTAGAAAATACCCGTCTAGATGTTGATCGTTATATAAATTTCAATCGGTATTGTAACAAGCGAAAGAAACAACGACGTGACAGGCAACAAGCGGGTCGGTTTCTTCGGCGCGCAAAAAGTTGAACGCGGCTGTTGGACAGATCCGAGGGACAGTTAGAAACTCGTAAAAATGCTCATTGTCCGATCCTTTTTATTTTCTTTTTTGTCACCTGTGGATTTCTCAGGTACTCGGTCGCCGTTTCGTCATTGCGCAACTCCTCCTCTTGCGGCTGGAGGCGCGCTCGCCTCCGACACGAAAGAGAGAAAGAAAGAAAGAAAGAAAGAAACGAGAGAGAGAGACAGACATGCGTTACAAAATGAGCGCGATGCGCGCGCGCGCGAATTTTCGCTCTGGCGCGCGTTTCAATAACTTTCTAACGATTTATGAAAGACGATCGCGCCGGTTGCGTAAAACGACTGACTAAACGTCGGTCTCGGCGTTCACTCGGCGTGCTCCGGTCGTCCGAGCCGTTTCCGCACAACGACCGTGTAAAATGGAACGCAATTTAAATGCGGCGTAACCTCATTGAGCCGCGCGCCAGCTGATTCTTGAAGTCACTATCACTTGGTCACGGTCCACGATCTAAACCGCCGCGTTACACATCCTCTCCAGTCTAGCCAAGCCAGCCAAGCGTTGGTCTTCCCCCTGCTTGGCCTGCTTCAATGCCGACCTTTAACTTTCATTTTTCCCCCTACGAATCGGGGGAAAAAGGCGAGGATAAAAAGCGTCTTCCCGGCGTCCCACGCTTAACAAGCGTCGTATTAAGTCTCATTCCCTTCCAGTTAATTTCCTCGGTACGTTTCCTGTCGGACTCGTCTTACGACTTGCGACACAAGTCCGCTCGCTTGCGCTTCGTCTAACGACCGAAACTTCCTTTCCGTACGATCCTTCTCGTATTTTTCGTACATTTGAATATAGAAACGTCACGAAATCGAGAAACTTTCCGTCGTTTGTTATCGTTTGATGATTTATTAGCGACCTATCAGACAGTCACTAATCCGTACCGCGATCAATTTAATCTCTGCAAGGACGAATTTGTTAGAACTAGCAGGAGATAATTATTATTTATTCTGCTCTGCTCTTCTTGCATCTGAACGAGAATGAAAGCGATGACGTTGCTGCAACGGGCTGTTACAACATCGTGTTGCCATTTCAGTTGTTAGTGATCATCGAAAAATGGATTGTAGTTTAGTTTGAATTTACACGAGGTTGTTTATATTCGTTTATTCGCATATTTAGCACTACTACTTTTTTTTTACTTCTTCGTACTTGTTTTTTCATGCTATTAAATTCTTAATTATGTGTTAATGAATATTTTATGTGAGGACAGATCTCGTTCTCCATAAAAATATATTTATATATATATTTAATCAAAGCTAAAAGAATTGGACGAAACTCTGATTGCGCATGTGGCATAATTAAAAAGAAATTTTATATTAAATTTTATAATATTTTATGTTTTTTATAAATATAATAATAAATATGCAAATATATATAACTAACCAAATTAAATTTGACCACGCTCGAACATGGCAGGAAACATAGCTGACTTGGTCTTTGTCAATAGGATTTATTCAATGGTCTGATCTCGTGCCCGAATATCATTGAAATGTTTGAACTTGATGTTTCTTCCACATCATTACGTCATTCTGAATTGTTTTACATTGAACACCATCGAACATGTTATAGCTTATATAACCTGTATAATCGTATATTTATCAATGCTAATGATGCACACTGTCTGATCGATGTTTTCATTTCAGTCATTTAAATGCTCATTACTTGGTATCTTCTTGTAATTTTTCACTCGGTCTCATACCTCATTACATTTAAATCGTTATAATTGTGTCACTTTTTATACTAATGGGGTATATATTTCTTCTTTCTTTTTTACCCGTGAAAATGAATAAATAAATAAACAATATATAAAATTTTATAATAAATTGAAACTTTTAATATATAGTAATATATAATTTATTTATATACTAATAATATACTAATAATATATATATATATATATATACTTGAAGAAATTCACGGAAAGAAGAAAATGGTAGCCGAAGGAATAGTGGCGATATCCGAGGGACAATTGAAAAATTCTTTAGACGCGGGGAACGCGGAGCAATTATACGACTCCCTTCGATCGCGAGTGCTATAAATAACTCACGCAGCCTGAACACGTGTTAATTAAGGTCTGTTGGGAACGTACGGGGCCCCAGATACGTCTCCGGCGAGCCGATTTCGTGACTTCGGCCCAGGCCTTCTCCGCCACTCTCGCTTTCGGCGCGAAGCAGGCGCGCTTTCGGCAAGCTTTCGCAACCCTTTTCCCAATCCGACCGGCTCGAGAAACGTACGTACACGCGCTCTCACGTATTCTTTCGCCTCTACGTGTGTGGCTGACCGTCCGACTGGCTGGTTTGGTCTCTCTTTGGTTGCCGTGCGGCTCTCGCACCCGCCTACTTTCGCTAGTTTGCGTAAGAAACGTACGCGTACCCGGTTAGCTAATGTGCCCCGCGAGACGATATCCAAAGATTCCACACGATTTTTCCCTCCCTTTGCGTTTCTCCTTTTACTATTTTTAGTATGTCGTATTTTTATTATTTGTTATTTGATGTTTTTTAGTTCAATTTTTTATTTATTTTGCCATTCTGACGAATTAAATATTTCCGGGCAAAAGAATTCAACGGAAGATCTGTGAATTTATTACTGCGTTAGGAATTAAAACTTCTCAGAAATCGACATGGGATCTTTTCGTTATTCCTAATGGGATATTTTTGTGATCGTTAAAAACGATCGATCAGTAGTAGAAACACTCTATTGAATTTTAAATTACGCGCAATCGTGTTTCTATGTATTATTATCTTCCCAGGGACCGTGTATTACTGAAATTTATAATTTATTTATTATTCTGCTTATTTCTGGCGAAAAGATTAAATATAGACGGGGGAAAAAACTAATTATTAAATGTAAAATCGAAAATGTTACGTTTTATACGTGGATATCGCTGCTAACCAACTTTATGAATCGAAGCGTACAAAAAATTCACAATTATTATAAATGTCATTTTTGAAAATCTGCCGTGAAATTCGTCAGAATTTAGCTTTAGAGTGAATAAATTTGTGAAAACACGCCCTTTGTGGCTCACCAGTGAATCACGGATAAGTGAAACCGCGGCTGTCGAATCGAATATCGAAGAACGGAGGTCCTGCCGTGTGTCGTAACGTCGTCGTCGTAATATCGTCAAATGTTTTCTCTCGACTGATTTTTACAGTCTACTAAAAATCTTCTCGCAAACGTTTGAACATCGTATTGAAACGTATTATCTTGAGTAACGTAACTTTCATTCCATTTCGTTTGACCGAAAGGTGCCAGCCTCTCGGTATATATTTGACAATACGTGACTTCCCAGACTATGGGATTACGTAAAAGCACAGAAATTCATCGTAATATCCTCGGGCCTTCAAACAAGCGGAACTATCGGGACTTTCTCGTTCCAAAGATCCCGGGACGGTCGACCGTTCTGTCCTGGCCGTGGCCAATTTTCGGGTAAAATGGATTTCGCTTTGGTCGAAAGTGAAACTACTCCGGCTCACTCGAGCTGTAATCTCTGCTCGTAAAATATAATAAAAACTCGTAAGAATATTTTTCTTTTTCCGTTGACCCTTCTTGCTCTTTTATTCCGTGAATTTCTTTGTATCCATATTCTTCAGTTACTCGATCAGCAGACCGATCAGGGACCATTCGTGGACCAGAACAGATTGTTATTTCCAGAGGAAGAGTTACGACGTTTTAGATCAATTTTTGGGTTGCTCATATGTTCAAATATATTTGTAAAAGTCTCGTGGAAATTTTCTTCTCCATTGGAACGTGTTAAAATTTCGATTTCTTCGAGTAAATAAATATTTCATTCGTTCCCTCGTTATATTATTTCGTTATAATTATATACACATTCTTACTTTTTAGAAATAAAATAAATGGAGAAGTTTAATAATAAAAATTTATATGGATTAAATTAAATGGAAGAGGTTTATCTCGTGCAGAAAGTAAAAGTAAGTAAATACGTGAGTAACTAAATACGTCGAGTAAATTGTTAAAATGAAAAATTAAAATATTTAAAAACTTACATTAGCTTTAAAATGTTTCTATTACATTCATATTCTACGCATATCCATATTAACGATTCATGTAAAATCCGGATCCATTATGGATTTTATGGAATTTCGTGTTCTTACGGAGCCCAAACAATAATTTTCGAATAATTATATTTAATGTTAAAGAACTTAAATATCGTCACGTATTTCTTGCGTTATCTGCATTTTTTCGCGTCCTTAACCTCTTGCGCTGGAATGACGTGGTGCCACGTGCGTCGGAAATATTTGGCCCAAAATTGCAATATTTTCTCAGTTTTAAGTATATCGAAATATAACCCAGGCAAAACATCAATAATAAATTTATTACTTCTTAGTAATTTCTCTCTAGTGATGTGCCGATGAATTCAAAAAGAGGACGAATTATTGTACACGGTTTGGTCACTCGTTACGGTCCGTGAATCAGCTTACTAGCGCAAGAAGTTAAATTATCCCTGCAAACGGATGAAAATCCGTGGTCGAGTCGATCGGTGTTGAACACGTTTGTCGAAGAATCGCTTCTCGGATCGCTTTGCGTGCCGTGCAAGCAACAAAGTTGTTTCCTCGAAGGTCCGACGCGAATCGCGGATAGCCGTGGCACGACGTGCAGCAGGCAATTAATGGTCTTCCCGTTTGAAAATCGAAGGACACGCGGCGCGTGGACGGCCTCGCGTCAGGACGCTTTCCGTGAACGTTGCGTACACCACGCTTAAAATACACCACGCACTATCACCCCATCCATTCCATTTCGATGGAGGTCACCCGGTAGCTCAAGTGGGTCTCGACCACTTGGTTAGTGTGTCATGGCATACCCGTTGCTGAATAAACTTAATCTCAATACCGGCGTTAATAAATCAGCCGTTGCAGACTCACCTGAGTCCTTTTTCGTTTCTTTCTTCTTCTTCTTCTTCTTCTTCTTCTTTTTCTCTTTACTTTTTTTCTTTCTTTCTTTCTTTCTTTCTCTGTATACCTCATCCACGACCTGCATTACACCGGCGGCCGGTTTTTCCGTTCATTCCAGTCAGAGCTGTTGGTCCTTCACGCGTTCTTTTCGCTTATCAAGATGGTGTATGATCGGTGGAAAAAAGACGCGATGAGGTCATAGAGTATGTTGAGAAACGAAATTCATGCCTTTCGAGGATGGAGATACGTGATTTTTTAATTATTTTAAGAGGTATTAAATTCTAGATCCTTATCCAAAATTTTGCGACCTTGGCTAGAACTTGTTTTTGTGCCTTCGTCTCGAAAATACGTGTTTTAATTTTTCATAAGTGTGGATTAATTTTCTTTATTGACGTAATTGCACGTTTATTGTAATGCGTAATGCGTAATGTAATTAATGTTACACGCGTATTTAATACATTCTTGTACAAGTTTTTCAGTTAGGGTACTGATAAGAATTGGGCGAGCAATTATCGATTGAAATAAATATGAGAAATTGTCTCCTGTTACTGAACACAATTATTAAGTTACGTTTATTTTCACATACGATCCAAATGAGGCGCTTTTTTGTAATCTAAAACGAAACATGCAACCATAGGATTTACGATTTCACTTCCCATTAAAAATTGCGTCGGTGGTCCAGACTGGTCGACAGTGTTTCGTAAAATTTTAGATTTCGATTTCATAAAATTTCTTATCGTCCCCGGGGCCTCACTTTGCATTGGGAAACCAGGCGACATTTGACAAAAAAGATCAACTTTCTCATTTTGATATTTTTTTTAAATATATATTGATTCCTAAATGTCTCGAAAATGAAAAAAGTTAATAAAAAATAATAGTAATTTTAATTAAAACAGGCACATAAAATTAAATTAAACATTTTAAAAATCTCGATTAAAAATGTGTCTTGACAACTGTGTTTAATTTTTTTCCAGGATAAAATATGGTTTTTCTTAATGAGAAATCATACTTTCCATTGCAGATTATATACACGGTATATTTTTAAAAAAACATTGAATGGAACGAAGCGCCCCGGTGCGTTTCATTGCTCGTCCAACCGATTCGATTGCGTGTTCTCGATGACCTTATTCCGCGATCGATTTCGTGACACTGCGATTTTTCAAATTCGGAGACGACGATTGACTATGGAACACGCCGAGACCTTTGTATATTTAAATGCAAACTTGAGAGATAGACGAGCGCGCATCAGACGCGCTACGTAAATCGGTTTCTCGAGATCGAACGACTCGACTCTTTCAAAGTCGTTCGACTCGAATTGAAAAATCATTGCTCAAAAATTAGGCTCAAAAATTACGCAATCCTAATTTTTCCCCGATTCTGAAAACTACAAAATTCGTAGCAATCGAATCTCATTTTCTCTAAATTGTTCCCCAAAGATCTGCGGAACAGATCTGCGTGTTCGAGGCTCCCGAACGTTTTAAATATAGACTGTAGTTTTCGTAGCTGAAAAATAGTATTCTCCAGACCAATTTCCCAAATATCTCGCCGCACGTACCGACTCATTCATTAGGCTCCTCGGAAATTTCGGAAATTTGTCTCATGGCGCGAGTTATTTTACACTGTGACAAGTGTGAATAATCACCGATTTCGATCAAGTTTGGCATAAGTGTCTTCAAGTTTTCAAAAAAATATTTGACCCGCATTTTTTTTTTTTTTTTAATCAACAATCGTCGTCAGCAATGTTGAAGGGATGAAACTACTACCCTTAAAGTTCTGGTGCGGAACTCGGATATTTTGTCAAATATCTCGGAAACGATCGAAAATATCGTTTTTGCGTAGATTGATGAAATTAGCGTTTTTTACGAACGACGAATTTAACGGCGTATGAAAAAAACTGTATTTTTCTACAAGTTGTGAGAGACTTTTCGACGGTTACGGTTGAGGTGTGGCAAGGATCCGTCCATCTCGTAGCGCATATTGCAACACGGTGGACACGGCGTTGCGTCTCCCTCGGAGGAGGCGACCGATCGATCGACCGACCGACCGAACGATCGAGTCTCGGCTCGTCGATGGAATCGCGGCGTGGCATGGCGCGTACGTACAAGAGGAAACGTCTGTTGGATCTATAGCGAAGCGGAGAAGGCTAGAAACGGTCAGGGAGAGACGGATTACCGATGGATAAGAATGTGTGTCTAGTTTAGTAGGCAAGTAGGTCGCCAGGGAAACCAACGCTTTGGTTACGCAACGTAGTTCCAGTGTTATACAACTATTGACTCACCGGATTAACAAGTAGGCTGAGTGAAAACGAAAGCTGGAGTGCCCGGGCTGCCTTTTCTCTCTCGGTCTCCCGTTTCTCTTCTCGTCTCTCTCGCCCCCTCCCCGTACGTCACCGTCTCGCTTTCGCCTCCGGGACTACACGCTGGTAGTCGCTATACGTCCGTACGTATTGGCAAGATGCGTGGTGTATTACTCCGTTTCACGCCGAGAAACAATCTCTCTTTTTTTCTTCTCGAGGAGCAGGATTGTTTGGCAATTTTCTGAAATTTTGAGGGATTGACAGTAGGTACGGGTATATCGGTTAATTTCGCCAGAAAGATTCCGTCCAAGAATTAAATAATCTGTAAGAGGTAAGAATTAATAAATAGGTCGCTGAAAGTGACACGATGTAGCGTCATCGATTGTTACAGCGACGTGATATGATACGGTTCACAAAAATGTCCGAGCATTTTCGAGTTGCAACACATTTCACGCTGTCATACAAAGTTCTTTTACATACGTTATCTTCGTTTCGCTTCGCTCGACTTGATAAATTTTGAAACAAATCTAAAAGTACACGTAGAAGCTGTAAAATATCTATACTTGTAATATACACGTTTATACAAAACTACATGTATATATGTATATAATATAATATATGTGTATAATATATATATATACATATTATATATATATTTTTAATAAAAGTTGTTAGGATCCAAATGAAATTCTTGATCATCGGTCCCCTCCCCCTCCTTTTCCTCTCCAATTATGAAACGTTATCGATCAGATGGAAGGTGGTAGCTGACAACGTCAAGAATCGCTGGTTTCGCGTGGGATATGTATCTCTGACGCAAGCAACTCGACGTCGCGTACTCTTTTCTTGTGTTTTTCTGTCCCCTCCTCTTTTTTCCTCCTTTTTTTCCCCGCCGAGCCGCGGGCCGAGCCGAAGAAAAAGAATCAGGCCAGAGAGTCTCGTCGAGCAAATTTCTTTCTCGTGGCATGGTAGAGGGCAGGGGGCGATCATACACACGCGAGCCGCGGTGCTATGCAAATCGCGGCACAGAAATCACCGTTACTACTCAATTACCCGAACGTTTGACTCGAGCGTCTGATCTAAAAATAACGTCCACTTAACGCCGTGCCGTTTTAACGAGACCGCTTCACGAGACAATCGACGCAGACGTGTAATACTTGGCGATCGCGGAGAGCAGGATCGCGATGCTCGCCCCTAAATCGAGATATTTTTACTCCGATTATATCGTTGCTTGTTGCCTCCACTTAACAACAATTTTCTTTTATTTTTTTTTTTTTTTTTTTTGGATATGGTCAACAATATGAAAGATCTGCAGGAACGAGAAAGGAGGTTTTTTTGTAACGAGCAAGCGAGAGAAAAGTGCGTATGAAAAGGAATTTTATACGTAAAATTTTCCATGAACATTGGCATATTGGTTTGGAAGGATGTTTGATCGTTAAATATTAACGAATAGCTCGAAGACGGACGTTGAAACATTCGGATATTTTTCGACGAAACGCGAGCTCTCGCGAGCCGCGTGGATGACTTTCGATTTCTTTTCGACGGCCGCTCGGAAACCAGTTTTCGCTATCTTTTCCCCCCTTCATTAAGGCCGCTGGCTCGTCACCGGGCACGTCGACTCTTCTCGCTCGGTGCCCGCCGTCTCTTATCGAGGCGATCGAATCGAAGGTAATGCAGCTCGCGCGATATGCAGCGTCGAGAGCCGCCTGCTAACATAACCGACCTGCCTCAAACACGCGCGCGACGCTGAGATGTTGAGGACGCGGCGTGTAAACTGGAACACTTGTATCATGGAAAAACGTGGCTGACGCATACCTCGGAAAATCACACCTATCGCATTGTAGGAGAAAAAAAAAAGAAAAAAGAAAAGAAAAGGGAAAAGCGAAAGAAAGAAAGAAAGAATAACGGAATGTTTCGTTCGTTGCGAGGCTGTTGGGTCGTATTATCGGTTTCTGCCATCTTTAGCCACGTTAACGCACACAGCGAGGACTTTGATCGCCGTTGGAAAAACTGATCTCGGGGAAACGTCACCGAGAGGAAAGTAATGTCGGCCAGTGAATATCTCATGTGTGAGACCTCTTGATGGAATATAAAGGTACGCACTCGACCACGAAAGTCTGCAGAATTTTCCAATGTCTCGGAGAGACTAGAAAACGTTTGATATATTTATAGGCAGTGACTCATTCTGTTTGAAATTTAAAATTTATGAATAAATCTCTATTGCCATGAATTAATCGAGGCGTAGAAAATTTATATTTCTTGTTATATATCCGTGGTAATACATGTGTATAATATTGCATATGCGAGATATGAACGTATAAAATCGTTCAGAAATGATAAATAAAAGTTGAGCAATAGTCATTGAACGTCTATTGAAAGCTCGAAGCTCTTCGAATTCAAAAAGGTAGAAATTCGTCAAATTTCAGTGAATTTTTTTTTTTTTTTTGCGAAGAATTTGAAACTTCCAGAAGTTTCCAAAAATCTGCATTAACAAAAGAGAGACGATTTATATTACGAGTTCCACCATTTCATTCTAAAAGAAATTTTCGCTAAATCAGAAGAGAAACATTGTCGATAATGCTAAAACTATCAAACTGGTCAATTTGTAATTTCTTTACACGGGCTTTTTGACTCGAAATGTTTTTTATTCCTCGCACGTTCCCTGTTGCGGGAACTAATAGTCTAGTCCTTTTCACTTTTCACAAATACTTGAAGCTCGACAGATGGTGTGTGGTCTTCTGTGCGTGCAAAGTATCGTACGAACGGATCGACGGGGTGCAGCCACGCTCCCGCGTTTTATCGCGTTAACCCGTTTTCGAGAGAGAGAGAGAGAGAGAGAGAGAGAGAGAGAGAGGAATGGAAGTCGCAAGAAGAAGGTGGTTTGGAGTTGGGGTTGAAGGAGTCTCGGAATGACCAGCGACCAAAAAGAAGCACGAGAGTCGTACAATTAGGAAACTAGGTAAGAGTTGCAGGGCGGGTAGTCGAGTAGCCGAGAGAGAGAGAGAGAAAGAGAGAGAGAGAGAGTGTTTCGTAGCAGCGCGTGGCCGGCGTATTACCAAAGAAGCTGTCCCAAGCTCGTTCCTAATCCGAAAGAGTGAAATCGGGTCCCCGGAGCCCGTTGCGTAAGCAGGAAATACGAACGCTCGTTGGCCAATAGATGATGGAACGTACGACAATGGAATCTCGTAACGTTTGATCGCAACATTTTACACATACCTATCTCCCGTTCTGTTTGTTTCGAAACCGAAAGAGTTAACGATACTTTGTACAACGTATCGACGATTGCGTGTAGATTTGGAAATAAAACACGCCTTGAGAATTTCGTAATTAAATTGTTAATTTATTAATAGACCGCGAATTTTTGTAGATCTCATAGAAATATAGCAATCTATTTATTGTTTCGTTAATTGAAAGCGGTTTGCTGGAGGAGAAAAGATCAAATCAATAATTCGTTTTCATGTTTGCAAATGTAAATGTCATACGATCAAAGTGCCTAGGAGTCTGTCTCTGAATAAGTGATTCAGTCTGAAATATGAACGATTCAGATGACGAATTAATTCATCTCGTCCGTTTAATAAATTAAAGACATTCTAAATCTGTAAAATATTATTCGTCTATATTTAAGAAGGAAAGAACCACTAGTAACGCAAGAATTTACCGAATCTTTGTATTTTACTTCAAAGACAGATCTTTTGTCTCTTAAAATTATCATCGGCGTTATCATCGACTCTTTGATACATTTAGAAAAAAGATTGTAATTGGCAAAAGAAAGAGACTTTTACATAAAAGTAAAAAAGTGGCAGCAATCTTGTCATTAGTCTTTTAATCAATTAAAAAAAAAAGGAATTATAGTTGCTCGTAATATAAATCTTCGAACTCATTAATACCATTGACCGTTACGATGTTTGCTAATCGTTTCTATTTCTATAGACATTTCAAGATAATTAAAATGGAACGAACCAACTAGATAATGTTATAAAATATACTAAACGTAATACGACGTCTTGTAGAAATTAAATATTTCCTTCCATGCAGACAAAGGTACATAAAAGTCTACGCGTGGCGCTATCGAGATGCGATCCTTATGTACTATGCAATTCACGAGCAAAACAGTTGCTATAAATAGATCTATATATGTGTCACGGTCAATGGTGTGCTAATAAAATACAACGCTCCGGTAATACGCAAATAAAACGAGATTTCAATGATTCACGTGCATCTGGATCGGATCGTCGTCGAAACCTAACGGTGAAATTCCTTCATGGAAAAAGCTGTATGTGCCCGCGCGATTCCGCTCACGCAGGGGTTAAGTACAAAGTTAAGTTTGTCAAGTTTGCGGCTAGATGACGAAACGGATCGACGGGAATAGATCATACACAGGAAATATGGACAGGAAATGAAAATAAACTATCGCAACAGTTTGCTCCGCGCGAGACTACGCCGGCGATAAGTGGCGTGCGGCAGAAGGTTGTGGGTGGATGACAGATCAATAGCGGTGACATAGTTACCGAGTAAACCTGGCCCACTTTTAACGCGACCCCATTCCATCGTTTCTCCGCTTCTTCCTTGCTTCCACGCGCTTTCCACCCTTGGCACGACAGCGATGGACGGTTAAATCGTATCATGGTTTCAAAAGTATTTTCATTCTGTGGAAATTTATCGTGTCGATTTGTCATCTGTGACAATACGAATACTTTAAAATTATTTCAAGTCTCGCAGGTCTTTGTCAGTCTTGACTCTAGGGAAGTCTCGACGAATTACGAGTATTTGGTATTTTCGATATTATCACTGAAAGTGATTTTAGCGAGGGTAACCTAGAAAATCATCGGGCCTCTTTAGGTGCAACGCTGACGCAACGAAAATTAGCGATTGGTTGATTTGGGTCACGTGATTCGCGAGGGGGCGAAGAGGGGTAGACCTCGAGTAGGAGTGGCGTCGTCTGGTACCGAACGATCGCACCTGTAATTTGTTTTCTATCGATTCAAATGTTTGCGTATCGATAAAAAAAGTCGTCTTTATTTCCTCTAGTCGGAACAGTTACTTCTAGCTCGGTATTCGCGATGTACAACGTATTAAAGGAAATCAGAAAAGTTCGAGATGTCGTGTACCATCTATCGAAATATCCAAGGCTCGAGATCAATCAAGAGAAGAGTTCTTTCAAGAGTTTCAAGGTAGCGAATCATATTACACATTATGCACTATGAAAGTTCGAATCGCTTCGAATATTCAAAATTCGAATCGATTCAATGCCTTAAAACTCTTGGTTTGTTTTGAGTCTTGGAAATCTCAGTATTTCGATCGTGTAAATATAACAAGCGATCGTTTTGATTAACACTAAATTTTTCATCGTCGAGTGAGTGGTTTCTCGACGAAAGGAGAAAATTAAATCTATCATTGGTGATGCATCAGTTAGAAAAGGCCAGGGAGAAAAAGTATTTTCGCAGGCTGTTATTAGTCGAAAAGTTGAGACAAGATCGTCAGTCGTTCGTCGTAGTAAGTGAAAAGAGGCTGACCTTTAAGTCGCGACACGGTTAAATCTGCAGACGAGCCGGTTCTCGCAACTACAGCCCCTGGCTATCGAATTAGAATTACTCGAAATTTTTTTTTTTTTTTTACTGTTTCCAGTAAAATTCTCCACAGTTGTAAAAGAATCCGTTTTGTTGAAAAATAGAGGTACCGGCAAATACTTTTTGCGAGCATTGTAGTAATTGGAATTCGCCATTTGCAATAGTGTTGCAATTGAACTATAACTTTCGTTTCACTTCTAATTCGATTCTAATTCGATCACGAGTCATAGAAAATTAAAGCATTAACACATTAACGGATCAACGGTCTTGGCGGCAATTTCATTTCTTCCATTTCGTTTCTTAATTTTCGCGACTGTTTTATAAAAAAATTCGAAGATTTCTATTTTTTCTTTTTTTATAAAATTCTATTTTTTTAGTATTGCATTGGATTCGTTTGATGCCACGAGTTCTACAAAATTCGAAGATTTACACTTTCGTCTCATAAAACTTTCATTTCTTAATATTGGATTACGTTCGGTAAATGAAAATTTCAAGAATATTTCATCGCGACGTTTTCACCTCTGGATCCCCTAATTTCACGAAATTTCGCGAAATTGAGGCGTTTATAATATCGCGGGAGGAATCGTTGCACGGTTTAAATTAACGGGTTAACGTGAGAAATTTCGGCCGTGTTCGCGAATTCGGTGTGAGTTACGAGTCCCGGAAACCCAGATACCCGCGCGGTTAAACGTTGTAAATCTCTCGGCCGGGAAACGAGAGGCGTCGATGAAATTTCGTGCACGCGAAACAACGTCTCTCGCGAGAAACTCGTTGTCCGCGAGCACAGCGGGGAATCGATGCTCGATCGCGGCAGCGATTCGTTTTCCAACGGTGTATCAGTGGAAAACGAGCTGGCGTGCGGAAAATAGGTCGTCCGCGGGTCTGCCACGTGTTTCTACCTCTGTGCAACCGTGCAACTCGATAATACGTATATTTATATCGTTCAACTTTTTATCCAGTGGCAAGTTTTTCCTATAATTTCCTGAAATACCTCGCTACCTCTCGTGTACGTATATATGCAGTGACTGCAGAAGAAAAAGGAAAAAAAAAAAACAAAAAAGTACTTGCACTTGTTGATTTGTATCTACTTGTAGAGAGGGTATTTGGCGTTCAAATTTTGCCAAATGCTATTCTGCAGGTAAAGACTAAGGCTTCAAAGCCGATGAACGTTTTGGAAGTTGTAATAAAAATGTGGGACACGAATACATTGTAAATGTGTGTACATTTCGAGGTATCCTTCGTCTTTATTAATGCGATGTTCATGTGCTGTTGAATCTATTATAGAACAAGTTTTGCCACAATTTGTAAATGATCAATTCAAATATCGCATAGATATTATCTTTATTACATTATCTTTTATCGACGGACTATAAACATTCGTAACGTTTTATCCTGCGTCAGTTTGTCGTTTCTGCGACATTTTCGTCTTACTTTTATCTATAAAACACGTTGATAAAGTTCAGACACAGAACCTCTAGACTACTTTACATGTACTTAAGTATATTCAATTTTGTATTATTTGATGGTACTTTTGATACCTATGCGTAATTTTTTTTTATTATTAGTGAAAATGATTTTAGTGGAACCCAAAAAATCGGGCTTCTTCAGGTGCAACGCTGATGCAACGAAAATTAGCGATTGGTTGATTTGGGTCACGTGATTCGCGAGGGCGCGTGGGGTAGACCTCGAGTAGGAGTGGCGTTGTCTGGTACCGAGCGATTCAAATGTTTGCATATCAATAAAATTTTATGGCAAAAAAGTCGCCTTCGTTTTCTAGTTGGAACAGTTGCGTTTGGGTCTTTCAGTGAGACGAATCGTACTGGGATACAAGTCGTGCAGTTTTTTTCCTTTGCACGCGCAAGATATTCACATTCTTTTAGCAAGTATAAAAATTAGAGTGTAGGAGTAACAGTGATCAGTTAGAATTAACGACAAAAATTTCGGTGTTCACGAGAAAGAAAACGCGGAATTTGCAGAAAGGACGCTTCCGTTGGAAAATAAAAATATGCGCAGCCATTGAATACACACTGAATATATACCTATTTAGATACTACTGCAGCAGCAAACAAATAACAAAATTACTATTGTGTTGCGAATTAACGAATTAACGAATTAACGTTGAACGTTATAAATAAGTTGATTCACGGGGCGATAACACGTGTAAATAGCCCGCGTTGATCGGACGGCTTATCGCCGAGCCATTGAGCAAATCGTGTGTGCTCTATTCTCGCGAGTCGACGGATCGCAACGATTCGACGCCTCGAAACGACAGCTCCGACCCTTTCTCCCCGTGATACGACTCGGCACGCTGTGAAAATTGCGATCCGGATAGCGTTATAGCGTGATACTCTAACAACGCCATTGTTTCGTAACTATGTTAGATTTTCGCTCGAACGGCTTTGTTGCAAGAAGAAGAATAACCACCTAGTTCCCTAGTTGTCTAATATTCGATAGAAACGTGTCGCGCGATGTCACGTTGCATTGACGTGTCTGTTTAAGCAGAATCTACCTTCACATGTTAAAATTATTCGTTTTGATTACAACTACACGTTTCGGTAAGGCGTTGAACGCATAATTGTAATTATGTCTGTAATAATTGTGAGCCAATTATTATTATCTAGCAGCACACTTTAATATATACTTCAGATTAAAAAAAATAGAACTTGTATCCATGTGCTGGAAACTAACGTAAAATTTTACAAGAGAAGTGTATTAAATTGGCGAGGGTCGTGTTAAATTCCAAAACCGTAATAGGGTGAAAGGGAATCCAGCGTCGAGTAACCGCGATTACCACCGCGTTAATTGCAGGTTCCAACAGTGAAATAACCACGACTGTATACGGTGGACTTGGGGACGATAAGAATTAAGGTAGTTGAAGCAAACGACGACGATGGCACATGTGTGGAACAACAAGTCGCGAAATTATTCAGGGCAGGTAGAGTAACGTGTAATGGCTGCGTCGTGAGCAGTATTTCCCATCAGTAGATAAGCACATTCAAGGTCAGCCGCAGTGCAGCAGACCGTTTCAACGTTACACGCTTTCCCCGCCGGTGGTTCTTTATCGACTGTTTAAGTCAATAATCGGTCAACACGCGATACACATGCTCACGTACGTATGCATGTACGTGTGTATCAAACGCGCGCAAATACCGTGCCAACCGGAACAAACCCTCCTCGCGAAGGGGTGGAAGCAGCCGCGCAACGTCGTTTATTGAATTTAGGACCTGTGCAGTCCGATCTATGCGACAGCAATTTTGCTCTCCGTTCACCCTCGTCGCATCGCTTGAAAGTTAACCCTACAGAATCTAACCACTTACGGAAGAAAAAGATGGATGGTCAGTCGTAGCTATTTGTATTTGTAACGTTTGAGAATTAATGGTTATCGTTATAGATAATTAATTTAATATTTTTATGATATGTAAACACACATTGGTGAAGTATTATAATTTATATTAAATTTTCAAAATGCACAGTGTTAAAAAAATACAATTTGAAAATATAAATTGATTAAAAAGAATTGCAAACGAAGTGTTGCGTTAACGCAACGTTGATCCTTGATGGGTTAATTTCCGTGACGAGTGAATTGAAGGTAGAATAATTACGGAATTAAGAGTGAAATAACGAACAGGAAGAACCTGGATAATTGTAGGATCCGTCCGTCCCTTTTCTCCACATGCCGTTCTTGCATATCCCCATGCAGGTGTTCACGCGTGAAGCCCCTTTTCTGCCGTTTCATACAATATATACGTGTACTTTTTTTATACGTTGAATATCTTTCTTTTGGCTTTTTCTTTGGCAAACGTCGTCTGTCAAAATTTAAAAATTTAAAAATGTTACCATTCTACGCGGCTACTCTCGTGACGTAAAGTTTCGCGATATTTTACATTGTTCGATACTGCAAGTTCGGTCGAATTGTTATTTTTCCGATAAGAATATTTTTTTCCTTCAGTCTTTAGTACGTTATTTTATTTATCTCGATTTATTTTCAATTTTATTTTGAAATTAATTAGCCGAATTAGCTTTTCTTCTCTTACGGATGATCGTTGAACTGTGAGACATTACGATCTTTGCAATTAACTACAAGTTCATATTGTTTTTTTTTTTTTATTTCTTGCAAAGAAACACTACACACCATGATTAAAAATATAGTTGACAACTGTCGTCGTCCACGCGACCGCTTCGGGGGGTACTGTGTCGAACGAAGTAGGTAGATCAAAGAAACCGAGATAACCATGCAGAACGTGTATGCTTCGCGGACAGGCTTCCATTTGCGAGCCAAATGTAAGTACGCGCATTCTAAAGCGGATAATAAAATGACATGCGTATAAACTTAAGACGAATCACGTGAACGAGAACAAAAGAAAGAAAGGTTCCGCGCAACGCGTGTCCGCGTGATATATAGGAGATACGGATATAAACGGTTCTAAAACTGTAGCCAGGCTAAACGATGCAAAGAAGACCAGATCGTTCTTAATCCTCGAGCAGTATCGCTGGATCGTAGATTACTGTGATATTTTATCTACGATTGAAATTTAGCGAGATTGAAAATTCGTTATAATTCTAATAAATATTTATCGTTCATAGCAGATTGTAGTTTACTTAATTTTTAATTAAACGGATAAACGTTGGATATTGTAATTGCATATGATAGAAATTAAATTCCAAAAGTAAGTAATTTAACTCGAAATTATTACGGCCGATGATACTACTTGAGAGAAATTCTCTAAAATTCGGAATTACTCCGTGTCGATAAATCAAACGCGTGCCATCTATTGTACTCGTCATAATTGACAAAAAAAAAAACTCGAGAGAAAGGAGGAAAGTCCGGAGGATTGGACCAAGATTTCATAAGAAGAGTGCTGACCAGCGATTTCGTTTGAATGAACGGGACGCGATCGAAGTAATGGTTCTGTTCGGGAATCGGTTTCTTTCTCTCGAGGATAAAGTTCGTCCGAAGTCATACTCCACGAAGAGTTTCGGGCGGAGGGACGTAAAGTGGTACGTGAAGATGGCAAACGGGTGCAGAGAGACAGGTAAATATTTAGTTACGCTTGTTTCGAAATACCGGCGCGGAGTCTGGCGATGTTCAGTCTCGCGCGCATTTTCCATTGGCCAGAGCCGTGCATCGCATGGCAACGCGAACGTGAACTTACGAGTGATCAAACGGTGCCCGCTCTGATCCATTCCGCTCCGCGTGCAAACATAACCTGGAATACGAGTGTTACAATATAAGAAAAACTGCACGACTTGTACGATTCGTCTCACTGAAAGACCCAAATGCAACTGTTCCGACTAGAAAACGAAGGCGACTTTTTTGCCATAAAATTTTATCGATATGCAAACATTTGAATCGATACGAAACGCGCCCTCGATACGAAACCACGCTCTCTCACGAATCACGTGACCCAAATCAACCAATCGCTAATTTTCGTTGCATCAGCGTTGCACCTGAAGAGGCCCGATTTTCTGGGTTACCCCCACTAAAATAAAGAAGTTTGATTTTTAATAGCTTCTTTAAGAGTTTGAACTGAGAATCATGGTTTGATTTGGTAACATACAATAATATAACCGTAATATACGTAATATTACATATATATATATATATATATATATATTACATCTATAAGGAATATGTCCTTTGTTTTCCATAAGAAAGATATTTGAAAATTTGATGTATTTTCAACCCTCAAGGCTCAAACTATTCGAACGTTTTTAAATAATTTTGAATATATTTGAGTTCAGTTCTTTGAGTCCTTCAGAATAATTTACCACGCAGCCTATTGAATGAGTTTTTCATTCAACAAACAATTTTCAACTTTACCTTGTACACGTAGACCACCACATCGACGTTATTACGAAAGTATCCGACGAGCGTTTCGCGAGCCTTTTACAAAAATCGTTACGTAACAATTTTACGAAATTCCAGCGATTTTCCACTCGCATCGATTCATTTTGTAGCTTCGTTGGCCACGTTGTACGTTCTCGATGAATATTTTTATTTTCTCGCAAAAAAGTTGACGAACGTGTATTCGTTGACAGGGGAGGGGGATCGGTCTCACGAGAGCTAATGGAAACCAAGCTTAACATACGTTATACGACGGGCGTCGTCGCGTCGGGCGCAGAGAGGCAGAGAAGGCGTCCAGCACACGGAGCTGAGAGAGTCGTGGAGTTTGTAACGCGGCAAGAGCGCTTCTCTCTCACGAGGGGAACTGTGTCAAGGGCAGAGAGCTAGCAGGGCACCGGTCCGTGACGAGCCGAAACGAAACGAAACGAAACGAGAGAGCCGAGTTTTACCTGGCCGTGCCTACCTCCCCAGTTTCTCTCTGCGCCTCTCTCTCTCTCTCTTTCTCTCTTTCTCTCTTTCTCGTGACCAAACTTCACGCCCGACTCGTACTCTTCTACATACATACATACATCCCTTTTCGCCAATCCCATCCACCCCCTCTTCTCTCTTCGTCGTCGTTACACGTACGTATCTACCTTTCTCTACCTCCACAGATCGAAGTCACGATCGAACAGAGCGAGCTGTGTGTACACACGTAGCTGATGGAGATTATAAGAAACGGGGGAGAATCTTTCGGTTATTTTCGGATGTGACGTAACCGTAGGAGAATTCACAGCTCGGTTATTGCCGGTCTGAATAGAAACGAAGTTTTCCACGGGACTGAAAGCCTCGGTTTCGAATCGATTCGATCCAGGACGGCGCTTTCTTCGGAAACACGTGGCTCGATGTGTGTGATACCTACGTGAAATATATTTCACAGAGAGTGATTCGTGAGCGGTGCTTGCGACACGCCGTCTCTCCCCACCACGTCTCTCTCTCTGCCCCCCCCCATTCCCCACCCACTCCCTCACGTCCGTTCGTGGGCACCGCCAAGCGGCCACGTGAAAAATTCCCTTTGTTAATCGATTCGGGAATGGAAAAAAATAAAACGGGTGAAAGCGGTTCACAGTTCAACGCGTACCGAGCGAACAGCGGCCCCGGCGGAACAACACCGCGCAAGAGCAAACCCGGCGAACAAGCAGCTTTGTGTCCAGTGTGAACACATTAAAGTCAGATTGAATCGCCTCAACCTCCAACCCCAGGTTGGAATTTGGATCAAGGAGGGCTCTGCTTACGGAGCGTGACGCCTTTATGGAGCTTACACACGGAACGACCTACGCCCGCGTACGTAAGTACGTACGTACGTACGCCTCGCGAGAAACTCGAGATACACCGCAGAGATTACGTGCGCTCTCGCGCGCGCGACAGGCAACAGGGAGAGTGGTTTTGCTCGTCGCGTTTGGCTCTGCTCTGTCTAGCTTTTACCCATCCGCCGCGCCACCGTCTTCCACGGTCTTCCAAGCTTCTCCAACCTTTTGGATAATTCGTTCGTATATAAACGCGGTTAAACGATCAATAAGCTATATGGGCCGACAACACCCACACGTCTCTCTCTCTCTCTCTCTGTCTCTCTCAGGTTTATATATCGTATCCTATATCGGATGCGTGCCCCCTTTTCTCAATCGACGATCTTGCGAAATTACGGTTACCGTGATTAAGTGTCTTCCATTCTCCGTGGCACGCCGTCGAAGAAATCCGGTAGGGACTTGTTTGTCTCTGAAATCATGGAGGAGACAAATGGTTCGTAGATTACGTTCCCCTTTTTTTTACAGTGATGGCGGACAAACTTTGAAATTTAATATCGGCGTTGATATAAATTGTACGATTGTGCGTTGTTATGCTCATTATATCGTAATCTTTTTTTACAGTACAAATCTCACCATGTTGAAAGATAAAAATTACTCGTGATATTTCACGTTCTTTATGAAAAAGATCAAACTTTCTGAATTTTTCAATTGTAGAAAGAGTTAATCGTGGGAACTAAAACTTTTTCTTTAATTAAATATGTGACACTAGTTCAAATAATTCAGAATAAACGAATTTTGCAATTAAATTATAGAATGATAATTTAAAATCATATATGCAATAAATATAGGTCTTGTATCTTCAACTTTCAGTTGAAATTATCTTAATATCTTAATATAGTTAAATATTATCTTTATTACATAGGTATAATTAACGACAATATCACTATTAAAATTATCTCTGGTGCTGGAAATTTTTATAATATTGGAATTGTAATTTTTATAATATCGTAATCTGAATTTAATTTTGAATTAATCTCCAATTCTAGCTTTAAGATACTCTTTAATCAAGAGTTAATTAGATTCTCTGAAATTCCATGCTCCTTCGCTCGAAACGATGATTTCTCGATATTTCTTTCAAAGTTTTCGAGATTCACCGTCTAACGAGCGCTCGTTATTCATCTCTAAACGCAGTGGTTATTAAAGGACGCAACGGCGTAACGCACAGTTACACAGTTCATGTAATGCGTTACATGCGCTGGAATTACATCGGTTATGGGTCAGTTGAGATAGGTGAGCCACAGTGAAGCAGACTGGCTAGAAGATTAGCCTATCTAGTGCTAGACAGCTATACGCTGATGGTTTGGCGAGCACGGAGAGAGAGAGAGAGAGAGAGAGAGAGACGTTAACGATGACAAAGGGAGACTATAAAGATTATGCACGGTACGCTCCACAATGCTCACAAATCACCGAACAAAATTGAGACGTGGCTACGATTTAGACTAATCATTCGCAATTACAAAGACACTGTACCGTGTAATCTTGATTTCGTTACCGTTTTCTAGATCCTTCAACTAAACGAGTCGATATTTGTCCTACGTAACGACAAAGTTCTTTTTATCTCCAAATTTCACGACTCCCATAATTGTTTCACGATCGTCGCAACGCAGTCAGACATTCGAAGACGTTGAATTTCGACTTTGTCAATCGGTAACGATTTCATAATAGTTCAATTAACGTGTTATTAGTCTCGCTGCAAACTGGACAAGCATATTAGGATTAAACGGCAAGATCATGCGAGAGATAACGATCTCAACGCTTTGCTCAAAACGCGCAACCGGTGCATTAATGCCTCGCGTAAAATACACAAACGCGACCAACGTCGTCGTCATCGTCGTCGTCGTCGTCGTCGTCGTCGTCGTTGTGTGGCAAAGTAAAATCGAGTGACACAATACTCGTGGAATTGGGACAGAGTCGATATATACCGATAGGCAGGCCGCCACGCCGTTGTGCTAGGGGTTTTATGCTGTCCGCCTTTTTGTCCCTACGCGGCGGCGGGGGACAGAGGAAGAGAAAAACGGACACAAAGGTAGCTAAGTGCACCGAAGCAAAACGTTGGTTGTCTCACAGCCACGTTGTGTGCCGTGACTCCGGTGCCCGGTGAGAAGCGAGAAGTATCGCGCACGTGCGATAACCCACCCGTCCATCATCCTCGCGAACCGATTCTCTCCTTTTGTCTCACGCAGAATCCAAGACTCTCTTTTTTTTTCTTCTTTCGTTTCGTTCCATTTTGCTTCTCCTCCGTTTCTCCTCCTTTCGGGAGGTTGCAACTTTTTACGACGGCGCGTTGAAAGTTTTTATGTAGCGTAGGTTAAAATAACGTACCAAAGTGGTCGAAACGACCAATTTATAATTTTTGTTTGGACCATTTTATGACCATTTTCGGCTTCGATGTTTCTGATGGAAACTTTATGCTTTAGTCGTTGGTAGTTGTTCCAGTGTTAAAATTTGGGTATTTTGCGTACGTCGTTAATGTTGCTACGAATTTGTTCTCAAATTCTTCGCGTGGAAAAATTTATTCGTTCTTTCAGTTTCAGAATTTTGATTTGTCCCATTCTAACGTAATTACGTACAACGTAAAGTACCAATGTGGACAGTGATGTTTCATTCTTTTCTCTACATGCCTAGCTTCGTGAAAAATCTCGCCGTAGCTAAGAGCACATTAATAATATGTACAGAGTCTTTTCTTTCAAGTCGGAGCCTCACTTGAAATCGATTTTTAAGAATCCATCTTAATACGTTCACAAAATCACTATTACCAATTATTATTGCTACCAGACTTGGACTTTACAATCTCTCTCTCTCTACCTCAAGATTAAAAAACGCTTGCGTGTGATTCGTTTCTCTCAACGACGCGTTCAAGCCGCAGAATTAAAACGAACCACACACGTGTGTGTGTGTCAAAGAGCGCGGAAAGTTTTGGCCGGTGATCGAGCACTATTTACGCGCGAGCGTACCGTAATTTTCTCTTCCTTTCTTTTCATTCCTGTTGAAAAGAGGGGCTCTTTGAGAGCGTACGAGCAGAATTAGGACAGCGCGGGCCCGTAACCAGCGGGAGTTTTATGCCGGCAGGCTTCTTTTCCTTTCTTTCTTTTTTTCTTCTTCTTATTTTTCTTTTCTTCTCCTTGCAACGCGTATACGCTACCGTGGATACGCGCACCGAAGCGAGACGCGTTGCTTCGGCAAACTCTCGGTACGTGTGCTCGTTGTGCGTGCACAACACAGAATAGGAAGGCGAATGGTAAAGAAAAAGAGGGGAAAAAAGGAAAGATCAGAGTTTGTATCATATTCTTACGATGTGTTTTCATACAAATTGCGACGAGTCACGAGTTCGTTAGAGGCGTTGCGACAGTTTCAGCGTTTTGTTTTCTACGTGTGTGTGTGTGTGTGTGTGTGTGTATTAACCCCCGTTCCGTTTCGTTAGATTAGATCGTTGATGACTCACGTAGGGATTTAGGTTAGCTTACCTCATCTTGGTAATAATAATTTTTGCGCTCTGTGTTTCGCGCAATGATAGCGTTTAGTCATGTCGAATTTGATACAATAGAATCTCACAACTCGCGTATTTGATTTTCCGACGTTCAATGATCTATATCGATTAATTTCCGCGGCAATTGTCAACTCTCAAACGAGAAACCTGTGGCCGTTTCATTTCGTTGGATCGTAGGTGACTCATTCGAGGTTTTAGACAAAGTTATTCCACTTTAATTTCACTTGTACGTATTGTGTGTTTCGTGCGATAACGTAACGTAACGATCGTCGAAAGCGTAACGTAATCGAACAAAGATGTAACGTACAAACTGAAAATCACATACTTGGGAATCTGCGAGAATTTTCAAAATTTTATCACTGAAAGTTGATTTTAGCGGGGATAAAGAAAATCGGGCCTCTTCAGGTGCAACGCTGATGCAACGAAAATTAGCGATTGGTTGATTTGGGTCACGTGATTCGCGAGGGGGCGTGGCGTAGACCTCGAGTAAGAGTGGCGTACTGTCTGGTACTTTTGTATCGATTCAAATGTTTGCGTATCGATAAAATTTTATGGCAAAAAAGTCGCCTTCGTTTTCTAGTCGGAACAGTTGCTTCTGGGCCTTTTTCAGTGAGACGAATCGTACTGGGCTACGGAGTCGTGCAGTTTTTTGTTTGCTTACTTGATCATCGACGACTTATAAATTGTATAATATTTCATCTGGCCATCTCCTTCAGATTAGATTCTACGCATGCGATATGCATAATATATGAAATACTCAACGTGAACAGCTCAATTACGGCATTATCATATTTATCGAATGGAACAAATCCCTGTTTCATTTCCTCCTTGTTTGTAAAAATATGAAATCGCATAAAGATAATCGCACAGTCTGGTGATCGCTAATCTAGCGATTACCAGGCATTTATGCAATTTCATATTTTTACGATCGCAATTAGAAAAATGAGCAGAAGTTTGTTTCCTTTACTAGGCGTTGCAGCAACCTTCGATATTTCACATACAAGATGTTCACTATCGATTAACTCGATTTTGTTCTTTCTCTTCGACTCATTTTTTCACGAAGAATCATCCTCTACTGCATGAAAATTCGCAGTCGAGTAGGGTTATTAAAAAAATATTTCGTTAGCTGGTCAGAGAAGAGGAGGATGCAGGGTGCCTGTGAAGCACGCGAGGCAGCTGTTTCTCGGCTGTAATCCACGCCTGGTAATGCGACGTTTAAGGCTACCTGTTATTCCGTGGTGTGTCAGCCTATTTATATCGGCCTAGATTCCGCTTTTACATCGCAAGCCACAGGTACGCGCCCCGAGGAACACCGCGATTCTCACGGATAGGAACGTGATAAATTTATGGCCGCGATTAATTTTTGCGAAATCGGTCGCTCTCGCGAGCGTATCGTTGCCCGCGTCTGTTACCGCCTGCCTGGCTTTGTTACACGCTCCGTTCTTCGCGCCGTGCGTCCTCCTCGCGTCTGACCGAGTTGCGCGCTCTGGATCATTCCACTTACTACGCGGCGACCAGCTTCTTCACGCTCGATCGTTTCACGCCCGTGAAACTTCGCGCCGTGTAACGCACGTTCAGCCACGGAGAACTCTGCTGACGGAGAATCTGTCAAGGTTTTAGAAATCTTCGATTCGTGGAACTCGTTGGTTCTACCAGACAATCTTGGTATACGATATTTTCAAGTAGGGACGAGAAGGGAAATTTATGATTAACGCGAGGTTGTTCGTGATTAATGTTCGATGAACATCTTTCTTTCGCTTCTTTAATTCTCGAGAGAGGAGATTACGTTTGATGAATATTATCGAGGAGATTACACGGAGGAATTAATGAGGACCTATCATGCTCAGTTGCGTTAACCGAAGATTTCTAAAATCAAAGGTTGCCTGGTAATTAATCGTCGTCTCTTTAGCTATTACCTCTTGGTGCAGAATTATTCGAGACTCGGATAGAACGCACGTAACATTCGGATTTTTGTGACGATCTCTACTCCTCTCGGAAACTAATTCTGTAGCCTTTTGTTCAATTAGATTGGAAAAAAAATACACTCAATCGCGATGTTTTCTTTTTTTTAATGAAAATTAATATTCAACGACGCTTCCAGTCTGCAAATTCCACCGTAGCTTCGCACATTTTATCACTGAAAGTGATTTTAGCGGGGGTAACCCAGAAAATCGGGCCTCAGGTGCAACGCTGATGCAACGAAAATTAGCGATTGGTTGATTTGGGTCACGTGTTTCGCGAAGGGGCGTGGGGTAGACCTCGAGTAGGAGTGGCGATCGCGCCTTCAAATGTTTGCCTTTCGGTGAGACGAATCGTACTGAGGTACAAGTCGTGCATTTTTTTTCGTACGTCACGCGTATCGAATAGAAAAAGAATCTTGGGAGATGACGAGACGCCGCAGAGCGCAGCGAGATACATGTGTATATCGTGCGTGTGTATTGTCTGGTTGGTTCGTCAACCCCGAGCGAGGTTCGCGGGTAGCTGGACGAAGGTTAACGAATAAACGACGAATAAACAAGCGTGGCGAAATTATTTCCAAGTTGGACCGCGCGAGAAAAGTTATTCTCGTCGGCTATTTGCGTTCGCTCGATTCGCGAGCGAGCGTGGTCGCCTCGCCGGCGGTCGCACGATCGCGATCTCTTTTTAGAAGCACACACTCTGTGATTTTCTAGTATTGATTCCGCCGGCTGGGTTGTATACGCAAAAGACCCGATGCAAGCGATATATACCGGCAACGGCGCTTGCATGTTCGTAAAATGTTATATTTTTCCACGCGCCGTCATCATCCTTCGCGCATGGCCTACTTGGCTTCGTGTAAAAAGGGCTCGGCTCTAAATCGGGAGCAAGTTTACACTGCCCATCTCTCGCTCTAACTTTATCGACCGTCCACCAATAATGACGCCTGCACGCCCCCGTTCCAAACCGTTTCCTCGCCCGAAAAAAAAGAAAAAAAAAAGGAAAGAAAAGAAAAGAAAAAAGAAGAAGAAGAGAAAAACGAAGGGGAAACGATCGTTTCGATTTTCGTCGATTTGCACGTTCGATCAACTCGGATGGTGCGAAACTGTATCTCTTCGCGAGTTACAAGAGCGCATGTGGGTCAGAGAAGATGGCACTTTTTCTCCGATTTGCTAGGGTTTTTTTGCTATTAGGCACAAGTTAATTTCGTTTCAGTTTTAATTTGTTTTCTGTACTTTGAAGATTTTCATTTGCTTCGTAAATTGCACTTCTTCGATTGTTTACCGAAACCACGCCAACTTTTCTTTGGATTCGTTAGATCGTGGATTTACGTAAGGATTTAGGTTACTTCGTTTCAGCGTAATTCGTGTGGAAAAAGATACCTCAACATTTATCTTAAGTAATATCGTCAAGCTTAGTAGACCGATTGAATCGATATAGATCGTGATACTTTGTGCAAAATTTTATCAGACTTCACGATATCTCATTTCGTTTCGTATCCTCCATGACGGAAATGTTAGTTGGAAATGAAATTAAAATTGTTATTATCTCCAATAGCGCGGTGGTATCAGTTTTAGGATTAATCTTAACCAGTTATGACCTAAATTAAAAAAGTTACGCTGTGAGAATTCGCAACTTTGTTTAATGGCTACAAACAGTCATTATAGATGATGAAATGTTTTTTGATTAACAGCGACTATTACACGCGACGAACAGTCTAGTCTAACATTAACGAACAATAATTCGGTGATAAATTAATATTTATATACCATGCAGTAATCAATGTAATAACACACGAAACAAACATATCCCGTTTCTCCAATATACGTCAAAACGTTAAATCAAGTACGAAGTACAAAATATGTACAGTAAAAACACATTCCAATTTTGAAAATCGAGAAAGCTTACAGTCCGTCAATTCCATCTTTCAAAAATCCTCTCTTCGAAAAATATCATCTAATTCGCGCGGAACTCGAGCGACAAATCACCATTGAAAACCACCACTGAAAATGAAAATCAACAATTCAGACACCAAGCTCGTATATAAAAAAGAAAACAACTGTTCCGAGTAGGAAACAAAGACGACTTTTTTGCCATAAAATTTTATTGATATGCAAACATTTGAATACAACATCGATACAAAACAAATTACAGGCGTGATCGCCACTCCTACTCGAGGTCTACCTCACGCCTCCTCACGAATCACGTGACCCAAATCAACCAATCGCTAATTTTCGTTGCATCAGCGTTGCATCACCCGAAGAGGGGCCCAATTTTCTGGGTTACCCCCGCTAAAGTCACTTTCAGTGATAAAACAGAAACTAAATAAGGAAACGAAAATAAATAACCGAAATCTCTCGACGAAGAAAGCGAGTAAAGTAAAGAAAGTAAAGAAAGAGGAAGAGGCGAGAGGCGTTTATTAACACGGCGAGACATCGAGATGGATGCACGAAAACTAAATTTACCATCGGTCGGACAAACGCGTCGCGGATAGAGACGCGGATTGGCGCGGTTTTTTCGAGTCGGCTTAGTCAGTCTGGGGGTCTGAACGCGAAGTGCAGCGTGCAGCCAGGCATGCGGCGGGGGCTTTCGTGCGTGGAATAGGCTCAAGGCTGCACCGGTGCAACGTCGAGCAGCTAACTACTCGCGGTGTACTACTAGCCGCCGCCGCTGCTGCTGTTGCTGCTCACTGCCGGCCTGCCCGCTGCTACCTGCTCTCTCGATCGGTGATCGATCAATCGGATCTGATAGAATCCGAGAGAACTTGCTGCGCAGAGGCGCTGACGTAGAACGGCCAGTATCCGCCGGGGAGAGAGATGCATCTCTTTGAGATTCTTCGAGACCGTCACACTCGCGAGACACCTCCTTCTCAAACTGTTAACTTTGATATTTTCTACGTCACGATCGATTTCATTTATACAGGGTGAACCTGAACTAGAATATCGAATCGATATTTTTCGTTGATTCACACTGTTGAATTCTGGAGTTTTTGTTCTCCTCGAAACAAATACGACAATTCAATGGATATTATTAAGACGCGTTCAGTTTTTAAATATTTAATTTAATTTGGGGTTCGATGTAATAATTTTACAATGTTTGTCTAAATTTTAAAAAGAAAAGAAGAGAGAACGTTTTACGTTCCTTCGTGTTGCACTTGCCACATAACTCACTGGCGTCCAAAATTTGGAGCACTAGGCAATTTCGATTCACTAAATTTGCATAATTGAAGGTTGCATGATTCAAGATTGGTAGTTGAGTAACAACAAGGAAAAGTAAAAAATTTTACGTGATTACGAAAGGAAACGTGTATTGAGGAACTTTTATATCTCTGATTGATATACTTTTATGAATAGAAAACACACACCTAATATATTTTCCCACTTTGACAAAGCAGTTAATTTTGATTTGTACATGTATATTCGTTTCGTTTCTACCAACGAATCGACACGGCGCTCCACAATCTTCAAATTATCAACCATTTGAAGTTAATCGCTCAAATGATACACTGGTACATTACATACAGATGATGCTACGTGTAAAAGATTGCACGTTGCCGCGATAAAGTAAAAGCGTTTTCGATGTTTGCACGTTGCAACGGTGATTGTATCATGTTGGACGCCAATTGACGTTCCTGGTAGATAACGCAAGTTTTAATTAGATCAATTGGCTTGTCCGGTCAATGAAGTGTTAAAATATACTTTTATTATATCGTGTTTGTACAGACAAAGAGACGATGTTCGACCTAATTAAAATTACTTCGCCTCTGCTCGTATTTATCTCTCTGTTTAATAGAAGCTATCTCATCGGAAAGCTAACTACTGAAAAAGTAAACTTCTGGTCTAGCAAAACAGGCTGAGGGTTAATCCTTAGGTGCTGTTTAGATGTTAATACTATAAAACAATATACGTGTAATAATGTAACGATAAATAACTATGCTAATAACCATAACAAAGATATAAATACAAATATTATTGATCAACACGTTAGTTCGATAATAGCAATTTTCAAAAATAATTATTATTAGAAATGAAATCGTTCGTTTCGCTAAATCGATTTAGAAAATCTTTCGTATCGTTGTATCTTTCTCCTTTAAAGACATCTTATCACTCGTCGTTATGCATATTCAGTTATGTAACGACACAAAGACACTCTCTCTCTCTCTCTCTCTCTCTGTCTCTCTTCGAATTAAATCGATACGATTAAGTCACTTCGGAGTGTTACGAGTAACCCAGAAGCCTGATTAATAAGAACAAGCTCGAAACGGCAACAAAAACTCTTTTGCAGTGAGAATACCAGGCTATCGGCTTATCTGATATCGCGCGGAATCAATGTTTTGCACGATTTCAACGAGCTTTTTATCCTCCTCGCTAGAACGCGATCGGACGGATGACTCATTGACGAGGGTTTCTGGCGCGATCGACGATTCTCGTCGATCAGTTGAGCGTTATGTAAATGTGCAAACGTAAATCGACAAGTATCTAATTTATATCGTCTTGTTAAACGGTACCGTTAGGTGAAGTAACTCGTGTAAATTTAAGCGTGATTACCGATCGATTACTATGTTGCTGTACTACTTACTGTCGTAATATTTATTATAATTACCACGTGTAACGTACTTACAACATATTGCAACATGTTCGAATATTCCTTTCCGATTCGTTCAAACGCGATTTTCTTTTTTCTTGCTTGTTAAGTTCTGCTCGAGTTGCGTAAATCGAAACGCGATTGTCAAATCGGAAAATCGGCAATGCTTGCTCGCTCTCCCGTGTGGTTCAGGTTAGGTTTAGTTTAGGTTTAGGTTAGGTTGCAAATTGCAATTGCGAATTGCGATTCCTTCTTCTTTCGTTAACTTCTGCTCGAGGTATGCAAATTGCATTGCGAATCGAACAAAAATCGACGACTTTCGCTGCAAAGTGGCTCCGTGAAAACAGTATCGACGCGCAGTCGATACTGCGATTCTTCCTCCTGTTGACTTCCTTTCCTCGTGTAAATTAAAACACGATTTCTAATTTGAGACGGAGGATTTTAATTGCAAGCTACCTTCGCGTAGCGAGCCATAAGTTTCCACGTCGATATTGTAATTCCACCTGTCATTAAGTTCCGCTCGAGTTACGTAAATTCAAACGCGATTTCGAACTGGAAATCGAGATATTTTTTTCTGCTAGGTTTGCGTGGCTTCGCCAGTGGAGAGAACGATACAACATAGAATACGCTGTAATTTCTTCTTTCGTTAAATTCGATAAAACGAATGCACCGTTGATATTGCCTCGACTCCTTCGTCCACGAAGTGAGTTATGTAAATTCATTTCGTTACAAGCTTCTTCCACGACTCCATGAATCGCAATGAAACACAATCGGTATTGTGATTCCTTCTTTCCGCCCGGGTTACGTAAAATTTCGAACGCGATCGAAGCAAGTCGAAAATCGGCAACTTTCCTTGAAACTTCCTCCATCAACTTGTGCTCCAGCAAATTTTTTTTACTTCGTTACGGATTTCTACGAATTTGCAGCGTGTAAAATGTAAAATTATGCAAATTGCTACGGAATTTCCAATTTGAAAAAGAACAATTTTCGCCTCGAGGTCGAAAGCGAGACGCGATTCTCTTCTATCCCTTTTTCTCTTCAATTTTACTTCTCACTCTCTTCCTTCCTACGCGTGGATTCGCGTATTTTCCATGGGAGTGCAAGTGCGGCACAGCACACCACGTACTTCTTACCATTCGACGTGCATTAATTGGACGGTAAGAACGGGCCGCGTTCCCTGCGTGAGCGGAATTCCAGTCTAGTAAGCATACAGTTGCTCGCCACGAGCTTTTAAAATGTTTCCCAGCCTGTAATACACGATCGACTCTTGAACGAGAACGAAACCGGTCCGCGAGCCGCGTTGTTGTTTCCGTGCCACTTTCTTCTTTCCTTTCCGTTTCCACGTCATTTCGAAGAATCATCCAGCTCCGCTCGAGAGAAATCAAACGCGCCTAATCCGACGATTATTAATTTGTTACCACATACTTGTTGGATCGTTGCGAGATAATCCACAAGCTTTCCTCCCCGAGTTTGACTCATCGCGTCGGCCCGATATTTATAGCGGGCAATTTTCTCGGAATGCCTGTAATCGACGTTTCATAGAACTGTTCCACCCGTCTATTCTATTGACGAGCAACCACCAATGTAACTACCGCCCTCTCCATTATTTCACCACTTTCCACTTTAACCGTCGTTGGGTTATTCTGACGAATAGAACGTATAAAGAACGTTTTTTCCTTTTTTTTTTTCTTGTAAATTGTGGAAATTGTGGAATACGTTATAACGTATTATGAATCCGTAAATTATTCAAGAGCAAAGTATTTCGCTACAATATTTAATGAACGAAACAAACAAGCTTAAATTTTTTAGTCACCTAGCTTTCAATTGCCTATTTCTTTCCAAATACCTAGAGAAAAGTATGAGCGTATAATTCATCGGTGCATACTCGTTTTCAAATGTTTCACTTGTCAAAACGATCGCTGTATCTCCAAAGAGTAGTAAAATTCTCCTCGCGTAGAAAACTACTGAAACTAAAATGCTAGTGGAAATATAAAAATGGAGAAGATGATATGCGTGTGCGTGTAGCGAGCGAGGTGAGGAGGGTGAAAGAAAGGGGAGTGAAACGACGCGATCCAGAGGGAGCACACTCGCGGCAGCGAAGTGACCGGTGGCAAGTGTCGAGTGGAGGCAAGGGTGAGCCGTGGCACGACGATAACGACGACGCGCGTGGTGGTGACGGCGTCAGTGACGGTGACGGTGACGGTGACGACGACGACGACGACGACGACTTGTGGCGAGCAGCGCTAGGCGAGAGGGGGAGAGGAGAGAAGGAGTCTTGGTTGCTCCACGAGCAGAGGCGGCGCGCCACTGCGCGAAGGGTAGAGAGTAGGGGCAGGGCGGCGGTGTGGAAGAAGGGATGTGGCGTTGGGCGAGGGAGGGACGCGGAGAGTGCGGTCAAGTGTACTGGGTAACTAGGTCAATGAGAGAACCGAGAGAGCGACGTTGTTGCGGGAGCACGAGCGCGCCGCTGCGAGAATTCTCTCTCTCTCTCTCCCCCCTCCCTCTCTCTTTCTTCTTCTATCTATCCGTCTATATATACATCTTCTCTATTCTCTCTTCTCTTTCTCGTGAGTGTACGTCTGTCTTTGTTCTTCCACCCGTCGCCGTCGAACGTTCCACGATGCGGCGGAATGCGCCTCGCTCGTTCGTTCGTTCGTTCGTTCGTTCGACGCGTTTCTATGTTCCCGTCCCTCGCTGCCGTTCATTAAACAATCCGTCGTTGTTGATTCACTTAAAACTGTTTCGCACACGTAGACGCGTAGAGTCGGTCTGTACGGTAGGGATGAGCGAACACGCAGCCTAAGGAGCTTCGCTCGGCTGTCAACTTGCTTTGTATGTCGAAAAATTTCCTCTCGTAATTTCCTTTCGACGTAGACACCGTTCAGACGCCGGTTTCCCGACATTATATTTCGCGTCGAGGAACACGTTTCTGCGAATTGGAGCACGGGTAGGGACCGCGGTTATCGATCGATCCGTTCTCCTCAGTGGATCGCGCGCGCCAAAGTCAAAAAACGTTCTAGACGCGTCGTTGCTTTTTATATACGGAGGAAAGCGTATTTACATACACTCATGATGCGTTACGTAAACGCACGCGGTGTTTATTGTTCGCGATGCAGGTTAGGTTTTCCACTTTTCCTACGGTTGAGTCATAGAATGAATGTCTTTGTTGTTAATTACGTCGCGGGATAAATTACGTTGATCGCGTACGTATCTTCTTCGTACATGTGCGTTTACTATTGTCGTGAAAATCATATACGAATCGTACGAGCTGTACTAGGAAATTTATGCATGTGTAAATTTCATAGCGATTTATACACGGATATAAATTTCGTGGCAAAGTTCTCGATGCTTTTAACGTAACGCTGTGAGAATAACATTAACAGGGAGCATTCGGTCGGATCGTAAATGTAAACGAGAAGACGGCCGCGCACGCGTCGCGCCGTACTCGTGGCCACACTTTTAACACACATCGATACCGGTAGTACAAGGTGGTCCAAGTGCATCGGGTAAATGGGTCAAGCGAATTAATTCTGGTTGGCGAGCTGCACTTTGTGTCTCGGTGCATGACGAAAGCACGTCGTGCCGCGTTCCGTGCTAGGAAAGACTTCGTTCGGGAGAGGGGGGAGCCGAAGGCACAACTACAACCATACTCGCGATTGTTTGGGATATCCAACTAAAAATATCTCTACGACAATATATTTCTTTCTATTTTTTCCCCCTTTCCGTTTTGGAAAATTAAAATTACCAAAGATACGAAATATTTAAAGAGATATAATCTTCTTTTAACCTCTTGCCACGCACATCGACAATTTTTGATCCCACATTGCAACATTTTCTCATTTTTAAGTATATTTAAATGTAACCCAGGCAAAGAAATAATAAGTTTATTACTTCTTATATAATAATTTCTATCCAGTGATATTACATCGACGAGTTCAAAAGAAAAAGAAAGCGACGAATTATTGTATTCGGTCACTCGTTATGGTCCGCGAACCACAGTCGCCAGCGCAAGAGGTTAAAGTACAGAATTCACAATGTTGAGAGAACGTTTTTTCTCCTCGACGTTGTTACATTAAAAGTAGAAATTTTCCGGAAATGCGGCACGAAAATCAATCGTTTGTTGGTTGCTTCATATAAACAATGTTGGTTGCTTCATATAAACAATGTTGGTTGCTTCCACGAATTTTGATATTCCTTTCGTGATGAAATTAATTATCATAACGTCGCGGATGATTATCATAATGCTAATGCGTGTGAAACGTACATAATTGCGACGATAAATTTAAAATGTCTTAACGACAAGATACGAATGCATAAATGAGGCTAATTCTCGTGAAAAAAAAAAAAAATTGACGAGAAACGGAAAATAAAAACCGAGAAAGTGAATAAAAAAGCAGTGTGTGCTGCAAGTGTATCAGCAAGTATATAAAGTTCCCAATCGTTCGATATACGTGGGACGTGAGATAATATTTAAATTTTGGTTGGAAGCGCTTCGCGGCGTATCGTGGTGTATTGAATTTCTATTCTGACATTGTTAAATAAGCCATCACTCGACGAGCACATACATATTGCTATCGTCGAAATATTCTCTTCCAATGCGAAGCCGTACATCCGCCGTACGGTACAGTCGAATCGGTACAGTAGAATCAGCTCTGAAGCAACATTGTCGCAATTGATTGTTCAAGAAAAAAAAAAAATTCCACGGACGAAAGGAAGATCGAACTTGAATCGTTGAAGAAGCGTAAGAGCTGGATCGATAAGCGTACGTTCTCGGTGAAACCGTGTCGAGAGAGAATGCTCGATAGAAATACACAAACTGCTCAGTTAAAAGCAGCCAACGTTTGTATTTACACGTAATCGGCTGCGGTACCTTCTTGCGTCGAGCGTTCCTCTAGACGCATATGTGACGAATGACGCGTGCGTGCGCGCGCGCATGCCGGATTAACTATCGCGCGAACGTGTGGACGGCCGTGCACGTGGGTACGACGCGAGTTTAGAATTATGCTCTATAAGTACACACGTATAAAATCGTACTACGCCGGTGGCACGCATGCGGATCTACGAGCGTTGGTAACGCGGTGCCAGCCAGGAATCAGGTCACTCATATCAAACTGACCTACATACCGTTATCGGCTGTATTATCGCCTTTGATAAAGCGCTTATTAAACGTACAATTGTGCCGGGGAAAGATTCAAGGCGCCCATTGCTCTTCCTCTCTCTCTCCCTCTCTCTCTCTCTCTAGCTCCTGCTCTCTCCGTCTTTATCTTTTCTCTGTACACGTACGTCTATATACGTTTTAACGGGCTATGTATATACGTGTATTGTATGTACGTGATTGTTCAGAACGATTTCCTTCACTGAGAGTTGGTTTCCTCTCGTGGATTAGGTAAGGCTATCGATTCGATTCGATTTGCCGTTACCCGTGTATTCTTCACCCGATAGCCTGACGACCACGTCGGTAATAATAACGCGGGGTAAAAACACCTCCCTAACACGCTAAAAATAATCGAGCAACAACGACACGGGTGACCTCGCGCTGGCCACCGTCCTTCCTCGACAGTTCGAACTCTTCAACTTGACCTGGATAGAAAAAATTATTGCTGCCCGCGTTAGATTTATCGCGGTTCTCTTCTTTTTTTTTTTTTTTCGCTCTTGAATCTCGATCCGTCGTTCTGGATGATGCGTACTCGTTTTCAATTATACCTCGCGTTTGCAACTTTTGCTCGCCGTTTGTACAGTTTGAAACTCGTCAATTGCGATCGCCGCGAGATTAAGGCGCACCTGTATCTCGATCGATATCTTCGACGAAAATAACAGGTCGGTTTTTTTAAAGTTCTTATACATCGGTCCGTGTTCGAACGGTCGCAACATTAATTGCTCGATAACGAATCTCCCTTCCCCTTCCCGCAGTATCTCGCTTCCATAAATATTATCGTAGTACGTACATATATTTCAGGCGCCGTCAATAAATTTACCTTTATCTTGCACTATGAATTGCAATATTCCTCGTCCATATACTTGTCCGCGAATAATATTCGCCGACTAAAAGAACGAAGCGTTCGCGTAGATATTTGCGAGTCTTAATTAGCTTCGGCGAAGATACATCAAAAAAAAAAAAGAAAAAAAAAAGGAAAAAGGTGATCGAGCAATACTACGTATACGTGACGAAAGAAACGCCGCGCCGTGGATACTATTTACGGACTTTGACGAAATAAAACTTACCACGCGAGAGAGGATCGAGAGGGAACGTAACAAAGATCGCGGTCGAACGGAAAAGAGACGCGCTTACACACATACAGGCAAGCAGCAGACATATTATTACGTAGGCAGACTCGCCAACGAAAGTGAGAGCGAGGAGAGAGAGAGAGAGAGAGAAAACGAAAGGAGAGTGAAAGATCTCCTGAAAGACCGCAAACAGGAGTGTGGAGCAATGAAGAGGGGGAGAAAGAGAGAGAGAGAGAGAAAGAGAAAGTACGAAATGCAAGAGCGAGACGAACAGAGTTGGCTTACTTCGACTTGCCACGAGTTAACCAAACGTGAAACGGCTCCCCGCGTCTCTCTCTCTCGTAACCGCTTAACGTAATAGCCGTAACTAGTACCATTGCCAATGAAAGCTGTCGTGGAAAGTAAAAGCGGATGAGCCACTTTTCGCGCGTCACGAGTCTGCTCGGTTGCTGGCTGCTGACTAACTTAAGAAAGGACAGAGAGACCACAATTCTTACGAGTAGCGTAACGTGTAGTATAAACGGAGTAAAGAGAAGAAAAGAACTTTCGCCTCATTCATCGATTTAGCGTCTACTAGCTCATAGACTGCCTCTCGATCCGCTCTTGAACCGATGCTGCTGAATTATTATTAAGATCGGCAGTACCGTATTCTACACGCAATATAAATACGCGGCTAGGCACAAATCATAATAGGCACGAGCCGCATCTAGCCGAGGTGACCGCCGTCAGTGTTGTCACGTGCGAATGTGCGTTTACGTGCATTGCGCATGCGCGTCTCACGCACGCCACTGTCGGCAAATGAGTTTTCGCGCACTCTCCGTAGGTACGAGATCTTCCGGTGACGAACACGTTCCGTTTACGTTCGATTCTCGTAATTTAGTGAAAAATGTACGGTCTCTTTCTACGTTGAAGAGTTAAAGGATCGTTTGAATGACGTTGCAGACGCAACTCTATTTTTCTTTTTATGCCACTCCTTGTATTAGAACGAAGAATATTACATAGCTGTAATAGTAACTATCAGCTGTTGTTAATCGTACTTCATTTTTTTGACAATTGTACACTTTTTATTAATCATCGATATCGTCCACTATAACGTTACGTTAGAAATCGTACGTCAAATTCCAGGCAGAAACCTTCTCACAGCTCTGCCTCATCACTGTTCGGCTTGGACAGATTATTTTCTCCGGGAAATTACCGGTCATTACAGTCGCCGATCATTATTATTGGCCTTACCACTCGAAGACCCGGTCTCGTGTACTCGATTCGCTCTTCAACCTTGAGCGTTATCCTGTTTACAAACGACACGTACTCCTGGAGGAGAGGAAGATCTCGCTCGCGCGATTTCCAGTTCTCTCTGCATTTTTTCGAGCAGAGACGGTCGTGCTTTCGTCACGGTGGCCATGCTCGTTCCGCGTGGATCGCGAATTTTTAATCGCGAGCGAGCGATTTTTCGGTCAAGGTCGCCAATGTCCTTGGCTCTTCTGAATCGTGATTGGCGGTTAAAAAAGAGAAAAAGAAAGAAAGAAGAAAAACAAGAAGAAAAAAAAGGAGACCAAGCCGGGTTGCAGCTCAAGGTGCACAATCAATGCCCGATCTGGCGGACAGATACATAAATTGCGTGCACGGTAACTCGCGAGCCAAACTCGCAACATGGACTAAATACATAAATATGATTCGCTTGTTAACGAAGCATAATAAACGGCAATGAAGTTTCCTTTATCGTCCGGCGAAGAATGCGAACTTTCACATTTCATCGGGCATCGTTGGCGTTCGAACAATCGCGTCTTTGTAAGGTTGTCGCGTGCGCGTGTTGACTCAGTCGAGTTTCGAGTTACAGAGATTTGGTTTTATCATTTTCGAATTTAGCCTGTCCCAAGAGTAAAGATTTACGACAACAAAAGCGACTCGAAGAACATTTGTACAGGGATTAATGTTTTTGGAGTTACGAGTTATACAAGAAAGGCACGATGAGTCCATCTTTGTTGATTTTCTGATTCAAAAATACGTATAATTTGTAACTCCTAATTTTTTTTCTTTTTTTTAATTCGAAACGATAACATTATTGGTCACTACTGTCACTTGCAAGAAACTGGAACATCCGAAATAAAAAATTCCCACCAACTTCACTTGAAAACGAGAATAGCCCATGTACGTTGTTATAAAACAACGATGAACTCATAAACGCTCGAATATTTCAGCCTTATCAAACAAATAACCAATATCACTTAGTCTAATGACAGCGGCAGAAAATATCGCTAATAATAATTTTAATCTATTGTCGCAAATTGTTCTCGCGATAATTCCGAGAATATTTTAAACAAAATGTCCAAATATTTGTTTATCGCATGATTCGCCAAAAAAAAAAAAAAAAAAAAAACTTACACGTTACATCATAGCGAAGAAGAAACGGATGAGCACGTTATCTGAAAGTGTTACGTATGAGAGATCGGTCGCACGAATCGTGTAAATTATCTCATCTTCATTCAAAGTATCGAAACTTTTTCCTACGCCAACCCAGGTACTGAACTTGTATTTTCATTGTGTAGATGGAAATCGGTTTTCTCAAACCCTGCGTAACTAAAATTTCGTTTCAGTTGACAATTGTCGCTCTGAAAACTCGTGATCGTTATAAATACAATTATAGTTTTGTTGACGGTGCTGATCGTGCAGTACCGAAACAATAAGTAGACAAAATGAACCTTTCAAAATGTGGATTGTGTAATAAAAATATAAATATAACTCAGTTATATTTATATTTTAAGAGAGAGAACAGCGAAAGGGGGGGGGGTTTCAAGCCCCCATTCATCTCGAACCCCTGCCTTTTTTCTCAGAGCATCTTCGAAAGCCTTTTTTTGCAGTAGCTGTTTTTTTGCTTCTTATTCTTCACTGGTGAGATGCCTTAGGATTTTCGGACATGTCTAAGCACAAAGAATCGAAATTTTACAGCTACTTTTCTCTACAGCTCTAACAATGATACAACGCCTGGGACAGAAACTTTTACAAGAAGAATCGAAAGTGCTGTGAAAGTCCGGGTCTCAAACTGTAAACCTCTTCAACTGATTGTTGTTGAGTACATTGGGTTAGTAAAAACAATGAATTCCCATTGGGAATTGCACAAAATTTCCAACAATATTTCAAAATATTTATATTCATTTTTAATTTATGAACGAGAAAACGGGGAAACTTTTAACAAGAGTACGACAGTACTTCCTCATGTTCGTAACAATAGTGTGAGTAAAACAATTCGTGTAAAATCTTCAATCAGGTAGTGAGGAACATTTTTGAAATTTCTTTTCCTAGAAAGACGCAAATTCTGTCATTTTGTTGACTTAGGATGATAGTTGAAATTAATTATATGCATAGAGTATGAAGGTTACAAACTGGAAAGAATTGAATTCAATGAAAACGATGGAAAATAGGAAAAGAATGAATGAAAGTTTCTTCAACTACTATGGATCTCTCAACTCATTTCTACTCTTCTATTTTACTATTCTATGCAACTCTTCTCTGCGTTACTATGTACGTAACAAGAACAAGTGATAATGTGATAAATATCTGTGGAAAATTGTATTTCGCGCGAATTCACTTTGAAAAAATTTCGACAGAGTGTGAATTTTAAATTTTAAATCTACCCTGTAACTTTAACAAAACTCAAATAGAATCGACTCTGCGTATGTACGTATGATTCTGGCGTACAGTCATGTATCTGAGAATAAGGATAATTTTCGACTCTTTCTGTCTTCTCAATTGCACGTCGTTTCTCTTCTAAAAGAAAGTCGTAGTACAAACGGAAGTACGGTGATCGAGCGCGTCTCACGGACGTTCTTACTCGAACAGGGTAATTTTCCGTGACAGCGGAACCGTGCCGAATCTCCTCGCGTTTTTCATCGCGGATTCGTTGGTTTGCCGGTCCTTCGTTCACGGCTCCGAGGTCCGTTTGTCAAATTCCGCCGTGTGTCCCAGTTGCAAAGTAATAAAAATGGGTGACGACAGGCAACGAGAGGGTCGTCCGTGGGGTATATACACGGCCGCACACGGATACATGCGTGCCACGCGAGGGGCTACATCCTTGCAACTTACACACGGAAAACTGGTCTACGCGTCCTTTGCCCGCAGAACCACACAGACGTGATATCTGCACGTGCGCAGGCGCAACTTTGCATCTTCGTTACCGACACGGTACGGTGTGTGTACGTTTCGTACGAGCGTTCGTGTAAGATGATGCATTTACACACAGGATCACGTGTACCGATGTGTCCCCACGTGTGCGTACGTGTGTATGCACTCGCGTCGCGTGTGGGTACACGCGCATGCACGTTAATGCACACACAATTACACGTGGTCTCGCGATATTATACCATGTGGGTAAGTGTGTCAAGGACGTGCGAACTGGCCTGCAAAACGCCAATTCGCGTTTCGTGGATGAAACGATCTCTCTCTCTCTCTCTCTCTCTCTCTCTCTCTCTCTCTCTCTCTCTCTCTCTCTCTCTCTCTCTCTCTCTCTCTCTCTGTCTCCTCTCTGGCGACGGAGAGCACAAGGATTCACCTTTGCGAAGTCATCCTTGCCTCGCGTAAGGGCGAAGGCGCAAAAAAAGACGCATCTCGGAGAAACGAAAGACGGCCGCGTTTTCGATCGCGCGATCTCGCGAAACGAGAACGAAAAGAAAGACGAAGGTCCGATCGAAGGACATCGAAAATATCGCCACCCACCCGTGGGCAGTGATATAAGATCCTTCGTGCGACCTTACGCGTCGACGCCGAGAGAGGAGGATCCCCGCGAATGTAATATCGACAACTTTACGAACTCGTTCTCTCGGGGACGAAAATTTCATATGTCCGCCAGATGTCCTCGTTATGGCCGTTCGCGTCGCCCTAAATGAATTCGACAGTTTTTCGCCGGCGTGACAAAAATATGATTACACGGTGACGATCTTTCTTTTCTTCTCTCTTACCTACCTACGCTCACGGTTGTACGTATTTCTGTACGTGTGTACGTATGAATGCAAACGTGTGTGTACGTGGATATATAGATGCGCGCGTGTAACACAGCACAATGAGTTAGATTTTACTTTTAGTTTCGAAAATGGGATTGCGGAGTGGGGCGGTCCTTGGCACACTTCACACACCGAGGCACGTTGCTCGCTGAGCAAGAGAGAGAGAGAGGGGGGAAAGAAAAACAGAGAGAAAGAGTGGACCGGAGGGAGGGAGAGAGCGGGTGACTGAGAGAAAGAGAGAGATCATCAGGCTCATATTCCTTGCGACGAATATTACGAGTTACTAATACCATACCTGCATAGCTAATACACGAGATAGTAATCGTACGCTAGAAGACGACGCGTATGTTCTTACATATGCAAGTCCTTTTCTTTCTTCTGTTTTTTCTCCTCGACAGGAGAAAAAAAGGTTGACTTATTCACGTGTTACTTTTCGGAGTAATACTGCTGGATCTATTAAAGGAAAATTACTTTCGTCGCTAAATAGTGGAACAGTCTCAAAATATTTTCTCTTTTGAACGTGATGTTACTCGAAGATATTAGTTTCTTTAAAAATTTCATAAAAAAACTGTGATAACTTACTACACACGCGATACAGTATTTTATTGATTAAAATGTTAGGTGTAGTTTTTGCCATCCTCGGTAAATAGTTTTCAGGACTAACCTAACGGTTGAAAAAATTATCAGGTTATATCAATACAAGTAAAATCTGATTACAAACGTAAAATCAAATATTCTTGAACGAATATCGTACGTGATGTGAGATTTCTAAAATCTAGTCTAAAACTTTGATTCCTACGTACCAATATATATTTGACGTGATTTCTGCGTGTGTTTGCGTCGAAGGAAAAAATGTGCCGTGCAACTGGGTAAACAGAATTCTGGAACCACCCGTCTATTCGCGGATAAATTACTTCCGATAGCCGAGAATGCCACAATTCCGCGTGCGTGTAGCTATTCGCCTACTCGGCGAGTAGGACATTTAAAGGATCAGCGTGATGCTAATTGACCCAGAAATAGCGTGATGCCGATAATGGTCGCATAATTTCAGCTTATACGGGTAAAGGACTCGCACTTTTTCAGCCTTGTCGTAGCATTGTCGTCGTTGTGTTTGCCCGCCCATATCTATATCAAATAACTTTATGTTACAAATCGACCGAGAGCTACGACACCAACTAGTTCATAACACATGTATGTAATTCTTTCTCTCTTTCACACATCTGCATATATATATATATATATATATATACATATATGGTTTACCTAACACGTTTAATGACAATTTCATCAAACATCAAACTGTACAAGTAATTTTCGTAATATTCCCCTGATTGAAATTATGAAGGCACTTTTGTAGCGATTCGAATCTAACGAAATCGTCGGCTTATAGTGTGTCGAAATCAAATAGAACCCCTTGTATAATGATTTATAATTCCCGAACGTATCGGTGCACGCCATTTACATTTCCAGAGTTTCTGGGTCACAGCTTTCACTTTCTTTCGTCGGTTCTTCCGCCCTTTCGACTGTTCGAAGCGCGGCCGCGCCGGGCCCTTTTCCCTTTCGTTCGATTCTTTCTCCCCTCTTTTTTTTTTTCTCCTCTCAGTCGTTCGCTCAGTCTCGCTTGCTTCGTTCTTTTTTTTTTCTTCTTCTTTTCCCTCCCATTTGGTTTCTACCGTCACACAGCGATGATCGTGATTTAACGTGACATGCAATGGAACACAGAGAGGCACGACCTCTTTATTCTTTCTCAATGCGCCGGTGGAAATAAAATCGCATGTGTTGCGCGATGGTCGTGCCGCGCCACCACGACAATCATATCGCGCGCAGGTACATACAGTGAGTGTAAAAAGTATTCGTACATAATAATATTTATTAAACAAACATGGTACATATTCTATTCTCCAAAGTCTGTGGAGCAACAGTATCAAATAAACAAGAAAAATATTCATATTGATATTGATATAAATCAATATCAAGAAAAATGAACGAAATGACAGAAACGAACGCGTAACAAGTATTCGTACAGTTACGATTTATTACATCTACGATTCAAATTTTGTTGTGTAAATACAACGTGATTAGTTTTAAATATCGCTTATTTATAGTAATCGTGATTAATTTCAAATATCGCTTATTTGTAGTAATTGGCTTGTAAAGAACGTTGTCTAGAATCGTAGCAATGACACACAGAGCAATATTTATCATTGCTGTAGCAACATGAGTCGAAAAACTAAGGAAACTACTGTAGATAATTATTAATTTGCATAACCAGTGCAAAAGTTTATCCAAAATATCGCGTATTGTAAAATGACCAAGATCTACGATACAAGGAATCATTGACAGATACAGATTACGAAAAACGTTACAAAATTGTGAAATTGAGAAGTGGACGGCCGCGAAAAATTTCTGAACGTAGTGGTCGTACTATTATTCGATTCGTTAAAAACAATTGGAAAATGAGTGCAACAAAGATCGCTGAAGAGCTTAAAAATAATTCAAACATCACTGTATCTTCTACTACTGTACGTCATTTCTTGCGAATTCAAGGTTATCATGGCAGAACAGCTCGAAGGAAATATTATGTGAATGAAAGGAATAGAAAGAAGAGATTGGAGTTTGCACAAAGTTATGTAAAAACACCGGTAAAGTTTTGGAACAGGGTCATCTTCACGGATGAGAGCAAATTTAACATTTTTGGCTCCGATGGACACTTCACAGTGTGGAGAAAAAAAAAACGAAGAATACAAACCTCCTAAGAACTTACAGCCAACAATAAAACATGGTGGTGGTTCAACATGTGTTTAGGGCTGCATTAGTGCCGGAGGTGTAGGTGCATTGCATTTGATTGACGGAGCAATAGATCACAAGATATATATTAATATTTTAAAAACTCATCTGCATTCAAGTGCAGAAAAAATGAGTATTGAAAATAATTTTGTGTTCACGCAAGATAATGATTCTGAGCATATCGCTTATGATACAAGAATGTGGATTCCATATAATACGCCAGCACATTTAAAAACATCTCCGCAATTACCAGATATTAATCATTGATATTGAAATCTAAAACAGATTTAAAAAATGCTTTAATCAATGAATGAAATATCACTAATATAATCACATTTAATTTGGTTAATTCAATACCTAGAAGGCTAGCTGCAATAGCTGCAATCAAAGGGAAACCCTGCTAAATATTAATTATAAATATTAATTGTACAATTATTTGTTGTTTTTATTATAAATGTTTACTTGTACATTTTATAATGACAATAGAACTGTACGAATACTTATTACGTGTTCATTTTTCTTGATATTTATATAAACAATATGAATATTTTTTTCTGTTTATTTGATATTGATGTTCTACAGACTTTGGAGAATAGATAAAAAATATTGTTTAATAAATACTATTATTCAGCATTTTAGTCGTGATAAAAAGTAGTCACTGTACGAATACTTTTTACACCCACTGTACATATATTATGCGTTTCCGATTTACATCAAAAGGAACAAAGCGAAACACAAGAACTTGTGTAGAGCCGCGTTTCGGCGCCGTATAAAGTGGCACACGATGAAGAACAGGATGCAGGATCGATCCTATACTTCTTCCACGATTACCTAAGATACTCGTAATAGGTAACTCGCAACACTACCGAAACATCTCATTTCATCCTTGCCGAAGGATAACAAAACGATTTAGTCCGTTGTTAGACATTCCCGCCATTTTCCCACGATAAAGAAATATTTCTTTATTCTTGATTTTTTCACTCTCGTCACCTCACTAAAATGCCATTGAAATGACTTTAAGATGACTTTAAAGATTTGGACAGTCTTGTTTGAAAAGGTTTAGGTTAGGTTTTTGAGTTGATTCACTTGTTGCGTAGAGCGAAGGCTCGAAAGTGAAAAAGGAATTTTAAGGAGGGATTCAGCAGGTGTCACTTCCGATCTGGCGCGCGCGCCCAATTACTTCTTCCGACGAGTAATTAACGAAACAAGCTTTCCTGCTTGAGCTTTGTAATTAACATTCAACCACGAGCCAGCGTCTATTGCTACTTTCGCTACATTCTCCTCTCATCTCTTCAGTTTTCTCACGCGCAGTATCTATGTACATAATTCGTTAATCTGAACGCCATTTGTACACGCTTCTTATTTGCTTTTATTGTATCATGTAATTAAACATACGATTGTGGAATACGGTTTATTTTTAAATTGTTACGTAACGTCAACGATACGCGCAACATTGTGCTCGAATCGAAAATTCACCGTATCTCTGTTATTTAAACAAAAGTTTCGCTCTTTCGAATGTCTTTGTGTATTTAGATTACCAAAAAAAAAAAAAAAAAAAATAATTTATTCACGAAAATTGTCGCATATCGTCGATTACGATTCGAACGCCATGAAACGTGTACGTAGACGAGTTTTATTTTATTGGAAATAATCAGGTCGAATTTGAGAAAACATCGTGGCCTCTCATATACAATGCACCTAACCTCCAAACCCGGTGCACTGGATACGACGACAACGATGATGACGACAACACGTTCGCAATAGTTGCTGCGTGCATTCATCGATGACACGGCGGTGTGCGCGCGAGCGAGCGCGTGCATACGAGTATGTGTTGCACGAGTTGCATATAGGTACACCGGATCGTACGCAAATGTATATGTACTATTACGGCAGGCACGCACAGTTACTTGGACGAAAAAGAGCGCGACAATTACGTTCGGAGTGTGTATAAGCAATGGCACGTTAAAGAGGGAGGGAATCGGATAAGGCAGCGTTAGAGAAAGAAATGCGTCGCATGGTTAGCCTATTCGGCTGAGAGAGCAAAGACGATATACGCGTTAGGCATGGACGGAGAGAGAGAGAGAGAGAGAGAGAGAGAGAAAGAGAGAGAAAGAGAGAAAGAGAGAGAAAGAGAGAGAAAGAGCAAGAGCAAGAGCAAGAGCAAGAGCAAGAGCAAGAGCAAGAGCAAGAGCAAGAGCAAGAGCAAGGGTAAGAAAGAAAAGGAACGAGATAGAGGGAAAGAGGGAAAGAGCGAGAAACGAAGAGAAAGAAAGAAGAAAAAGAGATATATGTTTAGGGTGACGGAACGTGTAAAGAGGTAAGGACAGGGTCTGAGAGAGAGACGGAGGATGGACTGGGAGGGTGGGATACGCGAGGTGGCTGGTTGAGGGTGCGAGAAGGTGAGGGAGAGACGGAGAAAGAGAGACAGAGACAGAGAGAGAGAGAGAGAAAAGACATAATGAGAGGGAGTGAGTCGTGGCTGCGTCATGTTCTCAGCGAACTGGGTCAGTGGGTCTCCCCACCACTTCGCGTCGTACATCTACTGCGACGTACACACAGAGAAGCACTGGCACTGTCGGGGAGTGCCAACGGCGTTACTGTTGACCCAGCCACGGCCTGTATGTGGCCTGTGCGCCTGCCCTGTCTGTGCCCACTTACCCGCGACTCTGTGTTTGGTTCCCCTGTGCTCTTTGAAAGCAAGAGTTGTTCGCAGGCTCGCGGCATCCATTCGATTTTCTTCGCGCGTGACGACGAAAATATGGGAGTATATAACGGAGGAGATCGTTGCGTGGTAAACGATGTCTCGCGAGTTGTCCGGCAATTTTTATTTCTCCGTCCGTTCTGTCGCGAAGTATACTTCCCGCGGGAATATTTCAACGATCGCGCGAGTTCGTCGTCCAGTCGATTCCTAAGCGAATTTCAATCGCGCGATCGATATTTTCGTAACGTTTCGCGGTCTGTTTGTCGTTAAGGCTGGTAGAAACGTATCGATTCGAGATCCGGAACCCGTGCAGTATACGCTCGGACGGTACACGTGCGTCGGGATATTTGCCGGTAATATCGACGACAAACACGGTCGACAAAACGACGGCAGGCAGCACAGTAAACGACAATCCGGCGCGGGAGCGTACCGCGACAATACTTCTCCGGCCGACATAGACCTGGTTCCGTAAGTAGGTCATCCCCGCCATCGACATCCCAGCCTCCTTCTCCCTTCGCTCCGTCAGTCCCTTCGACCACGGCAGTACGTCTCGCTCTCTTCAGTTTCCTTACTCCTCTCTCTCTCGGTCGTTCTCTCTCCTCCCGAGCACCGCGTGTTGCCTAGCCCCTACCACCGGTCGAACTCTCGGAGGCACCTCACTACTCTCCTCGTCAGGCACCTGGTCGCGCGCTGTGGCATGCGCTGCTGAATCACTTTCACTTATGCCGTGCGCTGTGTTGGTTATACGTCTCTCTCGCTCTTGCGCTCTCACACTCGATCGGTGGCCGTCGGAAAAGGGACACGCGCGCGCTCCTTCTTTCCTTTCCTCCTCCGTACCAACCGAAACAGCCAAGGGAGCCTGACGACGACCGGTGGTGTGCGCGCCTCTCGCCGTTCTCCCGGTTCTGCCAATTTTATTTTACTCCCGGCGGTGTCACGGTAAAACGCGTATCTCTCTATACCGGGCGAAACCGCGTCGTGCCGCGCCGAATACCACCTTGTGCTGCCGTGTCGTGTGTGGTGTGTGCAGCTAGTACCGTCGCGTACGGACCGTCGCGTGTGTTGTTTTATCACATCAACGACAATAACAATAACAATAACAGTAAATATCGAGAGGAGGGGAGTCAGCCAGGCATGGATCAAAAAGGAAGATATCATTCTGCAGCCCATGTTTTTCGCGTTCACCGCCCGTGATCGTCGTGGTCGTGGTCGCCGTCGTCGTCGTCGTCGTCGTCGTCGTCGTCGTCGTCGTCATCATTTTTTTGCTGCTGTAATATACGTGACGTGTGCCGTGTCTCACGAGACGATCTCCCGACTCTACCTACCTTCATGTGCGTCGGTAGGGCAACAGGAGGAATGGGGTGGGCCCTTCGGGAAAGCAACGAGGCGAGAAGACAATTAGTCGTAACGCAGATAGCCAAGCTGTCAAGTCGCACGAATCGAGAACTCCGATACTTCCCCTTTCTTACTCTCGCTCTCTGAGTCCAGACTTTGCTCCAGACTTTAGGCACCTTGCTACTTTTTTTCCTTTTATCGATTTTTCGCACGGACACGTTACGGGATTACACCCTTGGATTGCAGTGTGCCACGAGTCCACTTCGTTCATCGGACTTGTCTATCAAACGAACCGCTCGCCCGTTATTTCGCGTGAAATACCGTGATCAAACTTGATCTCACGTCTGCGCATGTGTGATGACTCGTTACCGGCCCGGTGGAACAACAATTCGATTGTTTTCCGCGCGCGACTATTTCGTAGTCGAATGGTAGTTTAAACCACGTGTGTGCTTATCGTTGTTTCTTGTCACGCTATAACGCAGGATTTTATCAGTGACCATACAACAAGCGGAGGATAGTAAAAAAGACACCGTACAGTTTTGTGGTTTTTGTTGTTTCACGGATAATGCAAATGCAACAGTGACAACCGAGAATTTCTTTCTCTTTTTTCCCCTCTCCTTCGCGCAATACACGCAAATCCACGTTTCGTCACATTTACGATGATTCGGACGTAGTACACACTTGGTCGAAAGAGGATTTATCTTTTACGATGGTGCGCGATGATTTTCTTCAGGAACGTGTGCCGTAGAAAAACGTGACTGGTGATCGATATATTGTACGTGCCAAGGGAATATAGTGTGTTTTTTTTCGGGCTTATGCTTTCCATATCATCGTTGTCCTCGTCGTCGTCGCCGTCGTCGTCGTCGTCGTTGTCGTCGTCGTCGTCGTCGTCGACGTCGTCGACGTCGTCGTCGTCGTCGTCGTCGTCGTCGTCGTCGTCGTCGTCGTCGTCGTCGTCGTCGTCGTCGTCGTCGTCGTCGTCGTCGTCGTCGTCGTCGCCGTCGCCGTCGTCGTCGTCGTCGTCGTCGTCGTCGCCGTCGTCGTCGTCGTCGTCGTCGTCGTCGTTGTTGTGTGTCTGTCGTTGTCATCATCAATTTTACTGATATCACATGTGACGATGGTACCATATCATAAACATAACAATCTTGCAAGACGTTTACACCGTTACCGCTTCGATATTTAAGAAGGGTTAACAGCCTCTTGTTCTGTCGCATACGCGCCACTTGCAAAAAAAAAAAAAAAAAACGAAAACAAAACAAAAAAAAGTGGCTGGACCTAGGAGAATTCACAGGCAATTCATACATGAGCCGATACGCCACAAGCATGTTCCTCCGTGCAATACTTGCTCAAGGGTGATATGTTATTGGAGATGGAGCAGCATTCGGGCCTGATATCCCTGAATATGTCGCCGTTTCATCTAAGCCCACAGGGTAGTCCCCAAGGTGCGGCCGGTGCCGGCCAACAACAACAGGCGCAGCAACAGCCACCGTACGGTTCGTCGCCGTACGGGAATTGCGCTCAAAGTCCACCGGCTACGATGTGTCATCAGTCGCAGTCGCAGCAACAGCAACAATTGCCGGTACACAGTCAGTCGCACTCGCAGGGTGGTATCTCGAGTTTCGACGCCGCATTCTTCGACTCCACCGCCCTTGAAGAACGGTGCCCGATGTGCGGCGACAAAATGTCCGGTTATCAGTACGGTCTTCTCACGTGCGAGTCGTGTAAAGGGTTTTTCAAACGTAACAACTCGCCGTGCAGCAGTAAAAAAGTATACACGTGCCTGTTCTCGCCGACGGGAGGCGGGGGTGGCGGGGGCGGCGGAGGTGGTGGTGGCGGAGCTGGTGGTAGTGGTGGCGGAACTAGCGGAAACGGTGGCAACAGTGGTAACAACGGTGGAACCGGTGGTTGTGGCGGCGGTGGCGGCGGCGGCACATCATCGTCACTCGAGATCGGATCTTGCGGCAACAAGAAGGTGTACACGTGTCTGTTCTCGCCAACAGGAGCCGGAAGCGGCACTGGCGGCAGTGGAGGCAGCAATAGCGCAGCAAACAGCGCCGGAAGTGGTGGTTGCGGCACGTCGACAGCTCTCGAGAGTAGCGGTGGTAGCAGTTACGCCGGTGGTGGCGGAGGTGCCTCTGGTGCCGGAGGCGGCGGCGGTGGAGGAACGGGCGGAGGCGGTGGTGCGGGTGCCGCTGGCGGCAGTGGGCCCACCGCAGGGAATGCCGCTGCTGGCGGTGGCGGTAGCGGTGGTGGTGCGGCCGGTGGAAGCGGAAATGGCGGCGGATCCGCTACGGTAAGCGGCAATGTCGCGATACCAACTACCACCTATTCATTACCAACTGGTACCATCTGTCATCCCGGGTTGGGCCAGGTCGGGGTTGGTGTCGTGACCGGCTCGATACCGTGTCCGTCCGAATTTCCCGACACCAAGGACATCATCATAGAAGAACTCTGTCCGGTCTGCGGTGACAAGGTCTCCGGTTATCATTACGGACTACTCACCTGCGAATCTTGCAAAGGTTTCTTCAAACGCACCGTCCAAAACAAAAAGGTCTACACGTGCGTCGCCGAGAGGTCCTGTCACATTGACAAAACGCAACGGAAGCGGTGTCCCTACTGCCGTTTTCAGAAGTGCCTCGAAGTCGGCATGAAGCTTGAGGGTGAGTTTTTTTTGTTGAATTGTGACATCATTATACCGCGGCTACATATCTCTTTTTATTGCGCTTCTTTCTGTTACGCTTTGCAAAGATACATGTGCGCGCGCGCGAATTTCTCTTAAAGTCTTTCGCGGCGAAGTCTCACGGAGTGTCTCTTCGTTTATTTTCTTCTCTCTCTCTCTCTTTCTCTCTCTCTCTCTCTCTCTCCCTCTCTCTCTCTCTCTCTCTCTCTCTCTCTCTCTCCTTTCTTTCGAAAGCTTTGCAAAATTCGGAGATGAAACAAGGCGGGATGATGCGTAAACAACGATACGACGAATTTCGTACTGTTGCGCAAACGGACTTTACTTGGCCGACAATATGGGTGCTCATTTTTTGGATGTGAAAGCGTTGCATGCGGGTATTGTCGCGATTTTTATCCAGAAGGTAAAAGAACGAAAGCGCACGCGTATATATGCGGCCGAGTAGATTTCGATGTTAATTATGCAACATAATCACGAGACACGCGTGTTATTGCATCTGCACGTGTAACAGGTTTTCTGTAAAAAATATCAATGTCGATACCGTTGAAGGACAAAGTTAAAAATCTTAATAAAACAGATATCGTTCTTTCTTTTTATATTTTATCATTGTTAAGAAATGCATAATAATGTTTACATATCAATATCAACACATGAGTGTTTTATTGTTCCCATTGAATTTCGCTGTGATTTAATTACTTTCACCGTTTTCTCACGAGCATAATTTTGCCATAACTTCCACGACATCATTCGTGCGTTAACATTACCGCATTGTTATCAATCTTCACGTTATCTCTTATTCAATATCATTGCGTACACAGTATGCGAAACGTCAAACGTGGTTTACGCGCGAACGCGTGTACACTGATTCGCGCTTCGGTGCCGTACGGCTCCTTTCGGCAAACCTCGGCAGAACTCGTTCGCGTTCGTGTGTTTTCGCATCACACTCCTACGAACTTAACCTTATTACACATGGTGAAGCGCTCAACCGATACTGTTGTCTTCCTTTACAAATTCTTTCGTCGCTCTATAATACTTTCTGTTTCGAACAACAGTTTCTTGTTCGTTCCATCGTATCGTGTTATTCACGTGACAACGTTCCATCGTTAATTTTAATTACCCCGGATCACGTCCATTTCGTGCAGCCGATTAGGCAAACCATTCTTACTACACATACACACAATACACAATAGAAAGAATTCGCAAATGTAGTCACCGCCAGTTTTCTAAACGATCCGCTTTCCACAAGCGGGTTATGCAGATTTTACGCGAAAGTCGAGGTTTTACATATTCGTGAAACCACAATTCATCGTGGTTGGAGTCGCCGCCAGTCTTAGAAAATCGTTTTTTTGCACTTTGGTAGCGGTTAAATGGGAGGACGATTCGAACGAAGCGTCTAATGCAATTCGAGTAACTGGGTCTAGGCCCTCAAGGCCCAGCGATTAAGCGAATCTCGAAACACAGGCTCTGTCGCAATTGCCGCCTTTGCACGCCGTTTTCCACGGCGTTCCTACAGCGGCAACGCGGATTGCTTAACGCGGAAAGTTTCCAGAGTGCTTGCGAGTGTTTACGAAAGGAAACAGTTTCTTACTTGCACGCTATTCAGAAATGTAAAAACGTCCGTCTACGTACAAATTTTATACCGATTAAGCCGATTTATACCGAGAACGCATCGAACTTTTCGTCGATTTTCTAGCCGTCTCAAAATATTTAAACACACATTTTCTTTCTTTTTTGCTATATGAAATTTTGCATTTCAACTGCAAATGTATTTAACTGCATTTTAACAATATTGTTCAACCGTTAATTGTTGAATATGTACTTGATAATGCTTTTTATTGTTAATTCGATCATCGTTTCGTAACACTTGCAAGGTACGATCGATAACAAAAGTTTCGTTGTTCTTGTGACCGTAATTTCTGTCGTTGCAATATATTCTTCCTACATAGTTAGTCTGCACGTTTATTTTCAAATAAAATATACATCGTTCATTTTTCAACTTGGGATACACGCTTTTGGAGCAGCGCGTTGACATCGGGCAATAATTACGCTTGTGGTGGTAATCACAGTTCTGCAACGAATCTGCCGTTTGCACCGGCCCGTGAATATGAGAGCAAGGCTCATTCAAACGTAATGAACGTTACCTCGGACCTGCTTTACAGCCGATTGAAAACCATCCTCTTCTGGAAGCCATGAACTCATCTAGCAGAACATTCACATTTATTACACGAGATTGTAAAACTCTGGTAACGGGGTCACGTCTCATCCCATGAAACCTGCAAACGCGTAAAAATTTAAATTTCTGACTCAAACTCCTTGTGCTTTCCTGACATTGTAATTAAGAAAATTAGCAAAAAAAAAAGAAAGAAAAAAACCCGGCCAAGTGAAAAGGACGTACGGCGAAAAGCTCTTTGATATACCACTGTCTGTTACTTCACGCTTTTACCCTTTCGCGCTGAATGAAGCTGTTTTACCTTTTAAAACGAGGCTAAACCAGCCGTAGTTGCCGTAACGTTGTTCACAGAAACGGGCCATCGACAATGACCGAAACGTTCGGTGGGTTTTTAATTTTACTTTCGAACGTGCCGCCATATATGTACAGACACGATCAAATATTGACACAAGAGTCTGAATTTCGCAGACGCGAATGACTTGACTGCCCTATTCGGGGACTTGAGGCATTACCAAGATGACAAATTGTCTCAAATTTTCATGTTTCGTCTGATTTTATAAAAAACATCGATACTGAAGCCTGCTCGTTGTTCATTCGTAGAAACTTTTTCCTGAAAATTTTTTCCGTCAAACACATGCTTCGTGTGCTATAATTCAATATTTGCTGTGGAGTGAAAGTTACTAAAAATTTAAACGATATCAGTTGTAAAAATACATGCTGACTAATCAAATTCGTAAAACAATGGTCGAAAAGCAATAAGAATGATTTATGCAACAGTATTTGGATTTTTTACTTTTTCTTTTTTATTGAACACGCACCTAATTTCTAACGATGTTTTTTCTCCAAGGTTCGTATTATTTGTTTTACAAACGATATTTTATTTTATTATTATTAATTTCTTTATTTCCCATCCAATTTTGGATTCATAGTTGCCTTCTTCGTATGATGCAACAATTATAACTGTCTTTCAGTGATATCGGCTCTTCTGTTGTGTAAAAAGAAACGTGAAGAGTTAATTCATTCTTTAGATTGTTAAGTTAAAAGGATGGATATTCAGGCATCTGGTATAGTCGATGTAAAAAATTTCGCTCTCAATGCGGCTTTTGAAGAACTAACTGATTTACGCGTCTTCCTTTCCGTCATTAGTGTCATTCCTAACAAAAAATTTCGACGTCAGTGAGTTTTCTTTTCGAACAAAGGCAGATTTGTCACGTGGAGGATTAGCAATGTGCGCGCGCACGTTCGCCTATGGCCAAAGGCGAACCGGTAGTACGATGTTGCGCAAGTGGAATCTAAAAATTTGAGGTAGAACGTCCGAGACTCGTTACGTATCCACGCGATAGAATCGGGGTGAAAGCCTTTCGAGGGCCGAGACAAATTTCTATTAGATGATCGAAATATATTTTCACCTGCGGCAACAGGTGAAATTAGACTCGAAAAAGATTCTTCGGTCGCTTCCGACATCGAAAGTGTTCCGCGGTCATGACGCACAGAGCCTTACATGTGTTCGTTAACCACGAAAAAAGATTCGCCGTTTGTGCCACTTAACGCATTACTTAACGGCGTTACTTAATATTGTAAAAACCGCTGATTCAACGATGTCCTTTGGAACCAAAGTTTCATTACCGATGAATTTATTTATCAATTTTCCAATTAATTTACGTAACGTGGAATTTCTTAACTAGCCGATATTGTTTGAAAGAAAGGTTCGGTTTATTACCGCTAAACGCTCGCTCGGATGGCACGGATAATCGTGTATAGGTACACTCATAATTCTTTCGCATTTTGCAATCGAGATAGGCGATGACTGTTCGCGCGAGCCGAAGCGATGCTTCGTGCTTTTCTGCCTCAATGTCTCCATGAAATTCCATTTTCCCGGTGGATTCTCTCTGTGGATTCTCTCGAAAGAAAATTCACGATACTCTCGATTCGCCCTTCTTTATCTACTTATTTGTAATCATGCATTTGTAACTGCATTCGAATTATACAGAGAAACGGCCCTCGGCCGTTAAATATTCTTGTAATCAGTAGTTAATGAGCCAACGTCAGCATATTTTATTACAACCAGCATATCTGAAACATTAAAGTAACATCTGAAATAATTACGAACGAGACATTAACAAAAGCTTTGAAGTACTCCAAAGAGAACCAGATGTAGCAACACATGGAGAATTTCGCGGCAGTAATCCGTTGGAGGTTAAAAGCGTTAGAGTGTACCATCTTTATAACTGCGAAAAGACCAGCGTATCTTTTGCATCTGTCCGCCACGTGGAGTAGGTCCTCCGCTGAACACGGAATACTCTTACCGTTCGATTAAATCCTGTCCCCAGGACACGCGGTATTATTCCGTCATGGAAGTGAGTGGAGTGAAAATCAGTTAGAAATATTTCGATGATGTATGGAATATTTTTTGATGTTTACAGACCTTAACGAGAGAAAATATATTACACGCTTTAAGCGATGATTCGCCCGGTCAGAGTCTGGAAAATTAGGTGGGACAGTGAAAATCGTGGCATGCGCCGCTGTTTAGAAACTCACGAATTTCATAATTATTGTATTATGTTGCAAGAAGGTGGTATACCTGGCTGACTGCTTGCTAGCTGCCTGCCTGTCTGCCTTGCCTGTTTGCTTACCTGCCTTGGCTGCCTTGCTCGCTTGCTCGACTCCTACCTTCGTTGTTCGCGCGCGCGCGCGCGCGCGCATTACAGAGGTGGGGGAGAAAGGTTAGGTTGAGGCGGGGATTGTGTAATCCCTCGTTGAGTGGAGCCTCACCGTCTTCTTTTCGCCGAAGCTTTTATTTCTTTCTTCGTTTCGTAGCTCCTTCTCTTTCTTTCTCGTTCTTTTCAGCGCGCGCCCGAATTTCGCGCGTGTCCAATATCCACACGTACTTTCGCGTACACACATCGATCGCGTAATCGCATCACGGCGCGCGATGTACGTCATCATTGCCGCGATACGAGTAATATTCGAATTCCGGATAAACTTTCAGCCAGAGCGGTCGGTAACAGGGCCCGACTGTCGAATCATGAATATTCCCACAATGGTTGACTGTTTGGACGCGCAGTTAGTCCAGAGTGCTAAAACCTGATCTTGAAGCTTGTGATTATCAAGCCGATTATTACTGTAATTATCGTTACGCGAAATACTTTTGAAGTTCGATTCAGACAGAAAGTTGATATCATCACTTGGTAAAACAGAACGCTTCTCCGCATATGCATGTACTGGAGCATCTGTCTTTCTATAACTTCTTTCGTTTTTTTTTTTTTTCTCGATAGATCGTAAGATCATGATTCTTTATTTGACTAGAAATTCAGCAAAAGTTTTCTGACCGAGGATTTCGTCGATTTTTACCTCTTTTTTTTTTTTTTTTTATTTTGCGTTGTTTCGCAATGCGCGGATGACTTCACTAACAGTCGGGCGCGTCGCGTCCCGTCGGCTGCGTCACGGGGGGAACTTCTCTCACGCGATTGGTCCAACCAATGGGCGACGGTAGTCACGTGGTCGCACATTAATTTCTATGGGGAGGGTCTGACGTCACTGGACCCGTGGACCAGATTCACCAAGTGAGTTTCCCTTTCTTTTCGACATACGCGATCTCGGGTTCGGTGCTCTTTGCGTACACTTATCGTCGCGGCGGACCTTGCGAACCGGACGTGGGTTGCATTCTTTCGATGGTTTGCACGCGTCCTATTGCACGTGGATCTCTGTCATAGACGCAGATTATTCTGCTGCCGATAATTCGTTAAAGACTAGAAAAAAGTACGGAAAATCGATCAACATGTCGACGATTTCAATTGCGTTTGTACTGCTACTATAATTTCTTATAATTCACGTAGAAGAAAAGGTCAATCCGTCGAGCGTATTTGAAGATTTTTATCACAGATACTTGCTACCTACTGATACAGCGTGTCAGCAAGCGGCAAAAAGATGTAGTTATATTTATCTTCATTGATGTGACGATACATATACTTTAGTCTATTTTGCGACGAGAAATTATCGATCTAATTTTTTGATGTGGATATTTTTAAATTTTCGATTCTCTTGCGCTTAATTAAATTTATTGTGCATGTTTCGCACACTGCTTCGTTTTTTTTGATATCTCCATCTATAAATAAATATATCACGATATTTCCATAACGTAGTTGCTTCTTGCTTCATGCAAAATACATCGATAAATTAATTCTTAGACTAAAAAATGGACGCATTATGTTTAAATAGCTACATTATTATAATATTATTATAATAGCTACATGTTTATTACGAAACATATTTTCCTCACACGACAAATTCATTAAACACATGGAAACGAAACTTTGCCGGTAGACACTCGGCGATTCGGCACACCGAGGCATTCATGGCACAGTTTCTCCAGCCATTGACGATCGATGAAAAATCGTTCTGCGGTGTATTTACGCATTTATATGCCGCTTTGGTAACATCGAGACTCTCGCGTTGCTAAATTCCTGCGCAACCCGAAAGTCAGAAATTCTTTCTCATAAATCGAATCCTTTGGTAAAATTCTGACGGAGGACTTCAAATGAAATCTTGGAAAGTTTCAAATCTTCAAAAACTTTCGTCATATTCCAATGGGCAATCTTAAAATTTCCATCGGTCAAAATGGCGAAAGGAAAGCTCACAGTAATGGAACGGACGATATATTGGAGATATATCTATGTATGTACATGTACTATGTATGTACAGGGAGAGACATCTATATATTATAGAACTATATATTGTCATTCTACGTCACGAAAGCCTATCCTAAAGTTGCTGATCTCGATGAAATTTATCGATAATTTCATTCGTATAATGGAATCCAGAGTCACTAGGGAACTCGACGCCGTAACGACGCAATTCCGCGCGTCCTGTTCAAACTTCCGGTTGCTACTTCAACCGAGATACAGAGTTTCTCCATGTTGGTTCCACGTTTCCGAGAGTTTCAATTGATTGGATATTCTGAAATTCGACTCGTAAATATCATCAGTGTCGCGCTGTTTGGCATGTATATTTGACGATCGAGTTCGATCAAATTGTACTCTGGTATACATATATCGATACGCTAATGTCTTCTGCCCACATGAAACGCCGCCACCCACTCGGTGAACACCGTCCCGGACAAGAGAGATTGTTGGATCGTTCACGCTGTTTACGCTCCGGTTGTTTAACAAAAACGCGGAAAACATGCGTGACACGTGGTCGGAAGCTAGTCGATAAATCGTTTCCACAGATTGTAAGAATTTCTGACGTTTTAATAACTTGACCAGTCACAATTATACTTGTGCTTTTAATTGGCTACGAGTTGTAACGATAAAAAGTACAAAATTTTAGTTGATCGTCATCACTGCAATGTACTATAGAGTGATTTTTGATTGGAAGATAAATGATAGATGTAATACTTATATTTGTTTATAATACTTATAATTGTAGTATCATAGGTGACGTGTTGGTTTTTGAATAAATATAATCTTTGATTGGTATTGTGAAGTATTCTACTTGACGTTACAAGCGTCGTTATAATTTCACTCTCAAGTAACATTCGTACGACGATCTAGTCTTGATCAATTGTAAACTCAAATTTAATATTCTCTTTTATCGAAATTCATTCAAAATTTTCAGTCAGAATTTCATTAAAAATTATGTTAATTAATTACATGTTACAGAGTTAGAATTGTACGAGACTTGAAATTAATTAAACGAAATTTCATTTTTACGAAGAATAACAACACATCGATGTTATTATTAAGGCAAACTAAAGATTTTCAAAATGAATTCATCGTCCAAATATTCATCACTTGGGACGCAAATTCCGTTTCAGCAAAAGTGTTTATGTCATACATGACACGACAATTTCCAAGCACTCGATGCACCTGACGTCAAATTAAAGATGGAAAGATGTACGGCTGACAGTGTGTAACACCTACGACGTTCAGTGAAACTACGAGACAAGAAAGACCAAGGGAGAATGATCGTAAACGTAGGATGGCAATAAGGAGAGAGAAAAGAAACCTCGTTGAACCGAGAGTCAAGTTTAGCCGTGATCTACGCCGATCTTCGGACCCTTCCAGTCTTCCCAAGTTCTTCGATACAATGGATATATATAAGACAGGATGAAAAAGAGCGAGAAAATGAAACGCACGAAAATCGGTAACAAATTTTCTTTTCATGAATAAATCTTCTCTATGTTAGAAATACGAAATAATTAGAAAGAGAATGTAGTTAACCTTTAAGTAGACTTCCAATTTTAAATTAATAATCGGAAGTCATGTTTTAATTTATATCGAATTGACAGAATATAGGAATAAATTTTTCTTTTCTTTGGCAATATTAAAAACGGATTTTTATGCATTTGTAAGAAATTTTCAAGTGCAAAATTAAATTGCTCATAATACAATATATATATATATATAAAATATGACACTTTCTATACTTTCTGTAATACTTGGTACGTGAAACAACTTGGTTCTATTACATTTTCAATTATATTTTCAAAAGACATAAATTGGTATGAAAATGGAAGATTACATAAATCTTTAAATAATGACATTAGAATATAATGCAAATGTTATTTAAAATTAGCTGTGAACACAACGGCCCCACTTAAGAGTCAAAGAAAGAAACTGAAAGAAAATGGAAATAGAGAGAAAGAGATAGAGAGAGAAGAGGAACGAGGTAAGCAGAGAATCGAAAAAGATGTATGCAGCCAAGTAGCTTTACACGTGTTAAATAAGTCAACGGGAGACACCCGATGGCGGCGTTGCGTTGCATTAAGCAAGCAATCGAGAACAAGTGGCCGAAAGCAACAACCTGAAAGTCAAGTTTAGCAACTTTCGTTATTGGCTTGCCCTCCCAGGCTATTGTCTGAATTCTCAGCGAGTCGGTCATGTATGTTGCAGAAAGAGAGAAAAGAGAGTGTCCTCGGAGAATGTGTGCTCGCGTGAGCACGTTCGCGTAATCCTTGGATGATGGATGACGCTCGCTTTGCATAGTATGTATCCGTCAGAGAGAGCACTAGCGGCAGAAAAATTCGGGAAACGAATACTCGCGCCTAGTGTGTCAAGTTTACGAAGGTGAATCCATCGTGCTCGACTCTCTGTCTGTCTCTCAGTCCACTGCACCGAAATTATCCTTCCAGTAAATAGTTATCGTAACAGGTCTCGTAACAAAAAACATCGCGTGTTCTTCTTCTTGTTTCGAATGTACGCTCCTTTTACAATTAGTAACAATCGCGAAGTTTCAGGCGAAAACAGCGTAAAAGGAAATGAAACTCGAAGGATGAAGAACGAGAAACAAAGAAACGAAGAAGAAGCGAAGAGAACGAGTGCGACGTGGTTACAATCGCATCGCGATCGCAGACGTTACGACGGTGCGTAACCACGTTATGCAGAATTCCCAAAGAGACGTCGCGAAGCATCGGGAAAAATCAGGAAACAGCAGTAGATACGTTCGAAAAAGGCAGGGAATCGACGAAGAAAAGACGAAAAGGTGGTGGAGGAGTGAGGAAGGAGCAAGAGGAAGAGAAGAGAAGAGAAGAGAAGAGAAAGAAATGCAAGTAGCGTCAAGAGTATCGAAAAAGGAGGAGGCAAAGGGAATCGGTGAGACCGAGAGACGCAAGAAAGAAGAGAAAAAGAGAGGAGGCGTAAGCGGTCGCGCGCACACAGGGTGGCGGAGGCGGCAATGTGGATCGGTGGGGGTAAGAGAGAAGTAGTAGCGTCGAGGGAAGGAAACAAGCATGGTTAGGAGATGGCGGGGGATGTCGGACGGTATCCGACACGGTTCGCGCGTTTATGTGTGTGTGTGTGTGTACGAATGCGGGATGGGGGCAGAGGGGTGGCCCTCCTCCCTCGGCAGGCTGGCTCAGAGGTAGAAGTGGACGGGCAAGCGATTCAACCTCCTTTCACTTTCAACGAGCGCGCACCGCGCTTGTTCGCTCGTTCGTTCGCTTGCTCGTGTTCACTGGTGTTTCATGCGACGACAGATAGCAAACACTTCGTACGAAAATAGGCAACGCCGCTGGTTCAGCCGCGTGTCCGCCCTGTAAATCGTTTAAAGCTGCTCGAAATCCTCCCTTAATTGCGCCGTGACTTTGAGGATCGCGGATAGTCGTCATCGGGCACATGACCTCTTCTCGGGGATACGTTGCCACACCGCCACTAACTTCTCCGTCGCGATGCACATGGATGAACCGGCCACCTTTTATGGCGCGAGACTATGTTTTTTTCTCTTTTCTTTTTAAGTTATTATTAGTCCCCCTTCAGTTTACTTTATTACTCTTTTACTTGTTGACTCTTATTTTCCTTTTGAATTCATCTTTCAATTTAGAGAAGAGAAGACTGAATTTTGAAACGAGCGATGTTAAAATAAATATTCATTGCACGTTTTCATTAAACGTTTACTCGCTGAAGTAGTAATTTCTCACAAACGTCAGACGCATGCACATCAATATCGCATATTTTCGTTTTCCTATATGCGATTTTCAACGCGCTCGCTTGAAAAAATCTCTGACGCAGAAAATTTCATCCTAAAGAAGAACTAGTTCCTCGATGCGCCGCATTTTGTGATGGCATATTTTAATCCCTGGCTCTCGAGGGTGATACATATCGAGTTCCTCTGCTTTGCCACTTCCGGTCCCGGGACCACACATCTGGGGATCTGTTGTTTACATCGTTGGGTCTTAACTCGGAGATGCAGTAATACTTAGTTTCGAGAGTAAATATTCAACTAGGTCACTCCTAAAAACCCGCTTTGTATTAAAATCTTTCAAAATTTCGTTTCTCGTACGACCAAGAAATTTTTATTATCGTCATATTGTTTAATCTATAATAGAAGACTCGCAATAATGAATAAAAAAAAAAGAATGTCAACAGGTTGTTCTTTGCAGTTAATGAAAATAATCGACGTTCGTATGTCCCAATGCTTGCTTTCAATAATGACGAGTTTAACATACCAAATAACACCTGTACCTTTCGTAGGTCGTACACGTAACTACTCGTTTTCAACGAACAGACTTGTTCGTGAATAGTGGAACAAGGATAGTCACAAGTCGTTTACGCTTTGTGCCGTTTGGGTAAGATTTAAATCTCGTTTCCTCCCTCGATGATGATGTTTTCTCAAACTTGAACAACTGACGGTGGCTATGCTTAATTGTCAAATCATCATTAATAATCATTATAATTATTAAATATATAATATCATTCATCAAAAAATACAGAAAATAAGATCATTTTAACTTCAACCGTCGTGTTGCATTTGCGACCAAAGACGAAGGCTGATTCTGTTGTTTCAGATGCATTTGCGACCAAAGACGAAGGCTGATTCTGTTGTTTCAATGTTTTGTACGTTTGCTTGTGTTATAGCCGTGCGAGCGGACCGGATGAGAGGTGGTAGGAACAAATTTGGACCTATGTACAAAAGAGATCGAGCGCGGAAACTGCAAATGATGAGACAACGGCAGCTGGCACTGCAAACGATACGCGGCAGCCTCGGTGACCCATCGAACTATCCTTCCGCTGTAACGCCTTTCCTGCATATTAAACAGGAAATACAAATACCTCAGGTCTCGAGTCTAACGTCTTCTCCAGATTCGAGTCCATCCCCCGCAGCCGTGGCCGCTGGTCTGGTCACGACACAAGCTGGCAGCGGAGCTGGTCAGCATCAACTGATCGCACCGTCCTCCCAGCCAAACATTTCTGGCGGTAATCACCTGCACAACCTCAACCCTGGCCTGGATAGCAAGCTATGGGCTGCTAATTCCACTACCCCTAGCCCGAAGGCCTTCAACTTCGGCGAACAGTCCACGCAACCTCATGGAGCCGCTGGTTCCGCATCCTCTACCGCCACGTTGAAAACTAGTCCGATGATAAGAGACTTCGTTCAAACGGTTGACGATCGCGAGTGGCAGGCATCGCTTTTTGGACTGTTGCAAAATCAAACGTACAATCAGTGTGAAGTGGACTTGTTCGAATTAATGTGCAAAGTGCTCGATCAGAATCTGTTCTCGCAGGTGGACTGGGCAAGAAATTCGGTGTTCTTCAAGGATCTCAAGGTTGGTGGCAATGTTGATTCTTTAATCATCTCGACTAGTCACCCTGGGTCGTTCAGAAACCAAGCAAAATTTCAATCTCTTGTACTTCTCGTTTGAACTTTTCTTTTTATCAGGAAAACCATTTTGTGGAGTTTAAAATAGTGAAAAATTAGGCTTCGATCTAATTTACTTACGGAGGAGAGCTAAATATATCATATTTAACGTGTGTATAACTGTACCATGTAAATAGGCATGTCTACTTTACTCATTTGAACTTGATTTATTTTTTATTTATTGGGACGAAATTTGATTAACTCAACTACCGATTAAATTCATCTATGTGAGCATTTATGTGATCCTCCATTTATTTAACCAAGAAACTTTTAGCGAGAAAAAGTAAGTAAAGTTCCATTAACCATATAAATTTCAATTATAATTACATGTCCTCCAACGAGTGCGTTGCGTCAGGTTGCATCGATATGAATTTGGCTTCTGTCTATGAATTATTTAAATATTGTCTATTTTCTCGCGTAAGTTACATCAACTCATAATGGTATCGCAGATAAACGTAAACAAGTTTTTAGAAGATATAAAAATTCAAAAATCTCAATCTCACGATAGCTGAGAATCTTTTTCAAGAGAAGTTAGTTCTTACCGATAAATAACTCCTCGCCGGCCTGTTGGTGGTGGTATGAGCGGGGATGTGAGGTAACCAACAGCATTGCACAATCACTGAATGATTTCAAGCATCGCCTCATATCTAGGTCATAACAAGATACGTTTCTGGGTTATGGCGGTTGCCCTAAAGCAGGCCCATGTTAATTATAAACCGTTTACTTAACCGATTATATAGTTTTTATTGTTTGTCTTTGGAAATCTGTAAAATGTTCTGTTATCATTTTGTCCAATAGCTTAAGCCATACTTTTATATTTTACCAACAATATGGAGCACAAGTACAAAGATTTAATCGCTTGTTAAACAATATTCTGTAAAATATAACATAATTTTCCTTTTATACTTTTCTTGATATTATTTACATTTCGAGATTCAAATTTTCAAATGTATTTTTCTTTTTTCAAAATTACAATGTCTCGATGAAATTTATTATACACCGCTGTATTGCAAATAGATTTATTTAAAAGATGATAAAGTTTCTCGATATAATTTGATCAAATTTTATGTGTTTTTACAATTTATGACGTTCTTTTGGACAGGTTGATGACCAAATGAAGTTGCTACAGCACTCCTGGTCGGATATGTTGGTGCTTGATCATCTTCATCAAAGGTTACACAATAATCTACCTGATGAGACTACACTTCATAATGGCCAAAAGTTCGATCTCCTTTGCCTCGGCCTACTTGGAGTTCCTTCCTTGGCAGACCTATTTAATGATTTGTCGTCCAAACTTCAGGAACTTAAATTTGATCTGTCGGATTATATATGCATGAAATTCTTGATGCTGCTCAATCATGGTACGTTTTCCTTTTTCTCCAAATTTCTTTTACACGTAGATATTTCATTGTCGGATGACATTATCATTAATACATTAATTTCGTTTCAATATGCAGAAGTTCGTGGGTTAGTTAATAAAAAACATGTTCAAGAAGGTCATGAACAAGTCCAACAAGCTCTTTTGGATTACACATTGACATGTTATCCTTCTATACCGGTATGTTTATCTCATATATAAGTAGATTTTCTTTTTCCCTCAAATTCAACAATTCCTGAATTGTTTGAAATTATTCAATACAAATGGAATTTTATATATAATTTATCCTATTATATATATATATAATAGGATAAATTCAACAAGCTGCTAGCAGTATTACCAGGAATCCATGTAGTAGCGAGCAGGGGCGAAGATCACCTTTATCAGAAGCATTGTAGCGGCGGAGCACCGACTCAGACCCTTCTAATGGAAATGCTTCATGCTAAGAGAAAATGAAACGATACATTCGTTTGGCGTCACGAGTTAGTCTATTGCTGTATGTCAAAAATCAAGATAGAGCCCCTTATTGTCAGAGTGGACCTCAAGTACCTATTAAGAACTAATGCTGCACAGGTATTGGACCAAGTTAAGGGGCTCTGGTTCAAAAAATACCTATGCAGACAAATCAAGTATAGACGTACATACTTTACATATATACATAATATGTGTATTATAAAGTGTATCTAAATATATAAACATAATGATATATATTTTCTATATTTGATGTTGAAGTTTTAGAGATGTATCCATGAAGAAAATTATTACCCATGTTGGTGGGTATAAGCGCAGGGAAACAGTAAGCAAGATGCCTTGAAAACAGTACAAAGGGTGGTTAAAAAAATATTGGTCAAAGGGCAGGCACTTTTTGTCTAAATAAGTAAAGCTATTTTTCTAATACTAGAAGCGATTATTTTTAAGCGATTATACCACTGAAGCCTTGCTCTCATTTTAACAAAAAGATAATCCTAATAATAACGAACGAAAGAAATTGTGTCGACACTCCAGCCAATCGTGCTTCTGCAAGGGATTCAATGGGCATACTTGAACGACAGTAAAATTTCATGTGATATACTTATATATACATATATACATATATGTCGC